>CM046875.1:603937337-605137337 GCA_025667525.1 Glebionis coronaria | reverse complement strand
ACGTTTTAAAAGCAACTTATAAATCAGAAATCTTAGGATGTTATTCCACTTTCACTTCCTAACAACCTCTAATTTCTGAAATTTATTAAATTCCTTTCAAAACCTTTTTGAAAAACTTAACACATAAAATCTTTCACAATTTTTAAAATGGAACTCAGCCTTAGCATTTAACACAATACACAAACTTTTTAAACTTAATAAAAGGAATTACACTTGTTTTCAACAAACACCAAACTTCATTAATTTAAAAAAGGAATTACAAGTTGAAAAATGCTAAAAACTGGAACCAAGGGCATATACAAACCATATGCTCCTTTTATACTACTCTAGAGATGATTCTAGAACTACTAAACAATGTGAAACCCTAGCTACTGAATTGCCAAACTTGCCCTTGAAGTTTTGACTGAAAATGGGTCAAAATGAACCCATGTGATGCTTGTACTGGATGCCAGCTTGGAAAGATGATCTTGAGTCGTTTATTTGAGCTTGGGGACCAAGGGGATGATCTGGGATGTTGATTTGGTCGGGTTTAGGGTTTTGAGGGAAAGTGATGGGTGCAGGGGAGGGTCCCACAAGACACATGGGTGTGTCTTGTGGCGTTTTGTGATGTGGGATTAAGTGACATGGAGGTTAATTAGTGATCTGCATGTTTTGGGGATTAATCCCTTTGTTTTGAATAAATTGGAGATTAGGGTTTATGGGATTAAGGGGGGTTTTGATTCGTTTTAGGTAATTAAACATTTTAAATAAATGTTAAGGAGGGAAAGTGGGGTGGGTTTGACTGGGGTTTGACCCTGGTTTATTTAATAAACCGGGTGTGGATGGGTGGTGGGTACGGGTTGGGTAGGGTATTTGGGTTAATGGGTGGATCATGGTGACGTGGCATTGTCTGGTTGGTGGAAAAGTTTGAGTAGTTGGCAGATTAGGTCCCCAGGCTTTTCTTTTCTTTCCACTTTGTATTAATTAGCCATCAGCGCCCCATTTGCCTTTATCAACTTTTGCCAAGTTGTCATTTTTGGCACAACACCTTTAAAAACTTTATCCAAGGGTTTCTTTTGGATATTCTTGATATTTCAAGGGCTGCTCTTGTAGTATCTTCAAACATAAAGGACCACACTTGTACAATTGATATTTGGAGGGTCAATTGTGACAAGTTCTTCAAAGATGAGGGACTAAACTTGACAATCTTCAATTCTTCAAGGGTCATTTTGCAATTTTCCAAACTTGGGCCCGGTTCATTGTGCGGCTTCGTTTCCCGTGTTCGTTTTTGAATGATTCTTGTGATCTTTTGCCATTTCCTCAATATCCGTACCTAAAAATACACAAGTAACAAACACGAGCATATATTTGGCATATTTGATGATATTTAATTGATTTTAAGCCCGTTTTAGACGATGAGACCATGTATAAAAGCAGTCTCATCAATTCTCTAAACTTGAAAAAGTCCAAAAAAGTGCAAGATCCTATAGGTGGCTTGAAAACCCAAAAATTTGATTTGGTATAGTCTTAATGAAAGCTAATCCAAATTTGGCTTAATTTTGACTTGCATGGCTAAGTATTCACGAGTCTCTTTAATTAGAGGTCTTTATATAGTGAAGAACGAGAAATGATAGAGTTAGATAAGTGATCATGCTAAACGTAGAACATGAAAATGTTCTTTCAAAAACTCATATGTTTTTAATTGTGGCTTTTTCTTCCCATAAGATCAGTGCATTAGGAATAAAAATAATTGCAATAAGTAAGGTCGTACGATTTGAAAGGTTACTTAGCCTCTAGCGCAAGATCGTTTAAAAGTTGCTCGGGGTTGAATAGAGTTCATAGCCAAGGCATAACTTATTGAAGCGGGACGCGAAGATTGGTGATCATCCAAAAAGGCCCTAACAAGGCATGAGGAGCCCTATTTTATTGCTAAAGATCCAAGATGATGTGAAGTATCATTATTCCTAAATCAATATGAAGGATCGAGACACACGACGAAAATCAATTACTCCCCTAAAGATCATGGAGAAAGTCTATCCAAAAAGACCCTTACAAGGTATGAGGATAAATATATCCAAGTCCGAAAATGAGGCGGATCGTTGTATATCAAAGTCCAAAATAAAGATTGAAGAAAAATGATGAAGTCGTGGTCCAAAATATGAAGAATCTCTCAAAAACGTCAAGTGAAGAAATTCCAAATATATGAAGAGAAGACCATAATTTCAAGAACGTCTTCCCAAGATTTGAAGTATGAAGTACATGCCAAATATCGGTCCGAGAAAGGTCTCAAATCGTGAAACGAGTTATGCCAAGATATGAACTTAAGGAGATACACGAGAAGCCGTTTTAAAAGATTTTGTCCTTCGGCTAACTATCGATTAAATCGTGCTAATTTGCTTTCAGACTAATAACTACTCAAATAAGTCAATGTGAATCACTTGTGATCCATGAAAAATAGTAAAAAAAATTCTAGTAACCCATTTCCTTTTATAATAACTAGGATTGCGGGGAGAAAAAGTATTACACAATTTGGACGTATGAGTAGTGTTAGCATTGTGACTTGTACCAACAATGATCTCGTTTTTGCACTTAGCATGGAATGTATGACAATCAAGGATGACGAAATTTACTCTAAGGGACATTTACTTGTTTCTATTCTTTGACCCTAAAAGTCACATTCGTGATGAAAATCATACATTATGTCTTTACACATCTTCGTAGTATTGTTGCAAGTCTTTTACTCTTTATTAAAGGTTAATAAAATTGAACTTTGGTGATGCTTAGATACTTTATTCTAGCATTGCGTGAGGGCACGACAATGGCTTAGTATGGGGGAGTGATGAGATGGCATTTATACATGATCTCATCGTTCTTTTCGGGTTTTAAATGCATAAAAATGTCATAAAATACCATATATATGCTTGTGTTTGTTTACTTGTGTATTTTAGGTATGGATATCGTGAAAAAGACAAAAGATCACAAGAAACAAGGAAAAACGGACACGAGAAACGAAGCCGTACAAAGAACCGGGCCCTAGTTCATGATTTATCCAACATTCACCCTTGAAGACTTGAAGATATGCAAGCTTGATCCTCAAACAATGAAGAAATGAAACTTAAAACCCTTGTGAAATCATAATTACAAGTTTGGTCCCTTAAGTTTGTCAAAATTGCAAAAAGGTCCTTCAACTTTGAAGAAATGGCAAGATTAGTCCCTCATAAATTCTAATTTGTCAACAATGGTCCCTCATGAAGTCGAAGTTACATTGAAGACCTTTGAAGATCAACAAAGTCCAAAACCAGCCCTTGAAATATGGAAAAATGGCAAAAACAACCCTTTAAACCTTTTTGGAAAAGTTTTGTGCCAAAAGTGTAAAAAGGGAAACTTCTATAACAAAGGGATGCGTTTGTTTGGACTGAAATACTTGATATACAACTTTTCCCAAAAACAAAGGACCAAAAGTGACAAGCTGAAAGTTTGAATTCCTATAAACGCGGGTAACACTTACTGTTTGGATTTTACCATGAAGAACACCCCTTTTTACCCAAGATTAAAAAGAGAAAAACAAAGGGGAAATTGAAATTGGTTGTTCCCACGTGTAATTCACATCAAGACAATCACATCCCACACCAAATACCTTAATCCCCACTACCAGAATGATACCCCCACTCCCACTCACATGACGACACCTGGCATTTGATCATGACATGGCAAGATCAACGAACCAAAACTTTTCCTTTGTCACCAAGCACTAAACAAACGTCCTTGATTCACCCAAACCAGCTGGCAACACGCCTAGAAGATTCTGCAAGGACAAATGGGGAAATTCACTTCTAGGGTTTGTGAATAGTGTTAGCTTGGCATTTTCCTATAAAAGGAAACCTCAACCTGTGAGAGTCCCTTTGTTCCAGTTTTAGGCTATCAATCTTTGTAATTCCTTTTTAAGTTAATAAAATTTGATTTTCAGAAATTTGTGAAATCTTGTTCTTGTTGTAATTAAAAGTTGGTGTTAGAATAGCCTAATTCTGAGTTCCATTTTCATGTTTGAAGGTTTTTGAGGCAAGGTTTTAATTGATAAGGCTTGTGTTTCAAAAATCAGAAAAGTGCTTGATATTGTTCATCACTTGGTTTGTTCTTCTTAGCAGGTACTTGGAAGCTAGTACTTGTTTTGCTAGTACCTCAGCTCAAACAATCCAGGGCCTGGATGTAGGTCTTGGAGGTTTGCACCATTCTCCTTTTTCATTTTCTTTTTTAATTTCTGAATATTTGTGATTTTGCATGATTGTTCTTGAATATGTGTTTTTATGGTTGATTATTGTTTATCTGTTCTATTGAAGTGTTAGTAGCTTGAATTGTGGTTTGAATCTGAAAAATCCTTTGAAAATTTGTCAAAAGAGATTATTAAGGGGTGTTTGGGTTAACTGCATAATCAGGATTTGTGGATTGTTGAATGGTTGTTTATTGTTGCTATCTGTTGGTATCTGTTTTACTGGTATATTTGGTCATTTGTATGCAGGTTTTGTGGTTTGAAACACCTAAATCCAACATATAGCTATAAAGTCAGATTTACTTGGTTAATTTGGCTGAATTTTAGAGGACACCTAGATATAATCATAGACTAGGGTTAACAAGTGTTAAATCTAAGTTAACATAACCAGGGAAGTAAGATTTGAGGCTTGAAATTGGGTTTGAGGTCAAATAGATCAGCAAAAAGGGTTAGTGTTCATCAATTGCATGTTAGTGTTCATCAGTAACCTGCATATGCTTATTTCTGCTTATTCACTTTGATTCAGTGGTTGATTTAAGTTTGTTTGTGCTTATTCATAGTTTATATAGCTTGTGTATGCATCTGGTTGAATTTGGTTGGCTTATTCATGCTATATCTGCTTATTTGTGCATAACTGCTTATTTCCCATATCTGTGCTATATCTGGTAACTGTTTGCTTATTCTGGGCTTATTGTGTGAACCAAATTGTGATTTCTTTGTTGATATTGACTCCTTGTGATTCACTGATCACAAGGGTGCCCTTGTTTCCAATTGAATCCAACTAAATCTCTCTAAAAAGCTTGGTCAAATAGTCAAAGCAGTGGGAACTCCTTTCCCCTGCTAGTGTATTTTGGGTTTCAGCTTATCAATAAGCTAAAAAAGCTTATTTTAACCAGCAACAACTTGGATTTTGTAATAGGTGATCATCATTTGACCCATTTGTTCATACTGGAGCATTTGGTGTGCTGACTTTTAGGTTTGACTAGAAAACCAACTTAATTGACTTTTTCATAAGTGCTTATTGGTTCATTCTGGCTTATTGGTGTTGCTTATTGGAATTTTGTTGATTGTTTTGGCTTTAAGTTCATTTGTGACATTTTGCAAGTTGAATCAAGTTCTGAGGTGCCCTATATCTCAAACCCGACTATTTTGTCTTTTAGTGAAATTGTACTTTGCTCATTTCTGGCTTATTGAGTGTGCTTTTTCAAAATTTCTTTTTACAGATCTCCTAAGCATCCCAAAAGAAGGTTGTGTGTCAAATTAGAGCTTATGGCATTAGCTTATTGCTTAATGGGCTTATTGGCCCAATAAGGATAAGCTGTTTGCTTATTAAGCTATGATAAGCTCACTTTCAGCTTTTGGGCCTTCAGAGTTTTGTGTTTAGAATTAAATTTTAAGTCAGATTGGGCTTTTCCAAGTCAATTGGGCCAAGTTTGACTTTTTGGGCTAAAAAGCCCATTAGTGTTGACTGTTTTTGGTTTTGGCCCATTTGAGGGACCAATAGGGGTATTCTGGTAATTTCACTTTCATTTTCTGTTTAATTAGGTTAAAATAAACTAGTTTGCAAGTTTTTAAAATTTTTATAATTTTTGGATTTTAATATTATTTTAATATTATTTTATTATTATTTTTCAAATTTCACTTTTTTCAACTTTTTACATTTTTCTTAGCTTAAATACATTAAAATAGGAATTTTGCAACTTTTAGATTAATTTTATCACCTTTAGATTAATTTTTATAACTATTTTAAGTTTTAATAGTTTTTAAATCATTTTAAATAGTTTTTATTAGTTTAAAAATTTCTAAAAATAGTTTTTAATCTTTTTAGGTTATTTTAGAGGTTTACCAATTGAAAAATCTTTATTTGGGCTTTTTGATAATTTATTTAATTTTTAGGGCTTTAATTAGCATTTAAAAATAGAATATTTAATTAATTAAAAGGTTTGAAAAAGTTTTGATCATTTGTAAACTCTTAGTTTATTTATTTTGATTGTTGGTGAATTTTTGGTAATTTTTAGAATTTGTTTTTATTTTAGCTCATTTTACGGTTTTACGTTAAGTCTTAGTAGTAATTAATTTCACGTCTTCGTCATCCTCTTTTCTCATCTCCTTCTAACCAATATTAATCTCAAATCTTGCTACATTTTAGTCACACACATATACCTCCTTGGGAAACGAACTTTGAACTTCATTGGGTCATTAGTGCTTGATTTTCCTAAATCATCACTTAATACTTACCACATTTACGCTCTTTTTCCTAAAAGACGTAATTTACCACAATCATGCAGCATAAGCAAGGAATATCCTGACTGCTTCTAAACGAGCGACTGGAGCGAATGATTCATCGTAGTCAATGCCTTCTTGTTGACGGTATCCCTTAACCACAAGACGAGATTTGTTTTTGATGATGGTTTGTTCTTCATCCAGTTTGTTTTTCCAGATCCATTTGAAATCTAAAATTGACATCCATGGGGTCGGTCAACAAGTTCCCAAACATTTAGGCATTCAAACTGATGAATTTCGTCTTGCATTGATTCAATCCACGCATGATCAGTCATGGCTTGTTTAATGTTTGTAGGTATAGTTGAACTCACGGTGAGTGCATACATACACACATCGCCATCGGTTTCGAGTTGTCTGTGTGTTCGAACCGGCTGTGAAGGATTTCCAATGACTTGCTCCAACGGATGATCACGTGTCCAATGGTGAGTGGATGGATATGGTTGGTAGAATGTATGCATGTTGGACGGATCAACATGTTGAGTAGAAGACTCTCCGACTTCATGTACCGGTGTACCGAACGGATTGATAAATTCTTCTTCGTCAGGTTGTGCATCGACTGCTTGATTGTTGTTTCCTCCTTCAGCATTGACGGTTGGTGATGTTGGTTGTATGACTGTTTCTTGAGTTTGTTGAGTATCCAATGGAATATTCTCTTGAGCAACGGTTGCTGAAGTAGAGGCAGTTGTGTCTTGTGAGCTTGGTTCGGGTTCATCAGCAGTATTGATAGCGGAAGGCTTTGACACAACTTGATTGTTTCCATAGTAATATTCTTCAAACATTGGATCATATAAATCAACCAACTCATTCATTTGTGTTGTATCCGTCGAGTCTGCTGTAGGAGTAATTTCTTGACATTCTTGCACGGGACGTACACTGTTTTGTGTAGGTGCCATTGCTGGACATTGAGGAGCGGGACTTGAGCTGTTGTGATCAAGTACCATTTGTGGAAATTCGTCAAAGTTCACATGAATTGTTTCGACAATAATCTTTGTTTTCTTGTTGTAAACTCGATATCCTTTCGACAATGTAGCATACCCCACAAAAATACATGCAACACCTTTTTCTTTCATCTTGTCGAGATTCGCACCGTCTTTAAGAATGTAGCATAAAGATCCAAATACGTGAAAGAATTTGACAGTAGGTTTCCTGCCATTGATGATGTGGTAAGGTGTCTTTTCATGTCTAGGGATAACGAGAGAACGATTCTGAGTATAACAGACAGTTGCAATTGCTTCAGCCCAGAAGAATAGCGGTAATTTTGAAGCAGAAATCATTGTTCGAGCTGCCTCAACCAAAGTACGGTTCCGCCTACGGTTCCGCCTTTCGACAACGCCGTTTTGTTCAGGAGTTCGAGCAATAGACGTTTGATGTTCGATGCCTTCTTCTTGAAAGTAAGATTGCAAGTTGTTGTTCAAAAATTCAGTACCCCTATCCGTTCTTACGGTTAAGACTTGAGCTTGAAGATTGCGTTGTATCATCTTGAGAAAGTTTTTGAGAACCTCTGGTGTTTCATCTTTGGACCTTAAGAAGAAAGTCCATGTGTATCTAGAGTAATCATCAACAATTACGAGAATATACTTTTTCCCGTTAATACTCTCTACACGCATGGGACCACATAAATCCATGTGTAGAAGTTCCAGTCGTCCTTTTGAGCTTGGGGTAGTCTTGGATTTGAAAGACTTCCGTTTTGGTTTTCCCAACTCACAAGAAGTACAAAGATGGTCTTTGACGAATTTTAACTTTGGGAGACCGGTCACAATATCATTTTTCGAAAGCAAGTTGATGGTGTGAAAGTTGAGATGTGACCGTCGTTGATGCCATAACCATGCTTGAGATGATGAAGCTTTAGCCATTAAGCAAATTAGATTTGTTGAAGATGTGTCTTGAAGAGTTACTGTGTAGAGATCAGAACCACGAGAACCTGTAAGAAGGTCATTCCCATCGTAGTCTCTAACATAGCAAGTGTTGGAGTATGCTCGTGTCATAATCAATAGTTATACGGCTAGACACATGTGAGCCTATGAGGTCACACACATATACTCCGAGGTACCACTTAAATATATCGTATCTATTGTATTTACGATATTCATATAACCTACGGCATTACAGATCAATATCGACTAGATAATAACTAATTATGCTACTAGTTTATTTGACTTAAAAACAATAAATTGAAAGCCCCATTTACTGCCCATGATAACCGGCCTTTTAAATGGCAGTTTCAAGTTGATATGTTTTCTTGTTTTTAACCATGTATTATGTTTTGGTCAAAGACTATACATAATATAAAACTAGGTTTACACATTGACATATCGGGTGTATGAAACAAAGTGACGGCAGAAAACTAAAATGAAAATGGTTTTCATTTTTCCTTTGATCTAAATCTTATTTTTCCGTAGTACGGGTTATATAGACTAGCATCTATTTGGTATACAAGGAAGTGTAGTGTGGATACATTATAGAGGTGATCTACATTGATCACTAGGGTTTCTTGGTTGATCTTGTGTTGGTGATTGTCTCCATTTGATCCTACCGAATCTCGCTACAAAGGTATACTTTTATCTCCCTTGTTTATTAATCATATGACTCTATGGATCCGTTCATAGGTGCATATTCCGCTGCGTTTGATTATATCTAATATGTTATTGATTATATTCAACACCTATAGTGGTGTCACGAGCCATCATAGATGTCATATGATTATCGGGTATGCGTAAAAATGGCTAAATATGAGTCTTTTTGAGGGATTTGTTAAACCAATATTAAAATAGCCCCTATGGCATTATTTTCATGGCATTATAGACTTTTAGGAGGTCTTATAATCTGTTTTTAATGATCTCATAGTCACGGTTTACGCATACTTAAATGGGTTTATTACGGGTACGTGTAAAATGACCTAAAACGCGTTTTTGGAACGATCCTTGAATCGGGTTTTTAACAGCTCTAATGACCATGTTTTCTGTAATTATATGATAATTACAAGGTTTATAAAATGTGGTTATAAGGTCCTAAGGTCATTGGTTACACGTACCAATCGGGGGTTTAATTAATTGTTGATTATTCCGTCGATTTCGTTGGCTAACAAGTGTTTGTTGTTGTTTAATTTTATTTCCATGGCAAATACATGCATGTTTGGCCATGGACTTAGCCAACACCTTTTTATATTCAGAATCTTATGGTATTATTATGTTTCGTATGCAAAGCCGATGAAAACCTAGACCAATTGTGACATGTTGTGTTTTGATTTGCATTTAATTTCAGTTTTGGGGATATGCCATTGTTTCGGCTTCATTAATATGTTTTTGATGTTGGTTATAGCCATTGTTTGGGCACTTTACAGTAGGTTAATGATAGGTTTAATTTTGTTAGTCATAAATCATTTGTAACCGATGCTTGGATGGGAATGGCTAAAGAATTAAAGACATATTGTAAAATTCGGAGCTGCTGAGTGACCTGCACTAAAACGTGATTTCCCGGAGTTCTATATGGAGATAGAATCCCAAATTTGGTGTGCCGATTCAAAACTCATGGGCCTTCAAAAGTCTCAATTGGACCTTAGGCTAGGGAAGACTCCTTCTATGGGTTTTAGGCCCTAGAAGTCGACTGAAAGTTTTAGGCAGATTTGGGCCTCATGTTCATTTTGGGTTCTACTTGCTCTTGATGGTCTTGGAGCAAGTGGGAGCCAACTTTGTGGTTATGTTGACTTAACCTTAGTTGACTTCTTGGTCCTCGTGATGGCTCACGAGATCAAGTATAGGTTTTTCATCGGTTTGAGGCTTTGCATACTTGTGGTTGTGTGGTTGCTTGTTTGCTTGATATCTTGATATTACTTGGAAATGTTTTTATAAAAACTTGAAACCAATCACAAACAATTTATAAAACTAAATCCTTGATTTAGTTTAAAGTTTAAATATGATTTAAAAACTAAAATCTTGTTTTTCATAATAACTCTTAATGTGTTATGAATGTTATGACTTATGTATTGTCTTATCTAATATTAAATCCATTTAGGTTTTATATTAGTATTTAACATGGACAACTTGACACGCATAAATTAAAACAAGATTCGAATTACGTTAAGAAATGTTTTTAACTTATGCTACGATGGATGAATGCATGCTTCCTCGTACACACTTTTGATTTGTAAATCAAACTTTTATACCCGTCTAAAATTTAAGTCATGTCGTCCAATCGTTTGAGATCACTTGCAATTAATTTTTGCATCTTGTGAGACGGATGTGAATTGTAACCCAAGGTGATTATTATCTATGCGTGAGACCTAGACTTATTCTCGCATGTTCTCAAATTGGATGACTTAATCGGTTAAGTGGTGAGACCTTGACTGAGGCAAGGATGGGACTAAACATGTCAGTTTGACATTTTGTGAATTGTTCACTTATGTTATAAGTCCCATAAGGATCTAAGAGTTGCACATGATGTGTAATTGATGAACGTCATCTACCTATTGAATCTATCATTGCTAGTAGATCAACTGATGTGATGGTAGAACCTCAATGAGGATCTTAGCCTTTTTCGTAAAATTAATTGTTTTTATATAAACTTGGGTAGTTAATTTTTTAAAGGATTAATTATTAAAAATACTAAAACTTTGAACTTTGTTATTTTGTAGATGGCAACGAATCAATCCATTAACAATCAAATCAGATCAATTCTCGATAAGGAGAAATTGAGTGGTACAAACTTCCTTGACTGGTTTTGAAATCTGAGGATTGTCCTTATATCAGAAGGAAAGTTGCACCACTTGGAAGAGGCCTTACCTGAAGCACCTCCTGCTACAGCCACCGCTGCTGTTCGCAATGCCCATACTAAAAGGGTTGCTGAACAGCAAGAAGTGGCTGGCTTAATGTTGTGTAGTATGGTCCCTGAAATCCAAAAACATTTGGAAGATTTTACTGCATATGACATGATTGAGGAACTCAAGACGATGTTCCAACAACAAGCATAACAAGAACTCTTTGAAACGGTCAAAGCGTTCCATAACTGCAAGCAGGAGGAGGGCCAATCTGTCAGCACATATGTGTTGAGAATGAAAGGCTACCTTGATCAGATGGACCGACTTGGCTACCCTATGCCACAAGTCTTAGGAGTGAACTTGATACTCACTTCACTTTCCAAAGACTATGATCCGTTTGTTCAGAACTATCATATGCATGGCATGGGGAAGACTATACCTGAACTGCATGCCATGCTGAAGCTTGCAGAGAAGGGTATGCCCAAGAAAGCTCCCTCTGTTCTTGCTATCAAGAAAGGTCATATCCAAAAACCGAAGCCACAAGCTAAAGGAGGCAAGGGTAAGAAGTTCAAGGGAAAATCCCCTATGGTTCATGACCCTAAATGCAAGTTCCCCCCACATGGAAAAAAGGAGCATCCTGCTAAGGATGTAGAGTGTCATCATTGTCATGAGATTGGACACTGGAGAAGGAATTGTCCTTACTACCTGGCAGAAGTGGACAAAAAGAAGAACAAAGCCGGTACGTCTGGCACATCAGGTATCTTCATGATAGAACTCTACTCATTCCCTAAAACTAATACCTGGATATATGACACTGGTTGTGGTACTCACATTTGTAATACTATTTAGGGGCTTAGAGGGATCAGAAAGTTAAATAAAGGCGTTTTGGACTTGCACGTGGGCAATGGCAACTGTGCAGCTGTCGAAGCCATAGGGAGCTATGATCTTATCCTCCCTAGTGCAATGATTCTTGTACTAGACAATTGTCATTTTTCACCCTCTATTACTAGAGGAATTATTTCTCTTTCGCGTTTATGGGATAATGGGTTTTCACATAAATTTACTGATTATGGTACTATTCAAGTTTCCAAGGATAATGTATTTTATTTTAATGCTATTCCTCGTGATGGAATTTTTGTAATTGATATGCATAATCATGTATCAAATGAGGGTTCTATTTATACATGTAGCAAAAAGAAGTCCAAGCACAACTTGGATTCTACTTTTCTATGGCATTGCCGACTTGGCCATATAAACAAGAAACGCATTGCGAAGCTGCAACATGATGGGCTTTTAAAGTCAACTGATGATGAATCATTTGATATATGTGTATCTTGTATATCTGGCAAGATGGCAAGAAAGCCTTTTACTCATGCAAGTGAAAGAGCTGATGATCTTCTTGGACTCATACATAGTGATGTATGTGGTCCATTTAGAACCACGTCTAGAGAAGGAGCTAACTACTACGTTACATTTACTGACTACTTCAGTAGATATGGTTATGTTTACTTGATTAAACATAAACATGAAGTTTTTGAAACGTTCAAAACCTTCCAAAACGAGGTAGAAAATTAACTCGTGAAGAAAATCAAAGCACTTCGATCTGATCGAGGAGGCGAGTATTTAAGCCTTGAGTTTTTAGATCATCTTAAGAGTCGTGGGATTGTCTCACAACTTACTCCTCCCTATACACCACAACATAATGGGGTGTCAGAGAGGAGAAATCGAACCTTGTTTGACATGGTTCGATCAATGATGAGTCCAACCACTTTGCCAATGTCCTTTTGGGGCTACGCTCTAGAGTCTGCTGCACGCATACTCAATATGGTTCCAACTAAGAAGGTTGATAAGACTCCATATGAAATATGGCACGGGAAAGTCCTGAACTTGTCTTATTTGAAAGTCTGGGGTTGTGAGGCTCTCGTTAAACGAGAAACACCAAACAAACTTGATCCCATATCTATCAAGTGTATCTTTGTAGGATACCCAAAGGAAACAATGGGTTACTACTTCTACTACCCACCCGAGAACAAAATATTTGTTGCTCAGTATGCTGAGTTTCTTGAGAGTAGTCTCATATCACAAGAAGCAAGTGGGAGCACCATAGACTTTGATGAAATTCAAAGTCAAGATGCACAACCTTTTGAGAACACTAGTGAACATCACCAAGAGGTTGAACATGAAAATGTCGAATCGCAAAGTGATGTTATTCCCATTCGCAGATCCGCAAGGATATCTCACGCACCTGACCGATATGGTTTCTATATCGATGCTGAGTGTAAAACCCACAAAATAAGGTCATTACTAAATTCTTACTTTTCAAATATTTTGAAGTATTTTATAACATTAAATATTATTATGTTAAACGGTTTAAGTTGAAACCGATATTAAATATTTTATTTTAATATTTTGACGAGCAACGAGGACTACTAGTGATCGCGATACCGATGGATGCCCACAATTTTATATTTTATTATCGATCGTTTCGATATTTAATACTTTCGACGATATCGTTCTAATTACGTGTCGAGTCGTTATATTATTATTTTTCGTGTGCGTTTAAACTTGTAAGTATTTTTACGAAACCTGAGCCCCGTAAATATTTTCAAATTTTACTAATAATTATTTCCCGCTTTTTAGCTAACAATTTATATTTTTAGCCACAACTATTGCTAAATTGCAACTTGGTCCCTACCCCACTATATATAAACTTAAATCAAACACCCACTACACATTTTTACACTTAAAAATTTTCACCACTTCTCTCTCTCTCTCTCTTCTTTTGCCGTAACATCACCCACCATCACCAAACACGCACAATTTCAATTTTAACTCAAGTTTGAGGTTGATTCAAGCTAAACCAAGCATAGACCCATCTCTATTTTTGATCAAGGATCACATTGGTATAAAAATTTCACACATGCAAGCACTTTTTATTTTCTTGATTTTGGTAGGTAGAAGCCATGATCATGCATGGTGTTTTTAGCATGATCCATGGTGGTTCTTGCTAGAAATCTTGTTAAAAACTTCATTTTGATCTAAATATTTTTATTTTTATTATGATTTTGATGTTATAGTAGATGTATGATGATATTAGAGTATATAAATGATCATTTCTATGGTTGGTTTTGCTCAAAAAGTTGATTTTGTACAAGATTTTGGTAGCCATTTTATAACAGTAAGTAAACTGTAAAATCCGAATTTTTATGTTGTGAAAATGACTTAACTTAAGCCTAGGGTTGTAGATAATTTTATTAGCTTCGATTTGATATAAGGTAGAGCTTCTAGCTCAAAACGAGCGCGAAGTTATGATGTTTTGAATGATCGTGTACCGGGAGACGAGTATCGACACTACAAATAGTTGTTGTCGATATTTGGATCAAATCTCGGGGACTCTAAATGGATGTTTTGAAATGTGTAACCTACTGATAATAAGGTGTTTACTTATTAGGTTGAGTTTACTTTAAAACCCGAGTGTCGGTTTTGTAAACGGAGTCGTTTAAATAAGTTAAAACAGTTGTATGAAAAATTAACGCAAATCTGTCCGGATTTTGTAGTTTGAAATGAGTCGAGTAAAGTACTTTAAAAGTAATTTCATTTGATAAACTTCTAGGAGGACTTTCTATATATAGTAAGTTAGTTTATCGAGTCGTTTCATAAACGGTTGACAAGTTTAAAAGGGGTAAATAAGCTAGTACATGTAGTATGTACCGGCGGATTTTGTTAAAAGTGTAAAATGGTAAAGTAAATGAGAATTAAAGTATAATGAAGTTATTTATATCGTTTACTCTCGAGTGTATTGTGGTATTGTGAGTTTGAGTTTGACGTTGTTATGTATGATTTATTTCTCGAGTTTATTATTAATATACGCACCTTAATTGCTAGGTTGCGGTTGTCGTGTTTATCGGGCATCTACTATCGTCGGTGATCGTCTTCAACTACTATAAGTACTAAGGTGAGTCTATAGCCTCGTTTGAGCTCATTCAAATATTTTAAAACCCGCGAGGGGGAATACATGTTTTGTAAACTTAGAACATAAGATTTTTATGGTATGCTTGTCCCTCTATGAATAGACCCGTGGTTGCCTTTAAATTGCATTAAGTGATTGACTTTATTAAAGCCTCAATTATGGACCTTTAACTAGCTTATAATGGGCTAGCCGCTAGTACAATTAATAGATCTATGGGGGAAGCCACCCGGTTCAGTTTTTGTGGACTTGTCACAGAAGCTTAGGCCTAACCTCCACACTGTTTGAACATATTATATTGAGAAGTCAGGTATACGGCAATGTACCAATAATCTAGAGGTAACCGACAATTAATAAATTTCCTGTCTTATCAGACCTCTAAAGGGAGTGTCTAAGGGCTCGGTTCCACGAGCTTATTGCAGTTTATGCTATATACAATTATCATTGTTAATGCAAATTATTATTCGATGCTTATTAAGCATGCCACAAACTTATAATCTTTGCTTGTGTTCAAAATAATTATATAAACCTATAGATTCACTCGGTATTTTTGCTGATGATTTTCTCACATGTATTTCAGGTAATCAGGAGAGGTGAAGCTTGGAAGCCACGGGAATGAATGATGTGCACTACTTTTGTAATATAAACTCTTTGAATGTTTGTCGTTCCTTTGTTTCAAAACAATTTAAATCTTTTGTTTTGGTTGTACTTCAGTTACGATGTCTTGGGACTACGCTACTCTGACAAATGTTTTAGGAACGATAAATCTAAAACGTCTCTTTTCGAGTCGTTCTTTATAAATTATGTGTTGTTGTATCATTATTTAGCACCCCAAATATGTATTCCACTGCGTGTAAATTTGGGGGTGTTAAATATTGGTACCAGAGCCATGAATTATAGAGAACTAGGTCTTTTTCTAAAAACCTAAACTATAACTGTCAGTTTTATTTTTCAAAGAGTCGGTGCACATGATTTCGCGTGACTTCAGGTTCAAGCTACTTCTGGGATTACAACTTTAGTATACATTATTATTTATGCCTTATTGCTAAGTATTTCTAAATAAATATTGTAAACCTTGATCGATATATATTAATATCGTTAAACTTTTTGATAATAGTTATCATTTATTAAGGATTTATCTTAATAAATTTCTGAAAATTTCCTATAATTATATTGAAGGATTTTCTATATTTATTTAAAATTTTGGAAATTATTCTATTTCATTTTATTATGACCTTATACCTATTTTGTGAAATTTACCACCGTCAAATTACGTCTTCGATGAGGAGGAAGCAGGTTCCACTGCTGCAAGCGAGTCACAGTCAACTAAGCCATGTGGATCCCCAGGTGACTAGTGTTTATTATTTTGTGTCATTGTACTCTAATTGTCTTTAAGATCATTCCTTGTTGATCGATGATAATAGTTTCCTTTGATCCTTATAATGATTGTGAATTCTTGTATCGAGAATGTGTATGCATTTGATGATTGATTTTGTACATGATATGACTATACCATGATTACAATTAACTCATTAATTTTATCTTCTCTCTTTGTGATATGACAGAATCATGCCACCTAGGAGAATGACAAATGATGCCATTGCAAGGCTAGTTGCTGAAGAGGTTGCGAAAGCATTAGCTACGGATAGAGCTGCATGTGTTAACGCTGAAGGAGCAGGTGGCTCTAGAGGTGCGGGTGCTGAAGGTGAAGGTGAACCTGCTGGACCAGAAGCTGTTGGAGGAGCAGGTGTAGCTGAGAATCCTGCAGATGAGGCTGCTCCGGCTGCTGCTGCGGTTAAAGAATGTACTTTTGCTGGATACATGAAGTGTGGACCTACTACATTTTAAGGAACTGGTGGAGCACTGGAATTATTCAGGTGGATCGAGAAAACAGAAACAACATTTGAGATTAGTGATTGCTCAGAAAGGAACAAGGTTAAGTTCGCAGTTGCTACTTTCAAGGATCGAGCTTTAAGCTGGTGGAAGACTCAAGTTGCTACAGTTGGTTTAGAAGCTGCAAACAGGAAACCTTGGGATGAAATTAAAAGGTTGTTGAAAGAAGAGTTTTGTCCAGAAGAAGAGTTATCTGCTTTGGAAGATGAGTTGAGGCACCTGAAGCTGAAAGATAATAACATTGCTACATACACTAGTCGATTCAATGAGTTGGTTTTGTTGTGTCCAGATGCTTTTGTTACTAAGAAGAAAAAGATGGATCAATACATCAAAGGAATGCCTGGGTACATTAAAGGTGAGACAACTTCATCTCGACCCAAGAACTTTGTTGAAACTATAAGAATGGCTCATACACTGATGGGGTAGAAGGTTCAGGATAGGGCTGAGAGAGCTGCTGAAGGTAGTAAAAGTAAATGGGAGAATTCGCAGAGTGGTAATCAAGGTAGTAACCGCCATAGGCAGTACAACAGAAGAGAAACGATGGGGCTAGAGCTGCAACTAACAGGAATGATAATGCTGATCAAGGGGGACCAGCCCAGAAATGTAGGAGCTGTGGTGCTTGTCACTTTGGTGATTGTCCATCAAGGTGCACTAAATGTGGAAAGGTTGGGCATGTTGTGGAGAAATGTAAGACAAGGGTCCCTGCCACTGGAGCGAATGCTATTCCGATCAGGACTTGTTTTGAATGTGGAGAACGTGATCATCTTCGCCCTCAATGTCCGAAGTGGAAGAACAAGAAAGCAGGTGAAGCTGCTGGGGCAGTTTATGTTGTTAAGGATGCTGATCAGGCACAAGGTCCAAATGTGGTGACAGGTACGTTCTAACTCAGCCATCGTTATGCTAGTGTGTTGTTTGACTCAGGATCTGATAGGAGCTTTATAAGCACTTCCTTTAGTCGTTTAATTGATATTGAGCCAACAATCCTAAATGCTAGTTATGAGGTCGAGTTAGCTGATGGACAATTAGTTAGTACTACCACTATATTTAAGAAGTGTCCTTTGAAATTAGCAAATCATTTGTTTGAAATTGATTTGATGCCGATAAAGATGGGTTCGTTCAATGTGATTGTTGGTATGGATTGGTTGGTTGCTCATGATGCGGTGATTGTATGTGGGGAGAAAGTTGTTCACATACCGGTTAAGGGCAAGGTGTTAGTAGTTAAAGGTGATGTCGGTAGATCTCGTCTGACGTTGATATCTTGTATCAAGGCGAGGAAATATGTAGAAAGAGGTTGTCACCTGTTCTTGGCTCAAGTAGTGGAGAAAGAACTACCGGTTAGGCGTGTGGAGGATGTTCTGATTATTCATGATTTTCCTGAAGTATTTCCCGATGGCTTGCCAGGGCTTCCGCCTCAGCGAGAAGTCGAATTCAAGATTGATCTAGTGTCGGGGGCTGCACCGGTGGCGCGTGCACCTTATCGTTTGGCACCGTCTGAGATGAAGGAGTTGGCAAATCAGTTGAAGGAGTTAATGGAGAAGGGGTTCATTAGACCAAGTTCGTCACCTTGGGGAGCTCCAGTATTGTTCGTGAAGAAGAAGGACGGATCGTTCAGAATGTGCATAGACTATCGAGAGTTGAACAAGTTAACTATCAAAAATCGTTATCCACTTCCTAGGATCGATGATTTGTTCGATCAACTTCAAGGTTCGTGTATGTACTCGAAGATCGACTTGAGGTCGGGTTATCATCAACTTCGTGTTAAAGAGGAGGACATACCTATTACAGCTTTTCGGACGCGTTATGGACACTTTGAATTTCAAGTGATGCCGTTTGGGTTAACTAATGCACCTGCGGTATTCATGGACTTAATGAATCATGTGTGTAAACCATATCTCGACAAGTTTGTGATTGTATTTATCGACGATATCCTAATTTATTCCAAAAGTCGGGAGGAGCATGAAGGTCATCTGAGGATTATTTTGGAGCTGTTGAAGAAGAGAAGTTGTATGCGAAATTCTCCAAGTGTGATTTTTGGTTGGATTCAGTCCAATTCCTTGGGCACGTGATCGATAGTAGCGGTGTTCATGTTGATCCTTCCAAAATTGAAGCTATTAGAGATTGGGCTAGGCCTACAACCCCGACTGAAGTTAGACAATTCCTGGGATTAGCTGGGTACTACCGGCGATTCATAGAAGGATTCTCTTTAATTTCTAAACCTCTTACTAAACTTACAGAGAAAAACAAGAAGTATGAGTGGGGCTCAGAAGAAGAAGAAGCATTCCAAACTTTGAAGCGGAAGCTGTGTTCTGCACCAATTTTGGCTTTGCCCGACGGAGCTGAAGACTTTGTGGTATATTGTGACGCATCACGTAAGGGTTTTGGTGTTGTGTTGATGCAGAGGGAGAAAGTGATCGCGTATGCATCTCGTCAATTGAGGAAGCATGAGGAGAATTATACTACACATGATTTGGAATTAGGAGCTGCTGTCTTTGCTCTTAGACTTTGGAGACACTATCTCTACGGTACAAAGAGTGTGGTATATACCGATCATAAAAGCCTACAACATATTTTGGATCAGAAGGAGCTCAATATGAGGCAGAGAAGATGGGTAGAATTGTTGAGTGATTATGACATTCAAATTTGCTACCATCTCGGCAAGGCGAATGTAGTTGCCGATGCACTTAGTAGGAAGGATAGAGAAATAACCAAAAGGGTTAGAGCTTTAGCCATGAAAACTTATTCTGATTTATCTAATCGAATACGTAAAGCTCAAACGAAGGCGATGAAGGAAGAGAATGTGAGAAATGAAGACTTGGGTAGAAGGACGACACCTATATTTGAAATTCGTGACGACGGAATTCGGTATTTCGAGAATCGTGTATGGTTACCGGTGTATGGAGGACTGAGAGATCTAATTATGCACGAATCTCATAAGTCTAAATATTCGATTCACCCAGGATCGGATAAAATGTACCAAGACTTGAAGAAATGTTACTGGTGGCCGAATATGAAGGCTAACATTGCTACTTATGTTAGTAAATGCTTGACGTGTGATAAGGTGAAGTTTGAGCACAAGAGACCTTCGGGTTTACTGCAACAACCTAAAATCCCAGAATGGAAATGGGAGAAGATCACTATGGACTTTGTTTCGGGACTTCCGAGAACTTCTAGTGGTTATGATGTGGAAACCTTGGTTTCCGGATCTTTTAAGCTACTAGGAATGATCATTGTTCATATGATTAAACAATCAAAGCGGAATTAGAACAACAATCATTAACAAGGTGTTTAGGCACAAAACATGAATTAAAACACAATTGGATTGCTAACTATATTAATAATTAACAATCACTAGACGTGTATACATTGAATCCCACGTCTAGTCGACACACACTTTAGGTTTACATTGTGAATGAATTATATGAATAAAAACCTAAGACCCTTGTTCCTTTTATAGTGTAAGGAACAGAATCTACAAGAGATAAAATCAAATAAACATCTAAATCTTCTATTTAGATAAACTATATATTGTGTATATCATAAATAATATACTCAATATATTCCCCAAATAGAATTCTTCATCAAATCCATCAGCGTTGACTTTTGTTGACTGCGTTTGACTTTTGTGGACTTCTGTCAACGCCTACATTGCTCTTGTCAACGTCTATATTACTCTTGTCAACGCTTGAGTAAATGTCCTTCGATTTTGAGTTTCTGCCACATCAACTTTTTGACCCAACAATCTTCCCCTAGTTGATAGTGGCAAAACTCTATGTGTATCTCTTGTAAGTTGTACATGATCTTCAAATTGCTTCCCCTCAAGTGTAGCATGTATATCTTCCCCTTTTTGTCACATCAACAGGAAAGTCCAACAATGTATGCAATCTTTGAAGATTCTCCAAATGTAGGCTCTGTGTAATGATCTTAAAGAAAAACAAATATAATATTTTTGATGTAGAAGTAGAATAACCCAACCTTGTGTTCCATATCTTGTACTATCCACGTGATGAAAAACTTATACCAATGATTAAATATAAGTAGACCTCGATCCCTTGTCAATATTCTCATCCTATGTGAGACACTGAGCACGATAATGTAACTCCTTCAAGTGTTATGACAAGCCTTCATCACCAACCATGTAAAGTACGAACAAGTTACCTTTAAAGT
Source organism: Glebionis coronaria (assembly GCA_025667525.1). Lineage (NCBI taxonomy): Eukaryota > Viridiplantae > Streptophyta > Magnoliopsida > Asterales > Asteraceae > Glebionis > Glebionis coronaria. Next base: position 605,116,031 of record CM046875.1, on the reverse strand, counting down.
CACTAGTGCATGACTTTAAGATATGATAGAACACAAACTCGCGAAAATCTTCTTCAATCATCAAACTTACCATAAGAATTCTTCCCCTTAAGCCAATACCTCTTCATGATGAATTTAATGGAATAACATCTTCATATCATATGTAAAAGCCACTCTCAAGGCTACCCCGATTACATAGTTTAAAATATCCATCAAATTTCCACGAATAGTTGTTAACTCGCTTTAAGATCATTAATCCCTTTAAAAATATCCGAGCCATAAATATCACCATGATATTCTGAATAAAACGGAGATTCCATGTACCTTCGTGTGTATAATCCTCCTTTTTGTGTGCTAAAAACGTCCAATTTTCTCAACAGCAGCAATCATTGTGTTGTCCAATATCCTCTTCTGTCCAATATCTTTGGCAGATGTATTGTCCGATATCAGACAATACCTATCAGCGTTGAAGTTCATATATCGGACGACACTGTCAACTCTGTCAGCGTTTGACTTATTCTGTCAGCGTTAAAATTCTTCCTGTCAGCGTCTGAATTACAAACGTCAGCGCCAACCATAAACCTTATCAGCGTCCATTCTTTTTCACTTGTCAACGTTGAATTAAATATCAACGTTACCTTTTCAACGTTAAATAAGTGAATAAATCTTCTCTGATCATGTAAGCGCATGTCCATAGTAACCATATGGACACTCAATTATGGACCAATTAGAATTGAGTAACCGTGTCACTTGTGATCACTTGTACGCAGGTCTATAGTAACACAAGAATGATCACAGAATTAGAATATCCTCCACCAATCATAAACCTAGCTTCGTGTGAACACAAGTATCCTTCACCAATGAGAAATCTTGTAACCGTTTGAATGCTATAGTAACCATATAATAGCTTCAACCGTGTGAACACACATACTTTATTGGCACTACTGTCTTCCTGTGTAAACGTAACGTGAGCAGTTCTTCTCACGTCCTTTTTCTTTGCATTTACATAGCCACGTTCCTTCCTTCTAACAATAAGACGCTTCTTTCTGATCTATATGAATCTCGTCCAAAAATAAACCATACTCATAAAGTCAGTAAAGAAAACGTGAAGGGAGATCTGTTGTATTTGATTATAGCAAGGGTTCTTGAAACCCTAGAACAGTAATTGAAAATCTGAAACCCTAATTAGGGTTATGATAAATTTGTACTAGGATCTGAATATAATGAATCATCTTCAAGTTATAACAACCAAGAACCGCAAACTTTCTGCTTTTCATATCGATCTAGGGTTTGAGTAACCCTAGTTCATGATTTCATGTGAACAAAGCAAAAACTTTAATGCCATAATCAGCGAACTTCGACCTTGAATAACATCTTCATTAGAGCTCAGATCGAAAATCCCTTTGGTGAGATTCTAGACACAAGTGTCAAGAATCTACAGTTCAAAAATCACGAAGATCCAACGGTTAACGAAGGAGAAAACGTGTTTTGAACATGGCTGTCCACAGAAAACTGCATTCATCCTACTGCTGACTTTGACGCTTAATAACTTTTGCCTGGGGATAAAACTCGACAATCCCTCCGGTGGATGTTTAGATCTATGTATGTAGAACACACATATAAAATTTCGTGATGATCCAACGGTTCAATCAAAAGTTATGACCTCCTGAATACTGTTGCGCACACAAAAACGTCCAGAAAAACCCTAGACGGATTTTTCTTTTCTTCTCGACACACGAACACCTTGTTGGTCCTAGCATCACGAGCCACGAGGCTCTGATACCAATTGTGGAAACCTTGGTTTCCGGATCTTTTAAGCTACTAGGAATGATCATTGTTCATATGATTAAACAATCAAAGCGGAATTAGAACAACAATCATTAACAAGGTGTTTAGGCACAAAACATGAATTAAAACACAATTGGATTGCTAACTATATTAATAATTAACAATCACTAGACATGTATACATTGAATCCCACGTCTAGTCGACACACAGTTTAGGTTTACATTGTGAATGAATTATATGAATAAAAACCTAAGACCCTTGTTCCTTTTATAGTGTAAGGAACAGAATCTACAAGAGATAAAATCAAATAAACATCTAAATCTTCTATTTAGATAAACTATATATTGTGTATATCATAAATAATATACTCAATATATTCCCCAAATAGAATTCTCCATCAAATCCATCAGCGTTGACTTTTGTTGACTGCGTTTGACTTTTGTTGACTTCTGTCAACGCCTACATTGCTCTTGTCAACGTCTATATTACTCTTGTAAACGCTTAAGTTAATGTCCTTCGATTTTGAGTTTCTGCCACATCAACTTTTTGACCCAACATATGATACGATTTGGGTGATTGTTGATCGGTTGACTAAGTCGGCTCATTTCTTGTCGATAAAGAAAACTGATGACTTAGACAAACTTACTCGATTGTATTTGAAGGAAGTTGTTTGTAGACATGGAGTTCCTTTGTCAATTATTTCTGATCGAGATAGTCGGTTCACATCTGAGTTTTGGAAATCGCTTCAGCGAGCTTTGGGGACTCAGTTGGACATGAGCACTGCGTATCATCCAGAAATGGACGGACAAAGTGAAAGGACTATTCAGACATTGGAGGATATGTTACGAGCGTGTGTAATGGATTTTGGAGGTAGTTGGGATCGACACTTACCTTTGGTAGAGTTCTCATACAATAACAGTTATCATGCAAGTATCAAGGCTGCGCATTTTGAAGCACTTTACGGGCGAAAGTGTAGATCACCAGTTGGTTGGTGTGAGGTTGGAGAAAGTCAGTTGACGGGTCCTGAATTGATTAGAGAAACAACTGAGAAGATCGTGCAAATCAAGAATCGTTTATTGACAGCTCGTAGTAGGTAGAAGAGTTATGCGTATAAGAGAAGAAAACCGTTGGAGTTTGATATTGGCGACATGGTTATGTTGAAAGTATCACCTTGGAAAGGAGTAATTCGATTTGGCAAGCGAGGAAAGCTTAGTCCACGCTATATAGGTCCATTCAAGATTATTGACCGAGTTGGTCCTGTGGCATACAAGTTGGAATTGCCAGAGAAGTTAAGTGTTATTCACAATACTTTTCACGTTTCTAATCTTAAGAGGTGTTTGGCGGACGAGAATTTGATAATTCCAATTGAGGAGATTCAACTGGACGACAAGCTACATTTTATTGAGGAACCGGTGGAGATTATGGATCGAGAGATGAAACGGCTTAAGCAAAGTCGGATCCCGATAGTGAAAGTGCGATGGAATTCCCGACGTGGACCCGAATACACTTGGGAGTGAGAGGACTACTTCAAGAGCAAGTATCCACATTTATTCGTAGACGGACCTAAGGAGAAGTAAGCCCCGGGACGGTGCTCTCCTAAGGTGGTGAGGATGTAAAACCCACAAAATAAAGTCATTACTTAATTCTTACTTTTCAAATATTTTGAAGTATTTTATAACATTAAATATTATTATGTTTAACGGTTTAAGTTGAAACCGATATTAAATATTTTATTTTAATATTTTGACGAGCAACGAGGACTACTAGTGATCGCGATACCGACGGATGCCCACAATTTTATATTTTATTATCGATCGTTTCGATATTTAATACTTTCGACGATATCGTTCTAATTACGTGTCGAGTCGTTATATTATTATTTTTCGTGTGCGTTTAAACTTTTAAGTATTTTTACGAAACCCGAGCCCCGTAAATATTTTCAAAATTTACTAATAATTATTTCCCGCTTTTTAGCTAACAATTTATATTTTTAGCCACAACTATTGCTAAATTGCAACTTGGTCCCTACCCCACTATTTATAAACTTAAATCAAACACCCACTACACATTTTTACACTGAAAATTTTTCACCACTTCTCTCTCTTTCTCTTCTTTTGCCGTAACATCACCCACCATCACCAAACACACACAATTTCAATTTTAACTCAAGTTTGAGGTTAATTCAAGCTAAACCAAGAACAGACCCATCTCTATTTTTGATCAAGGATCACATTGGTATAAAAATTTCACACATGCAAGTACTTTTTATTTTCTTGATTTTGGTAGGTAGAAGCCATGATCATGCATGGTGTTTTTAGCATGATCCATGGTGGTTCTTGCTAGAAATCTTGTTAAAAACTTCATTTTGATCTAAAGATTTTTATTTTTATTATGATTTTGATGTTATGGTAGATGTATGATGATATTAGAGTATATAAATGATCATTTCTATGGTTGGTTTTGCTCAAAAAGTTGATTTTGTACAAGATTTTGGTAGCCATTTTATAACAGTAAGTAAACTGTAAAATCCGAATTTTTATGTTGTGAAAATGACTTAACTTATAGCCTAGGGTTGTAGATAATTTTATTAGCTTCGATTTGATATAAGGTAGAGCTTCTAGCTCAAAACGAGCGCGAAGTTATGATGTTTTGAATGATCGTGTACCGGGAGACGAGTATCGACACTACAAATAGTTGTTGTCGTATTTGGATCAAATCTCGGGGACTCTAATGGATGTTTTGAAATGTGTAACCTACTGATAATAAGGTGTTTACTTATTAGGTTGAGTTTACTTTAAAACCCGAGTGTCGGTTTTGTAAACGGAGTCGTTTAAATAAGTTAAAACGGTTGTATGAAAAATTAACGCAAATCTGTCCGGATTTTGTAGTTTGAAAATGAGTCGAGTAAAGTACTTTAAAATTAATTTCATTTGATAAACTTCTAGGAGGACTTTCTGTATATAGTAATTTAGTTTATCGAGTCGTTTCATAAACGGTTGACAAGTTTAAAAGGGGTAAATAAGCTAGTACATGTAGTATGTACCGGCGGATTTTGTTAAAAGTGTAAAATGGTAAAGTAAATGAGAATTAAAGTATAATGAAGTTATTTATTTCGTTTACTCTCGAGTGTATTGTGGTATTGTGAGTTTTAGTTTGACGTTGTTATGTATGATTTATTTCTCGAGTTTATTATTAATATACGCACCTTAATTGCTAGGTTGCAGTTGTCGTGTTTATCGGGCATCTACTATCGTCGGTGATCGTCTTCAACTACTATAAGTACTAAGGTGAGTCTATAGCCTCGTTTGAGCTCATTCAAATATTTTAAAACCCGCGAGGGGGAATACATGTTTTATAAACTTAGAACACAAGATTTTTATGGTATGCTTGTCCCTCTATGAATGGACCCGTGGTTGCCTTTAAATTGCATTAAGTGATTGCCTTTATTAAAGCCTCAATTATGGACCGTTAACTAGCTTATGATGGGCTAGCCGCTAGTATAAATAATAGATCTATAGGGGAAGCCACCCCGTTTCAGTTTTTGTGGACTTGTCACAGAAGCTTAGGCCTGACCTCCACACTGTTTGAACATATTGTATTGAGAAGTCAGGTATACGGCAATGTACCAATAATCTAGAGGTAACCGACAATTAATAAATCTCATGTCTTATCAGACCTCTAAAGGGAGTGTCTAAGGGCTCGGTTCCATGAGCTTATTGCAGTTTATGCTATATACAATTATCATTGTTAATGCAAATTATTATTCGATGCTTATTAAGCATGCCACAAACTTATAATCTTTTCTTGTGTTCAAAGTAATTATATAAACCTCACTCGGCATTTTTGCTGATCATTTTCTCACATGTATTTCAGGTAATCAGGAAGGGTGAAGCTTGGAAGCCACGGGAATGAATGATGTGCACTACTTTTGTAATATAAACTCTTTGAATGTTTATCGTTCCTTTGTTTCAAAACAATTTAAATCTTTTGTTTTGGTTGTACTTCGGTTACGATGTCTTGAGACTACGCTACTCTGACAAATGTTTTAGGAACGATAAATCTAAAACGTCTCTTTTCGAGTCGTTCTTTATAAATTATGTGTTGTTGTATCATTGTTTAGCATCCAAAGATGTATTCCGCTGCGTGTAAATTGTTGGGTCAAAAAGTTGATGTGGCAGAAACTCAAAATCGAAGAACATTTACTCAAGCGTTGACAAGAGTAATACAAGAGTTGACAAGAGCAATGTAAGCATTGACAGAAGTCAACAAAAGTCAAATGCAGTCAACAAAAGTCAACGCTGATGGATTTGATGGAGAATTCTATTTGCAGAATATATTGGATATATTCTAAATAATATATTCGGTATATATCTATAGAAATAGAATATTTAGTTGTTTATTTGATTTGATCTCTTGTAAACCCTAATCCTTACACTATAAAAGGAACCAAGGGTCAGAGGTTTTATTTATTCAATTCATTCACAATGTAAACCTAAAGTGTGTGTCGACTAGACGTGGGATTCAATGTATACACGTCTAGTGATTGTTGATTATTAATATAATTAGCAATCCATGTGTTTTTATTCATGTTTCGTGCCTAAACACCTTGTTAATGGTTGTTGTTCTAATTCCGCTTTGATTGTATAATCATATGAACAATGATCATTCCTAGTAGCTTAAAAGATCCAGAAACCAAGGTTTCCACAATTGGTATCAGAGCCTCGTGGCTCGTGATGCTAGGACCAACAAGGTGTTCGTATATTGAGAAGAAAAGAAAAATTCGTATAGAGTTTTTCTGGACGTTTTTGTGTGCGCAGCAGTATTCAGAAGGTCATAACTTTTGATTGATCCGTTGGATCGTCACGAAATTTTATATGTGTGTTCTACATACATAGATCTAAACATCCACCGGAGGGATTGTCGAGTTTTATCCCCAGGCAAAAGTTATTAAGCGTCAAAGTCAGCAGTAGGATGAATGCAGTTTTCTGTGGACAGCCATGTTTAAAACACGATCTCTCCTTCGTTAACCGTTGGATCTTTGTGATTTTTGAACTGTAGATTCTTGGCACTTGTGTCTAGAATCTCACCGAAGGAATTTTCGATCTGAGCTCTAATGAAAAAGTTATTCAAGGTCGAAGGTTGCTGTTTAAAGGTATTAATGTTTTGCTTTCACATAAAATCATGACCTAGGGTTTCTCAAACCCTAGATCGACATAGAAAAGCAGAATTTTATGAGATTGGTGGCTGTTGTGATTCAAGTTAATACAGGATCTATGGTTAATCTACAAACCCTAGTTACTGTTCATCCATTAGGGTTTCACTTGAACCCTAGATTCGGTTTAATGGATACAGAAAGATGAGCAGTAGCAGTTCTTGAATGATTATGATTTGCCATGGTAAACATTTACGGATGCCACTTGTTTTCCAAGGCTGTTTTCCATTTGATACAAAAGCTTAGAATTATTCACGATTGCTTCTGAGAAGGTGTGGTCGTTGTTCGAATGAAGAAGCAAAAGACAAGTAACAAGGTATTTGTATTCACACGATTGTGCTACAAAAGTAATATGCTACAATGATATTTTTGCTTGCTGTAACGTGAGAGTGAAGAAGCGTTTGTGTTCACACGAAGCTATGATTCTGATTGGAGGAAAAGACCTGCGTTCACATGGTAAAAAGGAGAATAATACATGTTAGTTAATATGTTACTGATTCTCTACATGCTATTCCATGTTACTGATTCTCTACATGGTTTTCAATATGACGTTCGTTTCTTATTGGAGGAAAACAAGTGCATTCACACGAATGTATATTATCTTAAGAAAGGATGTGGGGTAACACTGTTGACTTCAGAATAGTAAGATTGTCATTCTTTGTATTTGTGACTTCTAATAAGAAGTGTTGTGATCATGTGTGGTAACACAAAGAAGCAACCAAAAGACGAGTGATGCATATATCCACGTGAAGCTTTCAACAAAGGATCAATGAGAGACCAGTTTACATGCGAAGTTAACAAAGGGACGCTGACAGAGTATGGATTGACGCTGACAAGAATGGACGCTGACAAGGTTTATGGTTGGCGCTGACGTTTGGAATTTTGACGCTGACAGAATAAGTCAACGCTGACAGCGTTGACAGTGTCGTCCGATATATGAACTTCAACGCTGATAAGTATTGTCTGATATTGGATAATATATCTGTCATAGATATTGGACAGAAGAGGATATTGGATAACACAAGGTTTGCTGCTGTTGAGAAAATTGGTACGTTTTGAGCACACAAAAAGGAGGAAAATACACACAAAGGTACATGGAATCTCCGTTTTATTTAGAATATCATGTTGATATTAATGGCTCGGATACTTTTGAAAGGAATTAATGATTTTAATGCGAGTTGACAACAATTCGTGAGGAAATTTATTGGATTTGATTATGTAATCGGGGTAGCCTTGTAAAAGAGTTATCCGTCTTAATGCTTTTACATATGATATGAAGATTAAGATTCTTCATGAAGAGGTGTTAGCTTAAGGGGAAGAATTCTTATGGTAAGTTTGATGATTGAAGAAGATTTTCGTGAGTTTGTGTTCTATCATATCTTAAAGTCATGCACTAGCAACTTTAAAGGTAACTTGTTCGTGCTTTACATGTTTGGTGACGAAGACTTGTCATAACACTTGAAGGAGTTACATTATCGTGCTCAGTGTCTCACAAAGGATGAGAATATTGACAAGGGATCGAGGTCTACTTATTCTTTGTGCCATGAGTATAAGTTCTTAGTCACATGGATAGTACAAGACATGGAACACAAGGTTGGGCTATTCTACTTCTACATCAAGAATACTTTATTAATTATTCTTCAAGATCATTACATAGAGCTACATATGGAGAATCTTCAACATTGCAACATTGTTTACTTCCTTGTTGATGTGACAAAAAGGGGAAGAAATACGGTGCTACACTTGAAGGGAAGCAATTTGAAGATCATGTATAACTTACAAGAGATACACATAGAGTTTTGCCACTATCAACTAGGGGAAGATTGTTGGGTCAAAAAGTTGATGTGGCAGAAACTCAAAATCGAAGAACATTTACTCAAGCGTTGACAAGAGTAATACAAGAGTTGACAAGAGCAATGTAAGCATTGATAGAAGTCAACAAAAGTCAAACGCAGTCAACAAAAGTCAACGCTGATGGATTTGATGGAGAATTCTATTTACAGAATATATTGGATATATTCTAAATAATATATTCAGTATATATCTATAGAAATAGAATATTTAGTTGTTTATTTGATTTGATCTCTTGTAAACCCTAATCCTTACATGATCTTCAAATTGCTTCCCCTCAAGTGTAGCACCGTATTTGTCTAACGCTTGAATATATTGGAGGTGATAAGTTTGATAGGAAATCCACAACTAGTGGATGTCAGTTTCTTGGGAGCAGATTAATATCTTGGCAATGCAAGAAACAAATAGTGGTGGCTAACTCTACAACTGAAGCAGAGTATGTGGCTGCAGCAGCATGTTGTGGTCAAGTGTTGTGGATTCAGAACCAGCTGTTGGACTATGGGTATAATTTCATGCATACTAAGATATTTGTTGACAATAATAGTACTTTATGCATCATTAAGAATCCTGTACATCATTCTAAAACTAAACACATAGAAATTAGACACCATTTTATAAGAGATTGCTTTGAGAAAGGTTTAATACAACCAGATAGGGTTGACACTGAGGAAAATGTGTCAGATTTATTAACTAAACCTTTTGATACTGGAAGATTTCAATACTTGGTAACAAGTATTGGAATGGTTAATCTCACTTAATATGTGTTTTGGATTCTTTTTGTAAAAGTATGTACAGGATGATGCATTATTATTATTGGTCTTATTGATGATTTAGATTTTCTACTATATTTTTCTAACACTGACAAAGGTTGTTTGAACACTAATAAGTGTTTTTGCAACGTTGTCAGCAATATAATTGTCTAACGCTGACAAAGCTTCCTTCAACGCTGTTGTGTGTTATCGGGGCGTTGTCAGCAACAATGTTAGTTTTGTGGTTTTCAATCTAAATGTGCAGATGGTGTTAGCAGTATACCATTGGATACAGAGTTGCTTATGGATCAAAGGAGAATCATTTGGACAAGTTTTTATTTATGGATGATGGTTGGAATGTTTCATTCCTATCTTGACATAAATTTTTTATGTTCATGCATGATTTTAGCAAACTTTTTGTATCATAGTTTAAGGGGAGGTTTTAGGAACCTTTAGGATTTTTGGGTATCCATATGATACTCTTATCACAATTCTAGATTGTGTCCACATATGAGTATGGGTTAGTTTTACTAAACCATGAGGCACTGTAGCATGCATAGTATATCAACTTTGCATGCTGCCAAGACATTTTTGGCCTAGAATTGGTTGTGGTCTGTTGGGAGACTTGGGAATGATTTTGATATGGGATTTACCTGGGAGTAACAAGGATTTTATAAGGTAACTTGGTTGTTAAGAATTTTGGTTAGCAAGGGACACTAGAGGACTTGATAGGTGTGTAAACACCCATCCTTTCACCACTTAATTCGGGCTAAAACGAGACCAATACACGTATTTAATATCATTTGTTTGGAATTATGCGTGGTTTTTGTGTTTATTGTGTTTTCAGAGCCAACCGGATGAATATTGAAGAAAACATGGGATTGCACGGGTTTTACTGAAGAAAAAGACTCAAGATAAAGTCTATTGTCCAAGAGATGCAAAAGATTTGAAGTCACTGGGCCTATTCGAAGATTTATCGAAGAAAAGGACCAAAGATGGAAGATTTATATAAGTCGAAGAAACTCAAGTCTATTAAACGAAGAAATTAAAAGACGAGTTGAATTTAATCGACGACAAATCCCGAATCAGAATCGAAAACGGAAACTTTTCTGAAAAGACGAAAAGACAAGAAGAACGGGAGAAAGCCCACTCACCAACTAAAGGATAAGACTATAAATAGCCTTCCCCTCACACATTTTAGACTAGTTTTTTCTTTCTTCCTCCCCACTTTTTTCCTGGTTCGTAGAACACCATCACCACTAGGGTGATTGGTGATTTTTATCTTTGTCTTTCCAATCTTGTAATTTTAATCTTTGGTTTATCTTGTCAAAACATTAATCATTCAATACAAAGCTTTTGTTTAATCTTTCCATTTAATCTTGTTCATCTTCATCTTTATCTTCAAGTTCTTAAGTTTTTATTTTTCTTGATTTGATCTTCAAAAGTTGTTTGGATTTGTGTTTTTATTAGTGGGATTCGTTGCTTATGGTGTCTAAATGATTTGTGTTTAATTTGGTAAATTCTTTTTAAGTATTTGATTTGATTTTGATTAAAAATTTGTGTTCCGTGTTCTTCGCTTAACTGCTACTGTATCTGGGATTCAAACTTCCGAATCAGCTAAAAAGTTCCGAATGAAGCTTTCATTCGGAAGGTTCTGAATCAAGCATAAAAGTTCCGAATAAGTTTCTAAGTTCCGAATCAAGACACCTTCATTCGGAAGTCTCAAACTTCCGAATCAAGAAGAAGTTCCGAACCAAGTATTTCCGAACCAGTAAGTTCCGAATCAGTGACTTCCGAACCAAGCTCCTTCATTCAGAAAGTTCCGAACCAATCCTTCATTCGGAAGTTTCAAAACTTCCGAATCAACAAACCTTCATTCGGAAGGTTCCGAATCAGTATGTTCCGGATGAATGAATAGTAACTTCCGAGTCAGTAAGTTCCGCATGAGCAAGTTCCGAATCAAGGTTTAAAAGTTCCGAATCAAGTTTTTCCTTAGCTTACTGTTTGTCTACTTTACTGTTTCTTTATGTTTGTTTGCTTAAATTTCAATTTTAATTTTAATTTTTAGTCTTGATTTTAATCTTAAGTTTAATACAAATCTTTGTTAAAGTAATTGTCTTTGATTTAGATTTTCATTTCCATTTTTTATTAGATTAGAAAACCAAACCCTTTTATTTAGTAACCAAGAACAATCATTCCACTTAAGACTTAGATCAATTCGAGAGGATATCGAGAGTAAAATTGAACCAAGCAAAAACCAAATATCAAATGGCGCCGCTGCCGGCTCTTCTCGTTAAGATCAAAAGTTTTTTGTGAAAACTTGGATTTTGGGATCCGTTCCCCGTGAACGTTACTTTTTCAAAAATTTTCAAAAACAACAAAAAAAATATAAAATTTTCAAAAATCCTAAAAAGTAAAAAAAACAATAAAAACCAAAAATATTTTTGTTTTGTTTTTCTTTGTTCGTTCTTTTGCAGGTGTATGCGCACTCGATCCACGTCTTATCAAGAGCCCGAGCCTCTCGATAACTTAGACAAGGCTGGTGTACAAAACAACAATAACATACCACCTCCGAACAACAATAATAACAACAACAATCCGCCTTTCAACAACATGAATAATAACAACAACAATGAGCACCTTCCGGATAATCGCCCAATGATTGAATTGCTGCAAGCTCATGTTGATGGCAACACGGATCCAATTGTCATCCCTCCAATTGCCGCCAACAATTTCGAGCTCAAGTCAGGCTTTATCCAGATGGTCTCAGCTCAACCGTTCTTGGGACGAATCATTGACGACCCACATGACCATATCAAGAGATTTCTACAACTCACCAACACGGTCAAGTTCAATGGAGTTCCACAAGAAGTGATAAGGTTACAACTTTTTCCCTTTTCTTTAGAGGGACAAGCCCGACATTGGCTTGCTAAGGAACCGCCACAGAGTATTCTCTCGTGGACGGATTTGGAAACAAAGTTTATCAACTACTTTTTCCACCCTCTCGTACTACCGCTTTGCGGAATGAAATCATAAATTTCGAACAAAAGTACGATGAGTCATTCAGTGAATCTTGGGATCGTTTCAAAGATCTTTTAAGAAAATGCCCACAACATGGTTTTACCAAAGTTCATCAAATAAATACTTTTTACAATGGTTTAAGCATGAGTGACCAAGATTCACTGAATAGTGCCTCGGGGGGTAATTTATTGGCTAAGACTTCCAATGCTGCTTGGGACATCATTGAGAACAAATCTCGTGTGCAAACCAAGAGTGTTAGGACCAATGTTGCTAGTGCTAGCACTAATGACAGCGACAAGCGACTTGACAAAATCACCACGCTTCTTGAATCGCTTGTCACCCACACCGTCAGCAACAACAATAGCAACAACGCCAAAAATGCACAAGTGAACGCTGTCAGCCAACCTTGTGAGATATGCGGTGGTCCCCACTCTTACACAACTTGTACTGCCACCCAAGATTACCCTGCTGAGAATGTGAATGCGGCATATGGCACCTACCAACAACCTGCTTATCAAGCTAGACCTCAAGGTGACCGTAACTTGCTTAGCTACCGCAGCAACAACTATCTTTCACCACCTGGTTTCCCTCCTACCAACCCAAACCAACAACAAAACCTTAACCGCCCTCCTCAACAACAACAACAACCTCGACAACCATACATCCCACCTCACAAGCAACAACAACCACCTCCACGTAACAATCAAGTCTACCAACAACCTGCTTACCAACCACCTGCATACAATGCTCCTCCCAACCAAGCCACCACCGCATTACACCAAGAGGTCGCCACCTATATGAGGACCAATGATGTGATAGTGGGAAATCTCCAAGAGGAAGTGCGCAATTTGAAGGCAGATTTGGTCAAGCAAGGAAATGATTTGAGAGCTGACATGAGAAACACGTTGGATACCCAGACTACTGATCTGAGGAACATGATGGCTAGTTTCTTCCAAGGTAATCAACCCTCTTCTTCGGGTACTCTTCCGAGTAACACCGTTGCGAACCCAAGAGGGGAGATGAAAGCAATCACCACTCGAAGTGGCAAAGGTACTACGGAACCCGAGCTTCCTATACCTCCACCGGTGATTGTGACTAAGGAGAACGAGTCGCCTGCTCCTATTCCTCCTCCTTCTCCTTCCCCAATTTCTCCACCTCTTCTTTCTACCCCTCCTCCACCCGTGGTTGTGAGTGATCCTATACTCCCAAAGCCTTCCTCTTCTTCCAATATACCTTATCCTTCTAGGTTGAGGAAAGAGAAGCAAAAGAGCAAGGATGATATTCAGGTTTCTAACTTTCTTAAAATGTTTAAACAACTGAATTTCAATATCTCCTTCGCTGAGGCTCTCGCTCACATGCCCAAATACGCCAAAATGTTTAAAGACCTTCTGAGCGACAAGGAAAAGCTCCTCGACATTGCCAACACCCAACTTAATGAGAACTGCTCTGCAGTGCTCATAAGGAAATTGCCAATCAAGCTTGGTGATCCGGGTCGTTTTCTTATCCCTTGCAATTTCCCGGGAGTAGAGAATTGCATGGCCCTAGCCGATCTAGGTGCCAGTATTAATCTCATGCCTCTAAGTGTTTGGAAGCAATTATCTCTCCCAGAGCTAGTCCCCACTAAAATGACTTTGGAATTGGCCAACCGTACGGTTGCTTATCCAGTGGGGATAGCCGAAGACGTCATTGTAGGAGTCGACAAATTCACCTTCCCTGCTGATTTTGTTGTCGTCGACTACGAGATGGACCCTCGTGTGCCACTTATTGTTGGTCATCCATTCTTGAGGACCGGTCGCACTCTCATTGATGTTGAAGCCGATGAGCTTATCATGAGAGTGGGTGACGACAAAGTAGTCTTCAACATGGGAAAGTTGTCTAAACAGCCTTATTCATATGAGAGCATTAATTGTATTGACGTTCTTGATGAGGCTTGTCAAGAACACTTTAATGATGCTTGCAAAAGTATTCCTACCTCTCTTCCCACTGTTGAGACCGTGTCCTCCATTGATTCATCGTTGTCTCTATTTGGAGATAGTGATTTATTCTGGAACAATCTTGAAGATACCATGGGAGATGTGAATTTAGCTACTAATGATTCTCCCACCGAGGGGGATGAAGATATGAGTTTCTTTGACAATCTTCTCACCGAAGACAATCCTTCGCCTCCATCTCCCACGGTTATTGCTATCGATGCCACGACTTTGAAAACGCCTCCCGTCGAAAATCCTCCGGATTTGGAACTTAAGGAGTTGCCGCCACATCTCGAGTACGTGTTCCTTGACGACAACAAGAAGTCACCCGTCATTATTGCAACGGATTTGAAAGATGAAGAGAAGACTCGCCTCTTCGCTGTGTTGAAAGCTCACAAGAAAGCTATTGCGTGGAAAATCTCGGATATTCGTGGAATTGATCCTCACTTCTGCACGCACAAAATTCTCATGGAGGACGACTATAAGCCCACTATTCAAAGCCAACGAAGGGTGAATCCAAAAATCCATGAAGTCATCAAAACTGAGGTTATCAAACTTCTTGATGCGGGTATGATTTACCCTATTTCGGATTCACCGTGGGTTAGTCCAATCCATTGTGTGCCCAAGAAGGGCGGAATAACCGTTGTTCCCAATGAACACAACGAGTTGATTCCCACTCGTCTCGTTACTGGGTGGAGAGTTTGTATAGACTATCGCAAACTCAATGATGCCACGAGAAAGGATCATTTCCCTCTACCTTTCATGGACCAAATGCTTGAACGATTAGCCGGTAATGAATATTACTGCTTTCTCGATGGTTTCTCGGGTTATTTTCAAATACCCATCGATCCCCAAGATCAAGAGAAGACTACATTCACTTGTCCCTATGGCACCTTCGCTTACAAAAGAATGCCTTTTGGCTTATGTAATGCGCCCGGGACTTTCCAAAGGTGCATGTTAGCTATCTTCCATGACATGGTTGAACAAACCATGGAAGTCTTCATGGATGATTTCTCGGTCTTCGGGGATTCCTTCTCTGCTTGCCTTGCCAATTTAGAACGTATGCTAAAGCGGTGCGAAGACACTCGCCTTGTTCTAAATTGGGAAAAATGCCATTTTATGGTAAAAGAAGGCGTCGTGCTTGGACATAAGATTTCGAAAGCCGGTCTTGCAGTAGACCGTGCTAAAGTTGATGTTATAGCAAAGTTGCCTCCACCTTCAACTGTGAAGGGTGTGAGAAGTTTCTTGGGTCATGCGGGCTTTTACCGTCGATTCATCAAAGATTTTTCGCAAATCGCTCGCCCGATGACCCACCTCTTAGAGAAAGATACTCCTTTTATCTTCTCCAAAGAGTGTCTTGAAGCCTTCAACTCGCTTAAGGATAAGCTAACTAAGGCACCCGTCTTGGTTACCCCTAATTGGGAGCTGCCCTTTGAGTTGATGTGCGATGCTAGCGATTTTGCTATTGGAGCGGTTCTTGGACAAAGAGTGAACAAACACTTCCAACCGATCCATTACGCTAGCAAGACAATGACTGGGGCACAATTGCATTATACGACAACTGAGAAAGAGCTTTTAGCTGTTGTCTATGCTTTTGAAAAATTCCGCCCCTATCTTGTCCTTTCCACCACCATTGTGTACACCGATCATTCCGCGTTGAAGTACTTGTTGACAAAGCAAGATTCCAAACCAAGACTTCTTCGCTGGGTTTTGCTGCTCCAGGAATTTAAAATCGACATCCGCGATAAAAAAGGAGCAGAAAACCTAGCCGCGGACCATCTTAGTAGACTTGAGGATCCATACCAAGGGGATCATCCGACCAAAGAAATCAATGATTCTTTTCCCTTGGAGACCTTAATGTCTATAAACTCGAAGCCGAATGAAACCCCGTGGTTTGCAGACTTTGCAAACTACTTGGCGGGTGGAATTCTCAAGGAAGGGTTGACGTCCCAGCAAAAGAAAAAGTTCTTTACCGACATCAAGACTTACTTTTGGGACGACCCTTACCTATTCAAACAATGTGCGGATCTGATAATTCGCCGATGTGTTGATGGACCGGCAGCGTCGGACATCCTTGATGCTTGCCACAAAGGCCCCACCGGTGGTCACTTTGGTCCCAACTACACCGCAAAGAAAGTGTTTGATTCGGGATTTTATTGGCCCTCCATATATCGTGATGCTCACAATATGGTTAAGCGATGTGATGTTTGCCAAAAGCAAGGCAAAATCACACATAAAGACGAGATGCCTCAGAATTTTATTCAAGAGTGTGAAATTTTTGATGTTTGGGGTATCGACTTTATGGGGCCATTCCCTTCGTCTAAAGGAAACAAATACATCCTTGTAGCCGTTGACTACGTTTCAAAGTGGGTTGAAGCCAAAGCTTTGCCTACTAATGACGCAAGGGTGGTTTGTAACTTTTTGAAGGCTCTATTCGCTAGATTCGGTGTGCCTCGCGCCATTATTAGTGATCGTGGGACTCATTTCTGCAATGACCAATTTGCTCGAGTCATGGCTAAGTACGGTGTAAATCATCGTCTTTCCACAGCCTACCACCCACAAACTAATGGCCAGGCTGAAATATCCAACCGAGGGCTGAAGCGAATTCTTGAAAGGACCGTGGGAGAGCATCGTGCCTCATGGGCTGATAAACTGGATGATGCTTTGTGGGCTTTCCGTACTGCTTACAAGACCCCAATCGGCTGTACGCCTTATCGTCTTGTGTACGGGAAAGCGTGCCACCTCCCCATTGAGTTGGAGCACAAGGCTTATTGGGCCTTGAAGTGGGCTAATTTTGATATTAACAAAGCCGGTGACCTACGCAAGATCCAACTCAATGAGCTAAATGAACTCCGTAATGAGGCTTATGAAAATTCTTTGATCTATAAGGAAAGAACTAAGCTCATTCACGACTCCAAGATCAAAAACCGAGAGTTCCATATTGGAGACAAGGTCTTACTTTTTAACTCTCGGTTGAAAATCTTTTCGGGCAAGCTCAAATCTCGTTGGTCCGGCCCATTCACCATCGCCCAAATTTTTCCATATGGTACTCTCGAGCTCGCTCAACCTGATGGACCAAATTTTAAGGTGAATGGCCAACGAGTGAAGTTGTACTTTGGTGAGGACACCTCTCAGGAGGTGATTCCATCCCTCACCACGTTCCCCATGAACTAACTTTGGGTCGAGTCAGGCTCGTGACTCGGTTATCAAAAACAAGCGCTCCTCGGGAGGCAGCCCGAGTATCTATCCTTGTATGTTTTAATCCCCTAAGTGTAGGGGGGGACTTGTATATGCGTTTGTCTTTCTATGGTGTGATTACAGGGATAAGTGCACTCTTGGAATCTTTGAAGAACCGTGCTCCCGTGTTTATCCGAAATCCGGTTCTATCTCTCAACTATCGTGATTCAATTTTCTTCATACTCACATTTGAAATTGATCACTTTAGTCGTCTTCTCCTTAACTTGAGTTAACCAACGTGCACAATGTCATAAGTGTAGGGGAACCTTTTCCCACATGCTTAAACATTGAGGACAATGTTTATCTTAAGTGTAGGGGGGGGACTTCTATCGAAGTTTTAAGTGGACTTTTCCATGAAAATGCCTTCAATTAACCGGAAAATCATATTTTTCAACATTTTTCAAATTTTTTATTAACTTTGGCCAATTAGTTGTAATTTTTAAATTTTTATCGTTGCTTTCATATGTATATATTCCGCAATAAAGTCAAAAATATTAATAAAGTGGTGTAGCTAGTTTAGAAGTCTTTGATCTATTAGGCCCGTTGCGTTTATTTTGACTCAACCCGAATAGACTTATCTAAGTTTATTCTAGCTAGTATCCTTAACCATGTAGACCTTAATTGGTTTATTAGGCTAAGTATCCACGAGTCTCATTACTTGAGATTTTAAATTGTGGAGGACGAGAAATGATAGAGTCAATTATAAGTCGGTATTCTTGCGCAAGCTCACTTGGTGTAATTATTTGCCTATTCTCCCATCACTTGCTAATAATTTATCTGCAATAAGTAAGGTCTTACGATTTGAAAAGTTACTTAGCTTCTAGCCCAAGATCGTTTAAAAGTTGCTCGGTAATGATAAGAGTTCATAGCCAAGGCATAACTTATGAAGCGGGGCGCGAAGATTGGCGAGTCCGAAAAGGCCCTAACAAGGCATGAGGATTCAATTTTATTGCTGAAGATCCAAAGTGATGTGAAAAGCATTATTCCTAAAGTCAATATGAAGGATCAAGACTCACGACGAAAAGCAATCAACTCCCATAAAGATCATGGAGAAGTCTATCCGAAAAGACCCTAACAAGGTATGAGGATAAATAGATCCAAGTCCGAAAAGGAGGCGGATCGTTGTATCACAAAATCCCAATTAGAGATTGAAGAAATAATCATGAAGTCGTGGTCAACAAAGTTGGAGTACCCCTCAAAAGTCTCCAAGTGAAGAAACTCTATTATGATGAGAAGACCATTATCTCAAGAACGTCTCTCGAAGATATGAAGTATGAAGTGCATGCCAAATATCGGCCCGAGAAAGGTCTCAAATCGTGAACCAAGTTATGCCAAGATATGAACTTTTTGATATCCTGAGAAGCAGTTTTAAGAGATTTTGTCCTTTAGCTAACTATTGATCAAATCGTCCTACTTTGCTTTCAGCCCTAATAAACTATCGAAATAAGTCCAAAAATGAATCTTCATGATCATTCTAAAACAAAAATAAAATATAAGAGATACACCTAGGAATAAGGGAGTTTAAGCATTTAATTAAGCCATGTGTGTAAGTGTTTGAATTGCTAACTTATAATAACAATGATCTCATTTTTAAGCTTAGTTTGGAGAACGTGAAACTTGAGGGTGATAAATCTTCGCAGCACCAAAGCCCTAATGTAAGTCATCGATTTCTCTACAAGTTATTTCCATGTAGCTATTTTAAAGTGAAAATGGTTTTCTATCCCTTTGTTACCTTTGAAGTTTCATTTCTTTAATTTTTGGTAGAATTTAAATAAGGCCAAGGTTAATTAATTATGAGAAAAGTGTAAAATTGCTTTGTCACTAAGCATTGCATGAGGGCATGGCAATGGTTAAGTGTAGGGGATTTGATAGGTGTGTAAACACCCATCCTTTCACCACTTAATTCGGGCTAAAACGAGACCAAAACACGTATTTAATATCATTTGTTTGGAATTATGCGTGGTTTTTGTGTTTATTGTGTTTTCAGAGCCAACCGGATGAATATTGAAGAAAACATGGGATTGCACGGGTTTTACTGAAGAAAAAGACTCAAGATAAAGTCTATTGTCCAAGAGATGCAAAAGATTTGAAGTCACTGGGCCTATTCGAAGATTTATCGAAGAAAAGGACCAAAGATGGAAGATTTATATAAGTCGAAGAAACTCAAGTCTATTAAACGAAGAAATTAAAAGACGAGTTGAATTTAATCGACGATAAATCCCGAATCAGAATCGAAAACGGAAACTTTTCTGAAAAGACGAAAAGACAAGAAGAACGGGAGAAAGCCCACTCACCAACTAAAGGATAAGACTATAAATAGCCTTCCCCTCACACATTTTAGACTAGTTTTTTCTTTCTTCCTCCCCACTTTTTTCCTGGTTCGTAGAACACCATCACCACTAGGGTGATTGGTGATTTTTATCTTTGTCTTTCCAATCTTGTAATTTTAATCTTTGGTTTATCTTGTCAAAACATTAATCATTCAATACAAAGCTTTTGTTTAATCTTTCCATTTAATCTTGTTCATCTTCATCTTTATCTTCAAGTTCTTAAGTTTTTATTTTTCTTGATTTGATCTTCAAAAGTTGTTTGGATTTGTGTTTTTATTAGTGGGATTCGTTGCTTATGGTGTCTAAATGATTTGTGTTTAATTTGGTAAATTCTTTTTAAGTATTTGATTTGATTTTGATTAAAAATTTGTGTTCCGTGTTCTTCGCTTAACTGCTACTGTATCTGGGATTCAAACTTCCGAATCAGCTAAAAAGTTCCGAATGAAGCTTTCATTCGGAAGGTTCCGAATCAAGCATAAAAGTTCCGAATAAGTTTCTAAGTTCCGAATCAAGACACCTTCATTCGGAAGTCTCAAACTTCCGAATCAAGAAGAAGTTCCGAACCAAGTATTTCCGAACCAGTAAGTTCCGAATCAGTGACTTCCGAACCAAGCTCCTTCATTCAGAAAGTTCCGAACCAATCCTTCATTCGGAAGTTTCAAAACTTCCGAATCAACAAACCTTCATTCGGAAGGTTCCGAATCAGTATGTTCCGGATGAATGAATAGTAACTTCCGAGTCAGTAAGTTCCGCATGAGCAAGTTCCGAATCAAGGTTTAAAAGTTCCGAATCAAGTTTTTCCTTAGCTTACTGTTTGTCTACTTTACTGTTTCTTTATGTTTGTTTGCTTAAATTTCAATTTTAATTTTAATTTTTAATCTTGATTTTAATCTTAAGTTTAATACAAATCTTTGTTAAAGTAATTGTCTTTGATTTAAATTTTCATTTCCATTTTTTATTAGATTAGAAAACCAAACCCTTTTATTTAGTAACCAAGAACAATCATTCCACTTAAGACTTAGATCAATTCGAGAGGATATCGAGAGTAAAATTGAACCAAGCAAAAACCAAATATCAGGACTGTTATGTCTATCTTGCTTATGCAAGTGTGCATAACTGGACAGTGCTTGCCGCCCTATGATAATTATCAGCTTTTGGTTATCTTCTCTAGGATAAATTACTTGTTAAGGTCATTTTTCACTTTTTAAAACAATTTTATTTTTGGATGCTGACAAGATTTTTCCAAGCGTTGTTGAGACCAAATTGGACGCTGACATGGCTTTAGGCGAACGTTGACAAGATTATAGCCGTTGGGCGTTGATAGGTTATTTTTGACCGTTGACACTCAATGGGACCTACCCAGTTGTTATTTTTTGACATATTTTCAAGTCGTAATTTTAGGAGTTGTTACTTTCATTAAATGCATGAGATAACTTATAACTTTTTCAATATTTTCATGATTAGTTTTTGAAAATCTTTGCCTATTTTTGGGCCAATCACATGCATTCTTTATCTCCTATAAATTTGGCTCCTATTTTTAAACAGGGTATCTATAATTCTTGTCTAACACTTTTCTCTTATCTACCTTCATCTTCTACACTTCAAATTAACAGCTTTCATCAATGGCACCAAAGTTTAACTCAGTAGAATTAGAATTGGGGTTCAAGTCTCAACACAACATGATTGCTTATCTTGTTGTTGATAATGATTTGTTTCCTCAATACACTCAAATGGTGGCGTATTTGAACGCATCCCCATTAAGGTATGCTCTTTCTCATGCACCACTCATTCCAGTCACACACATTAAGCAGTTTTGGAACACTGTCAGTTCCTCAACAGTTAATGGAGTGACCACATTGACTTCTATTGTTCATGGGAGATCTTGGGTGGTTACTGAGGCCTTGGTACGCCAGGCCTTGCATCTTGATGATGCTGATGGTGTAGCCATTCTTCCCCTAAATGAAATAGAACAAGGGCTTAGGGCTTTGGGATATCCATTTCCTGATGAAGGTACTCTTAACAAGTATCATAAGCAGGAATTTCCCCCAGCCTGGAAGTACCTCATTCACATCCTCCTTCAATGTTTGAGTCCCAAATGTACTGCACACAATGAGATCAATAGATCCATTGCCAGTGCTATTGTGTGCATTGCAACAGGGCAAAAATATAACTATTCTAAAATGATTTTTAAAGGGATGTGTAAAAACAAGGGGACAAAAATGACTTTAGCTTATCCCCGTTTTCTGCAAATGATTTTTGATGATCAAGGTTATTGTTCAAGGGATCACAATGATTTTTATAAGATCCCTGAACAAAAGAAAGCTATTTTTACAAAGATGAATTCACCACCTCATAGAGATTTACCTTTAACCCCAGCCATGCTTGCTGTTATTGTAGCAGCACAACCCCAACCAGACCCTCAACCTCAAATTGACCCTCAACCACAACTTGAACCCATTCCTAAACCTTTACCCTCACCTGAACAAATGCAAATTGACCAAGAACCCTTTGACGCTGACACATCAAATGTTGACGTTGATGTGCCTATTTCCCACGCTGACACACAACCATCACAATCCCAAACACCCCTTAACCAACCCACATCTACCCATTCTTCCACACCATCTTCCACACCACCTGAATATAGGTTGATAAAACGCCAAAGGACTACTGGAGTGTTCTCCTCTGGTTGTCCTAGCCATGAAGCAGAGAGAACCACCACCACAAGTGTGGCTGGTGACCTGGATGAGGCTGGGACTATTGGTTCTGGCTTAGATGCTGGCCAAGGCAGTCCCACCATCATTAAGTCCTCATCCTTGCCCAATGAACCTGACTTGGGAGGTCAAATCCCCATTTCAGAAGAGGGCAGACTGGAACCAATGACTCTTTTGGAATTGACGGCAGTCTTCATTAGCTTGCAAAAGCAAAATGCAGACTTAGTACAAATTGTCAGCTCACAAGGCCTTGAACTCAAGCAATTGAGGGAGAGGATTGTTGTTTTGGAGAGTGATCATGCTAGGAGGGGTATGGAGGAGTCTTCCAAAGGGGAGGAAGATCAAAGAAATCTGAGTGATAAGGGCAGCCAAGATGGTCAATCAATGGATGTTGCTGAAGCCCTTACAACTTTGAAGGAGCAAACAGGTTTTGATACGTCCTTAATCTCTCCAACCAATCTAAATATATCATTTACAGCTATGTTGAGAGAGGTTACACAAGGCGCTGAGGGAAAGTATTTGAGCGTTGACAAGACAAATTTGGACGCTGATAGAAGTATTTTGGGCGCTGATAGAGGAAATTTGGGCGTTGACAGACCTGCACATGAAGGTGATGTATTCCAGTCATCATCTATCATCAAAGAAGTTTCTACTCAGGTATTAACATCTACCTTACCAACCATTGCACCATCAGATAAGGGTAAGGGTAAATTGGTAGAAGAAATTGTTCCAAAGGATGCAGCCCAAGTTGAATTTGATAGAAGATTGGCTGAACAAATGATGGAACAAGGTGAAAAGGAAAAGTCACCATTTGTTGTGACTTCTGAAGAAGAAAGTGATGGAGCTAGCTCAGACTCAAGTGTGATGATTATAGAACCAGAAAGGCTTGAGTATGGTGATGAGCTTGCTAGGGAAAAGTTGAGAGATTTAAAATTGCAGGTTGACTTTGACATGCCAGAGGTGGTTCAGATGTACAATTCTTGGGAAGAAAGCTGCATGGATAATCCAGACTTGACCATTTCAGATCAAATATGGGGTTTGGAGCTTCTTCTTAGAGTTCAGAAGGATTGTAAGGTGATTTTGAAGCACAAGGCAAGCAATATTCTCTCAGAATTGAAAAGGGATAGAAGAGAGCTCTACTTTATGTTGCTCAGATGTCATGGAGTTGGATGGACACATCAGAAATTGAAGGCTTTGACATTTGATGAGTTGGAACATAGGGCTTATCCTATTTGGGTGAGAGTGTAGGAAGAAAACACTCTCAGACTTCTTTCAGATGAAAGAAAGGAGCAACTTGCAGAAGAGATGGAAATCAAAAAAGCTATGATAGTTCCCAGGCCAGTGAAGAAGGGATTTAAACTTGAGTTTCCAAAAGATATGGATCCACTATATCCAAGTGAAGCAGTTATAAGAAAGAGCCTCAAGCTCTCCCCATTAGAAGCTTTAGATATGGTGCAAGTGTTACCATTAGATTCCAGGAATCTAATTGTGAGTTATGATGAGGATGAATGTGGATTCTGGAAGATTGGCAGATTTGGCAAGGAGGTACACACTTTTACCACTCTCATATCTTTATTTGCAAGTTGTGATAGAGAAGACTTGGTGGACCTTTGGAGGTTACTAGAGACCAAGTATGAGGCTGAAGCACCAACTTCAGCTAATGGAATAAAACTTTGGACCACATTCAAAAGAATGTGTGGGACAAATGAGGAAGGTCCTGAAATATGGAAGGATCTTGAAGATGACCTCAGTGGTCTTCAATGGAGGTTAGCTGCTGGTGTATACCATTTGAGTTCTACAAAGTTTGCTGAGTATCTACTTGTGGATGCTCAGTATTTCATATCCAAGGCTGTTTTGGAAAAGATGAAGGACACTCAGCTGGAGATAGATTATTCAAGTGACGTGGCAAAGGATTTGATCAGATTTATTCATTATCAATATAAGAAGATTTGTCAGACTCCTCCAAGTTCTTAATGCTTATTCAGAAACTTGATCATAAGAGTGGATATCAAGTTTAGGAGAGGATTGTTGGGAATAAATTAAGGCCAGATCACTTGAGCGCTGACAAGAACAAAACAAGCGTTGACAGGAACAAAGCAAGCGCTGACAGCTCAAGCGTTGACAAGTTAAAGTCAAGCGTTGATAGATTGAAGACAAGCACTGATGGGAGATATAAGCTACACGTTTATTATATTCTAGAATACTTCTAGTAAGGATAGAAACGACAATGTATTTTCTATGTTTATCTTTACCTAGAATAGTTGATACGTAGCTTATTGTACAAGGCTTCTTAGTCTATAAAAGAAGGCCTTTAGGTTAATGTTCAATATCAGGTTTTATATAAGTTTTCATTCGTAAACATCTTTCATTGTAATCAAGTTCGACATTCATAATCAAAGTGAAAGTTTTGTTTACATCTTGTGTTCTTGTTTAAGTGTTAAATTCCGCATAACACTTAGATTCACAAAGCATATACAAAGGTTTCTCTACGTGCTATACTTGATCTAATCTCGTATACACAAAGCTAATCGATCTAAGTTTGGGATCAACAAAAATTTGGGGGTGTTAAACTGAGGAACATGAGTTAGGGGATCATGATGAACCCGTTAACTATAAAGCTGCATTGTCGGATCCTGAATCTGATAAGTGGCTTGAAGCTATGAATGTGGAAATGCAATCCATGAGGGATAACGAAGTTTGGATCTTAGTTAACCTCCCTCCCAACTGTAAGACTGTTGCGAGTAAATGGCTCTTCAAGAAGAAGACCGATATGGATGGCATTGTACACACCTTTAAAGCTCGTCTTGTAGCAAAAGGTTTCACTCAAACCTACGGGGTTGACTATGAAGAAACCTTCTCGCCTGTTGCAGATATTAAAGCTATTAGGATTCTTATAGCCATAGCAGCGTTCTATGACTACGAGATTTGGTAAATGGATGTCAAGGCCGCCTTCTTGAATGGCCATTTGAACGAAGACGTTTATATGGTGCAACCTGAAGGGTTCGTGAATCCTAAACATCCCAGACAGGCATGCAAGCTTCAAAGATCCATTTATGGGTTAAAGCAAGCATCTAGGACCTGGAACAAGAGATTTGATGAGGAGATCAAAAAGTTTGGTTTCACTCAAAATCCCGATGAGCCATGTGTATATAAAAGAGCTAGTGGAAGTATTGTCGTTTTCCTAGTCTTATATATAGATGACATATTACTCATGGGAAATATATTCCAATGCAACAAGATGTAAAATCCTGGCTTGGAAAATGTTTTGCCATGAAAGACTTGGGTGAAGCGACGTTCATTCTAGGAATCAAGATCTACAGAGATAGATCAAGGCGATTAATCGGTTTAAGTCAAAGTGCATACATTGACAAAATCTTAAAGTGGTTTAGGATGGATGCCTCCAAACGTGGGAGTCTTCCAATGCAATCCAATGTAGAATTGAGTAAGACTCAAGGTCCTTCCACACCTAATGAGGTGAAGCGAATGAAAGGAGTACCTTATGCTTCGGCTGTAGGATCTATCATGTATGTTGTGAGGTGCACTAGACCTGATGTAGCATTCTCTTAGAACCTTACAAGTAGATACCAACAGAATCCAGGTGAATGTCACTGGACTGCTGTAAAGAACATATTAAAGTATCTTCGAAACACTAAAGATATGTTTCTTGTTTATGGAGGTGATTCAACAACTGAGCTTGGTGTTACTTGCTACACTGATGCTAGTTGGGAGACAGGTCAGGATGATCTTCGATCACAAACCGGATATGTCTTCGTGATGAACGGAGGCGCTGTTGATTGGAAGAGTTATAAACAAAGCACTACTGCGATGTCATCTACAGAAGCTGAATACATAGCTGCTTCTGAAGCTGCAATGGAAGCAATTTGGATACGTAAATTCATTTCTGGGCTTGGCGTTGTTCCCAGTAATGATAGACCTATGGAAATGTACTGCGATAATACGGGTGCAATTACTATAGCCGATGAACCTGGAGTTCAAAAGGGTGCCAAACATTTTCGAAGAAAATATCACTACATTCGAGAAGTGATTTAAGAAGGTGATATTCGTATTCTTAAAATTCACACAGATAACAACTTAGCTGATCCGTTTACTAAACCAATGTCTTGTACCAAACATGTTGAGCATGCTAGGAACATTGGACTTAGACCAGCTGGTAGTTTCATGTAGATTTGTGTATTTTAGTATTTGAATAATTGGGATGTAAAACAGTTCTTATTTGTAATGAATTGATAAATGAGGTATGATCGTTTTCATTTTATATCAACTGTGTCCTATATTTGCATGTTTATTCCAAGAGTAATATAATTATTCTAAATTATCCATTGTCAGTTGATGATACGGGAGTATTGTCAAATTAAGACAAATGTGAGTTATTCATATTCATTTTGGAATGAATATTAATTGATGATGCCGCCAATCTCATATGTGTTCATTGAATGAACATTGGATTGACCTAACCAACGAGAATTCACTACATGGATCGGCGTCAATAAAGAATCTCGCAAGTGGTTGAATCTCGCATCCTTAGACTTGAGATGCAAGTAGGTTTTGTATGTGTGGAATGTCAATCCTTGATATGGTTCAACGTTGTCCTGAACAAGGCTGCCATAAAAGACCATTTTCAGGTGCGATGTGAAATACATGAACGACATGTGTAGTCAAAATAGAATTTGTTCCTCCACATGTATTGGAGTTAGATACTACTGGGCCCCTCGATGAATTGTACAGATGTATGTGTGGCCACACCCAAATGTACTTAAGATGATACTTAATTAATTTGGAAATCTAGTTCAATATCAATATCGAGAAACATAGAATTTAAACTTAAGAATGACTATTGATCCATGTCTAAAGGTTTACCAGGGTATCTGAAACAAAAGGATGATTGATATCTAAACCATTACAACGAGATGTTTGAGAAACAATCCTCATATGTTTCTAGGGGCATTGGCGTGTTTCTAGACGCAAACCATTTCTTGTATAAATACATGATTATTATGACGTGCGCACGTGGGAGCTGTTGGAGTATGCTCGTGTCATAATCAATAGTTATACGGCTAGACACATGTGAGCCTATGAGGTCACACACATATACACCAAAGTACCACTTAAATATATCGTATCTATTGTACTTACGGTATTCATATAACCTACGGCATTACGGATCAATATCGACTTGATAATAACTAATTATGCTATTAGTTTATTTGACTTAAAAATAATAAATTGAAAGCCCCATTTACTGCCGATGATAACCGGCCTTTTAGATGGCAGTTTCAAATTGATATGTTTTCTTGTTTTTAACTACGTATTATGTTTTGGTCAAAGACTATACATAATATAAAACTAGGTTTACACATTGACATATCGGGTGTATGAAACAAAGTGACGGCAGAAAACTAAAATGAAAATGGTTTTCATTTTTCCTTTGATCTAAATCTAATTTTTCCGTAGTACAGGTTATATAGACTAGCATCTATTTGGTATACAAGGAAGTGTAGTGTGGATACATTATAGAGGTGATCTACATTGATCACTAGGGTTTCTTGGTTGATCTTGTGTTGGTGATTGTCTCCATTTGATCCTACCGAATCTCGCTACAAAGGTATACTTTTATCTCCGTTTTTTTATTAATCATATGACTCTATGGATCCGTTCATAGGTGCATATTCCACTGCGTTTGATTATATCTAATATGTTATTGATTATATTCAACACCTATAGCAAGTAGATTTCCGAAAAGCCACTTCCAAATCCGCATCACAAAATTGACCAACCGAGAATAAATTGTGATTCAGTCCTTCGACGTAATAAACCCGTTTGATAGTGAGATTTCCTTGAACCAAATCGCCATATCCAAGTATCGGTGCAAACTGATCATTTCCAAACCGCACCGTACCCAGAAACTTCTCCACGAAGTTAATGAGAAGCTTGAGATTGCCCGTCATGTGCTTTGTGCACTCGGAGTCCATTATGAATAGGATGATTTCGATGAGCTGCAGAAGAATTAGAAGATAATGTAGCATTTGACAAATGGGATCCCTTGATAGAAACGGGTTCCAAAATAGTAGTGGGCCTAGATGCAAAGTCTACAGGCAAGCTGATATTCCTAGACCCAATCACTAAAGTGGTTAACTTAGGTACCCATTTGTATCCGGGTGGTGTAAATCTCGAATACCCCTGTGTACATGTCCTAATCATGTTCTCATACAGCTTCTTTAATCTGTTTTGTTTACGCAGACTAGTGGAGTCTAACGCACTTAGTTTCTTAAGTGGTTGATCAGTGGATTGGTTCAAAGTTCTTGTGGGTTCTCTAGTACTAGTGGGCACAAGAATAGGCTTCCTAGTTCTAGTATTCATGCCATTATGATTAAGAGCACAAGCATCATGATTGAAAGTACGAACACATTTTCCACATTCAACACAAACAACTTCAACATTCTAGGTCTTAGAATTTAAACTGTCATTACAAGCAGTTATAGACGTTTTATTCTTAGAAAACTTAAAATTCCCACAGTGATCTTCTACTTCCAACTTCTTTCCTTGACTATTGTTAGGCATGACCTTATCTTGCATTCTGTTGCTCTTAAGCTGTGGTTCGCTAACGCTAGTAGTGGGGATTACTCCTGAGGAAGAAGACACACGTTGATTAGTTTTCTTAATATTCTGATGTAACCGTGATGTTCCAGTTTGAGTGGGCTTAGTGTTCATCTTATACATTCCAGGTGCTATCACATTGGTACTCTTATCATTTCCTATCTTAGGCAAAGTCTGTGGGGATTGTCCCAAAATAGATGATTTAGGGCATTTAACCGCATTCGGTTGATGAACGGCGGATGGTTTACCCAAAACAGACTTTCCTTTCATTTTCTCAATGAGTTTCTGTAACTCACTAATGGCTATGTCCCTTTCTTTTAGCTGAGCTTTCAAATCATTTATTACGAAATCTTTTTCATTTAGTTGACGAAACGAAGAGGCTGACATTTCTTGACACTTTTTATGATTATGAGATTTTTCACCTTTTTGTAAAGCAAGTTCAAGAGAAATGGAGTGTTTCTCAAGTTGAGAAAAACTTTTCGAAAGTTTGTTATATGACTGAATTTGTTTTGAAAGCTCTACTTCAAGATTGCGACATTTCTCGTCCGATTCTGACACTAGACATACTACATGACAATATTGATCGAGATCGGTATACACACCAAGTATAGCATTCATATGGCAGCATAAAAGTATTCCTTAGAAAGTCGATCAATTTCGTTAGAAAGTTGGTGTTCTTGTGTTTTTAATTTAGTTTGAAGAAAGTCAACTTCATCTTCAAGAGATTTAACATAACTTAAATCAGTTAACATTTCCTCAGTGAGAGCATTATAAAACATTTCCGCATTTTTTGAAAGATCATCAATTGTTGGAACAATGCATTGTTGAATGACGACTTCTACTTGTGGGTTAGGTTTAATATTCCAAATGGTATCCCTGTAAACTTTTTCATAGTCGACGACACCTTTGTACAAATTTAAAACCCCTTGTTTTATAAACTCAAATTGCTGAACACTTTTGCTTTTCTCATCCCATTTACGTTTTTCATCCGAACTTTGTTTTTCTAACAAAATTGATTGCTTTTTGAAACTCCTTTTTAAAGAAACTTTCTTTTGGGGTTCATCACTTGGTGGTGAAACACTATTGTACATCTTTTGTTCTTTGGAAAGTTCTTTTTGAGGAACAAACTTAATATAATTATCAGAATCAGAAAGGTTTATTAAATCACTTAAGTTTGATCGACTTTTTTCTTGTTAACGAATGATTTCGTCGCAGTCAGGGGAAAGCATAAGAGCAAGATTATCAACATAACAACCGATATCATAAAGAGCAGGCTTGGTACTTTGAACTTTCTTGAGATATTCAGGCTTGACAAAACTCGTTTTCATATTTCTATTGAGCATATTCATAGTTTGAATAGGCTGACCCGTTTTGTAAACAATGTTGTTTAACGTGTCGACTCTCTTTTCCAAAGCAAGAATTTTTTCAATATCCTTTTCTTCATGAGTTTTATAAAGCTCAGTTTGTTCTTTGTTAACCGACTCTAATTTAGTAATTTGGAGTTTATGTAGCAGCAGTTGTTCTTCAAGGTCCAATATCTTTTGTTTTTACATATGAATTTCGTGTGTTACTTCAGAACAATATTGTTCATTGAGCACCTTACGTTCATATACCAAACCATTAGCTATCGCAACCCGTCGATCAGCTTCTTTTACATAATCACACTCTTTAAGCCTGTCTATCTCCTCGGCTAAGGATGTGTTTGCTTGCTTCAAACGTTTATTAGCCTCTTTGTTTTCCTCAATTTCATGTTTTAAAGAATCAATAATAGACGCAAGCAAATCACGGTCCTAATCCGAGTCAGTATCCTGAACAGCTTTTTCGTCATCATTACACATATGCTGTGAATCCTTAGAGATATTTCTATCCTCTGTGTCCATTACATATGTGTCATTGATGCTTTCGGGTTGCTCAGGATGACGTCGTTCATTAGCAAACACATTATAGTTATCATGTGATGGTACCGTTTCAAGTGGCTCAGAATCATAGATGGGTCCAGAAGTATCATCAGTCTCTGGGAGCACTTCTTGAATCTTTGCCATGTACACATAATGTGCCTCCAACTCTTGATCATCGGCTTCATCATCAGTGTCATCACGCCAGTCAACTTCATCTGCTGTGAGTGGAATTCCTGCTTCTTCTTTCTTACACAACAGCATCTTTTCCTTGTGATATCCCGAATCCTTAACCCGTTTTGGCTTCTTGCATTCCCTAGCCATGTGCCCAAATCCCTTGTAGTTGAAGCAATGAATCCCAGTCTTTTGCACAACCGGAGTGCCTACAGTGTCTCTAGCCCCAACTTGATTCGACATCCTCTGATTATCATACCTAGCATCACGATCATACCGAGGTGCATGATCAACTTCCTTATATCTAGCATTGGATGATGATCTGAGGTTGTTGTTGGTAGGTTTGTAGATCTTCTTATAAGTTGTGGTGAGTAAAGACATGAGTTCTTCAATCTTCTTGTCCCTTGAAGTTTGTTCATCATCACTGTCTCCATCTGACTCGGTGTCATACTTTGGAGGTGGAGTGGGGACAATTGCTTTTGCTTTGTGTTTAGCAACAGCTAGAGGTTTGGTGGATGAGCTTGATGACTTCAAGGAATGAGTAGGTGGTTGTTGACGAGGAACGAGTTTTGTTGAAGTAGCAGCCACAAAAGCAATAGAATCTGCAGACCGTTCTGCCTTTTCAGCCCTTAGTTCATTTACTTCATTCTGATGTTGTTTCAAGATATCATAAAGTTTGTGATAGGATATGGTCTTGATATCTTCCCTTTGTTTAACCAAGGTCACAAACCTTTGCCATTCCGGTTTGAGTTGAAGTAGAAACTGAACATTGGCATGATGATTGGAGATGGTGCACTGATTTCTGACAAGCTCATTCATCATTTTATAGAATCTCGAGTAATATGAGTCAATGGATTCACCATCTTCAGATGTGAATTTTCCAAACTCCCAAAGTAGATTAGTCTCGAGATCTTGAACATTGATCGACTCACCTTGCTTCAATCGATGAATTGCATTCCACATTTCCATAGCATTAGGACATGCATCAACTGTGGAATAGATATCGTTATCAATTCCAGTGAGTATGAAGTTTACAGCATAAGCTTCAGCTTGGAGGAGTTTCTTTTTCTCAGCAGAACATGTGTCAAAATCCTCCATAGCTCGTACAGTTGATGAAGTACCATCCTCTGCTTGTGTTGTAATTGGTCTGAATTCAAAAACTGGAGGTGGATTCTCAAGGCAGTGACGAAGAGCAGTTCGGTTTTCTTTTCCGTCGAGAAATATGAGAAAACGAGATCTCCATTGAACGTAGCAACCGGCAGTGAGCACAGGTGGATTACCGTTGCCACCTTGTTCCAAACGAATTTGATTATCAGTTGCAATGTTGATGTTGTTGTTAGACATGGTGAATACTTGTGGATGAATTGCAGATCTTAGTGGATATGTTGTGATGATGTGTGGTTAAAATTGAAATTCCGAAAATTCAAAAAAAATTTCTCAGTCCGACAATAAATTCCTCAGTCTGACAAAACGGTAAGCCGAAAAATTTTGTATCGCCAAATTTTGAACTTGAGTTAGAAATAGACAAAAACTAGTAGGGAAAATTTTTTATTTTACTTGACCTAAAAAATTTAACTCTTTTTTTTAATCTTCGTGTAAACTACGTTCCGAAACTAGTCTAGATAGTGGCTAAGTCTAAAAATTACTCAAACAAA
Organism: Glebionis coronaria; assembly: GCA_025667525.1. Lineage (NCBI taxonomy): Eukaryota > Viridiplantae > Streptophyta > Magnoliopsida > Asterales > Asteraceae > Glebionis > Glebionis coronaria. The sequence goes on along the minus strand of CM046875.1, from coordinate 605,082,841 downwards.
ATATCCATCGGAATGTCCATCGGTATACATGTCGGAATGTCCATCGGAATACCTGTCAGAATGTCTGTCGGAATGTTCTATCGGAATACCCGTCGGAATGTACTATCAGAATACCTGTCGGAATGTTTGTCGGAATGTTCTATCGGAATATGTGATCGCAATACCTATCGCAATGTTACCTGTCGGAATGCTGAGATCGCAATGTGCCGTCGGAATGTTCAGATCGGAATATGGCTGAAACAAATTTGGCAGAGTAACGACTCAAAGATCCCTTAAACCCGTCGGAATCCCAGATCGCAATGCACGATCGGAATATCCAGATCGGACTAAGGTATCGTAATACAGTGATCGCAAAGTAGAACCAAAAGGTTATTGCGATCTGGCTTCACTTCCTTTGTACTTTCCGATGGTGATACTTGCTGGAATTTCGGAATAAAGAAAAACAAGAAATTTCGCAACTTTTGATCCAAAAGACTTGTGTTTTAGCCAAAACCAAGATACCCAAATAACTACTAGTAGTATGTAGATGATTTGTATCAAGAATAGACCATAAAAAACACACAAAAAAAAATTAGGACGAGAGATATGATCAAAATAGCCACGAAAAATCAAGAACACAACACACGAATCTTCAATCACCTATCCACTATAGGCTCTTGAAACCCCTATAAGAAAATCATTGTTTTTGAAACCCCTATTTTCAGAAATTTTTTCGACGACCTCACCGCGGGTATATGATTGATTTGGGCTTCAGAGTAAAGTTAGCTTCAGCATTTAGGTCGATCCGCGCATCAGTTGGGTATATGATTGATTTGGGCTTCAGAGTAAAGTTAGCTAAACGATGTTGACGACTTCTCATTCTCCATTCATCGTTGATTTTTCAGTTAACGACACTCAAACACGACACACACAATAAACACGACAAAAACAAACAAACACCAAAACGATCCTTTAAGATTCACTAAAATTATCAAAACGGCTAGTATTCGGGCAAAGTAATGTCAAGTGATTACGAAGTGGATTTGGTATTTATTATCTGAAGGTGAAGTGGAATATCACGAAGGCGTCTACTCAATTCATCATCGAGCCTTTTTCACCCCATTCAATCGATTGATGATTCGCTTCAGCATTTATGATTAAGACTTGATTTATCTAGTTTCCACTGTCAAGGGGTGGATGGTCGACGGCATGGATAACTATCACTTAAGGAGTTACGTTGTAGTGCTCAGTGTGACACTCACCGGGAGTTGTGGATACTTCAAGAGGTGTTCTACATCTTATACCTCTCTCTTTATGTATAAGATTCTAAGAGACGTTTCTCTGCACCGTTCTTCAATCAACACAGTGCTAAGCGTAAGTAACAAATTTGGGAGATTGTACTTCAGTTTCAAGTTTGGAATATCAGGTTTACTTCACCAGTGGTCACTACAGATAGCCGAAAGAATACGAGGTTGGTAAGTTTAGCCAGAGAGTACAAGAGTAGAGATGTGATCAGCAACCAATTCTCACGAGCAACTTGAGCAACAGAATGTCAACAAAGATTTCTGCTTCAGACACGAATATCTCGTGATTCTGATTGTACTAGTCAAATGATGCTTCCGAGTTTTCTTTACCACCATACTTTTGACAAGAATGCTACCGAGTGTTCTTAACCACCATACTTTTGACAAGAATGCTACCGAGTGTTCTTAACCACCATTCTTTTGACAAGAACGCTACCGAGTGTTTGTCACCATCATACATTCACATCTCGCGATTTTGACCGTACACGTCAGATGATGCTTCCGAGAGTTCGTCACCATCATGGGGGAAGAACGTGTACTTTGGAGACTTAGTTCCCACTCTGGAGTACTTAGTTCAACTACCAGGGGGAAGCATTCTACAAGCGTGAGAAGATTTGTTGCTGATTTCTTACATGTTCCCCCAAACACATAATCATGAAGACCAAAAATGTCAAGGTAGCAGTTACTTGGTGGGGTTTACTTCTTCTTCTACAAAATTCCGCGGTGCACTTTAAATGTCAAAGATAGAAGATTGATCAAGCTACAGATTCTGCTCAAGATAGGGATTTTGGTTTGGGGGGAAGCTGATTCAAAAGCTTCGTAAAAAAGAAGTCTATGAAGAAAGCTTTTCAAGACATGTGGTATGAATTTGGGGGGAAGTTAATCCAGTTCATACATGATACAATGGTTCCTCAACAAGCAAAGACAAAGAGGATTCAAACTGGGGTATAAGTTTTTCTAGAAGACTTGAAGACAACGGTGTCATCCTCAGTTTTGGAAGCAAACTTAATACTGTCATATTTTTGTTGTATTTGCATTTGTTAGGAACATTGTAAGTAATTCTGTATGTCACCACATTGGGGGAAGATTGTTAGCCTTAAAATGTGTGCGACTAACGGAATTACATTAGTTACATAGCCGGGACTTGCAGGGACTAATATTGTCATAGGTAATAGTCCAAGTCCCGGGCTATATAAACCCATCCATACTTCCATGGAGGGGTGAGGCTTATCATTTCCTTCTTGTCTTTCTCTCACTAGAATAAACACACTTTTCTAGTTACTTGTTTCTCTCTCTAAAATGGCTAAACACCACTTCTATCTTCCCCGACCTCTGGATCTTTTACCCGTGTTCATAGTGAATCCATGTTTAACACTCTCTAATTTGCATGACGAGGTCACCTCTCCAAGTATTCATGCACGTTGATATTTCATGACCTATATTGGCTAATGGTAAACATGTTAAACAGTTTTTATAAGATAAACATAAGGCTTTTCAAACTATAAAACTAGTTTTACTAAGATATACCAGGTTATCCAGGACTTAGTCTTTTCCGCTGCTCTATGCTTATATGCTTATGTTATTCATGCTTTATTTGTATATCCGTGCACTGAGCGTTATGCTCAGCCGTTTTCCTTTCATGATCCCAAAATGGCAGGTACTCAGGGACGCTCGTAGACCTTAAGCGTACGTGCATATGGATTGGAAGCTTCCTAGCCTTCTTTACTTTATGCATTTCTTTATACTTTGATAATCATTTCCATGGACATTGTTTAGTCCTTTTCATTTACAGTACCGATGTTTGATTCCGGTATTTCCTTTATGGTCATGTGATGTTTGATACATTATCCTTGTATGCTTTGATGGCACGCCATAATCACGCGTGACATTCCATATACCAAAATGAGGTGTTACAATTATGGTATCAGAGCCAAAGCTTTGACCTGTAGGCTCTCAAAACACGACCTGTGATTAGTGGGTAGTCACTATGGTCTTCCTAGAACTGACAGTCGATTTTCATGCATTCATCATTTTCATGCATACATGTATATGTCATTGTCGCAGGTTTATGACTAATTAATGGTTGGTACAGGACTGGCCCTATTTAGTCGCATGTGCTTTTATCGAAACTTTTAACTTTGGGACTGACCCATTGGCGTCCCCTCGCCATGTCTTTTGTTTTGAGTGAACTGACCATAGGCGTTCACTTTCGCGCATACAAAAGTTTTCATAAAAATGCATCATGCATTCATGTATAAATTTTCTTGCATAAAATTTTTCTCATGATTTATTGGTATAAAACTTTTTCATGTATATAGTTTATGTTTTGATCAGTTTAATCATGTATTTTATGTTATACTGTCAGATAGTTCTCACACGCGAGTAGGAACAACTCAATGCAGCAATCCAAGCTGCAATACAAGCTATGCTTCCTCAGCTGAGGAACGAAATTAGGGCTGAGGTTCAGGCTGCCAACAACCAGTAGCATCACCGAGTACCTCCTCCTCCTCCTCCAGCAACATCGGTCACATGGCTGAAGAGATTCAATAAGCTCCACCCTCGGGCTTTCGAGAGAACAAATAGCCCTAGTGAAGCTGAAAGCTGGTTGGCTCACATTGAGAAGATCTTCGATGCTATGGGCTGTGACCCTGTCTTCAAGTCGAGGTTAACCTGCTACAGGTTCGAAGGTGATGTACTATCATGGTGGATGGCACTGAAGCAGTCTGAGGGAGGTGATAATTGGGTGGCTGGTTTGACTTGGGCTCAGTTCAGGGATTTGGTGATCGGACAGTTCTTTCCCAAGGCTGAGAAAGACAAGCTGAAGAGAGAGTACCATAGAATCCGACAAAGAGCTGGGGAGAATAGGAACGAGTTCATGCAACGCTTTCTTCGCTTGGCTGGTTTTCTTGGTGCACCAGCAGGTACTCCTGAAGAGCAAGCACACCACTTCAGGTGGGCTCTTCGTACATCAGTCACAAACAACTTGGTGTGTGCTACGTTCAACACGGTAGCACAAGTGGCCGATGTAGCACGTAAGCTGGAGATGCTGCAGAAAAGAGATGAGTTTGGGGAAGCAGAGAGACCCGATAAGAGGTAAACATTCGTATTCAAGGTGACTAATCCGTTTTCTTTCAGTACATGTCTATATTTCATCTCTTTAAACTATATCTTCCAGGCTGAAGACTGGGGACCGGTCTCAGCCGGCTACTCAGCAACAGCCTACTCAGCCCAAGGGAAACGGTCAGACTCACGACCGTTCTGCTACGGATAGGCGTGGCGGTAATGATAATTACCGTAACAACGCTGGACACTCCAACAACAGCAGGTCCTTATACTAACTCATTTTCTTATGATTACATGCTATAAGTCTTAATTCTGACACATTAGAGAATCTTCTACCAGGAATCATGGTAACGGGAGGGACCAGAACCAGAGAGGTTCACAGTCTAACCGTCCAGCTATCACTGGTATTCCATCTTATGATTATCCGCATTGTCCTTTGTACCTTTATCATGTCTCGTGTATATTGTTTTATCAGGCTCACAGCCAGTCAGGACACCTGCTGGAGGATATACTCATCCTCTTAGCTCTACCAGCCACCGTAGGCACCTAGGGCCATGTCGCCACGACAACGACGCATGCTACAAGTATGGTCTTCCTGGCCATCGCATGAAGGATTTCCGCAAAAGCGAGATGGAGGGTACATAGGGACATGCTGATACCAAGCCACCTCCTATTAGTGGACGCGTTTACACGACATCTCGCGATCAGGCCACAAGTCTACAGGTACCATCTCTGGAATCTTGTATATGTATGGTCAAGCTGCATGTGTTCTGTTTGATATGGGTGCTACTCACTCGGTCATTTCTACTGTGTTAGGAATTATTTGTTAAGTGTCAAGTACCGTTAGTGTATTTGAAGTACTGTTAGTGTTATGTAAGTACTGTTAATGTTAACGCGGTACATAGTAAGTATTGCTACTTATAAAGTAAGTACTGCTATGAAGATTAGGACGAATATATCTTTGTATAAGATATGTCATTGTTATAGTTAGAGTATATCTTATGTGATATACCTAAATAGTTAGAATATTGATAATATATCGTCTGTGATATAGTTATCTTTATAGAATATTCTAAGGTTTCTAGGGTTCCTTACTCTATAAAAGGAACATAGGTACAATGTCTTTCATGTACCTCATACAAGTCGATTAATAAGAGAATCGAATAGTTAAAAGTAATTTTGTTCTTCTGTGCTTTATAAGTTAGATTCCGCATAACTTATTTGGTGTTTAGTAAGAGTGCTCAAAGTGTTTTAGTTTGATTACAAACCATTATACTAATTCTTAACAGAATATAGATCCAACCAAAGGGATCAACAAGTGGTATCAGAGCTTGTTGAGAAACTCTGAAAAAGAAGAACACGAACCCATACACTCCTCACATACCAAATCTCAATGTCTCAACCAGATGGTGTTAATGCTCATTTGGATGATGTTCAGAACACTGATCCTGTTCTACCTCAAGGACAACCACAAGTTGTGCATCCTGCACCAACACAAGGTGCTCAAGTCATGAATAATGTAGCTACCTCTACACCAACACCTTCTCATACTCTGTCTGCTGTTAAAATCCCAGTTCTCAAAGGTGACAATTATGAGACTTGGGCTATGCAGATGGAACACTACTTGAATCGCATAGATCATACTTTGTGGCAAGTTATTAAGAATGGGAACACACCAAAGAAGCTTCACTGGTTGCCTGACGATACATGCTATGTTCTACCTACTGTGACTGTTGATGAGGTACAAGCAGAGATCAGAGAAAGAAAAGCTATAACTGCTTTGGCTATGGCTCTTTCTGAAGACATTCTACCAAGCTTCCATCACTATAAAGATGCCAAAGCTATGTGGGATGCTATAAAACTTAGATTTGGAGGCAATGACAAATCTAAGAAAATTAAGAAGATTGTTCTTAAGCAAGAATTTGATAACTTCTCCATTACCAGTGTAGAGGGAATACATGGTGGATATGGAAGGTTCAGCAAGTTGCTTATTCAGTTAGCAGTTTATGGACAAGTAATTCCTAATGAAGAAGCAAATCTAAAATTCTTAAGAAGTGTTCCACTAGAGTGGAAAGCAATGGCTATGCACTTCATCACAAGAGATGATTTGGAAACAATTCTATTTGATCATCTTTACAACAATCTTAGAGCATATGAGATGGATGTGAAAGGCACTAAAGTAAAGACAACAACTACTTCAAAGTCTAACTTGGCTTTTGTGTCAGATGGGAACAGCGGTACTTAATTTCAAAATACCGCTAGTGGATCTAACATTGGTACTTACTTCACAAATACCACTGAAGGACTTACAAGCAGTACTTACCCACAAAGTATTGAAAGAAGTCCTATGATCTCTCAAAATCCACATGGAAGGTCTTCACCATTGTTTAGTGACAATGATGCCTTCTCATTCTTTGCTGGACAAGACAACATGCCAAGATTAACTCTCAGTGACTTGTTTCAAGTGGATGATGCTGATGTTGAAGAGATGGGTCTTAAATGGCAAGCTGCAATGGTGTCAATAAGATCTAATAGGTTCTTCAAGAAGACTGGAAGAAAAATGACTGTTGATCCTAATGAGCCATTGGGATATGACAAGTCTAAAGTTGAATGCTATAACTGTGGAAGGAATGGACACTTTGCAAGAGAATGCAATAGAGATAAAGTTGAGACAAGCAATTTGAAGTCCAAGAACAGCTATAGAACCAGTCCAAGAATAACTGAAAGCTCTCCAAGAGGAAACAGCAGAAGTCCTAAAGGAACCAAAGCATTGGTTACTGTAGATGGAGTGGTGAATTGGGAAAAAGAAGAAGAAGAAGAAGAAGAAGAAGAGCTTGGATTAATGGCTCTCTCTCATGAAGATACTGAGGTACACCCTTGTTCTAAAGATTGTATTCCTAAATTTAATAGTCTAAAAGTAGAACTAGAGGAACAGTATCAAAAGGTTAACACATGCACTGTAGAAGTAAAGGCTTTCAAACAGGGTGTTGTTAAACTAGAAGATAATATAGTTTTGTATAAAAAGGCTCAACAAAACTATGAAGAGAAAATTAGGATTTTGACTCTTCAAATGAGGGAAAAGATGTGGAAATAAAAGCTTTTGAAAGACAACATTTAAAAATAAATACTGAAAATGAAGCTTTAAAAACCAGTCTTTGTAAAGAGAGGGAAGTAATTAGTCAATGGCAACAATCCTCTAAGGGATTGGGAAAGTTGATTAATTCACAAATGGGGTATTATGACAAAACAGGCCTAGGATATATTGAGGATCAACTTGGGATAACCTTAACTAACAAGGACTTATCGAAAGGGATTTTTGATAGTTCTAGTGAGGTAGATGATACACCTGAAAATGATAGATATGTTGAAGGAATGAAGGCAGTTCCTCCACCAGTATCTGGAATTTTCATGCCCCCTTGTAATGATACCAGTATAGAGTTAGAATATCCTAAGATTAATAATGTCTCTAACTCTAGTACTGTGTCTCAAGAAAATACTGATGTGACCAAGAATATTGTTTATCCACCTCTAATGAATAACTTTGTTTCTGAGGAATCTAAGACTAGTTCTGCTCCCAAGAGGTAAAAACTCCTAGCAAGATATTGGAAAACAATAAACAACATACTAAAAACAAAAGGGCTGGGCTAGGTTTTGAAAAAGTAAAGTCAAAACAACCTTTTGGGTCTTCTTTAAGAAGAAAAGGATGTTATATTTGTGGTAGTCTAAATCATTTTATCAAAGACTGTACATTACATGAAGATAAAATTGTGAAACAAAAGGCTACACAAAGGGTCATGAAAAACAGTAATGGGAAAAATGCACAGGGTGATAGGAAACAGAAACTTAAAGATGACAAACCTAAGTTTGATCACACAAGGGTAGTTAAAAAGGTTAAAAATAATTCTACCAAAAGTTTTGTTCCTAGGGCAGTACTTAAAAAGCAAGGACTTGTATTCTTAAAGTCTGGTAAACCAAGTACCGGCAAGCTTAAATCTACAAGTACTGCTAGACCAAACTCAAGTACTGTTGGTTTAAAGTCTGTGAAACCAATGTTCTCCAAGACTTCTAAGAAGGTTTTTGAAAAAGTTAAAGAACCTAGGAGTAAGGAAAAGAACAAATTAGTACAAATGTGGGTTCCTAAAAGAGTTATACGATGTGTTAAAGCAAGTACCGCTCAAGCAGTACTTAAGTCAAAGAAGTCAAAGCACATAGAGTCACCCTATGAATTTGACTACATAAATGAAACCATGAAGTATAAGAGTAAAAGTAGCATTACTGGGAATGCTTTAGTACAAACTCTGAAATGTGTAGGTCCCACAAGATCCGAGCCAAATGTGGTTTGGGTCCCTGTTAAAAACTAATAATCTTTATTTGTGTGCAGGGGCATCTCATTGATGAATTAAAAGATAAAGGAATTATAGATAGTAGATGCTCAAGACACATGACAGGGAAAAAAGATTTTCTTGCTGAATTTGAAGAATTCAGAGGAGGACCAGTAGCCTTTGGGGGTAGCAAAGGTAGAATCACTGGCAAAGGGAAAATCAACACAGGAAAGTTGGAATTTGAAGTTGTCTTCTTTGTGAAAGAATTGAATGAGTTCAATCTCTTTTCAGTATCACAAATGTGTGATAAGAAGAACAAGGTGCTATTCACAGACAAAGACTGCTTGGTGTTGTCCAAAGACTTTGAGATGCCCAAGGAATCTCAAATACTGCTTAAAGTACCCAGGCAAGAAAATATGTACACCTTTAACCTTCATACTATTACTCCAACAGATGGTATTACATGTTTGCTAGCTAAGGCTTCTTTAGATGAGTCAAATTTATGGCATAAAAGGTTAGGTCATTTGAATTTTAAGAATCTTAATAGATTGGTAAAAAGGAATTTGGTTAGAGGTTTACCTAACAAATCTTTTCAAAATGATTTCACATGTGCTGCTTGTCAAAAAGGAAAACAACATAGAGCCTCTTGTAAGACCAAGACTGTAAATACTGTGACAAAACTTTTGCATCTCTTGCATATGGATTTATTTGGTCCAGTTTCTATAAGAAGCATTAGCCATAAGACCTTTTGTCTAGTCATAATTGATGATTATAGTAGATTCAGTTGGGTTTTCTTTTTAGCCCTTAAAAGTGAAACAAGTGAATTACTAAAGGATTCTGTCACTTTAGTTCGAAAGCAGTTCACTAAACATGTTTTAATCATTAGGACTGATAATGGAACAGAACTTAAGAATGCTGATTTTGATGAATTCTGTAGGTCTAAAGGAATTAAGAGGCAATTTAGTAATCCTAGAACTCCTCAACAGAATGGAGTAGCTGAAAGGAAGAATAGGACATTAATTAAGGCTGCTAGAACTATGCTGGCTAATTCACTTTTGCCAAATACCTTTTGGGCTGAAGCAATCAATACTGCATGTTATGTGTTAAATAGAGTCCTAGTAACTAAGCCTCAAAACAAAACACCTTATGAACTTTTTACTAATGTAAAGCCTAACATAAGCCATTTAAAACCTTTTGGGTGTCATGTGTCCATACTAAATACTCTTGATTACTTGGGAAAGTTTGATGGAAAGTCTGATCCAGGATATCTTGTAGGATATTCATTGCAAAGTAAAACATATAGGGTTTACAATTTGGCAACTAAGAAAGTTGAAGAAAATGCTCATGTCAGTTTTTTTAGAAAATAAACCAATGTTCCAGGAATAGGTTATGCTTGGATGTTTGATTTAAATTATCTAACTAACTCCATGGACTACTACTCTTTGCAAAAAGATTGTCAAACTAACAATGCAGGTGAGGAGTCAAGTGCAATTAATATAGGTACTCAAGATGTTTCTTCATCAGATGAAGATGTTCACATCTATGTGCCAAATATGCCTACTGTTACTTCTATATCTGCAACTCCCAACAAGAAAACCATGCCATCAAGTGATGATCAAGCCTCCCATGAGCTTCAGAGGCTTCAAGATCAAGAAAAGAATGCTACATCTGCTAATAAGCATTCAGGAGAAGAATCTTTTGAGTCACAACACTCAGCAGTACATACTATACCTAGCGGTACTTCATCTACAAGTACTGCTAAGTCAAAATCTGCTAGATCTGCTGACTCCCTAGAAGAGATTTTGCAAGCATTGGACGATGAAGACTTATATGCCAGTCCAGCTGAAGGAATCTTCTCCAAAGCTTCCTATGATGAGCAGGGTGCAGTAACTGACTTCAACAATTTGGAAACTGAAATTCCAGTCAGTTCTATTCCCACTCATAAAGTTAACAACAACCATCCTGCTACTCAGTTTATTGGTGATCCAAAATTTGTTGTACAAACCAGAAGACAACTGGAAACCGATATTGAAACTCATGCACTAGTGAGTTATGTCAAACATCAGCAGAGAACAAATCATAAAGATACTCAGCATTGTTTGTTTGCCTGTTTCTTATCTCAAGTAGAGCCCAAAAATATCTCTCAGGCTCTTGATGAAGAAAGTTGGGTGGATGCCATGCAAGAGGAATTAACACAATTTGAGCTACAAAAGGTTTGGATTCTTGTGGATCTTCCCTCAGGAAAAAGAGTAATTGGTACAAGATGGGTCTTCAGGAACAAGAAGGATGAAAGAGGGGTTGTTGTGAGGAACAAGGCAAGACTTGTTGCTCAAGGCTACAGACAGGAAGAAGGGATAGACTATGATGAGGTTTTTGCACTAGTGGCAAGGATAGAAGCGTTAGGTTATTTTTGGCATTTGCATCATATATGGGATATATAGTCTATCAAATGGATGTGAAAAGTGCCTTTCTATATGGTACTATTTCAGAGGAGGTATATGTCTCACAACCTCCAGGTTTTGTAGATCCTAACTTCCCCAATAGAGTCTACAAAGTTATCAAAGCACTTTATGGTCTGCATCAAGCTCCAAGGGCCTGGTATGCAACTTTATCCAACTTTCTGCTAGAACATGGATATAGGAGAGGAACCATTGACAAAACCCTGTTCATCAAGAAAAATGCCAAAGACATTATTCTAGTTCAAGTCTATGTTGATGACATCATTTTTGGTTCTACCAAGAAGAAATGGTGTGAAGAGTTTGAAGCTTTGATGAAAGGAAGATTTCAAATGAGTTCTATGGGAGAACTAACTTTATTTTTTGGACTACAAGTCAAACAAAGAAAAGATGGAATATTTATCAGCCAAGATAAATATGTTACTGAAATCTTAAAGAAATTTTCATGTATGGATACAAGGAGTACAAGCACACCTTTTGAAGCCAAGAAATCTTTATCAAAAGATGAACATGGAGAGGATGTTGACATTCATCTCTATAGGTCAATGATTGGTTCATTGATGTATCTTACTGCTTCAAGACCAGATATAATGTTTGATGTGTGTGCATGTTCAAGATTCCAAGTTCATCCAAAGGTGTCACATCTTTATGCTGTGAAGAAGATTTTTAAATATCTTAAAAGTCAACCTAATTTAGGATTATGGTATCCTAGAGACTACACCTTTGAATTGGAAGCTTACTCAGATAGTGACTATGCTGGAGCAAATCATGAAAGGAAATCCACAACAAGAGGTTGTCAATTCCTAGGCAGAAGACTCATATCATGGCAGTGTAAGAAGCAAACCATTGTTGCTACTTCTACAACTGAAGTTGAATATGTAGTTGTTGCTCATTGCTGTGGACAAGTACTTTGGATTCAAAATCAATTGTTGGACTATGGGTTCAATTTCATGAACACTAAGATTTACGTTGATAATGAAAGTACTATATGCATTGTCAAGAATCCAGTATTTCACTCCAAGACTAAGCATATTGAAATAAGACATCACTTTATAAGAGATGCTTATGACAAAAAGCTTATTCAAGTCTTGAAGATTCATACAGACAACAATGTAGTTGATTTGTTGACCAATGCATTTGATGCAAAGAGATTCGAATTCCTGGTGACACACATTGGTATGCTCAACCAATAATATGCTGCATATGTTGAGGGGAGGTAATAGCTGTACAAGTTTTATATAAATTTTATTGTATAGTCTATGCTTTGTGTTTTTGATGTTATTGTAGGTTTATAGAAGAAGATAAAAGAGGTTACATGTCTAGTGGAAAGCATGAACTGGTCAAAATTTGTGAGGTACCGTTGTCACTCCAAGTACCGCTAGCACAAAACCATGTACCGCTTATGTTCCATGTACCGCTACATGTCCGTTGTACCGTTAAGGGTTTCTTTTTTAAATTTGGCAGTTTCTTCGCGCTTGGGTTTGTTATTTACTTAAATACTTACCCCAATTACACAATTGATTCACCTAATCTTTTATTTTTCTCTCTTGATTCTATAACCCTCTCTCTAATCTTTCGATCATCAAAAATACTAATGGCTGCCTTACAAGTAATCTCTAAGCATAATTTAGTTGCGAACCTTGCTACGAATGATGACTCACTTGGTTTCCATGAGATGCTTGGTTTCCTTTCTCGAAGTCATATTCGCTTCGCACTCACTGTAAGTCCAGTTGTCTCTATACCCATTGTTGAACAATTTTGGGATACTGCTGTTTTAGGTACATGTTTTGATCAACCTTGCATTAAGGCTAAGGTAAATCATAGGAATATATATGTCACTGAGGTACTGCTAAGAGCAAGTTTGAGACTTAATGATGAAAATGGACTTAGTATGCTTAATAATACAGAGATTCATGATGGCCTTGCAGCCATGGGCTATAGGGGTGGTAGGGAAAGTCTTACTTTCTTTAAAGCATTATTTTCACCTCAATGGAAATTTCTTTTTCATGCTATTATTCACTGTTTAAGTTCAAAAAGTACATCTTTTGATCAAATACCTGCTGCATTGGCATCTGCTGGTATTTGTCTAGCAAATAACAGGGTTTTTAATTTTTCAAAATTAATTTTTGAAGGCATGACTAGGAATTTGGAAGGGACTAAGAAGTTTTTAATGTATCCTAGATTCATTCAGGCTTTAGTTAGTGACCAAATACCTAACCTACCAGCATTAACTGATACATGGGATGTTCCTTCATTCACAAAGAGAACTTTCTCTTTCTTGAACAAACAAGGCAATGCCTTTTCAGGAACTGTCACACCATTGTTTGCCCATATGTTAGCCCAACCTGCCAATCAAGAAGGTGAGGAACCTAGCAATGCTAGTGCTTCTCAACAAACTCCTTCTCACCAGAGCTCCCACTCTCTAGAAGATTCACAATCTTCTTTTCACAATGTTGGTATTCCACCAAACACTGATGAGATGATCCACACACCTGCTGCTTCTATTGCTACTAGTGGTTCACCACAAGCACAAGCACCAGAGGTGGTGGATGTTGCAAATTTAACTTCTTTATGTACAAGTTTGTCCCAACAGGTACAGGTATTGCAGAAAGATAAGCTTGTTCAAGAAAAGAAAATTGCTGAATTGGAAGCTAGCCTACTCAAGTTAAGGACAAAAGTGTCATTTTGGATGAGGCAATATAGATCTGTTCAGACATCTGCAATCAGGAAGCAAAGGTTCAGGAACCTCAAGAAAAGGCAACTGAATGCAACCAAACAGGGGAGGAATATTGAAGAACAGGGAAGGAATAATGAAGAACAACCACCTTCTTCTGATAATCAAACAAGGATCTCTGGAAATGAAATCAATTTTGAATTGGATGAAGATGTCATGGGGACTTTTAAAGATGGAACTAGTTTAGAGACTGGTGTGGATGAACCTTCAGACATAGAGATTCAACAGCAAGACCCACAGCCTACTCCAGAGGAGCCACTAGTTGCAGAAACATTGGCAACTCAGCCAGAACCATCAGTTCAATTACTACCTCAAGCAAATTGGAATGCTTTCTATGAGAAGTTGGAGGAAATTTCTAATCAGTTTCCTGATCCATCACCACAAAGCAATAAGTCAGAAAAGACTGAAGAAGTGCAAATTGATATGATGGCTTCTATGGAAGATAAAGCATCTGGGGAAACTCAAGTGATTGAAGATACAAGTGTGTCTAATACTGGTGAAGTCAACTTTGTTGAAGATCCAAGTACTGCTAAGCCAACTGCAAGTACTGCTGACATTGTTGAAGATCCAAGTACTGCTAAGCCAATTGCAAGTACTGCTAAGCCAATTGCAAGTACCGCTGGTGATCATCCTTCACTGGAAAGTCAAAGTTCATTTGGAGAAAATGAGACTTTAGCCAAATTGCTGCTTGATCTAAAGAAGAGTTTAGTTGAGAAGGCTAAACAAGCAGAAGTGGAGAAAAAGACACAACAAGAAGTTCTTGCCTCAAAGGATCAAATTCAAGGTAAGAAAGTACAAGCTTCACACCCTACGAAAGGTATAGTCATTCAACAGTTAGCTATTGAAGAAGTAGCTGCCAAACTGAAGAAGAAGCTGCCTAAGATAAATCCAAAGGATAAGGGGAAGAAGCAATTATTGTTAGAATCTGAAGATGAAAGTGATTCAGATGATGATATAAACAGAGTCATGTAAAGATTTAATCAAATTGACCATGATGAGGAATTTGCTTATAGAATGCAAGCACAAATTCGTGAAGATGAATTACAGGAAGAACTTGCAGCAAAGCAAAATTTGTTAGAAGCTAAAAGGATACAACAAGAATGGAACATATAAGAGTATGATAGGATTCAAGCTGAGATACATGCAAGTGAGCTTCTTGTAGACTCATTGATAGCTGAAGAAAAAGATGCATATGATGAAGAAGAAAAATCAAGATTGATTGATGATCTGGTAAGTGAGCAACAAAGATTCTTTGCTGAAAAGAGAAGGAAAGAAAAGATTAAGCCTCCAACAACTATGCAGATTAGAAGTCAAATGATGAAATTCTAAAGAAAGTAAAAGGATTCACTCATATTCAGCTGGTCAAGAAAACTTTTGAAGAAGTCAAGACTTTGTATGAGCAAAGTAAGAAGACTGAGTTGAATTTTGTTGAGATTGGATCTGAAGCAGACAAGAAAGCTGTTGAAGAATTCAAGAAACGTCTACAACAACAAAGACAATTTGGTAGTACTCTTAGAATTGAGCTAAGTACTGCTGAACCTACAAGTAAATCTCCACCTATCAAAACCACTTATGTAAGGAAGAATAGAAAGGAGAAAGTAAGTTCAAGAGAGGAATAGACTGCTCAAAGGATGAATACATGAGTTGAAACTCAAGGAATTGCTCAGACTGAAAATGTACAAGCACTACATACATAGTCACAGTACATACAACAGTACATACTAAGGAAACGGTACATACAAGCTTGGAAGAGGGTTCAACAGAACTTGAAGGAATTTCCAAGAGTGTTAAAAGAAAAAGATCAACAAAGCTAAAGAAGAAATCTAAGAGAGCTAAAACTACAGCAGAAGATAGTGATGATGATGAGAGCTTAAGGAAGTACTTGAAGATTGTAAACTTTGAAGATCAATGTTTTGATATAGAGATTTTTGGAAAAAGAGAATCCATTGTTAAGTGGATTTACTCTATAGATCAAGGACTTGAAGCTCATGGGATTCAGAGATCTGATGGCACAAAAAGGATATTCAGACTTCTAGAAGATATCCTTCACATACTTGACAGACAAGATATCCAAGATCTTGTAAGGTTAGTTGAAGATGCCAGTGCAGGTAAAACTGAAGTACTAATACAAGGCTTTTGACACCCTATATGAAAGTTCGTTATAGTTCCGAATCTTTTCGAATTGAAAACCGGTCTTAAGTGCGACTCAATCGTCTTTTGGTGAATCAAGAGAATGGTTGGTTTGTTTTAAACTATTTGCAAGTAATTAAAGTGTCGTTGAGTAAAATGGAAGTTAAAAGATTAATTTGAATGACGAGTAAAAACAAATGCATATAAATGTAAAGGTGATAATGGAAAAGAACTAACTTACTAAATAAAACTAACACTTGGAAAATTTTCAGAAAAATAAAAAGTACTATAAGAAAGTGATATCGAAAGAAACCAAAACAAGCCAAAAAAAGAGACCCGATCGGAATGTTTTCCGATCGGATGGTCGGAATATGGGTAAAAGTGACACGATCGGAATATAGGGAAGGGACACCGTCGGAATACTTGCTAAACAACCCAATCGGAAAATGGGACAAATTCCTTGCCGTCGGAATATGAAGATCAATCGGAATATCAAGCAGAGGACCAATCGGAAATGAGCCAAGACTCCTCAATCGGAATATTTAAAAGGCTTGCCGTCGGAATGTCAAAGCCCTCTTCCGATTGGACTCAATCGGAAAGAGGAGGGGTGTCGTCGGAATAAGGGGCCAATCGGAAAGGGTAGTAACAACCTTTCCTAAAATAATGGGAATTGGTTAGATGATGCTCCCGGTCGGAAAAACCAATCGGAAAGGGGCTTAAAACCCTTTCCGAAATCTAAGGGATTCGAAAGAAAAGCTAGAAAATAAGCTATTAAGTCGAGCTTATTCCCAAAACTAAATCGAATCAACAAAACCGAATCAAATAAGCACTTTAATCAACTTATCTAACTCGAAATCAAGCAACTTTTTAGATCAAACAATAAAAACATAAACTTTTAATAAAACTTTTAATAAGAAAAATAAGATGATCATAAAAATAAGCCAATAAGCACAAAAGTCTTATAGCTTAATCAAATGAAAACTTATAAAATGATCAAAAGATTAACTTTTTAGCATGCAATCAATTAGAACAACACGGATCATATGATAATCACACCAAAATCAATCTTAAATCAAAGAAAAGTAGAGTAAGATTAAGAGATAAAAGCTTAAAATGGAACTTTGATTAATGAAATAAGCAATACAAAGATGATTAATCTTAAAAGATTAAAAGAAAAAGATGAACTAGTGAGAGAAAGTTTAAGACTTTCTCTCTCTAAAAACTAAAAGTGAAAAATTAACTAAAAACTCTAACCACCCTCCTAATGACTATTAGGAGGGTATTTATAGGGAAGGAGTGCATGTGTTGCATCTTCTCTCTTGCTTTCTTCACGTTTTCTCGACTCGACTTTAATTCTTCGTCTTTGTCGTCTCGGGATTTGAACTTGTCTTTTTAATTTTCTTCTTCTATTAGACTTAAGTTCTTCGACTTCGTTAAAACTTCCGTCTTTAGACTTTTTCTTCGATAAATCTTCAGAATAGGTCTTGGACTTCCGTTCTTTTTGCACTCTTGATCTTTTGACTTCGTCTTTTCCCGTTTTCTTCGATAAAAGCCCGTGAAAGCCCGTGTTTTCTTCCTTTTTCATATTTTGGTCCTAAAACACAATAAAAACACAAACCACGCATAATTCCGACTTTTACGACATAAATCACACGTTTTGGTCTTGTTATTATTGGAAATAAGTGGAAAAAGGATAAGTGTTTTCACACTTATTAAATCCCCTACACTTGACCATTGCAATGCCCTCATGCAATGTATTAATTTTTAAGCACGGTTTACATTCTCCATCATAAATAACCCACCTTGGCCTTTATTAAATACTAAACATAAAAGATAGAAATAAGTAAAGGAATTAAAAACTTACATTGGGTTTTGGCGGCCATGAACATTTATCATCCTCAAGTTTCACGTTCCTCATACCAAGCTTAAAAACGAGATCATTGTTATTATAAGTTAGCAAACTGTCACGAACTCATGTGGGCCAATTATTCACTTAGACTCCCTTATTCCTAGGTGTATCTCTTGTATTTTATTTTTGTCTTGAATGATCACGAGGATGCATTGTTTGACTTATTTCGATAGTTATTTAGTCCGAAAATAAGGTGAACGATTTAATCAATAGTTAGCTAAAGGACCAAATCTTTTAAAACTGCTTCTCGGGATATCAGAAAGTTCATATCTTGGCATAACTTGGTTCGCGATTTGAGACCTTTCTCGGGCCGATATTTGGCAGCGACTTCATACTTCGAATCTTCGAGAGACGTTCTTGAAATTATGGTCTTCTCTTCATAATAGGAATTCTTTATCTTGAAGTTTTTGAGAGATTCTTCATCTTTGGACCACGACTTCTTCATTTTTCTCCAATCTTTATTTTGGACTTTGATATACAACGATCCGCCTCCTTTTAGGACTTGGATCTATTTATCCTCATACCTTGTTAGGGTCTTTTCGGATAGACTTCTCCATGACTTTTGGGGAGTTCTTGCTTTTCGTCGTGTGTCTCGATCCTTCATATTGATTTTTGATAAATGATTCTTCACATCACTTTTGGATCTTTAGCAACAAAATGTAGCCCTCATGCCTTGTTAGGGCCTTTTCGGACTCGCCAATCTTCGCGCCCCGCTTCATAAGTTATGCCTTGGCTATGAACTCTCGTCATTACCGAGCAACTTTTAAACGATCTGGGGCTAGAAGCTAAGTAACCTTTTAAATCGTACAACCTTATTTATTAGCAGATAATTTATTAGCAAGCGGAGGGAGAATAGGCTCATAATTAACTCACATAAATTCATGAAAGAATACCGAACTTATAATTGACTCTATCATCTCTCGTTCCCCACAGTTTAAAATCTCAAGGAATGAGACTCGTGGATGCTTAGCCTATTAAATCAAAGTTTTGGGTTTTCGAGTCGCCTATAGGATCTTGCAAATTCTTAGACTTTTTCAAGTTTAGAAATCGCGTTTTAAAGTTCCCTTGATAAACGACTCTCTAGGATCAATTATAGGAACTTGCGAAAAGTTCTTGTTCTTAACCCGTGAGAGTTAAGACTTTCGCGTTTTATAGCTCCCTATATAAAAGCCTAGCAAAACTTGACTTAAACACGTTAAGGATACTAGCTAGAGTAAACTTAGGCAAGTAAACTCGGGTTGAGTCAAAATGTTCATGACTATGAAAAATCTAAAACCACTTTATTGAAAATTTATTCTAGCAACGGCAAGAAACTAATCATGATAAAGGAAAATACAACTATACAACTAGGCCAAAATAGATTAAAAATTTTGAAAAATGTCGAAAAATCAAATTTCCGGTTGAAATGAGGGCAAATTCATGGAAAAGACCACTTACTTCGATAGAAGTCCCCCCTACACTTGAGATAAACATTGTCCTCAATGTTTAAGCATGTGGGAGTAAACTCCCCTACACTTAGGACATTGTGCACTTTGTTTAAATCTTGCTAAGGAAGGGACAACTAAAGTGAATTCAATGTGAACATATAGAATATGAAATATTGAATCACAAGAGTTTAGGATAGAACCGGGAAGATGGAAAACACGGTATCACGGTGCGTCAAAAGTCATCAAGATGCTCTCTAAAGCTTTAATCCCTGCACAGCACAAGCAACAAGACAACAAACATATGCGGGGCTCCCCCTACACTTATTATGAAAGCAGTAAAGGATAGAACACGGGTTGCCTCCCGAGAAGCGCTTGTTTTTGTTCACCGAGTCATGAGCCTGACTCGACCCAATTTTAGTTCATGGGGAACGTGGTGAGGGATGGAATCATCTCTTGAGAGATGTCCTCACCAAAGTACAGCTTCAAACGCTGGCCATTCACCTTGAAATTGGGCCCATTCGGCTGAGAAAGCTCAATGGTCCCATACGGAAAGACTTTGGCTATGGTGAATGGACCAGTCCAGCGGCTCTTCAACTTGCCAGAGAAGATCTTCAACCGAGAGTTAAAGAGTAAGACTTGATCACCAACGTGGAACTCTCGGTTCTTGATTTTAGCATCGTGGATCATCTTCGTCTTCTCCTTGTAGATCAGCGAGTTCTCATAAGCTTCATTCCTCAGTTCATTTAGCTCGTTGAGTTGAACCTTGCGATGATCACCGGCTTTGATGATGTCGAAGTTAGCCCACTTCAAGGCCCAGTGCGCCTTATGTTCTAGCTCGATGGGTAGGTGGCAAGCTTTCCCGTACACAAGACGATAGGGTGTACAACCGATCGGGGTCTTGTAAGCAGTACGGAAAGCCCACAGATCATCATCTAACTTATCGGCCCACGCGGCGCGATGCTCTCCCACAGTACGCTCCAAAATTCTCTTCAAGACACGATTGGAAATTTCGGCTTGCCCATTGGTTTGGGGATGATAGGCGGTGGAAATACGGTGATTGACACCATACTTTGCCATGACTCTTGCAAATTGATCGTTGTAAAAATGAGTCCCGCGGTCACTGATGATAGCACGAGGAACGCCAAATCGAGCGAAAAGCTGCTTCAAAAAGTTCACAACCACCCTCGCATCATTCGTAGGAAGAGCCTTAGCTTCAACCCATTTAGAGACGTAGTCGACGGCGACGAGGATGTACTTGTTCCCTTTGGATGATGGAAATGGCCCCATAAAGTCGATGCCCCATACATCAAAGATTTCACATTCCTGTATGAAATTTTGAGGCATCTCATCCTTATGTGTGATCTTGCCTTGACGTTGGCAAGCATCACAATGCTTAACCATTTCGTGAGCGTCACGATAAATGGTGGGCCAGTAGAATCCAGAATCAAACACTTTCTTAGCGGTGTAGTTGGGACCAAAGTGACCACCGGTGGGTCCTTTGTGGCAAGCTTGGAGGATATCGAAAGCTGCCGGTCCGTCAACACAACGACGAATAATCAGATCAGCACACTGTTTGAATAGGTAAGGGTCATCCCAAAAGTAAGTCTTAACATCGTTCAAGAACTTCTTCCTTTGTTGGGATGTTAACCCTTGGATGAGAATACCACCCGCTAAGTAGTTTGCAATGTCTGCAAACCACGGGGTGCCATCAAGATTGAGATTTATAGACATTAGAGTCTCCAGGGGGAAAGAGTCATTGATCTCTTTGTTCGGATGATCCCCCTGATATGGATCCTCAAGTCGACTCAGATGATCCGCGACCAGGTTTTCGGCTCCCTTCTTGTCACAAATTTCAATGTTGAATTCTTGGAGGAGCAAAACCCAGCGAAGAAGTCTTGGCTTAGAATCGTTCTTAGTCATCAAGTACTTCAACGCGGAATGGTCCGTGTATACGATGGTGGTGGATAAAACAAGCTAGGGACGAAATTTCTCAAAAGCATAGACAACAGCTAAAAGCTCTTTTTCGGTTGTCGTATAATGCAGTTGAGCCCCCGTCATTGTTTTGCTAGCGTAGTGGATTGGTTGGAAGTGTTTATTTACTCTTTGGCCCAAAACCGCACCAATAGCAAAGTCGCTAGCATCGCACATCAATTCAAAGGGCAGCTCCCAATTTGGGGTAACCAAGACCGGTGCCTTAGTTAGCTTATCCTTGAGAAGATTGAAGGCTTCGAGACACTCTTTAGAAAAGATAAAAGGAGTATCTTTTTCCAAGAGGTGGGTCATCGGGCGAGCGATTTTAGAGAAATCCTGAATGAATCTACGATAGAAGCCCGCATGACCCAGAAAACTTCTCACACCTTTCACAGTTGAAGGTGGAGGTAATTTGGCTATGACATCTACTTTAGCACGGTCGACTTCAAGACCGGCTTTAGAGATTTTGTGTCCTAGCACAATGCCTTCTTTTACCATAAAATGGCATTTTTCCCAATTCAGAACAAGGCGAGTGTCTTCGCACCGCTTAAGCATACGTTCCAAATTGGCAAGGCAAGCAGAGAAGGAATCCCCGAAGACCGAGAAATCATCCATGAAGACTTCCATGGTTTGCTCAACCATGTCATGGAAGATAGCCAACATACACCTTTGGAAAGTCCCGGGGGCATTGCATAAGCCAAAAGGCATTCGTTTATAAGCAAATGTGCCGTAGGGACAAGTGAATGTTGTCTTCTCTTGATCTTGGGGATCGATGGGTATTTGAAAATAACCCGAGAAACCATCCAGAAAGCAGTAATATTCATTACCCGCTAGACGTTCAAGCATTTGGTCCATAAAAGGTAGAGGGAAATGATCCTTTCTCGTGGCATCATTGAGTTTGCGGTAGTCTATACAAACTCTCCACCCAGTAACGAGACGGGTAGGAATTAACTCGTTGTTTGCATTGGGCACAACGGTGATTCCGCCTTTCTTAGGCACACAATGGACTGGACTAACCCATGGTGAATCCGAAATAGGGTAAATCATACCCGCATCAAGAAGTTTGATAACCTCTTTTTTGATGACTTCATGGATTTTAGGATTCACCCTTCGTTGACTTTGAATTGTGGGCTTAAAGTCGTCCTCCATGAGAATTTTATGTGTGCAGAAATGAGGATCAATTCCACGGATGTCGGAGATTTTCCAAGCGATAGCGCGTTTATGCTTCTTCAACACAGCGACAAGTCTTGCTTTTTCGTCTTCCGTCAGATCCTTAGCGATGATGACCGGTAGCTTCTCGTCGTCTTCCAGAAAAACGTACTCAAGATGAGGAGGTAGGTCCTTAAGCTCAAGAGTAGGAGGATTCTCAATAGATGGTGAAACTAACGATGGATCATCATTAGTCACCTCTTTAGGAGCAGGGGGAGACAACGGGTCCTCGTTGAGAAGTCTCTCAATAGTACGAATATCTTCATCCCAATTGGTGGACAAATTATCATACTTAATATCGAGAGGACCCAAACTAGCTTCGAAATTATCCAAGTCACTTTCTCCAAAAGGAGTCCATGCTGGAGCAATTGAGGCAACGGTCTCAACATGGGGTAGAGAAGAAAGAGTACTTTTGCAAGCATCATGAAAATGTTCTTCACAAGCCTCATCGAGAACATCAATAGCATTAACACTCTCATATGAATAAGGTTGCTTAGAAATCTTACCCATGTTGAAGACAATTTGATCGTCACCAACTCTCATGATTATTTCGCCTGCGGCTACATCAATAAGAGTGCGACCGGTCCTCAGAAATGGACGTCCGACGATTAATGGAACACGGGGATCCATTTCGTAATCAACGACGACAAAATCCGCCGGGAAGGTGAATTTATCGACGCCAACAAAGACATCTTCGGCTATCCCCACTGGATAAGCAACCGTACTGTTGGCTAATTCCAAAGTCATTCGTGTGGGGACTAGCTCGGGGAGAGATAATTGCTTCCAAACACTTAAAGGCATTAAGTTTATACTGGCACCTAGATCGGCTAGAGCCATGCAATTCTCTACTCCCGGGAAGTTGCAAGGAATCAAGAAGCGACCCGGATCACCAAGTTTGGTGGGCAATTGCCTTAAGAGCACTGCGGAGCAATTCTCATTAAGGTGGGTCTAAGCAATGTCAAGAAGCTTTTCTTTATCACTTAAAAGATCTTTAAACATCTTAGCGTATTTGGGCATGTGAGCGAGAGCCTCGGCAAAGGAGATGTTAAAATTCAATTGTTTGAACATTTTAAGGAAGTTCGAAACCTGAATATCATCCTTGCTCTTTTGCTTCTCTTTCCTCAACCTTGAAGGATAAGGTATATTGGATGAAGAAGAAGGCTTTAAGGGAATAGGATCACTCACAACCACGGGTGGTGGGGAAATGGGGATAGAAGGTGACGGAGGTGAAGAAAGTTGCTCTTTTTCCTTGTTCACAATCACGGGTGGAGGTGTAGGAAGCTCGGGTTCCATATAACCTTTTCCACTACGAGTGGTGATTGCTTTCATCTCCCCTCTTGGATTCGCAACGGTATTACTCGGAAGAGTACCCGAAGCAGAGGGTTGATTACCTTGGATGAGCGAACCAATCATATCACGAAGGTGAAGAGCTTGATTGTTAAAAGAGTTTTGCATGTTGGCATTAATATCATTGCTGTGTTTGGCCATATCATTCCTTAGCTCGGCTCGAATATCGCTCCCTTGTTTCACCATGTCATTCTTCAAGTTAACAAATTGACTCTGAAGATTCGTCACCATCTCACGATTAGTCTTCATGAACGTCTCGACGTCTTGGTTTACGGCCATCGGTTGATTGAGAGGTGGAGCTTGGTAAGCTTGAGAATTTCCTTGAGCTGGGTATGGGTTTCTTTGGGTTTGATATTGATTTTGAGCACGAGGTTGGGATTGGTTGTTTCGGTTGTAGCTTTGTTGTTGGTTTTGGTTTGCAGGAGGGAAACCAGGAGGAGCAAGATAATTGTTGGAGCGATAACTTAGCAAGTTACGGTCTCCTTGAGGGCGGGCTTGATAGCCTCCCGTAGGATAAGTACCGTATGCTGCGTTAACGTCTTCAGAATAACTGCCGTGAGTAGAAGGACACTCATTGTAGGAATGAGGACCACCACATGTGTCACAAGAGATAACAACGGCTTTAGCTTGTTGAGTTTGGTTAGAAGTCAAAATTTGAAGACTTTTGTTAATATCGAGAATAGCACGTTCCAAAATAGACGGGTTGGTGGTGGAAGAAGTAGATGAAACATTGACTCTCTGATTAGATCTTGAGGATGCGGAAGAATCCCAATTCTTGTGGTGAGTAGTCATGTTTTCAATCAACTCTCGACACTCTTCCGGTCTCC
The DNA here is from genome assembly GCA_025667525.1 of Glebionis coronaria. Lineage (NCBI taxonomy): Eukaryota > Viridiplantae > Streptophyta > Magnoliopsida > Asterales > Asteraceae > Glebionis > Glebionis coronaria. The sequence continues at coordinate 605,058,163 of CM046875.1, read as the reverse complement.
TTTTCATAAAGGTACCACCGGCGGCGGCATTGATCGTGTCACGATCACGAAAGGTGAGACCATTGTAGAAGGTGTCAATGAGAGTGACGGGGAGCATATTGTGATTAGGACAGCGGTCGATCAAATCATTGTAACGTTCCCAAGCATCGAAAAGCGATTCATCATTCTCTTGCATAAATCCACTAATTTGGTTACGAAGGCTAGTGACCATGGATGGGGGAAAGTAGCGCGATAAAAAGCGTTGAGTCATGTCGTTCCACGTATGAATAGAATTCTTAGGAAGACGGTCAAACCATTTTTCGGCATGGTGAGAAAGTGAGTGTGGAAAAAGTTGAAGGCGAAGGTCATCCATAGAAACACCAGGGCACTTCATGCTTTGGGTAATGGTAATGAATTTGTCGAGGTGTTTGTTGGCATCATCATCCAGAATTCCACGAAACGGGTTCGTTTGCACTTGCTGGATCATGTGATGCTTCAACGAAAACTCCTGAGCCGTGACGTGCATTGGCGCAATCGGGCCTCCGCGTCCATTCATGGTGGGTTGGCACAATTCCTCCATGGTTCGTAAATCAGGTAGAAGGAGATTGTTGTTGTTGTTGTTGTTGTTGTTATTCAAATTATTTTGAGGTGGGTGATTATTGTTGTTGTTAACACCAGCCATATCTAAATCTTCAAGAGTCTCGGGCTCAGAATAGTTGGAAGATCTAGTACGCATGCACCTACAGAAGAAAAATATACACAAAGAGAATATCTATATAATATTTTTGGTTTTTATAGGTTTTTTATTGTTTTTGTATTTTTTAAGAGTTTTATATTTTTTTATGGATTTTTGGAAATTTTTATAGCAATGAAAATAACGTTCAAAGAACGGATCCCAAAATTCAATGCGTCTCTCACTAGAAACCGTTTATCTTAACGAGAAGAGCCGGCAGCGGCGCCATTTAATACAAGGCTTTTGACACCCTATATGAAAGTTCGTTATAGTTCCGAATCTTTTCGAATTGAAAACCGGTCTTAAGTGCGACTCAATCGTCTTTTGGTGAATCAAGAGAATGGTTGGTTTGTTTTAAACTATTTGCAAGTAATTAAAGTGTCGTTGAGTAAAATGGAAGTTAAAAGATTAATTTGAATGACGAGTAAAAACAAATGCATATAAATGTAAAGGTGATAATGGAAAAGAACTAACTTACTAAATAAAACTAACACTTGGAAAATTTTCAGAAAAATAAAAAGTACTATAAGAAAGTGATATCGAAAGAAACCAAAACAAGCCAAAAAAAGAGACCCGATCGGAATGTTTTCCGATCGGATGGTCGGAATATGGGTAAAAGTTACACGATCGGAATATAGGGAAGGGACACCGTCGGAATACTTGCTAAACAACCCAATCGGAAAATGGGACAAATTCCTTGCCGTCGGAATATGAAGATCAATCGGAATATCAAGCAGAGGACCAATCGGAAATGACCCAAGACTCCTCAATCGGAATATTTAAAAGGCTTGCCGTCGGAATGTCAAAGCCCTCTTCCGATTGGACTCAATCGGAAAGAGGAGGGGTGCCGTCGGAATAAGGGGCCAATCGGAAAGGGTAGTAACAACCTTTCCTAAAATAATGGGAATTGGTTAGATGATGCTCCCGGTCGGAAAAACCAATCGGAAAGGGGCTTAAAACCCTTTCCGAAATCTAAGGGATTCGAAAGAAAAGCTAGAAAATAAGCTATTAAGTCGAGCTTATTCCCAAAACTAAATCGAATCAACAAAACCGAATCAAATAAGCACTTTAATCAACTTATCTAACTCGAAATCAAGCAACTTTTTAGATCAAACAATAAAAACATAAACTTTTAATAAAACTTTTAATAAGAAAAATAAGATGATCATAAAAATAAGCCAATAAGCACAAAAGTCTTATAGCTTAATCAAATGAAAACTTATAAAATGATCAAAAGATTAACTTTTTAGCAAGAAATCAATTAGAACAACACGGATCACATGATAATCACACCAAAATCAATCTTAAATCAAAGAAAAGTAGAGTAAGATTAAGAGATAAAAGCTTAAAATGGAACTTTGATTAATGAAATAAGCAATACAAAGATGATTAATCTTAAAAGATTAAAAGAAAAAGATGAACTAGTGAGAGAAAGTTTAAGACTTTCTCTCTCTAAAAACTAAAAGTGAAAAATTAACTAAAAACTCTAACCACCCTCCTAATGACTATTAGGAGGGTATTTATAGGGAAGGAGTGCATGTGTTGCATCTTCTCTCTTGCTTTCTTCACGTTTTCTCGACTCGACTTTAATTCTTCGTCTTTGTCGTCTCGGGATTTGAACTTGTCTTTTTAATTTTCTTCTTCTATTAGACTTAAGTTCTTCGACTTCGTTAAAACTTCCGTCTTTAGACTTTTTCTTCGATAAATCTTCAGAATAGGTCTTGGACTTCCGTTCTTTTTGCACTCTTGATCTTTTGACTTCGTCTTTTCCCGTTTTCTTCGATAAAAGCCCGTGAAAGCCCGTGTTTTCTTCCTTTTTCATATTTTGGTCCTAAAACACAATAAAAACACAAACCACGCATAATTCTGACTTTTACGACATAAATCACACGTTTTGGTCTTGTTATTATTGGAAATAAGTGGAAAAAGGATAAGTGTTTTCACACTTATTAAGTACCACTATTATATAGGGAGTTTATCTTTATGTATGAGCCACACAAATGTGATCAAGAAATGTTGAAGGAATTAGAGAATCAGGTTCCTAGTTACTGGAGATATTACAGGTCATGTGGATTGCATATTTTGGATGTAGATGATGTTACATATTATATGCTGCAAGAGAAGACTTATCCCTTCAAAAGAAAATTGTTGGAAAGGATGTTAGAACAACAATTGGAAGTTACAGAAGAATCTGCTGATGCTTTGGAGTTGATCAGAATGGTTAAACAACAAATCAAGGATTTGAAAGATGAGGAAGAAGCTGAGAAAGAATCTTAAGTGTTTGACTTTCAGTCACACTTCATAAATGGTTCTCAATTCACCATGTCTAACACACATAAGAACTGGCTAGTCCATAAGCAAACGGTTTGTGGTAAAGACTTATCAAATCCGTTGAAAGCTGATAGATTGCTAAAAACTATATGGTTCTAACTCACCTTGTTTCGAGACAAAGAGTTAGCTAGTCCTAGACAAACGGTACTAGCTAAAGACTTCATCAAATCCGTTGATGGTTGACAATTTACCAAAAATTGTAAGGTTTTCATTACACCTTTTTCTTTGTGAATAAAGTATTGGCTATTCTAGAGTGTACGACTAGCTGGTAAAGAATTTATCAAATCCGTTGATAGCTGGTGATTTGCTAAAAATCATGAAGCCAATACAGATTGGTGTTTTGTTGTTAACTGTTTTATTTCAGGTATGAAGATTGCAGACAAAGAAGTATTAGAAGATATAATACTTAGAAGGTTTTGTTATCATCAAATCAAGTGGAAGATTTATGATCAAGAGTTCAAGGACTAAACTCAAGAAAACAAAAACTGATGCTGCAAAGATGAATGAATGCTTAGAAGACACAAGAAGATCATATTTTGAAGACAAAGATGATGCTCATAATGTTTGAAGATTATCTTATCAGAAGAAGATCTACATATGAAGTGTTTGGCTACATTCAGTTGGATGCAAATACAAATTACCAAGTTCAATCCAAGGATGTAGGAAAGACTGAAGACATGAATTTCTAATACATCCAGTACAAAAGAAACAAGAAGACAACAAGTTATCATTTCTTGTTTAGGGGAGGATTGTTGGGAATTATTTGTTAAGTGTCAAGTACCGTTAGTGTATTTGAAGTACTGTTAGTGTTATGTAAGTACCGTTAGTGTTAACGCGGTACATAGTAAGTACTGCTACTTATAAAGTAAGTACTGCTATGAAGATAGGACGAATATATCTTTGTATAAGATATGTCATAGTTATAGTTAGAGTATATCTTATGTGATATACCTAAATAGTTAGAATATTGATAATATATCTTCTGTGATATAGTTATCTTTATAGAATATTCTAAGGTTTCTAGGTTTCCTTACTCTATAAAAGGAACATGGGTACAATGTCTTTCATGTACCTCATACAAGTCGATTAATAAGAGAATCGAATAGTTAGAAGTAATTATGTTCTTCTGTGCTTTATAAGTTAGATTCCGCATAACTTATTTGGTGTTTAGTAAGAGTGCTCAAAGTGATTTAGTTTGATTACAAACTATTATACTAATTCTTAACAGAATATAGATCCAACCAAAGGGATCAACATACTGCTTATGCCAAGAATGTTAGGATACTCCCCATGCCACTAGATAATATACTGAGTATTTCCACGCCTTTGAGAGACTCTATACGCATAAACCATGTGTACAAGAGCCTTCCCCTAGAGTTTGATGACAAGATTAGTCCTGTTGACGCACTTCCGCTGGACATGAATGATTTTGACATGATTTTGGGCATGGATTGGCTATCCAAGCATCATGCTACCATAGACTGCCATTTATATCGAGTTATCTTCGGTGATGTTAATGCACCAGAGTACATTCACAATAGTTTCGTACCTGGAAGGTCTGTACAAATCATATCAACCCTGCAAGCACGTGCTTTACTTTCACATGGTTGCGAGGGCTATCTAGCTACTGTTCATGACATGGATGCTGAATCCCCATCAATTCAGAATCAGCCGATAGTGTTAGAATTTCCAGATGTATTTCTAGAAGAACTTCCAGGCATACCACCTGCACGTGAAGTAGAATTTAATATCAAGCTCATCCCAGGAGCTGAGCCAATTTCCAAGGCTCCTTAATGCATGGCTCCCATAGAGCTGAAGGAGCTGAAGGATCAAATGCAAGAACTTCTAGAACGAGGATTTATTCGACCGAGTGCATCTCCATGGGGCGCATCGGTCTTATTCGTTAAGAAGAAGGACGGCAGTGTGCGTCTTTGCATCGACTATCGTGAGCTCAAAAAGATTACCATCAGGAATAGGTATCCACTGCCACGTATAGACGATCTGTTTGACCAACTCCAAGGGGCCAAACATTTCTCCAAGATTGATCTAAGGTCGGGCTATCATCAGCTACGGGTTAAGGAGCAGGACATCGCCAAGACTGCTTTCCGTACACGCTATGGCCACTACGAATTTGTAGTCATGCCATTTGGCCTTACCAATGCTCCAACAGTGTTCATGGATTTGATGAACAAAATCTTCCATGAATTTATGGACAAGTTCGTCATTGTCTTTATTGACGACATCCTGATATTCTCTAAGTCCAAGGAGGAACACGAAGACCATCTTCGTACAGTACTGCAGATTCTTCGCCAGAAGCAGATGTATGCTAAATTCTCCAAGTGTGAGTTCTGGTTAGACATTCTTAGGCCATATTGTATTAGCAGAAGGAATCACGATGGATCCAACAAAGGTTGAGGCTATTCAAGTGGCCAAGACCGACATCAGCGACTGAAGTCCACAGTTTCCTAGGCTTAGCTGGTTACTACCGTATGTGAGACCCTAAAAATCTGACATGGAACAACTAGACAACAAGGGGGTAACAGTCATAGTACAAAGAACAATGAATTACAGTTCATACAAAGCTGACGAAATAAAAACATGTACATTACATCATAAAAGGTCAGAGTTTTTAAACATAGGTCCCAGATTTTTAGAAGCGGACAATTATATTATTTCGTCTCTATTATAACATAAAGTTGCCCAAAGATAGAATAAACTCCTGACAGTTTTTACTAAAAACAGTCTTATAAAAGCATCACATAAATCTCCAAGCTACGATAATATCCTGTGGGCTCCCATCCAAGCAAAGCTAAGTAATAATACCTGAGATTAAACATGTAAAATTGTCAACATAAAGTTGAGTGATATTCATAGGTTTAGCAGTAAAGGTGTGAAACACAAGCATTCATTTGTAAAACAAGTAAATAGGGAGTATGGTTATGATCATTAACCATAGTCCGAAACCATTATTATTGCTGTTTAGTTCATGAACCGAAGCATAACTTCGTAAGTATTCAGCCTAAATACTCAGGTATAAACAAATGTAATGCGTCATGGTTAAACAACCGCATCATTGGGACAGGGATAGTCAATCCCGATGGATCCACCCACAACATTCGCGCTTCGCGCAATGCACACCGGATAATTAACGGTTCATGATCGGAGAGATGAAACTCAAGGCTAGCCTAAAAGCAATAATAATAATGAAAACCTGAAATCATACATGTTCTGGATAGCCTACATATGATCATTTAAAATACAAGCTATCATAGTCGGTTGTCTAGGATTTTGGTATAACTGTAAAACTCAGTTTAAATATTTTCTTGATTAAAAGAAAATTTTACAAGGTGTAGTGATTTAAAATCAAACTATCTACATTTAGAGATTAAGTTGTTTCTATATCTTTTTCTTGATCAGGACTTCAAAGTAAAAGTAACTCGGTTCAAATAGTTATTTTGATCAGCTTAAGAGCTTTTCGGTGACTGTATGAATTATCGTTAAAACTCAGGTTTTCCAAGTTATTTAGAATCATTGTTAGAAATTATAAATTAATTTAATAATTTCATTATATTGACAGTAAAGTACGATATAATCATATACCTTAAAAGATACAGTTTGATATCCTTTTTAAATACTAGTTATAAATTTACCAAAGAGGATGTATAGATCCAGTACTTAACTTGAAACAGTTATTTTGGTAATTTAAACATTTGATAAAATGTAAAAATGTTATTAAAAATTAATAATTTTTAGAAATTCAAGAAAGTGTTTAAGATATCAAACGATAAACATGTAACGTTTTCTGGTTTCAAAAAGGTGACAAGACATCAACGAATAGGAATCATATAAAGGTCAACAATCTTTATGCGAGCGATAACACAAGGGAATAAAACAAAAATCGTATCAATTCTTTACAACATGATAGAATAGACGCGTCGATAATAATAAAAATAATGAGAAACAAAGTATTATAGCAATGATAATTTCACAGGTGTGGTTGACATCACCACAACGGCTTATTATGTTCTCGGTGGTCGACATACGATCGAAAGAGAAAAGCCACACAACGAATTTTCGAATCAAACAAAATTATTAAGAAGTCACTTGAGAGGAATTCCAGTAAAACGAACAACATTTGAAATGAGAGTCGAAATCAACACAGGATTCACAAGAATGAAATTTCAAGACGAAAAAGTCTAACACACATCATGACAATTACACGAAATCATCGTTCACGTCCAGTCATAAATCATTAATCGCGTCCAAAGACTTTTCGTTGTTCTACCAAGATAGATAGAGATGGTCGATCATAGAAGCATAACAATCGTTGAAACTTTCAAGTCTGGTATCAATGGTAGGAAATTAGACAAGCAGTAACACGAATTGTATCACGAAGGTAGACGAGGTAACAAGTGAAACAAAGGTTGTTGAGTAAAGAAATATGTGCTTGAGGCATGTACTTTGTTCGAGAAAAGATAAGGGTTCATATGTGTAGGTCACGAACTGTTGATACTCGCATAAGAAGTAAAAGTTTTCTAAACTTTATTTATCTAACTTTTTAAGGAACATATTAAAAAGTTGATTGTTGGTCAAATATTTAGGGCGACTACTATTTGGCCTTGTATGGCTCCTTCTAAATTAGGTATAGGTGATCAGGCCATGCATAATTTAGGACTAACAATGTGATGCTCAGTAATAAGTGTGAAAACACTTATCCTTTTACCACTTAATTATAATAATAACCAAGCCAAAACGTGTATTTTATGTCTTAAATGTCGGAATTATGTGTGGTTTGTGTTTTTGTTGTGATTTAGGACTTAAATGTGAAAAGGGAAGAAAACACGGGCTTTCACGGGCTTTTATCGAAGAAAAAGACAAAAAGCCGAAGTCGAAAGATAAAGAGTGTAAAAAGAACAGAAGTTCAAGGCCTATTCTGAAGATTTGTCGAAGAAAAAGTCTAAAGACGGAAGTTTAATAAAGTCGAAGAACTCAAGTCTAATTAATAAAGAAATTACAAGACGAGTTCAAATAATCCCGAGACAAAGTCGAAAAAGTCGAAGAATTTAGAAGACGAAAAGACGAGAGAAGAAAGAAAGGAGCAACACATGCTAACCTCCCTAATCTCCTATAAATAACCTCCTAATGTCACATTAGGAGGTCTTGGCTATTTGACACATAGTTCTTCCACCTTTAAGTTCATGTCATTTACTTAATTGTCATGTAATTTCTTTGTCTTGCACCTTTAATTTCTTGCCTTTAATTTCAAGTAAGTCTTTTAATTTTGTTATTGAATCTTATTTTTAATCAAGTCTTTATTAATCTTTCATCCTACCTTTCTTGTTTTGCTTAATTTTTATGTTTATGTGCTTATTGTTATGCTTATTTGATTAATTGTTATGTTTTTATGTTTTTGATTGTTTTGGATTATTGATTTTCTAGCTTATTTGTGTCTTTCTTAAATTTACTTAAGTGTTTATAAAGGTTATTTTTATAAAAAAGTCGTTTTTAAATATTTTTATCATTTATTATTTTTAAAAGGTTTTAAATTTTGGCTTATTAGCTTTTTCTTATACGTGTTTTGGTTAAGTTTTTAGTTGAGTGCTTATTTGATTTTATAGCTTATTTTATCTTGCTTATTTACATTTTCTACTATATTCCGATCAACCCGTCGGAAAAGGGTTTTGCATTCCGACGGGCATTCCGATCCACCATCGGAAAAGGGTTTCTGGATTCCGACGGAGATTCCGATCAGGATTCCGACGTGTATTGTTTTGACATTCCGATCTGGATTCCGATCGGCATTCCGACAGTGGAGTTCTTTTGTTATTCCGATAGGTTTGATTTTCATCATTCCGATAGGGGATTCCGACCAACATTCCGACCAACATTCCGACAGGGGTACTTTTGAGTTTATTCCGATTGTTTTCCGACGAGTACATTCCGATGGGGTTCTAATGGAGGGTATTCCGACGGTAGGTTTTGTTTTATTATTTTGTCTTAGTTTTATTTTTAAGTTTGCATTATTTTAGGTTTTCAAATTTTCATTTTTATTTAATTGTCAAATTTACTTTTCATCAAGCTTTAATTTCTCGTCATTTAATTAATTTACTTTTAAAATTTTTAATATTGCACCATTTACGTTTTAATTAGTTTTAGTTTTAATTACCCGTCATTTACTTTAAAGTTTTGAACATTTACTTTACTACAACGACCAAAAATTTTGTTTTCCACCAAAAGACGACTTAGTCGCACATTTACCCTTTTTCAATTCGAAAAGGCTGGAACAACGAATCTTTTTACATACAAAATCCCAGTTATCAAATGGCGCCGCTGCCGGCTCTTTTCGTAAAGATTAACGGTTTTCTGTGAGAGACGCTTTGAATTTTGGGATCCGTTCACTCGTGAACGTTATTTTTCTTGCTTAAAACTTTTCAAAAATCTATAAAAATTAAAAAATTTCAAAAATCCAAAAAGATTTTTATTTTTATTTTTACAAGTACATATATATTCTTTATTTCTTTGGTATCTTTTTCTTTTTCTTTTGCAGGTGTATGCGTACTAGATCTTCATCTTATTCAGAGCCCGAGACTCGTGAAGATTTACTTATGGCTGGTGTGCACAACAACAATAATTCACCTCACCTCAACATGAATAACAACAACAATGTTCCCCCACCCGATCTTCGAACGATGGAGGAGCTTTGTCAACCCATAATGAATGGACGAGGAGGACCGATTGCGCCGATGAAAATCACGGCTCCAGAGTTTTCGTTGAAGCATCACATGATCCAACAAGTTCAAAACACTTGTCCATTTCGCGGATTACCGGATGATGATGCCAACAAACACCTCGACAAATTCATTACCTTAACTCAAAGCATGAAGTTGCCCGGAGTTACCATGGATTTTCTTCGCCTTCACCTATTTCCACACACCTTATCCCACCATGCCGAAAAATGGTTTGATCGTCTTCCGAAGAATTCAATTCATACTTGGGATGAGATGACTCAACGATTTTTGTCGCGCTATTTTCCACCATCCATGGTCACGAGCCTTCGAAATCAAATTAGTGGATTTACTCAAGAACCCGATGAATCACTTTTTGATGCTTGGGAAAGATATAATGTTTTGATCGATCGATGTCCAAACCACAACATGCTCCTCGTCACCTTAATTTCTGCTTTCTACAACGGTTTAACTTTTCGTGGTCGTGATACGATTAATGCAGCCGCCGGTGGCACATTTATGAAAAGAAGACCCGAGGAGTGTAGAGAGCTTATCGAGAACATGACTACTCATCACAAAAATTGGGATTCATCCGCATCTTCAAGGAATAACCCGAGAGTCAATGTTTCTTCTACTTCTTTAAACCCTGATATCACCGAGTTGACCCGCGCAATGGTCGAAATGAGCAAGAATATGCAACTTTTGGCTACAAATCAACAACAACAAGTTAAAGCTGTAGCACTTTCTTATGAGATCTGCGGTGGTCCTCATTTATACACTGATTGTCCTTCTACTCATGACAATCCGGAAAACGTGTATGCGGCTCATGGTAACTATTCAACGGAAAGTTATCAAGCCCGACCTCAAGGTGATCGTAACTTGATAAGTTACCGTTCTACAACTTTCTTTCACCCGGTTTTTCTTCTCAAAACCACAACCCCAACAACTACAATAGAAGCAACCCAAACCCACATCGAGCTTCTAATCCTTATCACCCACCAGCTCAACAAGCACCACCTATTAATCAAGATGTTGAAACTTTCATGAAGACCCAAGGAGAGCTAGTTAAGAATCTGTAAAGCCAAATCATCAACTTGAAAGGAGATATCACTAAGCAAGGGAATGATATTATAACCGAGCTTCGACATGATATGCAAACCTCTTTTAGCAATCAAACGAATGATTTGAAGAATATGATGGCTAGTTTCTTTCCAAGTACTCAACCCTCTACTTCGGGCTCTCTTCCTTCAAATACCGTCACCAACCCAAGAGCGAATGTGAGTGCTATTACTACACGCAGTGGAGAAACGCTTGTAGGACCATCTATCCCTCCCCCAGTTACTCCATCTACACCTCCTCCACCACCATTTATCCCTCCTACTCCCACGCCTAGTATTAGTTCTCCATTACCGTCTCCACCTCTTACTGAAGTAGTACCTAAGAAAAACCCTTCACCAACCCCACCTTCCACCTATAAACCTAACATCCCTTATCCTTCTCGCTTAGACAAGTGCAAATTGCTCACCAAGGATGATATTCAAGTGTCAAATTTTTTGAAGAAGATTTTGAGACTGACCATCACCTTTAGCCTTGTTGAAGCTCTTGCCCAAATGCCGACATTCGTTAAGATGTTTAAGGAATTACTTAATAAGAAGGAGAAGATGGCCGAGTTTGTTAATACTCGATTGAATGAAAATTGTTATGCAATCCTTCTTAAAGAACTTTCGGAGAAACTTAGAGATCCCGGTCGTTTTTTGCTACCATGTACTTTTAACCAAACCGAAGAATTTACTGCCTTAGCCGATCTCGGGGCAAGTATTAATCTGATGCCTTTAAGTGTTTGGAAAAATTTATCATTACCCGACCTTATACCAACAAAGATGACTCTTGAGCTAGCAAATCGAACTCTCACTTACCCCGTTGGTATTGCCGAAGATGTGTTTGTTAAAGTTGGCACCTTTACTTTTCCGGTCGATTTTGTTGTTGTTGATTATGAAATGGACCCTCGTATTCCCTTAATACTTGGTCGGCCATTCTTGAGAACCGGAAAAGCCTTAGTCGATGTTGCCGAAGGTGAGTTAATCTTAAGAGTCAGGAATGATGCACAAGTGTTTAAAATGGGGAAGATCACAACCAAACTCAATGGAAGAGAATCAGCGAATATGATTAATGTGCTTGATGATTTTGTCGTCTACAACAATCCTCTTTTCGATTCTTGCTATGATAATCTACTGTTCCAAGATGATGTGGATGATTCTCTCTCCAATTTAGATCCCCCACCAATTCATGAGTCTCCATCGATCTATGATGACTATGATGATGATTCTAGTTATGATATGGATGATTCTGATGATTTTACTTCTGAGTATAAAGACATGCCAACTTATGATGACTTTGATGATGTTGATACTCTTTCGAGTGATTCTTCACATGATGACCTTGCACCTACTTTTGATGAAGATCCTCCGCCACCAATACTTGATCCTACTTTGGATGACTACTCATTTGAGGAAGACTTCGCTAATTTTCTCAACACTTACTTCCCAAATGAGAATGATTCTCCTCCTTTGGACCTTGATGATGCTCTTTATCCTCCTTTGGATATGAAGAAACGCGTTCCAAAGGATAAGAAGCCGGAAGACACCGATCTCCGCAGTACTTATGTCTTGACACCTCTTTATCCCCCTTCCGAGGATGAGATTGTGAGATTTATGAGCGGATCTTCTTCAAATTCTACTGAGCCTGAGTGTTATTTTCCCCTAAAGGAAAAGGTGTTCGATCCCGGTATTACAATTTTTAAGCCATCTCAGTATCCATCTAATGAATAAAAGGAAAGATTTTTGGAAACCATGGAGATATGCTTGCACCTCATCACCCTTGCTACCATCGTGCTCAACAACTGCTTAAGGGAACCTTGCCTACTCTTCTTTGGCTTGCCTTGTTCGCCTTAAGCTTGTGTTACTTGATGGATGAAAACTGTAACACCCCCAAATTTACACAATTCAATACAGCGGAAGACTCGTTGGTGTTACGGGATAGCACATTACTCACATCATAGACAACGCTTTAAAAATCATGTCATTTAATAATAAAGCATTTCCATTCATAAATATCAAAGTTACATAGGTCCCAAGTCATATTATTTTATACAATTTTACAAAGCATTTGAATGGAATTTTGTTAATTAAGTGCGGGCCATGAATTCTTGTTGTCTTCCCGAGAATTACCTTCAAGTACCTGAGATAAAACATGTTAAAAGAAAAGGTCAGCGATAAGGCCGAGTGAATTCATAGAGTTTAATGAAAACCATTAATATATCATCGGTATATATTTATTACCGAAAATCATTTTTGTACAAATCTTTGTAGTAGGCCATGAAATAGCCAAAGTCATTTTATACAAATCCTTCTCAAAAATCATAATATAGGCTTTCGCCTTCAAAATCATTATACGAACCAATGTCGTAAAAATATCATACAATACGTTTTACAACGTTGTATAGAGTTAAATAAAAACCGTTATATGAATATGGTTATGAAAACCAAAACACGAACATAATATTAATAGTAAGACCCCGTATTGCTAGTCAGGCAATATATCGTAATTTAGTGCGTATAGCAGTATTTTGTTACTTAGATTATTATAAGCCGCATGACATTGTTACCTTACTACAACAAACAACGGGTAGCTAGCCCGAAACTCAATTTTCCCATCTAAGTTAGCGTGTCGTCACAATAATCACGCTTGTGTAAATCTTCTCATACATAAATTTGCTTACCAATCAATGTGGCACGACGGGGATTAACCGTCAAGGAGTGAACTAGGGTGATCGTCCCCAAATAGTACTATTATATGCATAAGTGTCTACCAAATCCCGGTAGTTCACAATTCATGCTAATGGGACTTTTAGTGACATAACCTAACTTTAATAATCCATCTCGTTTCATCTATCGGGTCATATAATCATTCATCGGGTCATACAATCATTCGGGTCCAAATCAATAAACAAACAATCGGGACAAATGGTGTCCTATTTTATCAAAACTAACATGTTATCTCCCTCGCGGTTTTATAAAAAATTTCATAAAAACATTTAAAAGAGTGCGAGGCTATGAACTCACGTTGATGTGGGAAGGCGGGTTATCGGCAATTCGGATGTACGGTACGTGCTTCAATCACAGAAACCTAGACAAATAATACTTGTCTTAGACTCTTGTCCAGTGACTTTATAAAAATAACAATTATGTATACATATGATGATTTTATATATATGATGATCAAGTGGGTTTACATATTCTCATTTACTCATTTTAGTGTTATGTGTTGATAACTTTTATACTAGTTTACTAGTTTTACCTATTTACATGTTTTAGGTCCAATAAGCCTATTATAAGTCCATTAACTTGTATTAATCCATTTTATACTTGTATTATCAGTATTTATACTTTACATGTTGGGCCCAAATGGGTTAAGCCTATTAAGTAATTTTTATAAGTGTTTAACTTATTTGGTTAAATTATTAGTCCAATATGCTAACTTAGCTCGTTATTGTCCGTATGTCATATAGTTCGGGTTTTATCGGTTTTTACTTGTATTAGGTACTTATATATCAGTATATGACTTTAAAAACTTTACATTAGACAGGTTTGATCGTCTAAGTTTTAATTGGCGAAAAACGTTAATTTTACGGTAATAGCCGTAAAAGTCGTAAAAATCATGTTTATAGTTTTTATAACTTATAAATCTTATTCAACTACCATTTTTATAAAGAGTCCATTTATTTAACCTTATACATATCTATATAAATGAAATTTATAAGTTAGTGGGTTTTCATGTGTATATATTTTATAAATATATAAGTGAGTGCTTATTTTATATAAGTTTTTATTATACAAATCTGATTTTAAATTTCATGTTCACCAAAACAGCCATATCTAGAGTTCTATATGGAGATAAAAGCCCAAATTTTTATGGCATAAACTACATAATATGTGCTCCATTTAACTCTCCTATGGCTACTGTTGAATCAGCTTCTAAGTATTTTATAAAAATCGTCCAAAACAGTCTATGCAGATTTGTACTCTAATATTGTTTTGATCATATCTCACTCATCCTAATGATTCCATTACATGGCCAACTCACCACATGTGTAAAAATCATATACCTTACTGTTTCTTTAATAATATATGCCATTTTAACAGTTTATCATGAGTTTCTTCACTGTTTTATACAGCCTAGTCCTTACATCATGATTTTAACACTTTTTCATGTAGATTCTTATCTTTTTAATCAAATCTATCAACACCAAATCCCCACATAATATTTTTAATCATCATTAATCATCATATACATATACATAAGTAAAAGAAAATACAAGATTACATAATCAAAATAACAAGAAGGATAGGAAGAATGATCCATATACCACCATAGTGATGAAAAGATGAGGTTGATGAACAAGGCTTGGATTTGGATGGCAAAACTTGTAATATACCAACATCAACTTCAAGATCACCTATCTTCATGAATCATCTTGTGGAAAATCAGCCCCAAGACACCAACAAAACTTCTCCTTGGATGTTAAAATGACCACCAATCAATAGAGCTTCAAGAGTCCTTCATCATGTGTATGAATAACACATGATTTCATGGTTGAATCAAGATCAAATGGGGGTTGTTTTAGGTGAGTTTGGGACGAAATATATAGGGATAGGAGAGAAAAGTGGTGGTTTGCATGTTAGATTTGTGAGAAATGGTTTAAGGCTAGTGGTTTGGTTGGTTTTGATGTAAGTTAGCTTATTTTGTAAGGTTTAGGACAAGTGTCCTTGTTATTTATAAAATGTTGACACCAAGTGTGTTTGTGTAACTCATTCTTGCCGTCCAAGAGTGGGGGTGGGGCAAGTTTATTCTTGTATCATCCCCATTTAATTACGGGTACTCCTCGATTCTAGTTTCCTCGATTTGCGTGTCCTCGGGTCGTTTTACAAAAAACGTTTTTATAAATTATGAATCAACGGCACAAAACGAATCTAATAAAAATTGTCTCATCAAAAACGGAGTTCGAAAACGTAAATACGTAATCCTAAGGTTTCCAGTTTAGTCGTAAAGGACGTTAAATTATAATCGTAAGTCCTAATCTCTTCTCGTAAATTAGTGAGTTTATGAACCAACAAAAATTTAAAATCTCAAAATAATATTCACGGACAAATTTATTTTCTGAAATGTCGGACTGTCACCAAAGACGGTGTATGTAAACGTAAGCACGTAACGTATAATCCTCCGGTTTAGACGTAGTCGATGCTACTTCAAGACGTAAAATCCAAATTTCTTCCCAAAGATAAGTGAGTTCATAATATAACATTAAAATAATGTTTTTAAATAATAATTGAGAATTAAATATCAACCATAAATTGACGGATTGTCACAGCATTTACCCCTAAACAGGATCTTTGTCCTCAAAGATCATCTTATCTTAATACTCGCTTCTTATAGAGTTAAAGCCATGTGGGTATTTCCTCCACATTCGGTCTTTTCTCACAAGTGTAATTCATTACAATACGCGAGTTTCATCAAACATAACTACGGGAATAAGATCAGGCTTAATGTTGACTTACTTTCTCTATCCATGATTTTCACGGGTTTTTTATGAATGCAACTTTTCGCCGATCTAAACTTCATTAAGGACTAGTCAGATTTTCACTTGATAGGCATTTTATCAAGTTCGATATACGAAACATAATTCACGCAGCTCTTGAAGTCCTAGGGTAGATCCAGCTTATATGCCTTTCAAACCAACTTTTTACATCATCTCAATGGTCCCATTCAATGGGTACTTATTTCCCATGATCCTTCAGATCATCTATTCATTTTTCCAAGGTGAAATTTTTTGGCATCACTTCGCTACCCATCTGGCACTTCAAGATCTACATTTCATATTCACATAACCTCCTGCCCACTACCGGCAGTCAATAATCAGATCCTAATTTCAACAATCATTTCAGGTCTCGCGGGTCGAGTATTTTGTAAGGTTAGGTTCGGCATCATAGGAAACCTTAAACCTAAAAGACATGTTCAACTCACAATGGGTGTATGTCGGGTGTCTTCATCCCAACTCTTGCTTACAGATGCTCTAATATTTAGATCCTAACAAGATTCGATCTCGATCCTAACACGATAATTATCAATGATAATATCTCCAAAGGAAAGCGATTATACGGTAATCATTCAAGCATAAAACAACACTTATAGTATTTTGTATCGTTATTTTACCTCGTCCCTTCGATTGGGGTGGTAAACAGTACTCTCATCAAGATTCGTTCTCAATGACTTCTGAGCAAATCTCTAGAAATTCAATGCGAAGCGAGGATCTTGATAGAGATGATCGATACAAGCACACCATGTTTACACACTACTTTAAATATAAAGAGTCAATTTCTTTATCAAGAATCTATCATTAACACGAATGATATTAGCAGATTTGGTTAGTCTGTCGACGATGACCCAAATCAAATCAAATTCAGATGATGACCTTTGCAATAGCTAGACGTTTACTTATGTATGAGGCGATGTCTGCCTTCGAAATTTTCCATCAGTATAACTTCTTCAGATAAAGATACTTTAAATCATAAATGTCATGAATAAAATACTTATACTTACAAGATTCCAACATAACTATATCTCACAATCCTCAATATTTAGACAATCACAAGTGGCCTTTTAATCATTTAGCACCATCGGCTTCTCAATTCTAATGGTTCACATTAGCCGCAAACCCCTTTTTATTATCTATATTATCCTTTATATAAGTATCAGCTATTTTTATATTGTTCGGCAATTTATTTTGCACATTCATTATTAAGAAACACATCCTAATTGGTTCTTTATCTTTTTTACATAATGCGTCAGTATTTACATTCATCTTTCCTGATGAAAAAATTATCATGTCTACAATTTACTCAAAAATTCTTTCTTCATATTTTCTAAGTTTTAGTTTCGTCTCAACTATCATTTTTATCAGTTTTGCTCAATCCGACGTTTTAAAGCGTCGATAATTATTACACGTAAATTAACAATAAATATTAAGTTTTTATGTAACGTAAACGTTAAAAGTTTTAAATTCCTTAGCTCGACCAATTATATAAAGATATTCAAAATAAATTTGAATTTTAGTTAACACGATTTTCGGTTGATTTATTGAAAATAATTAATAAGATTTGTAAATGTTCGAAAAATCTTTGGTTGTACTTTGGTCAAAATTTTCTTAGTTGAAAAGCAAAAATTATCGTTTCAAATTTCAAGTCATGGTTTAAAAGGTTTCCTCAATCCCTCTTAGGTTGTCTTGAGGTATACACAAACATTTACCCCTAAACAGGAGTTTAGTTAAATGATTTGTGTATAAGGGAATAATCCCTTAAAAATCCTTTGTTAAAACATTTGTCAAAAAAATATTTCCATTTTCTTTTTGGTAAAACCCAAAGTCTTAATGGCTCTAATCTTTGAAAAGTCAATATATTCCATTTTCTATTAATCACACGGTCAAATAATGTAAAGGATTAAGTCTTAAATCACATGTTAAATATTCAGGGTACAGGTTTTCGTTGTTCGGCCAATTTAGGGCAGTCTATAACTAATTATTAACTCATTCTTATTCTTATAAACAAACAAATGGTCCTTAATGATCACAAGCATGAATTTATCAAATTACAGCCTACACACGTGATTCACCAAATTTATGAATGCTACATGTGCATTGATCAATCCAGACAACATAACATGAAACTCATAATGTTCATCACAAGTTCTGGATGTAGTGATTAGAATAGATAATCTTTTTCGCGGACGTGAAGTTGATGATAACCATGCCGAGGATCAAATCTCTAGAACATACGCTAGAACCTTGTAAATGATCGAACAATCTATCATCTTGGGTAGTTGATATAGATTTTAATCGTCAATTTACTTAGTTCACGGTAATCAATAAATATAAGAAATGATAACACCATAGCTCTTCATGATGACGAGCTCGGTAGAATAAAATCTTTCTCCGACAACTCTCTCAGTTGTACGGTAATTCTTTTGATTCAGATGGTGCTGAAGTACAGTGCACATGCCACAGGTGCAGC
The DNA here is from genome assembly GCA_025667525.1 of Glebionis coronaria. NCBI lineage: Eukaryota > Viridiplantae > Streptophyta > Magnoliopsida > Asterales > Asteraceae > Glebionis > Glebionis coronaria. The sequence continues at coordinate 605,039,273 of CM046875.1, read as the reverse complement.
ACCGGGAATATAATCAATACCAAATTCAACTTGCCTTAATGGCGAAAGTCTAGGTAATTCACCAGCAAATACTTCCTAAAATTTCAGATAACGGAAACATCTTTTTAATAAATTCATATTAGGTTCTTTCTAGATTATAATATCTATGACTAGTTCATAACCATTCATGGTATAATTTCAAGTCTAAATGCAGGATATGGTCACCTATCGGGAATTATTTAGATCACTTTTGATAATCAACATCTTATCTTTTAGGGGAATTCTACTCGAGTTCCCATCAATTAAGACAATGTCGTCATGTCATAATCAATCAATCCATTCTACTGGCACTATCAACTTTCCAGTTTCATTACCGTTGATAAGATGTGAACTTCTAAAAAGACTAATAATAATTCCTAATCCTTCACAAATTCAAGGATATATGGAGACACAACTATCATCAAAAGAGTAATGTGATATTGAGTAAAATACGTCTTTTAGGAAAAAGAACGTATGAGTGGCAAGTATTAAGTCTTATGCTTTAGGAAAAACGTAAAACCGAATAAATGTGGGTTCGTTCTCGAAGGAGGTGTGTGTATTAATGTGCCAATATATAAAATAACAATGTTTGGATTAGTGACGTTTTTGGTTTAGAAAGAGAAAAATAAAAGACGAGCTACGACTACAATTTAAACTACGACGTTGACGTAAAACGCGAACGTAAATACGTAAAACGCGACAAAATTAAAAATTAAACCTAAAAGTAAATTAAAATATTAAAATAAGTCTTAAATAATATAAATAAGAATAAAAATCCAACAAATATATTCTAAAACCTTTTATTAATTAAATATTCAATTTTTAATGCTAATTAAAGCCCTAAAATTAAATATAATTAACAAAATGCCCAAAATATTGTTTTATTGAACTAATAAGTCACTTATATTATTTATAGACTAAAAAGTATTTTTCCTAAATTTTCAAAACTATTTTTCTATTTTTAATCACTAAAAACTATTTTTAAATTAAAATAATCCTAAAAAATAATAAAATAATGCCAAAATTAATTTGACAACTCTAAAAATCCTAAATTACCCTAATGAACAGTATAAAATTGAAAAAGTTTGAAAAATGTAAAATTTTTCACTAAAAGACAAAACAGTTTAATAATTAAACCCTAATTAAACTAATTTAATTATAAAAAATGATTAAAAAAAGTGAACAGTAATAAATTTTTAAACTAAAAACCTTAAAATACTTTTCTGAATATAAGAAAAATTTTAAAAGTGAAAAATATAAAGTTTTACCACTAAAAGACAAAAACAGAATAATTAAAAAGTAATTAAAAATGCAATTAAATGTGAAAAATAGCAAATGAACAGTAACCTAAAAATAAATTATACTAAAAAATCAAGAATTAAAAAAGAAAAATAATGGAAAAAGTTTGAAAGTCTAAAACCTATTTTTTCTCACTAAAGACAAAAAAAAAGAAAAAGACTGAAAGTGACCTTTGTGGACTTTTTGTCCTTTAGCACAAGCAGTGGAAACAAAAGCACTAGCAGGGGTAATGAAGTTCCCACTGCTAGTGCAAATTAACAGGTCTGTGGACCTTTTGACCTAGAACTTGTGATTGGATTGGTTTTAATGGACACAATTGGCACCCCCACAACCAGTTGGGTTGTGGGGAGTCAGATAAATAATAAAAACAACAATCTCAATACAAAAATCACACAAAACATGGCCAATTGCAGTTACTGTATACTAGATATGGGTCTAAGTTGGTTTGCTGGTGCAGTTTGCACTTAGGGTGAATTTTAAGGGCTCAACACTTGCACACAATCCAACCAATACACATATAAGCCAAACACAAACCTATCCTGACCTATAATCTAACAAGCAACTAGATTTAAAAGGAATTTTTACACTAAAACTATCCAAAATGAAGTTACTAATTAACTAAGCAGTTTTAAGAATTTTGGCATGCAAACTCTACTAAAAACTCACCAATTAGTAACCCAACTTATATTAACCTCCTATGACCCTATTAAAACTTGTTTGAACTGAATTTAGGCAAAGAATTTGTCAAACAGTTAACTTAAACCTAGATCCAAACACCACCTTAATTTCTAAAATTTAATATTAACAAAGAGATTCCATACAAACTTAAACCTAACTGATTCAAATTACTTCTAATATGCATACCAATCCTAGAACAGTAATATCAAGCAAGAAATTCAACAATTAATTAGGCAACACTCATAGACACATAAATCACATAAAAATACTCAAGTAAAACAGCTAATGGGGTTCAAAGCCTTTACCTTGGCTGATGCCTTCCAAAAGGTGTATGGTGGAGCTTATGGAAGCTTATGGAATAGTAGAGAAACCCTGTTGTGGTTCAACAACTAAACCAGGGTATGCAATATCTTCAAGGTGAGAATAAAGTGAAAAGAAATGGATGATGGACTTTGTTTGATTCTCTGGTAACCTGCACACAACACAAGATAATCAAACAGCAAGTAGCAAGAGCTACAAGCTTTTGGCTTGTAGCTTTTGCTACAGTGAAATGATAAAAAGAATGCAAATATGGAGAAATTGGTTTTTTCAACCAAAACTATATTCAACAACTGAATTTTTGCAAACCAAACTATTGGAAGATGAATGCCCAAGTTACACTTCCACTTTCACTTCCATGTAACTTGGGATTCAAATCTGGATAGGATAAAGGTAAAACTTGAAATCTGAAAATGCCCTTTTAAACTATTAAACTGAATTTAAAAAAAACAGTAAAGAGTTACTTAATACAAAACAAGAGAATGGAACACAGATAATTTGCAATATTTAAAAGAAATACTCTAAATATTCATTTACTTAAAAAAAAGTTACAAAAAATCTGGAACAAAGAAAGTATGAGTACAATCCACTCATACTTATACTAAGCTAAAGAAAATTCTAGATACAATAAACCCTAGCTACTATTTTTCCTCATTTGCCCTTGGTCAAATTTTTGAAAATCGTCAAAGGAAGCCCATGTGACTTGCCAGCTGGAGTTTTGTGATCTTAGCTGTTAATCTGAACGTAGGGAGCAAGTTTTTGCATCTTGGCCATTGATTTAGTCAAAAGATTCGACTTTGCCATTTTTGTTGAAGCAGGGGAGGTCCTTGTGGGGTCCAGGGGTTGGTGTAGTCGTTTTCTAGGTTGGGGGTTATGTTGGGAGTGGGGTAAGGACGAAAACCCCTATGGTTAATTAGGATTAGGGTTGGTAGTTAGTGTGATTGATACTGGGGTGTTATTAGGGTTTAGGGATTAGGGGTGATTAAATAGTGAAGTTTAATCTGTTTAAGGGTTAATAAGATTTAAAAATGAGTTTACCCTCGTTTTTTTAAACTGATTTAATAATCATTTTAATAAAGAAAGAGTGGTATTTGACGTGGAGGGGGAAATGAATATGATTGGTGGAGGAGTGAGTGGAGGGTGAGGTGTAATGTTGTGAGAGGTGGAAAGGAGTTTGGATGTCTGGACGGTTTTAGCCCCCTATCTTTCTTCACTTGATCACTTTGTATAAATCATCCACAAAAACCTTTTTCATTTATAATAAGTTTAACCAACTTGCTGAAAATGGCACAAACTTTATAATAAGGACCTTAGATGCAATTTGACTTCATTCCAAGGACCAATAATGTAAATACTTGAAATATTAGGGACCCAATGTGTAGATAGAGTGTTCACAAGGGTATAATATGACAAGTCTTCAAAAGTTGAGGGGCCAATCTTGCTAATTCTTCAAACTTCAAGGACTTCACTGGAAATCATGATTCGGGTCTGGTTCTTTGTGCGGCTTCGTTTCCCGTGTTCGTTTTTGCTTGATTCCTTTGATCTTTTGGTGAATTCACGATATCCGTACCTAAAATACACAATGAACAAACACAAGCATATTTTGGGGTATTTTGACGATATTTTAAGCGTTTTAAGCCCGATTTGGACGATGAGACTATGTATAAATACAGTCTCATCACTCCCCCATACTAAACCATTGCCGTGTCCCCACGCAATGCTAGAATTAAGTATCATAGCACTTCCAAAATTCATTTTATGATGACTTTTATTCAAGACATAAATTTAAATAAACTACTCCACGTGTTTTAGACATAATGTATTGTTTTCATCACGATAAAGTGACTTTTGGGATCATAGAACAAGAGCACGTGAATGCTTCGTTAGAAATAATTTCGTCGTCCTCGATTTTCACCCAATTCCATGCTAAGCGTGTAACGAGATCATTGTTATTATAAGTTAGCAACTCGAACACATCTCATGAGTGTTAATTACGAACCTAAACTCCCTTATTCCTACTTGGTATCTATTATATTTTATTATGTCTTAATGATCACGAGGATACATCATTGACTTATGCGTGAATAGAGATTAAGTCTGAAAATAGAAACTTAACGGTGTAGCCAAAATTATTAAATTAATAATTCACCCCAATAGACAACGATGTCAAAAAAATAAGTCAACAAGAAGGATCGATAAACACGGTTTTATAACGGTTTTGAACATGAGACTTATTACCAAGACTTTTATACGCCCCCTAACGGAAGGGCCTTATTATCTTTGGTTTACCTCCATCTTTTATTCAACTTCGCCATGAAGCTTTTATTATGACTTCAGTCTTGCCTTGCCTTTTATTATCCGCCTCATCGGTGGTTTTATTAGCCAAAGACGTATATCCTCACGCTAAAGCGAATTTTGGATCTTTAAAGCTTCGAAGATTAAGGCTTGATTCACTTTCAATTTGGGCATAGATTTTTCGGCCTTGTGAGCTTCAAATTTTTGCTTAATTTAGGTGAGCACTTGAAATCTTATTATTAGGTGAAGCTTTCGATTATTCGGGTGCCAATACTTCAAAACCGTGACGCTGGCGATACCTTAATGTTTTCCCAATTTAATTACATGGAAGCTACCAAAACAAATTAGAAACCAACAATAGTGACTAAACCGTCAAATCAATATTTATTAACAATTTATTATACAAAAGCGTGGGGAGAATAAGCTAATAATTACTACACATGAGATCGTGACGATTACGAGACTTATAAATAACTCTATCATTTCTCGTCCTCATTTAAGAGACTTAGCCTAAAAAGTTAAGGAATCGAAGCTAAGTGCTCAACACGCACGGTCGAGTCAAAAATTACTCTCGTTCTCACCATCGGAAAACCTACATTCGTGTCTTAAACACTTATGAAAAACAAGAAAATTTTAAAATTTGGCCATTTTTAGCCTTATTTTGCAACAAAACGATAACAAAAAGATGAATATTGGATTGCGTGGTGACGTAAGCAAGGTGAAGTATCTACTCATCCCCCCCCATACTAAAACTAAACATTGTCCTCAATGTTTCGAGTCTAGGGGTGTAAACACCCCCATACTAGAGACGAAGTCGAATGCTTAATCTCGAGCATGGAAAGGGTAAAACGAATAACTTAAAAGCCGTTTATGAATTATGCTAATAAGATAAACGTTAGAACATAAAAGGATATCATCGGATATCGGAATCTCCAAAGGCAACGATCGAAGCTCGAGTGATCCGTAAAATGAACACGAGAGGCTTCACTGATGACGATGAACCTAATGAATCACAATCACAAACAACCACGAAACAAAGGTTGGAAGAGCACAAGTCCCCTCGTTACGTTAACTTAAGAAAGCAATAATATGTACAAGGATAAGCATGAGAATCCCCCACGAGGCACCTTGTTTTTGATAACCGAGTCAAAAGCTCGACTCGAATCCCTATAAATGTGATCATTTAGGGATAATCTTGGTATGGTCATTTTTGGTGGGGCTTACATGATAAACAAGGCCCAAAAGTACGTGGAGTACTTTAAAAACCCGATAAACGTATACCGGGGTCAAAGATAGCGTCTTCGTTTTCGGATGAAAGACGAAACAACGCTACTTCAACACAAACCCCAATGGGGTAGAAGAAAAGAGATAAGAAGTAGAAAGGTGGGGCAATGGGTAAGTCAACAACATGAGCTACTCGAGGTAGACTCACACCAAGCAAACAGATAAGTTTTCCATTTATTGCATCGGTGGAAGACCGAGATTTCCCTTTACAAGCAATTCCGGGATCGTAAATCTCGTCCTCGGTGGTAAAGTGTGAAGGAACATTTGGGGCTTCCCCCACACTAAGACCACACACACCATCGTCAAGAAGAGTAGACGAGGTGGTAGCACTCATGAAACGCGGTGATGACGGAGTTACACATGTAGAAAAATCTTTTAAAACATTTTTAAAATCCTTTACTTTTTCATCGTTCAAAAACTCTTTATGAAAACCCGATTTGATAATGTCGAAAATATTTGGCGTGTCAAATTCAAAATTAGTCGCGCTAAAAATCCTCACATTTAAGTCGTGGTTAGGGGGCGGTGGATTATATAAGTTCTCAAAACGTTTATCAATAAAGAACACCGCCCCCTCGGGGTCTACATACTCGTCATCCTCATGAACGTCGATCTCATCGATTTCTTCATCAAAGATAGGCTTGTCAAACCAAGGTTTGTCATTCCCCTCCTTGAGTATCTTAGAAACTCTCTCGAAAAGATCACGATCAAGCACGAAACCATCATTCTTTTGTGGGGATCGTTGATAAGTTAGATCCTCACGAATGTGGTAAACGTCATTCTCAAATGAGGAGTGTTGATTAGGTAACTCCTCGAGAATGGGATTTTTAGTGGTCACATGAGTTGGTTCGTCATCGAAAATAAGACGTTCCAACTCATTAAGTTCATCCTCGATTTTGGAAAGATCAACCTCACTCGTAGGTGGAAGTGAAGGCATAAGAGCTAGCTCTCATTCAATGATTTCCTCAATCTCGGGATCAAACTCGTAATCATCGTACTTCACATGTTTCTTCTTAGGAGAATCAAAAATAGCATGTGGATGTCGAAGTACGTGATCAATCTCGGCAAAATCGCCATCGTCATCGTCAAAGAAAGAGTTGATGTGAGCACTCACAACCATGGTCTTACAAGTCGAATGACTATGCTTAGGTGACTTTTCTAAGACGAGAGGATCGATGTCGATAAACCCTTTAGCCTCAACGGGTGTTGGGCTAGGCAAAGGAGGCACTTCGATGGAGTTAGAAGTTAAAGCCTCAAAGACGTGGTCCTTCGAAGGTGGTGAAGACGAGCCCATATTGGTCTTTGTCGTGATGGCACTAACGTCGCCCTTCGGAATTGGTGTTTCACTTGTTTCGCTAAAAACATCCCAAAGTGAGTTTTCATTCATAAATTTACACATACCCTTTTGAATTAGGTACACGTACTCTTTATCATTAAAATCATCATCTTTAAAACCGTTTTTCTTAATTCTTTCAAAACATGCATCAAGCTTCATTCTTTCCGCTAAAGTGAACATTTTGAAATCATTATAATTTGAATCATTAGGTTTTGAAACCTCGGTTTTTTCATTCTCATTAAACCCTTGGGATTTTCTAGCGAAAAAGTCTATTTTCTCATCCCCATATCTCATAGTAAGTCTCCCCTCGTGAACGTCGATTACGGTTCGAGCCGTCGATAAGAATGGTCGGCCTAAAATAATGGGACATTTAGGGTCACACTCGTAATCGGATATAACGAAATCCGCGGGAAAAACAAACTTTCCAATCCTAACATAGACATCCTCGGCTATTCCAATTGGTATAAGTGGAGTACAATTTGCAAGCTCGATAGTCATGTTTGTGGGGGTAAGCGAAGGCAGTCTCATCAATTTCCAAAGAGAATGAGGCATAAGATTGATGCTAGCCCCTAAATCGGCAAGGGCTAAACATCCCTCAATCTCGGAAAAATCACAAGGTAGTAGAAATTGTCCCGGATCCTTTTCCTTTCTCGGCATACGCCTTTTGGTTTTTTTAAGAAGGATCGATGCACAAGTTTCTTCAAGGGTTACTTTGGTAAGGTCGACAAAGCTCTCTTTTTGAACCGTGGATGGAATTTGAGGTACACGAGAGTGTGCACTCTTTTCCTTGGTTGCCACGTTTACCCCATCGACTTTAGAGCAAGAAGACGTCTTAGAAGTCGAGGGTTGAGAAGCATAAATAACTCGAAATCCTTCAAGGTTAGGGGTAATCACACGACCTTTCTCACGAGACGAGGCGGCTTTGCATTGTTCCTTCGGATTTGCAACGGTGTCACTAGGTAACGAACTCGATGACGCACCCGAGGACTTGTTCATTATGGCCGAAAACATCTTTTTTATGTCAATTTGTCCTTGCTCAATCTTCGTGTTTTGCAATTTCAATGTATTAGAAAAGTCGTTTTTCAAAGTACCAATTTCTCCCTCTAATCGTCTCATATTAGCCTCATTCGTTTTCATGTAATTCTGAAAATCGTTTGACGAACTATTTTGATTTGAATTAAAGTTCCCTTGGTTTGATTGTTTCTTTGAAAATTGTTTTGATTACCACTTGAAAAATTGTTGCCTTGGTTGTTGTTGTTTGAAAAATTCGAGTTTTGATTATTGTCTCGATTTTGCCAACTTATATTACGACCTTGATTATAACCTCCTTGATTTTGATTCGAAAAATTTCCTTGTTGATTGTTTCCTTGAAAATTGTTTCGGTTTTGATTTGAAAAATTGTTGCCTTGGTTATAATTGCCTAGTTGTGATGGACCCGCGTTATTTTGATTTTGCAAATTGTTGTTTCCATTTAGCGCACTCACATTCGACGTTTGGCCATCCGTAGCCGCACACTCGTAATAATTATGAGGTCCACCACAAAACGTACACGAAACCTCAACCGCTTTCACCGTAGCGGGAGCGTCTTTCTTTTGCATCTCAACGAGAAAAGACGTAAACACATTCGTCAACTTATCGACTTTCGCATCAACCCTCTCAATGTCGCGATTAGAACTACTAACATTGGCGACATTGGCAACACTCGGTGCGTTGCGGAGTTGGTAAACTTGGATCGGTTTTCGATAATTATCAAATCGTCTTTCAGAGTTTTACACAAAAAGTTGCCACCGGCGGCGGAATTCAACGAGTCTTGTTCGTGAAAATTAAGACCGTTGTAAAACGTATCGATTTGGTGCAACTCGGAAAAACCATGGTGAGGACATTGCCTAAGAAATTCCTTAAAGCGATCCCACGCGTCTCTAAAAGATTCATTCGGTTTTTGCTCAAATTTCGTAATTTCATTCTTGAAAAACGTCGTCTTAGACGGTGGGAAAAAATAATTAACGAACTTGGAAACGAGATCCTTCCACGTAACTATCGAATTAGGTGGCTCTTTCTCGTACCAATCCTTGGCGGCACCATCGAGCGAGTAAGGAAAAAGCATAAGCTTGACGACATCGGTGTCGACGTTCTTAAACTTGCTCGTGGCTAAAAGACGATCAAAATTCCGAATATGGTCGTGAGGATTATCGGCTTCACGACCTCGAAACTTCGTAGCTTGGATCAACGAAAGCATTCCGCTCTTTATCTCAAAATTCTCCGCCTCGATAGCGGGAATTACGATCGCGTCTCCATAACCCTCGGTGGCTGCTTGGAGCAATTCCATCATCGAACGATTGTCGGCCATCTCCTCTATGGTTTCTTCAGCAACGATATTAGGAACGTCGGTTTCTAATTCTCGTCTACGTCGTCGATTCCTTCGATTATGATTGCGTCGATTCGAAGCTTCGCTAGAATTGGAATAATCCTTCGATCGAGTGCGCATGCACTAAGCGTAGAATGGGTGGTAGCAAAGAAGATTCTTTTTGCGGTTTTTCGATTTTTTCAATTTTTTTGGTTTTTAATTGTTTTTTTAATTTTTTTGGATTTTTTGAATGTATTACGTAGACACAAATCTACAAATCTCCCCTCGAATCGACTTTCTCGATTAAAGGAGCCTCAAAGAATGAAAACGATCACGTGGAGTGAACGCCTTCGATGACTTTAGAACGTTGGTGGAACACCAAAACGTTCAAGAGGGTTTAATCTTGAAAACACAAGCAAATATAATATACGTAGATAATACTTGGGCGGCAAACCCTCGATTAGCCCTCTTTCTCAAAACACGCACAAGCAAGCGGAGGAAACGAGGCGGCGCGAAGCACTTAAGAGCCTTTTTCCTTTAGGTCGTGAAATACAACCGCCTTATACCCACCTTATAGTTTGTGTTAATTGAAATTAAGCCTCACGAAAGTATTTATCTATTTTGCCTTTAAACTTTTGCTTTGGATTCGAATACAATGATCGAGTGATGAAATCCCGAATCAAGGTTGCGTTTTCACGCTTTTGGAGTACTTGTATATTTATTGTTCTTACGTAAATACAATATAGTAATAATATATTCACAAGAAAAACGAAAACCAATATATCTACAATATAGTAAAGATTGATTTGTGTTTAATTTAGGAAAACTAAACACGATATATTTGGATAATATAATAAAAATAACAAAAATGAGTATGTACGATATTTACGCTTTCCAAAAAAATGAAAAGCTAAAACGCACTACTCACACAAACACGATACTAATAATAATGGCACACTAAACACCTCCCCGGCAGCGGCGCCAAAATGATATTGAGTAAAATACGTCTTTTAGGAAAAAGAACGTATGAGTGGCAAGTATTAAGTCTTACGCTTTAGGAAAAACATAAAACCGAATAAATGCGGGTTCGTTCTCGAAGGAGGTGTGTGTATTAATGTGCCAATATATAAAATAACAATGTTTGGATTAGTGACGTTTTTGGTTTAGAAAGAGAAAAATAAAAGACGAGCTACGACTACGATTTAAACTACGACGTTGACGTAAAACGCGAACGTAAATACGTAAAACGCGACAAAATTAAAAAAATTAAACCTAAAAATTAATTAAAATATTAAACTAAGTCTTAAATAATATAAATAAGAATAAAAATCCAACAAATATATTTTAAAACCTTTTATTAATTAAATATTCAATTTTTAATGCTAATTAAAGCCCTAAAATTAAATATAATTAACAAAATGCCCAAAATATTGTTTTATTGAACTAATAAGTCACTTATATTATTTAAAGACTAAAAAGTATTTTTCCTAAATTTTCAAAACTATTTTTCTATTTTTTAATCACTAAAAACTATTTCTAAATTAAAATAATCCTAAAAAATAATAAAATAATGCCAAAATTAATTTGACAACTCTAAAAATCCTAAATTACCCTAATGAACAGTATAAAATTGAAAAAGTTTGAAAAATGTAAAATTTTTCACTAAAAGACAAAACAGTTTAATAATTAAACCCTAATTAAACTAATTTAATTATAAAAAATGATTAAAAAAGTGAACAGTAATAAAGTTTTAAACTAAAAACCTTAAAATACTTTTCTGAATATAAGAAAAATTTTAAAAGTGAAAAATATAAAGTTTTACCACTAAAAGACAAAAACAGAATAATTAAAAAGTAATTAAAAATGCAATTAAATGTGAAAAATAGCAAATGAACAGTAACCTAAAAATAAATTATACTGAAAAATCAAGAATTAAAAAAGAAAAATAATGGAAAAAGTTTAAAAGTCTAAAACCTATTTTTTCTCACTAAAGACAAAAAAAAGAAAAAGACTGAAAGTGGCCTTTGTGGACTTTTGTCCTTTAGCACAAGCAGTGGAAACAAAAGCACTAGCAGGGGTAATGAAGTTCCCACTGCTAGTGCAAATTAACAGGTCTGTGGACCTTTTGACCTAGAACTTGTGATTGGATTGGTTTTAATGGACACAATTGGCACCCCACAACCAGTTGGGTTGTGGGGAGTCAGATAAATAATAAAAACAACAATCTCAATACATAAATCACACAATACGTGGCCAATTGCAGTTACTGTATACTAGATATGGGTCTAAGTTGGTTTGCTGGTGCAGTTTGCACTTAGGGTGAATTTTAAGGGCTCAACACTTGCACACAATCCAACCAATACACATATAAGCCAAACACAAACCTATCCTGACCTATAATCTAACAAGCAACAAGATTTAAAAGGAATTTTTACACTAAAACTATCCAAAATGAAGTTACTGATTAACTAAGCAGTTTTAAGAATTTTGGCATGTAAACTCTACTGAAAACTCACCAATCAGTAACCCAACTTATATTAACCTCCTATGACCCTATTAAAACTTGTTTGAACTGAATTTAGGCAAAGAATTTGTCAAACAGTTAACTTAAAACCTAGATCCAAACACCACCTTAATTTCTGAAATTTAAAATTATCAAAGAGATTCCATACAAACTTAAACCTAACTGATTCAAATTACTTCTAATATGCATACCAATCCTAGAACAGTAATATCAAGCAAGAAATTCAACAATTAATCAGGCAACACTCATAGACACATAAATCACATAAAAATACTCAAGCAAAACAGCTAATGGGGTTCAAAGCCTTTACCTTGGCTGATGCCTTCCAAAAGGTGTATGGTGGAGCTTATGGAAGCTTATGGAATAGTAGAGAAACCCTGTTGTGGTTCAACAACTGAACCAGGGTATGCAATATCTTCAAGGTGAGAATAAAGTGAAAAGAAATGGATGATGGACTTTGTTTGATTCTCTTGTAACCTGCACACAACACAAGATAATCAAACAGCAAGTAGCAAGAGCTACAAGCTTTTGGCTTGTAGCTTTTGCTACAGTGAAATGATAAAAAGAATGGAAATATGGAGAAATTGGTTTTTTCAACCAAAGCTATATTAAACAACTGAATTTTTGCAAACCAAACTATTGGAAGATGAATGCCCAAGTTACACTTCCACTTTCACTTCCATGTAACTTGGGATTCAAATCCGGATAGGATAAAGGTAAAACTTGAAATCTGAAAATGCCCTTTTAAACTATTAAACTGAATTTTAAAAAAAAACAATAAAGAGTTACTTAATACAAAACAAGAGAATGGAACACAGATAATTTGCAATATTTAAAAGAAATACTCTAAATATTCATTTACTTAAAAAAAAGTTACAAAAAATCTGGAACAAAGAAAGTATGAGTACAATCCACTCATACTTATACTAAGCTAAAGAAAATTCTAGATACAATAAACCCTAGCTACTGCTTTTCCTCATTTGCCCTTGGTCAAATTTTTGAAAATCGTCAAAGGAAGCCCATGTGACTTGCCAGCTGGAGTTTTGTGATCTTAGTTGTTAATCTGAACGTAGGGAGCAAGTTTTTGCATCTTGGCCATTGATTTAGTCAAAAGATTCGACTTTGCCATTTTTGTTGAAGCAGGGGAGGTCCTTGTGGGGTCCAGGGGTTGGTGTAGTCGTTTTCTGGGTTGGGGGTTATGTTGGGAGTGGGTAAGGACGAAAACCCCTATGGTTAATTAGGATTAGGGTTGGTAGTTAGTGTGATTGATACTGGGGTGTTATTAGGGTTTAGGGATTGGGGGTAATTAAATAGTGAAGTTTAATCTGTTTAAGGGTTAATAAGATATAAAAATGAGTTTACCCCCGTTTTTTAAACTGATTTAATAATCATTTTAATAAAGAAAGAGTGGTATTTGACGTGGAGGGGGAAATGAATATGATTGGTGGAGGAGTGAGTGGAGGGTGAGGTGTCATGTTGTGAGAGGTGGAAAGGAGTTTGGATGTCTGGACGGTTTTAGCCCCCTAGCTTTCTTCACTTGATCACTTTGTATAAATCATCCACAAAAACCTTTTTCCTTTTGAATAAGTTTAACCAACTTGCTGAAAATGGCACAAACTTTATAATAAGGACCTTAGATTCAATTTGACTTCATTCCAAGGACCAATAATGTAAATACTTGAAATATTAGGGACCCAATGTATAGATAGAGTGTTCACAAGGGTATAATATGACAAGTCTTCAAAAGTTGAGGGGCCAATCTTGCCAATTCTTCAAACTTCAAGGACTTCACTGGAAAATCATGATTCGGGTCCGGTTCTTTGTGCGGCTTCGTTTCCCGTGTTCGTTTTTGCTTGATTCCTTTGATCTTTTGGTGAATTCACGATATCCGTACCTAAAATACACAATGAACAAACACAAGCATATTTTGGGGTATTTTGACGATATTTTAAGCGTTTTAAGCCCGATTTGGACGATGAGACTATGTATAAATACAGTCTCATCATAATGTCAACGTATAATTTACGCAAGAAAAATTCAATTCAGATAAAGACGAAAACATTTAATGAATATGAATATATCCCATGTTTTCATAATTTGAGTACGCATTCAAAAGCTCCTCGAATCGTTACCCAGATCATTCAAATGAAATCAAATCAAAAGAAATGATAGGAACGTCGATACATCCAGTCGGGTATCAACACCCGGTAATCAAATACTTTTCCTAAGAATCACACTACGGGAGAATAGGACAAGAAAGAATTGTCAATTGTCAAATAAGACAATTTCCACAGATGAGTAAATTCGACTCAGAAGAATAGATGCTACAAGCACATATGTAGGTGTCCCTAACACTATGTCCCTATTTTTCACTTCTTGCAGATCTCATAATATTTAATCTTTCACAATCTTCAAAGAAAATGTAGTGTTTATTAAACAGTTTTATGGTGACTACTAATCAGCCTTGCATGGTCCATTCCAAATTGTAAGTAGGCGGTTCAAGATTAACGATGCAATACTCAGTTCATCAAAATTTTATCATCATGTTTATAATAAAAACATTTTCATGCTTAATTCTTAAATAAGAATCAAAAATAAATTTACAAAGATTTTCTTTGTTATGAAAACAATTAAGTTTTCCAAGGTGTTTTATAAACAGATTCATTTCGATAACGATCACTTATAAATCTCACTTTGAATAATCCTTATAGTGATGAAAATTCAAATTTTTTCAAGGGATACTATTTTATCTTATAAAAACAATGAGTGATCTGCAAAAGAGTGATGAAAAGTTGTTCACCAAGAACTAACTACAATATATCAGGAAATGAGCTTAGCCAGTTAATCATGAGGTTCATGACCTTGCTGGCGCTTGAAAAGAATAATCCACAACGTAACTCAAATCGAGATGAGTACTTGTTCAATGGTTGCATCACTAATGCGAACACTAGGAAGAAGCAAGAAAAGATAGATAATATCGATACATGTAGAATTTAGCAATCAAAGGTAGTCTTTTCGTTAATCACAAACAAGTCAAAATTGTACCGTAACACATTACGTGTCACTATGTCATACAATTCCAAAAACTCATCCTACCAACTGATGTCTCAGTTAAGTTAGGGATTTGTAAAAGACACCACAATGAATACTAATCTACAAGAGTCATTAGGTGTTCCACCTGTCCCAGAAGATCCATCGGTCCCAATTCAGAAGAAGATTTCTTCAATTTATTTCTTGGACACTGTGCATCCTCGTTAGTGGACAATGGCCTAGGAACAACCCTTTACACGAATCAACAATCAATTAAAACCTTATAATTCAATCACAGAACTCAACAACTTCTTCTTAACAATTTCTTATTCCATACAAGTTAAATTTTACTTCATTCAAGTTTCAACCAAATCATACTCAATGCGGTATCCTACATCATTCTCCAATACTTTCAACCTTATTCTTAGACCTTAATAGGGCAATAAAAGCTCGATATGAACAACACTTAATTTCCAATCCTATAACTCTTACAACAACAATTATCAAATGAGTCACTAGTATTAAATGACTAACACATTCAATCAGACTTCTCGGAAAGGTATTAGTGGCATGAGGCTTTTGGGTAATGGTTCCAATGACAACCTCAAGTGCAACATTCACCCTTTCGATTTCAATTTAAGAATTGGGTGACAACGAATCAGATGACACCTTTCCAGGTGGTAACGTTTTATCAAACTCCACTCTATAAGGAAAGATTGTCATGTCATCGATATCAGATTTAATCTCGCCAATTCTTCTTCAAGATTACAATCAACTACTATCTACATTTCTACGAATATCGACCATTTTGTTGGGATCATAGATATCCACAACTTGGTTTAGATCTAGGATAGCTAGAATTCCTACGAGAATAGCTTAGATTAATTTGCTAGGGGAATTAGGGTTCCTTGTGACAATCTACGTCGTATAAATACCTCGTATAAATATATAAATAATCATCAAACAATCATGTAATCAAATTACATTATATGTATATATATAATCCAAGTTATATATATATTAAAATAACACTTCTTAGTCTGGCCTTGTCGGTAACTCGGGAATTCTTCGGCACCGTTATAGTCAAAAGATTTTTTAGACATTTTTAGAAAAATGTTTATAGTTAAAAGATTTTGAAAAGTTTTATTCAAAACCTTCGTTTTAAAAATCTTTCGTTCTCTATAACGAGAGCTCTGGTACCAAACTGTAACACCCCCAAATTTACACAATACAATACAGCGGAAGACTCGTTGGTGTTACGGGATAGCACATTACTCACATCATACGGGATAGCACATTACTCACATCATAGACAACGCTTTAAAAATCGCGTCGTTTAATAATAAAGCATTTCCATTCATAAATATCAAAGTTACATAGGTCCCAAGTCATATTATTTCATACAATTTTACAAAGCATTTGAATGGCATTTTGTTAATTAAGTGCGGGCCATGAATTCTTGTTGTCTTCCCGAGAATTACCTTCAAGTACCTGAGATAAAACATGTTAAAAGAAAAGGTCAGCGATAACGCCGAGTGAATTTATAGAGTTTAATGAAAACCATTAATATATCATTGGTATATATTTATTACCGAAAATCATTTTTGTACAAATCTTTGTAGTAGGCCGTGAAATAGCCAAAGTCATTTTATACAAATCCTTCTCAAAAATCATAATATAGGCTTTCGCCTTCAAAATCATTATACGAACCAATGTCGTAAAAATATCATACAATACGTTTTATAACGTTGTATAGAGTTAAATAAAAACCGTTATATGAATATGGTTATGGAAACCAAAACACGAACATAATATCAATAGTAAGACCCCGTATTGCTAGTCAGGCAATATATCGTAATTTAGTGCGTATAGCAGTATTTCGTTACTTGGATTATTATAAGCCGCATGACATTGTTACCTTACTACAACAAACAACGGGTAGCTAGCCCGAAACTCAATTTTCCCATCTAAGTTAGCGTGTCGTCATAATAATCACGCTTGTGTAAATCTTCTCATACATAAATTCACTTACCAATCAATGTGGCACGACGGGGATTAACCGTCAAGGCGCGAACTGGGGTGATCGTTCCCAAATAGTACTATTATATGCATAAACATCTACCAAATCCCGGTAGTTCACAATTCATGCTAATGGGACTTTTAGTGACATAACCTAACTTTAATAATCCATCTCATTTCACCTATCGGGTCATATAATCATTCATCAGGTCATACAATCATTCGGGTCCAAATCAATAAACAAACAATCGGGACAAATGGTGTCCTATTTTATCAAAACTAACATGTTATCTCCCTCGCGGGTTTATAAAACATTTCATAAAAACATTTAAAAGAGTGCGAGGCTATGAACTCACGTTGATGTGGGAAGGCGGGTTATCGGCAATTCGGATGTACGGTACGTGCTTCAATCACGGAAACCTAGACAAATAATACTTGTCTTAGACTCTTGTCCAATGACTTTATAAAAATAAAAATTATGTATACATATGATGATTTTATATATATGATGATCAAGTGGGTTTACATATTCTCATTTACTCATTTTAGTGTTATGTGTTGATAACTTTTATACTAGTTTACTAGTTTTACCTATTTACATGTTTTAGATCCAATAAGCCTATTATAAGTCCATTAACTTGTATTAATCCATTTTATACTTGTATTATCAGTATTTATACTTTAAATGTTGGGCCCAAATGGGTTAAGCCTATTAAGTAATTTTTATAAGTGTTTAACTTATTTGGTTAAATTATTAGTCCAATATGCTAACTTAGCTCGTTATTGTCCGTATGTCATATAGTTCGAGTTTTATCAGTTTTTACTTGTATTAGGTACTTATATATCAGTATATGACTTTTAAAAACTTTACATTAGACGGGTTTGATCGTCTAAGTTTTAATTGGCGAAAAACGTTAATTTTACGGTAATAGCCGAAAAAGTCGTAAAAATCATGTTTATAGTTTTTATAACTTATAAATCTTATTCAACTACCATTTGTATAAAGAGTACATTTATTTAACCTTATACATATCTATATAAATGAAATTTATAAGTTAGTGGGTTTTCATGTTTATATATTTTATAAATATATAAGTGAGTGCATATTTTATATAAGTTTTTATTATATAAATCTGATTTTAAATTTCATGTTCACCAAAACAGCCATATCTAGAGTTCTATATGGAGATAGAAGCCCATATTTTTACGGAATAAACTACATAATATGTGCTCCATTTAACTCTTCTATGGATACTGTTGAATCAGCTTCTAAGTATTTTATAAAAATTGTCCAAAACAGTCTATGCAGATTTGTACTCTAATATTGTTTTGATCATATCTCACTCATCCTAATGATTCCATTGCATGGCCAACTCACCACATGTGTAAAAATCATATACCTTACTGTTTCTTCAATAATCTATGCCATTTTAACAGTTTATCATGAGTTTCTTCACTGTTTTATACAGCCTAGTCCTTACATCATGATTTTAACACTTTTTCATGTAGATTCTTATCTTTTTAATCAAATCTATCAACACCAAATCCCCACATAATATTTTTAATCATCATTCATTATCATATACATATACATAAGTAAAAGAAAATACAAGATTACATAATCAAAATAACAAGAAGGATAGGAAGAATGATCCCTATACCACCATAGTGAGGAAAAGATGAGGTTGATGAACAAGGCATGGATTTGGATGGCAAAACTTGTGATATACCAACATCAACTTCAAGATCACCTATCTTCATGAATCATCTTGTGGAAAAGCAGCCCCAAAACACCAATAAAACTTCTCCTTGGATGTTAAAATGACCACCAATCAATAGAGCTTCAAGAGTCCTTCATCATGTGTATGAATAACACATGATTTCATGGTTGAATCAAGATCAAATGGGGGTTGTTTTAGGTGAGTTTGGGACGAAATATAGAGGGATAGGAGAGAAAAGTGGTGGTTTGCATGTTAGATTTGTGACAAATGGTTTAAGGCTAGTGGTTTGGTTGGTTTTGATGTAAGTTAGCTTATTTTGTAAGCTTTAGGACAAGTGTCCTTGTTATTTATAAAATGTTGACACCAAGTGTGTTTGTGTAACTCATTCTTGCCGTCCAAGAGTGGGGGTGGGGCAAGTTTATTCTTGTCTCATCCCCATTTAATTACGGGTACTCCTCGATTCTAGTTTCCTCGATTTGCGTGCCCTCAGGTCGTTTTACGAAAAATGTTTTTATAAATTATGAATCAACGGCACAAAACGAATCTAATAAAAATTGTCTCATAAAAACGGAGTTCGAAAACGTAAATACGTAATCCTAAGGTTTCTGTTTTAATCGTAAAGGACGTTAAATTATAATCGTAAGTCCTACTCTCTTCTCGTAAATTTGTGAGTTTATGAACCAACACAAATTTAAAATCTCAAAATAATATTCACGGACAAATTTATTTTCTGAAATGTCGGACTGTCACCAAAGACGGTGTATGTAAACGTAAGCACGTAACGTAGAATCCTTCGGTTTAGACGTAGTCGATGCTACTTCAAGACGTAAAATCCAAATTTCTTCCCAAAAATAAGTGAGTTCATAATATAACATTAAAATAATGTTTTTAAATAATAATTGAGAATTAAATATCAACCAAAAATTGACGGATTGTCACAAAAACCATGTTTTTGATCCTGGTGGATATGTTTCAAGTTTCTTCCCATGCTAATCAAGGTCGAGTCAGGCTCACGACTCGGTTAACAAAAACAAGCGCTTCTCGGGAGGCAACCCGAGTATCTATCCTTTTTCTTTGTTTTTATAATAAGTGTAGGGGAGACCCTAGTATATGTTTGTTGTTTTCTTTCTTATCATGTGCAGGGATTCGAGCTTTCAAAGATCCATTCTTGATGACTTTTGACGACCTGTGATTCTGTGTTCCCGTCTTCCCGGTTCTATCCTAAACTCTTTTGATTCTCTGTTTAATATTCTTCAATATTAAAATAGGAATCACTTTAGTTGTCTCTTTCCTTAGCAAGATTTAAACAAAGTGCACAATGTCCTAAGTGTAGGGGAGTTTACTCCCACATGCTTAAACATTGAGGACAATGTTTATATTAAGTGTAGGGGGACTTCTATCGAAGTTAAGTGGGCTTTTCCTTGTATTTGTCCTCATTTTAACCAGAAAATTGATTTTTCGACATTTTTCAAAAATTTTGATCTATTTTGGCCTAGTTGTATTTACCTTTGTATTGTTATTTTCTTTCTTTGCTAGAATAAATTTTAGTAAAGTGGTTTTAATTTTTAAACGTTGTGAATCTTTTGACTCAACCCGAGTTTACTTATCTAAGTTTACTCTAGCTAGTATCCTTAACGTGTTTAAGTCAAGTTTTGCTAGGCTTTTATATAGGGAGCTTTAAAACGTGAAAGTCTTAACTCTTACGGGTTAAGAACAAGAACTTTTCGCAAGTTCCTATAATTGATCCTAGAAAGTCGTTTATCAAGGGAACTTTAAAATGCGAATTCTAAACTTGAAAAAGTCTAAGTATTTGCAAGATCCTATAGATGACTTGAAAACCCAAAACTTTGATTTAATAGGCTAAGCATCCACGAGTCTCATTCCTTGAGATTTTAAATTGTGGAGAACGAGAGATGATAGAGTCAATTATAAGTTTGGTATTCTTTCATGAATTTATGTGAGTTGATTATAAGCTTTTTCTCCCATCGCTTGTTAATAAATTTAATTGCAATAAATAAGGTTGTATGATTTGAAAAGTTACTTAGCTTCTAGCCCAAGATCGTTTAAAAGTTGCTCGGTATTAATTAGAGTTCATAGCCAAGGCATAACTTACTGAAGCAGGATGCGAAGATTGGAGAGTCTGAAAAGGCCCTAACAAGGCATGAGGGCTACATTTTGTTGCTAAAGATCCCAAGTGATGTGAAGAATCATTTATCAAAATCAATATGAAGGATCGAGACACACGACGAAAAGCAAAAACTCCCGTAAAGATCATGGAGAAGTCTATCCAAAAAGTCCCTAACAAGGTATGACGATAAATAGATCCAAGTCCTAAAAGGAGGCGTATCGTTGTATATCAAAATCCCAAATAAAGATTGGAGAAAAATGAAGAAGTCGTGGTCCAAGTATGAAGAATCTCTCAAAACTTCAAGTGAAGAAATTCCTATTATGAAGAGAAGACCATTATTTCATGAACGTCTCTCAAGATTTGAAGTATGAAGTCAATGCCAAATATCGGTCTGAGAAAGGTCTTAAATCGTGAAGCGAGTTATGCCAAGATATGAACTTTATGAGGTCCCGAGAAGTAGTTTTAAAAGATTTTGTCCTTTAGCTAACTATTGATTAAATCGTCCTACTTTATTTTAAGCCTAAATAACTATCGAAATAAGTCAACAATGCATCCTCGTGATCATTCAAGACAATAATAAAATATAAGAGATACACCTAGGAATAAGGGAGTCTAAGTAAATAATTGGCCCACATGAGTTTGTGATAGTTTGCTAACTTATAATAACAATGATCTCGTTTTTAAGCTTGATATGGGGAACGTGAAACTTGAGGATGATAATCATTCATGACATTCCAAAACCCTAAGGTAAGTTTTTGATCTTTTTACTTGTTTTCTTCCTTTAAATATTTTGTCTCTTTAATAAAGGCCAAGGTGGATTGATTATGATGGAAAATGTAAAACCTGCTTTGTAATTAATGCATTGCATGACGACATTGCAATGGTCAAGTGTAGGGGATTTAATAAGTGTGAAAACACTTATCTTTTACCACTTAATTATAATAATAACCAAGCCAAAACGTATATTTTATGTCGTAAATGTCAGAATTATGCGTGGTTTGTGTTTTTGTTGTGATTTAGGACTTAAATGTGAAAAAGGGAAGAAAACACGGGCTTTCACGGGCTTTTATCGAAGAAAAAGACAAAAGAGTGCAAAAAGAACGGAAGTCCAAGGCCTATTCTGAAGATTTATCAAAGAAAAAGTCTAAAGACGGAAGTTTAATAAAGTCGAAGAACTCAAGTCTAATTAATGAAGAAATTACAAGACGAGTTCAAATAATCCCGAGACAAAGTCGAAAAAGTCGAAGAATTTAGAAGACGAAAAGACGAGAGAAGAAAGAAAGGAGCAACACATGCTAACCTCCCTAATCTCCTATAAATACCCTCCTAATGTCACATTAGGAGGTGTTGCCTATTTGACACATAGTTCTTCCACCTTTAATTTCATGTCATTTACTTAATTGTCATTTAATTTCTTTGTCTTGCACCTTTAATTTCTTGCCTTTAATTTCAAGTAAGTCTTTTAATTTTGTTGTTGAATCTTATTTTTAATCAAGTTTTTATTAATCTCTCATCCTACCTTTCTTGTTTTGCTTAATCTTTATGTTTATGTGCTTATTGTTATATTAATTGTTATGTTTTTATGTTTTTGATTGTTTTGGATTATTGATTTTCTAGCTTATTTGTGTCTTTCTTAAATTTACTTAAGTGTTTATAAAAGTTATTTTTATAAAAAAGTCGCTTTTAAATATTTTTATCATTTCGTGTTTTTAAAAGTTTTTAAATTTTGGCTTATTAGCTTTTTCTTATACGTGTTTTGGTTAAGTTTTTAGTTGAGTGCTTATTTGATTTTATAGCTTATTTTATCTTGCTTATTTACATTTTATATTGTATTCTGATCAACCCGTCAAAAAAGGGTTTTGCATTCCGACGGGCATACCGATCCACCATCGGAAAAGGGTTTCTGGATTCCGACGGGGATTCCGATCAGGATTCCGACGTGTATTGTTTTGACATTCCGATCTGGATTCCGATCGGCATTCCGACAGTAGAGTTCTTTTGTTATTCCGATAGGTTTGATTTTCATCATTCCGATAGGGGATTCCGACCAAAATTCCGACAGGGGTACTTTTGAGTTTATTCCGATTGTTTTCCGACGAGTACATTCTGATGGGATTCCGATGGGATTCGGATGGAGGGTATTCCGACGGTAGGTTTTGTTTTATTATTTTGTCTTAGTTTTATTTTTAAGTTTGCATTATTTTAAGTTTTCAAATTTCCATTTTTATTTAATTGTCAAATTTACTTTTCATCAAGCTTTAATTTCTCGTCATTTAATTAATTTACTTTTAAAAGTTTTAATATTGCACAATTTATGTTTTAATTATTTTTAGTTTTAATTACCCGTCATTTACTTTAAAGTTTTGCACATTTACTTTACTACAACGACCAAAAATTTTGTTTTCCACCAAAATACGACTGAGTCGCACATTTACCCTTTTTCAATTCGAAAAGACTGGAACAACGAATTTTTTTACATACAAAATCCCAGTTATCACTCAGCTTCGTCAAACCAGTATTACAGGTCATATTATTTAATATATGTATATAATGCCATTTGTAAAAACAGAAATCAAAATAGTTTATGAAACTATTCGCCAATAAGTTACTGGCTAGATATTTAATTCAACAATTGTAATGTTACAAGATTCTTTACAAGACTTAAGGTAGAACAATTTGTGAGTATACATTGTAAAATTAATATAAATTAATTTTATAAGATAGCATTCAATTATTTAAGAACGCCCAAATGAAATCTTTTGTAAAATGATTGGCAAACAAGACCAGTTTGAGTTTATATGGTAACATGACAATAATTTATAAAGTAGCGAGTGGGTTACAAGAGGGAAGTAAGGAGTAGTTCAAGACAGTCAACGAAATGGTTACAAGGTGATAAGGTTTCAAGATGTTTAGTCAAAATCGTCAAGAGACACGTGTCAAAACGATAACGAACGATATGAAAACAAGATTCTCGGTCCAACTCAGTGGTACGATAGAAGCAAAGAAAGACAAAGTAGAATGACAAATAAGTCATATATAAAAGAAAGGATAAAGGAATCCGTAGGTGTGCACATCGTAATTTATTTGACAAAATATACTTTTAAGAAAGTAGTGCATCAGTTAACCAATAGTACAATTACTCTGAAAAGTTTCTATATTAGGAAGTTACCGAATTTCAAAAGTTCAAGATCTATGTATATGTATGACCGAACTCAAAGTTACTATTTTATACTTGTTCAAACGCATCATTGTTTTTAGTTTGCAAAATATCATTAATTAAAGTTTTACGAGCTCAAACGAACTCAAAAACGCTTGAAATCATATTTTTAAAGTCTATCAGTTTTGACCTTTTGGGTTTGACTAGACCAATTAACTCACTAAACGATATTCTAAGACTCAAAGTCTAATGTATTTCGATGTAAAACAATGTTTTGAACCACTTTCTAATTTTACCCGAGACTTGAAACGGAATAAAAATAGACGATAATGCCCTTACATTAAATCTGTCAACAAAATGATATTTTAGCATTATTTAGAAAATAACTTCTTAGATTTTTTTTACAATCTCAAATGAGTGTAACTTGCTCGAATTTAAAGTTTAGTGGTCAAATTTTATGTCCTAAACGGACGTCTCAACAAGTAGAAATGTATATTTTATGTCTAAAGTTATAAAAATATTTTCTCGACACTGTTAAACTTCCTGTAAAGTTTCTATACAAAGTATTTTTTTTCGACACAGCTTGAAATTAAATTCAATTTCATAATAACCCAGAATTAATGTACACACAAGACTTGTGGATTCCATAAAGACGAAAGAGAATAAACTGTAAAATCAATCATGTAAAGAAAACACAGTATAGAAATGGTTCAAGAATGCCAATGATAAACTAAGAAATCAAAAATGGCGCATGACATCCGTGTCTTCAATTGCAAGATGCAATGCAGGAAGGTCTCTTAGCAGTGTGATTTTCCAAAATCATAAGACTTTGAGAAAGAAACAAAATATTAACAAGTCACACTCTTGAGGCGAGGAGGTTTAATGAAAAAGGGAGGATACAAGTAGGATCGTATTCCAAACAATTGTCACATAATAAACGACGATCATGTGATCAAGTTACAACGGATGTTGTAAGTCGAAGTCGAAACGTAGAATGGTCAATGAAATATGATGTAATCCATGTACAAGTGTCGTGTAAAACGGTGACGTAAAGGTCAATCAAGATTACGAAGACTCACGATATTATTCAATACTGATTCAACGAATTCTTTTATATGTGTGACTCACACGATGTCCTTTAGTCTTTCTGGGAGACACATTGAACTACACAATGGTCTATAAACTATTTTCCAAGACATTCAATCACAAATGGTCGACAAGCAAATTGGATATCTAAATAGATATATTAAAGAAAATAAACAATGAGAGCAACACGTACGGTAGTAGAATGAAAATCAGAAGTTCATCGAAAACAACACTTCTTAATCCCGAACAATGGTATCTCGAGAGTATGCACAACATGTAACAGTGAGTCGAGAAAAACAAATGGTTCAAAACGAACGAGCATATGAGGTCAGTCGTATCACGCATAAACAAGTTAGTAATAGTACTCTGAGAAAAAAATGAGTTATGCAAAGTCGGCAGCATACGCGCTCTGAGTACAAGTATGTAACGTCATAACGATATAAAATCATTTTAACAAGATCAGTTCACAAGAACAAGAATTTTAGAAATACAGTAAGAGCGGATGTAATCACAATAATATCGAATGATAATCCATGAAGCACAAGGCATTGAAAAGACATAATAATTATCGTCATTAAAGTGAAGTAATATTTCAAAATGAAATCAAGAGATGAAATAATAAAATGATAATTAAAAGCAAATAATGAGGATTAGAGAGTTACCCGCGCAGATATCGAACAACATTGGCAGATTCTGTGGTTGACACTTAAAACATGAAATATTTGAACTTTCGGTTATAGACTAAGTTTTTGAAAAATGACTTAGTTCCATATAACCATCGCTCTGATACCACTCTGTGAGACCCCCAAAATCTGACATGGAACAACTAGACAACAAGGGGGTAACACGTCATAGTACAAGAAACAATGAATTACAGTTCATACAAAGCTGACGAAATAAAAACATGTACATTACATCATAAAAGGTCAGAGTTTTTAAACATAGGTCCCAGAGTTTTAGAAGCGGAAAATTATATTATTTCGTCTCTATTATAACATAAAGTTGCCCAAAGATAGAATAAACTCCTGACAGTTTTTACTAAAAACAGTCTTATAAAAGCATCACAGAAATCTCCAAGCTGCGATAATATCCTGCGAGCTTCCATCCAAGCAAAGCTAAGTAATAATACCTGAGATTAAACATGTAAAATTGTCAACATAAAGTTGAGTGATATTCATAGGTTTAGTAGTAAAGGTGTGGAACACAAGCATTCATTTGTAAAACAAGTAAATAGGGAGTATGGTTATGATCATTAACCATAGTCCAAAACCATTATTATTGTTGTTTAGTTCATGAACCAAAGATTAACTTCGTAAGTATTCAGCCTAAATACTCAGGTATAAACAAATGTAATGCGTCATGGTTAAACAACCGCATCATTGGGACGGGGATAGTCAATCCTGATGGATCCACCCACAACATTCGCGCTTCGCGCAATGCACACCGGATAATTAACGGTTCATGATCGGAGATATGAAACTCAAGGCTAGCCTAAAAGCAATAATAATAATGAAAACCTGAAATCATACATGTTCTGGATAGCATACAGTTTTTTTAAATGGTTGTGTTCCACCATGTAAAATCTCACCCCGTGTTTAGAAACCATGTATAAGTAAAAAGGGGCTATGAACTCACCTTAGCCATGAGGTAAGTCAATCACGGTACTCAGCAACTGAGTAGAAACGGTAGTGGTAGACGATCACCGACGATACGGATGCCCGGGAAACACGAAAACCACAACCTATCAAAATAAGGCGCGCGTTAAGACTCGAACTCAAGTATCGATATATATACCAAATATAATATGACTCAAACGTTTTCAAAGTATTTATATTTCGAAACCATTGACACGAATCAAATGAATTCTTACTAACCCATTTATTCCAACACTATACGTTAAAACACTTGAACACTTGAAAATGACCCGTTATACGACGCCAAGTCAACGCAAGTCAAACTATTATTTACCCTTATTCGGACCAGTAGCTTAGTCATTTATATAATGACTAAGCACTTGAGTAAGTCACCATGTTCGATGATGAATACTCAAACTCACGCAACACAAACATTGAACTAAGTGTCCAATATAAAATCAGCAAGTACACCCCGAATGTACACACCGATCTACCCTATCTAGACTTGTTCGTTTTACATGAAAATTGGTGTCAAGGTCACTCATAACCTGTATAAGAACTTACCAAAATTTGAGCCAACTTTCACACTTAAGAACCCATCAGCTCGACACTTTACTAGACTCCAAATTTGGGACAGATTTGTGCACTTGTTTTGTAAAACCGTTTGGACCACTTTAAAAGTACTAACTCGACAATCCGTATTTTGAAACCACTACTAGACTCATCAAACTCAGTTTGTAAACTTTGAAATCAGTAGAATCAACTATCTAACCAAGCCTAAAGTCCCCGAGAGTCGACCCAAAATCAGCCACAATTTCGGATTGTGCCGACTTGCGTCTCCCGGTACACGAATACTAAAACTAGCATAACTTTTGACTTGTAATGACTTAGAAGCTGTATCTTATACCAAAACGAGCGTCTTGGAAAACTCTACAATAATATCAAATAATATCAGTCTTTCACAGAACTTAAACCCACAAAAATTCTGATAAGGACCTGCTGTCCCAAAATAGCCTTTTAGAAAACAAGTCAAATCCATTTTTCAACCAAAACCAATCATTTCCATACCTATAGAATCACTATACCATCATTCCTATCAACCAAACACTCCTAAAAACACTTGTATATAAAATCTAACAAAAATCAAAGATTAAAAACAAGACTTTTTATGATCAAAACAAGATAATCTTACCAAAAACACCACATGCATGATGATTAAAACATCATACAACCATGAAATCATAAGTTTATAAAAACTTGATGCATGTATGAAATTCTTGTATCAATAGAATCACAAGAACATTTAAAACATGGGTCTTTACTTAGTTTTGATTAAATCTTGGTGGATGATGGTGAAATCAGGGTGTTTTATGGTGGTGGAGTGGAGGAAAGAAATGAGGGGGGGGGGGGATGAGTTAGTTGATTTTTTTATAAAAATGAATTGTGTGTGTAAAGTGGAAGAAAAATAAATATATATATGGCTAGTTAAGTGAGGGTCCAATATTGCCAACTTTGAAACTTGTGGACTTAAAAGAAATTAATAGTTTTAAAGGGTAGAAAATGGTTACTGGTAAATATTGAAAATATTTACGGGGCACGGGTTTCGTAAAAATACTTTTCAAAGTTGCAATGCATCATAAAAATGATTATACGATTTTCCGACACGACTTAATACATAATTAAAACGAAATCGTCGAAAATATTAATTATCGAAACAATCGATAAATAAACGTAAACTTTTGGGCATCCGTCGGTATCGCGATCACTAGGAATTCTCGTTGTACATTGATTTTGAATAAACTCGTTGTAAAACGCACGCGGGTGATTTTAAATTAAAAACTTTGATTTAAATTTAATATAGAAAAATAAAATAAGAATTTATAATTCCATCCAAAGTATTTATCGATGATCAGAAAAATACTTAAAAAATATAATTTAAAAATCTCAGGATTTACATATAGCAATACAAGAAAACGTAATACGTTGGAAAATTCAAGAGCACTAATAAAAAGAATAAAATAATGTTGGGTAAGTACGGGTTCTCACACCGTAGGTTCGTGGAGAACTTTTCCCGGTTAGCACTACCATTGACCAAACTGATGCGGAAAGGGGAGAAATTCGTCTGGACTGTAGAAAGAGAGAAGAGCTTTGAAGACCTAAAGAAGAAGTTAGTATCTGCACCGATTCTTACTCTCCCATCTGGTACAGGTGGATTTCAGATTTACAGTGATGCATCGGGGAAGGGACTTGGCTGTGTTCTCATGCAACATGGGAAAGTAATCGCGTACGCTTCACGGAAGCTTAAGCCTTATGAGGAAAATTACCCTACGCATGACTTGGAACTTGCAGCAGTCGTGTTTGCATTGAAGATATGGAGGCACTACTTGTATGGATAATCATGTGACATTTTCACGGACCACAAGAGCTTGAAGTATATCTTCACTCAACGTCAACTGAACATGAGACAGAGGAGATGGCTAGAGCTGTTGAAGGATTATGACATTAATCTGCAATATCATCCCGACAAGGCGAATGTAGTGGCAGATGCACTTGGCAGAAAGTCCGGAATGATAAACGGCATTAAAATTGAGGAGGAAATTATAAGAGACTTAGAGCGACTAGACATAGAGATCATGGTACATGGACAACACGGTTACTGGGCTAATCTTAGAGTGGAACCCGAGTTACTCTCTAAGATTAAGGAAGCTTAGAAGGACGATGGTAAAATCTGGGTGATAATTCAGAATTTGGAGAAGCAGACAGAATTCCGAGTAGACGCGGATGGTATTTTATGGCAGGGCACGAGACTTTGTGTTCGTGATGATCAAGAACTCCGGGAAGCATTGTTAGCTGAGGCTCATAGCTCCTCATTCTCTATTCATCCTGGTTCGACCAAGATGTACCATGATATCAAGCAGTACTTTTGGTGGAGTGGTATGAAACAGGATGTTGCAACCTACGTCTCCAAATGTCTTACCTGCCAGCAGGTTAAGATCGAGCATCAGCGATCTGGCGGTCTCCTTCAACCGTTAGATATCCCAGAGTGGAAGTGGGACAAGATCACCATGGATTTTGTTACTAGTCTTCCGCCGACAAAGAAGAAGCACGATGCAATTTGGGTTATCGTTGATCGACTTACCAAATCAGCTCATTTTTTACCAATCCGCAAGGAAGATTCGGTCAGTAAACTCGCTGATACTTACAAGAAGAAGATCATGAGACTTCATGGTGCTCCATCCTGCATCGTCTCAGACAGAGATCCTCGGTTCACTTCGCGATTCTAGAGAAGTCTGCTGAAAGCTTGGGGTACAAAACTTAAGCTTAGCACGGCTTTTCATCCTCAAACAGACGGGAAGTCAGAGCGAACGATTCAGACATTAGAAGACATGTTGAGGTCATGTGCGTTGGAATGGATGGGTGATTGGGATGATTACATCTGTTTGGTAGAGTTTGCATACAACAACAGTTGGCACGCAAGTATCAAGTACGCTCCTTTCGAGATGTTATATGGCAGGAAGTGTCGCGCCCCAATCTGCTAGGATCAGGTTGGTGAGCGAACACTTGAAGGACCAGAAGTGATAGAGTTGACTAATGAGAAGGTCGCAGTAGCTAAGCAGAAACTGCAAGAAGCACGGTCACGTCAGAAGAGTTATGCAGACAAGCATCGTAGGGACTTACATTTTAACGTAGGTGATCACGTTTTCCTTAAGGCTTCGTCGGCGCGTGGTGATAGACGTTTTGGAATCAAAGGGGAAGCTCAGACCTTGATTCATCAGACCGTTTGATGTCATTGAGAGAGTCTGTTGGAAATACGTTTTTACGTATTTAGGAAGATTCGGTCACTCCGACAATATATTAAGTTGTAGCTCCGTAGCTCGTAGTCTAGATATCTTATAACTAATTAACAAGGAAAGGCCTAGTCCATGTTATGTATGGACGGCCCACTTGTAAGCCCAAGCCCATCTTATGGGCTTGGTATATAAACCCTCTCCTTTGATGGAGAGGGTGGTGGTTTTTTCATAATTTACACATAGTAATCTTTTATTTTCTCTCTCTAGAAGTGTGTGAACTCCATCATCTCTCTATCTCTTTCTCTCTCTAAAACATAAGCAAGATTTACATATCCTACAAATGGTATCAAGAGCCATGGGATGATTGCTTGGTTTTTGTGTTTGTGTTCTTGATTTATACGGCTATTTTGATCCGAATTCACAAGTACCAAAAACTTTTTTTTGTGTTTTTATGGTTTAATCTTGATATACTTCATCTAGTTACTAATTATAGTGATTTGGTATTGGTATTTTGGTTAAAAACACAAAATTTTTGGGTGTTTGATTCGTTTCTTGGCTAAATATTCCGAATTGGTTGTGTACTTTCCGAGAAAAGTGGTCCGTTTGTCTCTATCGCAAAGTTTGTCTCCATCGAAAAGTAAGCAGGTTCTACATTGCGATCGCAAAACCATAGGGTTTCTACATTGCGATCGAAGGGTATTCCTGTAACACCCCAAAATGTGATATGCGGAAGCGGTGAAGCTCGGAGGCTGTTACGTCATTGTATCATAGTTCAAGGTACAAGGTACAAGAGAACGACTCTAAATGAGACGTTTTATAAAAATACCTCGTTGAATTTAAATAAAAGCATCAAAGTACAAAAGGTCTCAGTTTCAAAAGATAGCGTAGCGGAATATAAAAGTTTTAAACATCAACGAGATAACAGTTCAAAAGCATAAGTAAATAAATGTCCGAAGATAGCCAAGAAATGCATGCGGACTCCAAGTACTTCATACAGCAGATACAAATCATCATCAATTACCTGAGATAAATGCTAAATTGGGTCAACATAAAGTTGGTGAGAATATAGGTTTCAAGTAAAAATTCATAGTAATTCGATTTCAGATTTCATTTCATGTACACATGCAACTATAGGAGATATAGTGCCAAGTGTAGGATAAATTGGGTGTTCACAATATTTATGATAGCTAAGCTCGTGACATCGAAACTAATGATCCAGTGCATACAATAGATTGTATACATAAATTTTGCCCCAATGGAGTACCTAGCCAAGATAACTCCGTTCACACAAATGGTATACACTCGTCCAGCGTCAGAATGCCCGAGTGGAGGTTGTCAACCCTCAATAGATATATCCATATCATAAGAGCTTACTCCAGCAGAGTAATTAACTATTCACGATAGTGGGGACTACGGCTAAAGTAACTTAAGCTATCTCATAAACAGTGTTCACAAAACGTTCACAGAAATCAAGTTTTACTTGCATCCAGAAGCAAGCATCGAAAGCATTTATCACATCCCAAAACATTAAACATATAAAAACAGTTTAATAGGGGTCTATAAACTCACCTCAAGCAACGATTCAAACCGCACAAGTAAGATCAAATAGTAGCGAGCAACTTTAGCAACAACCTAAATATAATACTATAGTTTAGGCGCTAGCAAATAAGTCACAATAGTTCGTCACGTACGTTACTCATCAATCATATATATATTTTTGTTGTCAAAATCGTGACTTGTAAATGTTATATCGTTATAAACATTATAGTATATATATACTTAGGCAAAAATATTTATTTTTGATTCAACGAAATTTCGACAGCCTTTCGGCGTAAATTTTAATTTACCCAAATTTATCTTAATAAATTTTCCAACACGATTTCTAACGAAAATTCGGTAGCCTTTCGGTGTCACGTAAAAATTTGCCATTTTTAGTAAGTACTCAAATCTTGTCCTAAAACCCCTATTTTCAACACTTTCTCAATCGCCAATATTTCAACAAGTCATTTTCCCGCAATAATATCAATTTCCACTTCCAACGTTCAAACTTTTAACAATACACCAAGTATTCACAGTTCGCGCTAATACCCTTTTACAAAACAAGTCCAACATTCATATACAACTTTTAGTAACCATTTCGACACTTAAAACAACTCCGTTTGACTCGAAAACGTCGTTTCGACCACTTTAAAAATCTAGACAGCAAACACATTATAGTGTTTTTCAAAAAATAAAGTTTTCCGACAACGAAATTTAAACGACCATATCTTACTCATTTTAGCTCCGTTTTAGCCCATAATATGTCGAAACGAAGGTATTAACTTATATTTTCATAATATCGTAGTAAACTAGTGTCAAAACAATTTTTACGACGCTCTACGCCTCTTATAAAAATCGGACAGATTGTATATTTTTCGTAAAAACTCGTTTTCGACCATTTTCAAGCGTAACCACTAGTAGTAACACTACTAGTTCCCTCCAATTATTCATAAACACCATCAAAATCAAAGATTTAACTTCAAGTTCACAAATCTAAAAATATACATCTTTATATTTTTACAAGTCTTTCAATTAAACCATTTTTATGCATGGATCTAATAGATCCACACAAAATTTTCATAGATCTAAAATATTTCATAACCAAAAATAGTTTTTATCATTTTATTTCAAGAAAATAGTTGATGAGTAGCATGCATGC
Organism: Glebionis coronaria; assembly: GCA_025667525.1. Lineage (NCBI taxonomy): Eukaryota > Viridiplantae > Streptophyta > Magnoliopsida > Asterales > Asteraceae > Glebionis > Glebionis coronaria. The sequence goes on along the minus strand of CM046875.1, from coordinate 605,005,916 downwards.
ATAGATCTTCAAAGATTATGCATGAAAAATGAAAAAGATGAAAAAGGTTTAAGAAATAACCTTGAGTAACGACTCTAGTAACCACGACAACCCGATCTACGCTCTAACCCACTAATAATCAACAAGAACTCAACATCTATAAACTACCACCAAAACATCTCAAATCTACAAACCAAGAAAACCCATTCTTCTTTATACTTGTACAAACCCTAGGATGTTTTTATTTTGTGTCAAATCTTCTTAAAATGAAGCTTCAAGAAAATCAACAATAGTGGAAATGGAGTTTGTGTGTGTGCCGTGTGTTTTAGAGAGAGATATGAGAGTTGTGTGTGTTTTTGAGTGAAGTGTATGTGTAAATAATGTGAAGTGATTTTGAGGTTAAATGGTTAATAAGTTAAAAGGTGTAGGAAAATGTAAGTTAAGCTCAAAATGGCAATTGGAAGAAAATTTGGTGTATCTTGCATGTGGGTGGGTTTTTGGCCGGTTATGGGGGGTCCCACAAGGTAAATAATTCAAAAAATTTACTATGGTAACTAGTTAGAAGGTTTAAGGTAAAAAGGTTAGTCAGTTTTATGTAAATGTCGAAAAGTATATAGTTAAGTTTAAAATTACGTAAAACTTAAAAATTTGACGAAATATATTAAATTTACGATTCTTCGACGAAAACTGCTATTTTATGATTTATAAAGTATTTTATGCATGCTAACGACGGTTAAACGTAAAAACGACGTAAAATACGAAAACGCGATACGTTAATTAAATATTTACAGAAAATACGATTTATTACTATAAATAGCAAAATACTAAAATACAGGCATATAAACATATACAGAAATATTTAAATACGCTGTTCATGAAAATACGATCACGCTGTTAAAAACTAAACAGTTAAGCACATAATTCACAGATAACGAATAATCTCACGGATTATCATCAATTCATTGACCGTCTCAGCACTTTGGTCAGGTTCACAGAAAGTGTTCAGAATAATGACTGAGCACAGGGTCAGGTCATTACTCGTCATCAAACAGTTTTTCAGAAAACGCGGGATAACTTCCCGGTTCCAACACGGTTAAATCACATAGTTGACTAAATAAAAAGTCAAAGGGTAAAATAGTCATTTTACAAAGTAGGGGAAAATTACCAGGTGTTACATCATCCCCTTGATAGAGAAGCTTTGTCCTCAAAGCTTAGGAGTGTCACGGGTTCTAGAGTTGTCAAAGAGTTACGGATATTTCTTGCGAAATTGATCCTCACGCTCCCAAGTGAATTCAAGTCCACGTTTAGAATTCCACCTCACCTTGATGATCGAAATACGACTCTGCTTCAATCGTTTGACCTCACGGTCCATGATTTCAACAGGTTCTTCGACAAATTGCATCTTGTCGTCGATTCGGAGTTCCTCCAATGGTATAACGAGTGTCTCATCAGAAAGGCACTTCTTCAAGTTCGACACATGAAAAGTGTTGTGCACGCGGCTCAACACTTGCGGTAATTCGAGACGATAGGCTACGCTTCCAACCTTTGCCAGAATTTTGAAAGGTCCAATATAACGGGGGTTCAGCTTTCCTCGCTTGCCAAAACGTACCACACCTTTCCAAGGCGATACTTTTAGCATCACTTTGTCTCCCACTTGAAATTCGAGAGGCTTACGTCGAACGTCGGCGTAACTCTTTTGACGATCACGGGCTGCTTGAATTCGGCTCTTGATTTGAACAATCTTCTTAGTTGTTTCACGAATGAGTTCAGGGCTAGTGAGTAGACTATCCCCAACCTCACTCCAACACACAGGCGAGCGACATTTACGACCATACAACGCTTCAAACGGTGCAGCCTTAATACTAGTATGATAACTATTGTTGTAAGAGAATTCCACTAGAGGAAAATGTTTGTCCCATTGCTTCCCAAAGTCAAGCACGCAAGCACGCAACATGTCCTCCAGCGTTTGAATAGTTCTCTCACTCTGTCCGTCAGTCTGCGGGTGATAAGCAGTACTCATGTCCAATTGCGTACCCAACGCTTTCTGAACTGATTTCCAGAATTCTGAAGTGAATCTACCGTCTCTATCGGAAATTATCGAGATCGGTATCCCATGGTTTGCGACTACTTCCTTCAGATAAAGTCTCGTAAGCTTATCCATCGAATCATCTTCCTTCATAGCCAAAAAGTGTGCAGATTTCGTAATTCGATCCACAATTACCCAAATTGTGTCGTATCCATTTGTCGTTTTAGGTAGCTTAGTTATGAAATCCATGGTTATGTTTTCCCACTTCCACATAGGAATTATAGGTTGAACCAACAATCCTGATGGTTTTTGGTGTTCTGTTTTCACTCTAGCACAAGTCAGACACTTCCCTACGTAAGTAGCAATTTCAGCTTTCATATTTGGCCACCAATATAGCTTCTTCATATCCTGATACATTTTGTCAGATCCTGGGTGAATCGAATACTTAGATTTATGTGACTCGTGCATAATCACGTCCCTTAGTCCTCCAAACCGTGGTAACCAACTTCTACCATTCAGACATAGCGTTCCATTAGTGCTAGTCTCCAATTTCTTAGTAACCACTCCTCCTAATTTCTCAGCTTCAACATGTTCAGGCTTAAGGGCTTCGGTTTGTGCTCCACGAATTTGCACAGGTAAGTTCGGATTGATAACCATAGCTAACGATCTAACTCCACGTGTCATCAATTGTTCCTTTCTACTTAGTGCATCGGCCACTACATTGGCCTTACCAGGGTGGTAGCGGATTTCACAATCATAATCGCTGAGCAACTCGATCCATCGACGTTGTCTCATGTTCAGTTCCTTCTGGTCAAGAATATGTTGTAAACTCTTGTGATTGGTATAAATGACACACTTGGTTCCATACAAGTAGTGTCTCCACAGTTTCAAGGAAAATAACACCGCTCCTAGCTCCAAGTCGTGCGTAGTGTAGTTTTTCTCATGCGTTTTCAATTGTCGTGACGCGTAGGCGATAACTTTCTTCCTTTGCATCAACAAAGCTCACAATCCTTTTGCTGATGCATCACAGTAGACCACAAATGTGACAATCCGTCAATTTATGGTCAGTATTTTATTCTCAATATTTATTTGAAAATGTTATTTTATGAACTCACTTATTTTTGGGAAGAAATTTGGATTTACGTCTTGAAGTAGCATCGACTACGTTTAAACCGGAGGATTCTATGTTACGTGCTTACGTTTACATACACCGTCTTTGGTGACAGTCCGACATTTCAGAAAATAAATTTATCCGTGAATATTATTTTGGAGTTTTAAATTTGTGTTGGTTCATAAACTCACTAATTTACGAGAAGAGACTAGGACTTACGATTTTATTTTAACGTCCTTTACGACTAAACCGGAAACCTTAGGATTACGTATTTACGTTTTCGAACTCCGTTTTTGATGAGACAATTTTTATTGGATTCGTTTTGTGACGTTGATTCATAATTTATAAAAACATTTTTCGTAAAACGACCCGAGGGCACGCAAATCGAGGAAACTAGAATCGAGGAGTACCCGTAAATAAATGGGGATGAGACAAGTGGGACACTTGCCCCACCCCCACTCAAAACCGGCCAAAGTAGCCAACACATCTCATGATGTGTCAACTTGGTAGCAACTAAGCTAACAAGTGTTAGCTTAGCTTAAAAGCTACACCATTCCAACACAAAACCACTTCTACCATACCACTTCCTCATTTCAACATGCAAAACCACTCAACATTCTCTCTTCTCCTCCCAAATATGCCGTCCCATATCCCTTAAAAACATCCACTTTTGATCAAAATTTACCATGGAATCTTATGTTATATACACATATGTTGAAGCCCTTTTGAAACCCTATTGATTGGTGGTGCTTATAACATCCAAGGAGGAGTTTTCATGGAGTAGTAGGGCTGATTTTCCACAAGGAGTTTATGAAGATTGGTGGTCTTGAAGATGGTCTTGGTGCATTACAAGTTTCTCCATCAAAATCCATGTTTTGATCAACCTACATCATCATGGTGGTATAAAGATTGTTCTCCTCAACTTCTTGTTATTTTAATTATGTAAACATGTATTTTATTTCCTATTGTATATGTATATGATGATTATATGATGATAAAAATGTTATGTGGGGATTTGGTGTTGATAAATATGATTAAAAAGGTGAAAACTATAAGAAAAAGGTCAAAATCTTGCTTAATTTACATGGCTGTATAAAACAGTAAAGAAACATGTTATGAACTGATAAAATGATGAATTAGAATTGATATACAGTAAGCTATAAGTCTTGTACACATGTGAGAGTTGGCCATGCAATGGAATCATTGTAATGAGTGAGATATGATCAAAACAAGTTTAAGATACAAATCTGAGTTCAATGTTTTGGACGATTTTTAGAAAAATACTTAGAAGATGATTCAACAGTAGCTATACGACTGTTAAATGGAGAACATATCATTTAGTTTATGTGATAAAAATTTGAGCTTCTATCTCCATATAGAACTCTAGATATGGCAGTTTTGGTGAAAGTGAAGATAAAAATCAGATTTTGGAAATTAAAGTATAATACTATTATATAAGCAATCAAAATTTAATAGTATAAAATATAAATTAAAACCCACTAACTTATGGATTCTATTTATATAAATATGTAAAAGGTGGAATAAGTGTATAAATTATAAAAATGGTAGTGGACTAACACTTATAAGTTATAAAACTATAAACACGATTTTTACGACTTTTTCGGCTATTACCGTAAAATTAACGTTTTTCGCCAATTAAAACTTAGACGATCAAACCCGTCTAATGTAAAGTTTTTAAAAGTCATATACTGATATATAAGTATCTAATACAAGTAAAAACCGATAAAACCCGAACTATAGGACATACGGACATTAACGAGCTAAATAAGCATATTGGACTAATAATTGGACTAAATAAGTTAAACACTCATAAAAAGTACTTATTGGGCTTAACCCATTTAGGCCCAACTTGTAAAGTGTAGATATTGATAATATAAGTATAACATGGATTAAAACAAGTTAAAGAACTTATAATAAGTTTATTGGAGTTAAAATATGTAAATAGGTAAAACTAGTAAACTAGTATAAAAGTTATCGACACATAAACACTAAAATGAGTAAACAAGAGTATGTAAACCCACTTGATCATCATATATATATATAATCATCATATGTATACATAATTGCTATTTTTATAAAGTCATTGGACATGAGTCTAAGACGAGTATTATTTGTCTAGGTTTCCGTGATTGAAGCACGTACCGTACATCCGAATTGCCGATAACCCGCCTTCCCACATCAACGTGAGTTCATAGCCTCGCACTCTTTTAAATGTTTTTATGAAATGTTTTATAAACCCGCAAGGGAGATAACATGTTATTTTTATAAAATAGGACACCATTTGTCCCGATTGTTTGTTCATTGATTTTGGACCCCGAATGATTGAATGACCCGATTGTATGACCCGATAAATGATTAACGGACCCGATAGATGAAATTAAATGGATTATTAAAGTTAGGTTATGTCACTAAAATTCGCATTAGCATGAATTGTGAACTACCGGGATTTGGTAGACGCTTATGCATATAATAGTACTATTTGGGGACGATCACCCCAGTTCGCGCCTTGACGGTTGATCCCCGTCGTGCCACATTGATTGGTAAGCGAATTTATGTATGAAGAAGATTTCCATAGCGTGACCTTTGTGACGACACGCTACTTTAGATGGGCAAATTTGGTATCGGGTTAGCTACCCGTTGTTGGTTTAGTAAGGTAACAATGTCATGCGGCTTATAATAATCCAAACTAACGAAATACTACTAGACGCACCGAATTACGATGTATTGCCTGACTAGCAATACAGGGTCATACTATTGATATTATGTTCATGTTTTGGTTTTCATAACCATATTCATATAACGGTTTTTATTTTCATACAATGTCATAAGACGTATTGTATGATGTTTTTACGACATTGGCTCGTATAATGATTTTTAAGGCAAACGTCTACATTATGATTTTGATGAGGATTTGTATAAAATGACTTTGGCTATTTTATGGCCTATTAAAATGATTTGTACAAAATGATTTTCAATAATAATTTTATACTGATATTATATTGATGGATTTTATTAAACTCTATGAATTCACTCGGCGTTATCGCTGACCTTTTCTTTTAACATGTTTTATCTCAGGTACTTGAAGGTAATTCTCGGGAAGACAACAAGAATTCATGGCCCGCACTTAAATTATAATTTCCATTCAAATGCTTTGTAAAACCTGTATGAAATATAATGACTTGGGACCTATGTAAATTAGATATTTATGAATGGAAATGCTTTATTAATAAACGACGCGATTTTTATGCGTTGTCTATGATGTGAGGAATGTGCTATCCCGTAACACCAACTAGTCTTCCGCTGTATTGAGTTGTATAAATTTAGGGGTGTTACAGTTTGGTACCAGAGCTCTCGTTATAGAGAACGAAAGATTTTTAAAACCAAAGGTTTTGAATAAAACGTTTCAAAATCTTTTAACTATAAACATTTTTCTAAAAATGTCTAAAAATCTTTTGACTATAACGGTGCCGAAGAATTCCCGAGTTACCGACAAGGCCAGACTGAGAAGTGTTATTTTGATATATATATATAACTTGGATTATATATATATGATGTAATTTTATTACATGATTGTTTGATGATTATTTTGATATTTATACGAGGTATTTATACGACGTAGATTGTCACAATGTACCCTAAATCCCCAAGTAAATTAGTCGAAGCTATTCTCGTAGGAATTCTAGCTATCCTAGATCTAAACCAAGTTGTGGATATTTATGATCCAAACAAATGGTTGATATTCGTAGAAATATAGATATTAGTTGATTGTGAAATTGAAAGAAGAATTGGCGAGATTAAATCTGATACCGATGTCATGACGATCTTTCCTTATAGAGTGGAGTTTGACAAAATGTTATCACCTAGAAAGATGTCATCTGATTCGTTGTCACCCAATTCTTAAATTTGAGAATCGAAAGGGTGAATGTTGCACTTGAGGCTGTCATTGGAATCATTACCCAAAAGCCTCATGCCACTAGTACCTTTCCGAGAAGTCTAACTGACTGATCGAGTCATCTCATGCTAGTGACTCATTTGATAATTGTTGTTAAAAGAGTTATAGGATTGGAAATTAAGTGTTGATCATATTGAGCTTTTATTGCCCTATTAAGGTCTAAGAATAAGATTGAAAGTATTGGAGAATGAGGTAGGATATCGAATTGAGTATAAGTTGATTGAAAATTGAATGAAGTAAAATTTAACCTATACGGAATATGAGAAATTGTTAAGAGGAAGTTGTTGAGTCCTGTGATTGAATTATAGGGTTTTAATTGATTGTTGATTCGTGTTAAGTGTTGTTCCTAAGCCATTGTCCATTAACGAGGATGCCCAGAGTCCAATAAATAAATTGAAGAAATCTTCTTCTGAATTGGGACCAATGGATCTTCCGGGACATATGGAACACCTGATGACTCTTATAGATTAGTATTCATTATGGTATCTTTTAAAAATCCCTAACTTAACTGAGATATCAGTTGGTAGGATGAGTTTTGTAAATTGTATGACATAGTGACACGTAATGTGTTACGGTACAATTTGACTTGTTTGTGATTAATGAAAAGACTACCTTTGATTGCTAAACTCTACATGTATTGATGATATCTATCTTTTCTTGCTTCTTCCTAATGCTCGCATTAGTGATGCAACCATTGAACAAGTACTCATCTCAAATTGAGTTACGTTGTGGATTATTCTTGTTGAGTGCCATCGAGGTCATGAACCTCATGATTATTGGGCTAAAGCTCATTTCCTATCATATCGTAGTTAATTCTTGGTGAACAACTCTTCATCACTCTTTTGCAGATTACTCATTGTTTTATAAGATACAATAGTATCACTTGAAAAAAAAATTGAATTTTCATCAATAAAAGGATTACTCAAAATAAGATTTATAAGTGATTGTTACCGAAATGAAGTTGTTTATAAAACACCTTGGAAAACTTAATTGTTTTCATAATAAAGAAAATCTTTGTAAATGTATTCTTGATTCTTATTTAAGAATTAAGCATGAAAATGTTTTTATTATAAACATGATGATAAAATTTTGACGAACTGAGTATTGCATCGTTAATCTTGAAATTGTATATATTTGCGCGCCTACATACAATTTGGAATGGATCATGCAAGGCTGATTAGTAGTCACCATAAAACTAATGAATAAGCACTAAATTTTCTTTGAAGATTGTGAAAGAATAAATTTTATGAGATCTGCAAGAAGTGAAAAATAAGGACATAGTGTTAGGGACACCTACACATGTGCCTGTAGCATCTATTCTTCTGAGTCGAATTTACTCATCTGTGGAAATTGTCTTATTTGACAATTGATAATTCTTTCTTGTCCAATTCTCCCGTAGTGAGATTCTTAGGAAAAGTATCTGATTACCGAGTGTTGATACCCGACTGGATGTATTGACGTTCTTATCATTTCTTATGATTTGATTTCATTTGAATGACCTGGGTAACGATCCGAGGAGCTTTCGAATGCGTACTCAAATTATGAAAACATGGGATATATTCATATTCGTTAAATGTTTTCGTCTGTATCTGATTTGAAATTCTCTCGCGTAGATTATGCGTTGACCTTACTCTTTTAATAGTAGTTGTGTCTCCATGTATCCTTGAACTTGTGAAAGGATTATGAGTTATTATTAGTCTTTTGAGAAGTTCACATCTTATCAACGATAATGAAACTGGAAAGTTGATAATTCCAGTAGAATGGATTGATTGATTATGACATGACGACATTGTCTTAATTGATGGGAACTCGAGTAGAATTCCCCTAAATGATAAGATGTTGATTATTAAAAGTGATCTAAATAATTCTTGATGGATGACCATATCCTGCATTTAGACTTGAAATTATACCACGAATGATTGTGAACTAGTTATAGATATTGTAATCTAGAAGGACCTAGTATGAATTTGTTAAAAGATGTTTCTATTATCTGAAACTTTAGGAGGTATTTATTGGTGAATTACCTAGACTTTCGCCATTAAGGCAAGTTGAATTTGGTATTGATTATATTCTCGGTGTTGCACTTGTGGCTTGTGCACTGTACGTCAGCACCATCTAAATTAAAGGAATTACCGTACAACTGAGAGAGTTGTCGGAGAAAGATTTTATTATACCAAGCCAGTCATCCTGAAGAGCTATGGTGTTATCATTCCTTATATTTATAGATTACTGTGAACTGAGTAAATTGACAATCGAAAACAATATCCATAACTCGAAATGGAAGATTTGTTCGATCATTTACAAGGTTCTAGTGTATGTTTTAAAGATTTGATCCATGGCATGGTTATCATCAACTTCGCATCTACGAAGAAGATTATCTATTCCAATCATTACATCCAGAACTTGTGATGAACATTATGAGTTTCACGTGATGTCGTTTGGATTGACTAATACACATGTAGCATTCATAAATTTGGTGAATCACGTGTGTAGGCTGTAATTTGATAAATTCATGCTCGTGATCATTAAGGACCATTTGTTTGTTTACAAGAATAAGAATGAAGTTAATAATTAATTATAGATTGCCCTGAATTGGTCGAACAATTAAAAATTGTACCTTGAATATTTAACATAAGACTTAAGACTTAATACTTTACATGATTTAACCGTGTGATTAATAGATAATGGAATATAAATTGACTCTTCAAAATTTAGAAGTCATTTAAGACTTTGGGTTATACTAAAAAGAAAGTGCAAATATGTTTTGACAAATGTTTAAACAAAGGATTTTTAAAGGGATTATTCCCTTATACACAAAACATTTAACTAAACTTCTGTTTAGGGGTAAATGTTTTTGCATACCTTAAGACAACCTAAGAGGGATTGAGGAAACCATTTAAACCATGACTTAAAATTTGAAACGACAATTTTTGCTTTTCAACCAAGAAAATTTTGACCACAGTATAACCAAAGATTTTTCGAACATTTACGAATCCTATTAATTATTTTTGATAAATCAACAAAAATCGTGTTAATTAAATTCAAATTTATTTTTGAACATTTTATATAATTGGTCAAACTAAGAAATTTAAAACTTTTACGTTTACGCTTCATAAAAAAAATTAACTAATAATTATTTAATTAATTATAATAATTATCGACGCTTTAGACGTCAGATTGAGTAAACGGATAAAAATGATAGTTAAGAAGAAATTAAAACTTAGAAAATGTGAAGAAAGAAATTCAGAATAAATTGAAGACATGATAATTATATCATCAGGAAAAATGAATATAAATACTGACACATTATGTAGAAAATATAAAGAACCAATTAGGATGTGTTCCTTAATAATGAAGGTGCAAAATAAATTGCCAAACAATATAAAAATAAACGATGTTTGTGAAAAGGATAATACAAATAATAAAAAGTGGTTCGCGGCTAATGTGAACCATTAGAATTGAGAAGCCGATAGCATTAAATATTTTAAAGGCCACTTGTGGTTGTATAAATATGGAGATTGTGAGATATAGTTATGTTGGAATTTGTAAGTATAAGTATTCTATTTATGTCCTTTATGACTAAAAGTATCTTTGTTTGAAGAAGTTGTATTGATGGCAATTATGAAGGCAGACATCGCCTCATACATTAGTAAACGTCTAGCTATTGCAAAAGTCATCATCTGAATTTGATTCGATTTGGGTCATCGTCGACAGACTGACCAAATCTGCTAATATCATTCCCGTTAATGATAAATGCAAAAGAGTTATGTAAACTGATATGAGCTTAAACTCATATCCTTTTATCAACAAATAACCCTAAAACATGAAGCAAAATACCAAATTATTTGGCAAAAACAGTATTATGTGGTATGTTTGTGTTTGTGTACACTTGTGTAGGTATAAAGATACATTTTCAAGCAAACAAGGAAAAATCAAGCTCAAATGGATGAAAAAGACAAAAGAGGATCAAAAGTGACAAGACTTTGAAGTTCAAGGACCTATCTTGACAAGTTATGAAAGTTGAAGGACTTAAAGTGCAAATAATGTAAAAGTCAAAGATTCAAGTCAAACCTGGTCAACTACAAAGTCAACTCAGTCAAAGGATGATTTTGTTGAAGAATCAAAGTTGAAGGGCCAAAAATGTCAAAAGGATGAAGATTGTAGCTTAAAATAGCAATCTGCCAAGTCAAGGGGCTTGTTTTGCCAAGATTGGAAAGTTATGCAAAGCTTAATCCAAGTGGAAAGATTTCAGCCAATGGGAAGAGAGAAAACACCTCACACGGATTGCCACTTCATCCCATTTATTACCCACTTCCGCCGCCCCACATTTATTACAATATCTTAACAGTGCAATCCGCAACACATCTTTTCAACCAATAAGAAGGCGCCACGTGTCATCTTCTTTAACAAGAAAAATTTCCAGGATCGGGTTTTTGATAGAGGCCATTTCATGACACGACTTCAACATCAATATTGCTCGATTTGAAGAGACGAATTCAATGGTGCAATCCAATTAACAAATCATCCAGTAAATCAAAAACACCCAAATCTGTTCATCACCTTCAAGTGCCAAATGCAGAATTTTTCCACGTGGCAAGTTATTACTGGTTCTGACACGTCACTAACTCCAACAAACTCTCATTTCTTGCCTATAAATACCTAGACTAGTCCTCATTTGTAGTAGTAGCTTAATTTTGTAAAACACATAGTTCAATTTTCCCTTTCCTTTTTCCCTCACTTTTCCTCTAACTACTCAAGAGTCTGACAAACTCTTGAGTCAGTTAGTTAGTTGTTAGCTTGTAACCAACTTTGTAACTGAATTCATTCAATAAAATTCAAATTACCTTTTTCCCGCCAAATTCTGTTATTCAAATTCCAGTTTGATCTTGTTGCTGTTGAGTGTTGTTGTTGCTGATTGGTGTTTGTTATGATCATACATTGATCATAACTGTCATTGGTGAAGTCTTGTAGCTGTTTGATCAGAATTCAGTCCATACCATTGTTCATTTGAAGATTTGTAGCAGAATGATGATTATAGATGATTGTAGCTGAATTGTTGATTGATTCTTGTTGAACACTAGTGATAGGTGGTGGTTATCACTAGGGCAAGAGAGCTCAGCGCTCCTCTTCTTCCCAAAGGATATCTTCATTAGGTTCCAAAGTTCTTGTTTTTGTTCCTCTAAAACAGTCAATTGCATGCTCAATTTCCTAGTTAATCTTGATGGCTGCATGATTTACTTGATAGTAGTTGAAGTTTGATTGATATTAGTGTGTTGGTAGCATTAATCTTGCATACTTGTGTTCTGAGTTCTAGTTACTTGCATAATTTCAGTTACTTTTTGGTCTAATAGCTTAATTGAGTTCTAGCCTTGGTTATTGTTTGTTTACAGCTTTTATACATTTCATTTAGTCCATTAAAACTAGTCTGTTATAGCTTTTGAATCAGCTTAAGTCAGAACTTGATTAGCCTTTGTAAAATCTTGTTAGAAGCAGATTAAGGTGTGTTTGGGAATAGCTTTTAATCAGTTTTCAAGTATTGGAAATTTGTGTTTAAGAGTTCATTTCTAGTCTTTAAGAGGTAACAAGTAGTTTTAAGTCATTTGCTAGTCAAATAAAAAGTCAATCAGGCAATTGGCACTAGAATAGTTTGGGTTAGATATCATTCAGCTTTGTTCTCTAAAACTTACCATTTTCAATTGCTTGTTTCTTATTCATTTTTAGATGAAATTTCTTCAAATTTGTTTCTAGTTCTAGCTTATATCATAAACTTTCAGATTCTAAGAGGAAATTCTACAGTATTAGGAATTAAGTTGGAAATAAGCTTTTTAGTCCAAGTCTGAGCATTTGTCATTCTCTGAGATAAAGTGCTTACTGTTTTCTTAGTTCTCTTAATCCACTTCACAAAAGTTGTGATTTTCTTTCACCAATCAAGTTAGTTAGTGCTGAATATTGATTTTTGAAATTTTGAGCTTTTTGCAAAAAGTTGGTCAAACTTGGTCAACATAAGCTCAAAAGAGCTTATTTCAGATTTCTCATTCATTTCTGGATGAAAATGGTTCTGGTTTGATTTCCCGTTTTTGTAATAAGTTGTTTAATCAGTTTCATCACAAAAATCAAGTTGTGACTGTTTGGTTTAAGCTGTAGCTTATTTTGTGCTTATCAATAAGCACTCATTTGCTTATTTTAGCATTTTAGCAAGATTCCTTAAATACACGTTGCTTAAATTGGATTTTAAGAGTTTTGCAAGTTGTTTCAGCTGATTTGGTTGAGTAATAAGCTCAAACGAGCTTATTGTTTCTTGTAACCCGTTTTTAGTTTAAAACTTGGCTTAATTGCATTTTAGTCCTTACATTTCATTCAGTGTTTACTTTTTGGCTAAACTTCATAGAAATTAGGGTTTGCATAATTTGGTCCCTGGACTTTGTGAGTTGTTAGATTTCAGTTAGCAATTTGTTATTTTGTTACATTTTTAGTTAGTTTGTTATTGATTTTGCATTTTTAATCCTCATAGTTTTCAGATTTACATTTTTAGTCCCTATATTTGTAGAATTTACATTTCAAGCATTTTCATTTCATAGAAATTACATTTTCAGTCCTTTTAGTTTTATATTTTGCATTTTAGACTTTTACTTGAATAAAAACGTGGTATTTGCAAATTGTTTTACATATAAGTAGTTTAATATTTTTCATTTTTAAATAGTGTTGTTTGAATTAGCAATAGATTACCAAGCAAGCTTGAACAACCAAGAACAATAATAAATCTGATATTGATTGGACTTTCTATTGGTTAAGAACTGAGAAAACGAACTTGCATTATATTACATTTCAAATGGCGCCGCTGCCGGTTCTTTGACTACACGAGAGACTATCGATTGACGGTTTTCATTGGCTTTTGGGATCCGTTCATTTGGTGAACGTTATTTTTACGTATCATAAATCAAAAACAAATAAAAAATCAAAAATATAAAAATATATAAAAACTAAAAAATTAACAAAACAATTCTTTTCCTAAAGAATTGACCAAAAAAATTAAAAAATCCAAAAAGCAATCTTTTTCCTAAGAGATTGCACCCAAAAATATATATTATTGGATTCTCTCGGTTTTTATGTACATATAGTATTTTCCTTTAAAAAACTCATAAATACAAAAATATTTTCCATATATTATTATAAGTAAATACGTATACGTATAAGAACAATCAATCTACATATCTTCCATAAGTATTGCCGAGGCAATACACCGTGTTGAGGGGCGTTCCGGTCCTTGACACGCGTATCGATCAAACAAAATAAAGCAAGAATAGATAAATACTCTCAATAAGCAACAATTCGAAGAATACGAACATTTAAGTGAATAGAAAGGCGATGTGCTATAAAATGCCATCTAAGGGTCAATAGGTACTTAAGTGCTTCGCGCCACCTAACCCCCCGTTCACTTGGGAGTATTCTAAGAAGGAAGGCTTCATTGAGGGTCTTGCACCCAAAGTAGTAATACATATATTGTTATTTTCTTGTGGATATTTAATATTGAAACTCGAAGAGGATAATCCATTTTTCTTCAAAGTCACACGAGAGCTTCTCTCTCATTCCTCGTATTGAGTTGCATGCTCACTCGCGGGCGTGCACAAATACCGATTGGTGTACAACCTCTTCCTCCGAAAAGGAAGAAAAAGAGAAGGAGTAAGACCACCATCGTCCACCAAGCCGATCACGAGAATCGTGCTTTGTCACCACCACAAGAAGCCATGGCTATTGATAATCGTACTTTGTATGAACGTATGCAATCCAACATTCATGGATATGTTAGTGCCATTAAGATTCCCGACTTTCCCGCTAACACATTTGAGCTACATACATCTATGATCAATATGGTTTCTTCATCACCTTTCTTTGGAAAACAAAATGAGGATCCCCATGCTCACCTTAAGAGATTCCTTTCACTTTGCAATACCATTAAGCATAATGGGGTTCCACCTGAGGTCATTAGATTGATGTTAGTGTCATTTTCCTTAGATAGGAGTGCTAAGCATTGGTTAGACACCCAACCACCCGATAGTATCACCACATGGGATGATTTTACCACTAAGTTTTTGAACAAATTCTTTCCTCCACAAAAGACTATGGTTTTGAGGAATTTGATTATGGGCTTTACACAAAAACCTAGTCAATCCTTTGGTGATGCTTGGGAAGAGTATAGTGAGTTGTTGAGGCGATGCCCTAACCATGGAATGGATGATCTAAGCCAAATCAATACCTTCTATAATGGCCTTAAACCTCACCACCAAGATTCACTAAATGCTTCCGCGGGAGGGAGTATTCTTTTTAAAACATACCATGAGGCTTTGAACATTATTGAGACTAAGGCAATGGTTCAAACAAACAATCCATTTGAAGAAAGAGTTCATGTTATCCAAAACACTTCTCAAATCCCTTGTGACAACCAACTCCTCAAGTTTCAAGAAGCCATTTTTCAAAGGATGGATAGAGAAAGTGAGAGGCATTTGCAAGCACAACAAGAAATGCTTCAAACTTTTAAGAACTTGTCATTGAACAATTCCTCAAACAATGTGAATGCCATCACCATTTCTTGTGTTACTTGTGGAGGCCCCCACTCTTATGAACAATGTGACAAGGTGCAAGGGTATCAAGGGGAATGCTATGCTTACCAAGAGGAACATCGTGAACACTTCAAGCCTAACATCAATCCAAATAACCTTTCTTACAAATCCCAAAATTACCTTACTCCACCCGGCTTCCCACCCCAACCACCCACCCAAATTCCACAAAATCCTCCTCAAATTTTAGCAAGGAATCAAGGGCAAAGACAACCATACCAAGGAAATAATTACAAGGCACCCAATCAATTTCAACCTCAAGCTAATACCTTTTATCCACCACAACAAGGATTTAATCAACCACTTCCATTTATTCCCAATCAAGCATATGCTCCAATACCAAATCAAGCTTACCCTCAAAATCCAACTCAAGGATATGGGATGCAAGAGACTCAAGAGTATGTTGACAAGAAAATGCGTGAAATTGAGAAGAGAATGAATGACCAAGTGAAACGTACAATGGAGGAACAAATCAATAGGGTTTTAGTGGCGGTAACTCAAAGACCACAAGGGGCTTTACCTTCTAACACACAAACAAACCCTAGGGCCAATGTCAATGCTATTACAACAAGGAGTGGAACAACAACAAAGGATCCTTCACCTCCTAAACCTACTATTGTTCAACCCACTTGTGCTCCTACTTGTGAAAAGCCTTCTACTTCTACCCCACCTCCTCAAAGTGCTCCTATTCACTCAAACACACCTTCTCAACCACCTCATACTTCTCCTTTACCTTCCACACTTCCCAATGAAGAGGCTAACAAAGATAAATCTTCCACCACAACACCTATTCCACCTACACCAAAACCTACTCTTCCATACCCTTCAAGGTTGAAAAAGGACAAGTTAAAGAACAAAGATGACATACAAGTCTCCAATTTCTTAAGGATGTTCAAGCAACTCAATATCAACATATCCTTTGCGGAAGCTCTTGCTTATATGCCAAAGTTTGCTAAGATGTTCAAGGATTTGCTCTCAAACAAAGAAAAATTGGTTGATTTGCCCAACACATCACTTAATGAAAATTGTTCCGCGGTGCTACTTAAAACCTTACCAACAAAACTTGGAGATCCGGGGCGCTTCTTGATACCTTGTAATTTTCCCGGTGTTGAAAATTGCATGGCTTTGGCGGATTTAGGGGCGAGCATAAATCTCATGCCTTTATCGGTTTGGAAACAACTCTCTCTTCCCGAGCTCACTCCCACTAGGATGACTCTTGAACTAGCCAACCGAACCATAGCTCACCCCGTAGGTATAGCGGAAGATGTGTTTGTAGGTGTGGATAAGTTTACCTTTCCGGCCGACTTTGTAGTGGTCGATTATGACATGGATCCTAGAGTGCCTTTGATTGTTGGTAGACCGTTTTTGAGAACGGGTCGTACCTTGATAGATGTGGCGGAAGGAGAATTAATTATGAGAGTAGAGGATGAGAAAGTGGTGTTTAAGTTAGGGAAAGTTTGTGATAGAAAAGAGGTTAAGGAGTCTAGACCTTGTGAGACTATTAACATTGTGGATGTGCTAGATGAAGTGTGTAGTGAACACTTTCATGATGCTTGTAAGAATGCTAGTGATGAGATTCCACATGTTGAAACCGTGGCCTCAATTGCTCCCTCTTTAACACCTTTTGGAGAGAGTGATTTCCTCTTGGAGGAATTTGAGTCCAACTTTCTTGGTGATGATGATTCTCCCATTAATTGGGAAGAAGATATTCTTACAATCCAAAAGTTGCTCAATGAGGAACCCATTCCTTCTCCTATTCCACAAGAGATTACCATTGAGGAACCTTCCATAGTAAAACCTTCCATAGAGAGTCCACCTCCCATTGAACTTAAGGAACTTCCATCCCACTTAGAATATGCTTTCTTAGAAGGAAAAGACCAATTACCGGTGATTATTGCTAAGGAATTGAAAGAGGATGAGAAGGAGCAACTTATTGAAGTCCTTAAGAAACACAAGAAAGCCTTAGCATGGAAAATATCCGACATAAGGGGAATTGATCCACATTTTTGTACTCACAAAATCCTTATGGAGGATGACTATAAACCCGCCATTCAAAACCAAAGGAGAGTTAACCCAAAAATCCATGAGGTTATTAAGAAGGAAGTGATTAAACTCTTAGATGCGGGTATGATTTACCCCATTTCCGACTCTCCATGGGTTAGCCCGGTTCATTGTGTTCCAAAGAAGGGTGGAATCACCGTGGTGCCTAATGAGAACAATGAGCTTATTCCCACGAGACTTGTAACCGGTTGGAGAGTTTGCATTGATTATAGAAAACTCAATGAGGCAACTAGGAAAGACCATTTCCCGCTTCCCTTTATGGATCAAATGCTTGAACGCTTAGCGGGAAATGAGTACTATTGTTTTCTTGATGGCTTTTCGGGTTATTTCCAAATACCCACTGACCCTAAGGATCAAGAAAAGACCACATTCACTTGTCCATACGGTACATTTGCTTACAAGAGAATGCCTTTTGGCCTATGTAATGCACCGGGGACGTTTCAAAGGTGCATGATGGCGATTTTCCATGACATGATAGAGCAAACCATTGAGGTTTTTATGGATGACTTTTCCGTATTTGGGAACTCCTTTAGCTCTTGTCTCACCAATCTTGAGAGAATGCTTAAGCGTTGTGAGGAAACACGTTTGGTACTTAATTGGGAGAAATGTCACTTTATGGTGAAAGAGGGGATTGTTTTAGGACACAAGATATCCAATAAGGGATTAGAAGTTGATCGAGCTAAAATTGATGTGATTGCTAAGCTTCCCCCACCCACCTCGGTTAAAGGTGTGAGGAGTTTCTTAGGTCATGCGGGATTTTATAGGCGCTTTATACAAGATTTCTCTAAGATAGCTAGACCGATGACTCATCTCTTGGAGAAAGAGGCTCCTTTCATTTTTGATCAAGCTTGTTTAGACTCTTTTGAGACCCTTAAGGAAAAATTGACTAAGGCTCCCGTTTTGGTTTCTCCAAATTGGGAATTACCTTTTGAGCTTATGTGTGACGCTAGTGATTATGCGGTGGGGGCCGTCTTAGGACAAAGAGTTAATAAGCATTTTCAACCTATACACTATGCGAGTAAAACCATGACCGGTGCACAACTTCATTACACTACCACGGAAAAAGAGTTGCTTGCTATAGTATATGCTTTTGAGAAGTTTAGACCATACCTTGTGCTTTCCAAGACCATAGTGTATACGGATCATTCCGCTCTCAAGTATCTTATGACAAAACAAGATGCTAAGCCTAGGCTTTTGAGATGGGTTTTGTTGCTTCAAGAGTTTAAGATAGAGATTCGTGATAAGAAAGGGGCCGAGAATTTAGCGGCGGATCATTTGAGTAGACTTGAGCATCCTTTTCAAGGAGATTTCCCACATCAAGAAATCAATGAATCCTTTCCACTAGAGGAGCTCATGTCTATCTCTTCCCAAGAGGATGCCACACCTTGGTTTGCGGATATAGCAAACTATCTTGTGGGCAATGTGCTTATTGAGGGTCTTACTTATCAACAAAAGAAAAAGTTTCTTAAGGAAGTCAAGTATTACTTTTGGGATGATCCATATCTTTTTAGGCAATGTGCGGACCAAATCATTAGACGGTGTGTAGATGGGCCCGAGGCATTTAAAATCTTAGAGGCATGTCATAAAGGACCTACGGGTGGACATTTTGGGCCTAACTACACCGCCAAGAAAGTCTTTGATTCGGGTTACTATTGGCCTTCCATTTACAAGGATGCTCAAGAGATGGTGAAATTTTGTGATGTTTGTCAAAGACAAGGAAAAATTACACAACGTGATGAGATGCCACAAAATTTTATCCAAGAGTGTGAGATATTTGATGTATGGGGAATAGATTTCATGGGACCTTTTCCATCCTCTAAGGGAAACAAGTATATACTTGTGGCGGTGGATTATGTGTCCAAGTGGGTGGAGGCTAAAGCCTTACCTACTAATGATGCTAGAGTGGTTGTAAAGTTCTTGAAACAATTGTTTGCTAGATTTGGTGTACCTCGGGCCATCATAAGTGATCGTGGTACGCACTTTTGTAATGATCAATTCACGAGAGTTATGAAGAAATATGGAGTGAATCATAGACTTTCTACCGCGTATCACCCTCAAACAAATGGTCAAACCGAGGTCACAAATCGTGGTTTAAAGAGAATTTTAGAGAGAACGGTGGGAGAGCATAGAGCTTCTTGGTCGGATAAGCTTGATGATGCTTTGTGGGCATTTAGGACGGCCTTTAAAACACCAATTGGTTGTACTCCTTATAGGCTTGTCTATGGAAAAGTGTGCCACCTCCCATTTGAGTTAGAACATAAGGCATCTTGGGCTCTCAAGTGGGCTAACTTTGATTTAAACCAAGCCGGTTCACATAGGAAAGATCAAATCAATGAGATGGATGAGTTGAGAGCCAATGCCTATGAGAATTCTTTGCTATACAAGGAAAAGACTAAGAAATTGCATGATGCTAAGATCAAGAATCGTGAGTTCAAAGTTGGAGAGCCGGTTCTCCTCTTTAACTCAAGATTGAAGCTTTTTGCGGGCAAGCTTAAGTCGAGATGGTCCGGTCCATTCACTATTGCTCAAGTGTTTCCATATGGAACTCTTGAGTTGTCCCAACCCGATGGTCCAAATTTTAAAGTGAATGGTCACCGTGTTAAACATTACTTTGGGGAGGACATTTCCGTTGAAATGGTCCAAGAGGTCCCCATTTTCCCCATGAATTAATTCATTGAGGGACGAGTCGAGCTAGAGACTCATTAACTCAAGCATCGTATAACTAGGTTTAGAGTGTTGTAGGTTAGAAATAAAGGCATAGATTTGGAGATAAGTGTAGGGGAGACCTTCTTTTGTCTTCATGCTTGTTTGTAGGGTTGCTCACTCATCTCATGCTTTGGAGCTTATGGAGGAGGCCCTTGTATCCGGTTCACTTCGTTACTTTAGTGAATTTTCATTGACACCTTGAGCTTAAACATGATTTCACTAATAGTAGTCCTTTCCTTAACTTGGGTTAAGCAAAGTCTATTCATTGTCATAAGTGTAGGGGAAGTTTTTATACTTCCATGCTCTTAAACATTGAGGATAATGTTTAGCTTAAGTGTAGGGGGGTCTTCTATCGAAGTGACCTTACCTAGAACTTGTCATTGTCTTGCATGATAACATGAAAAATTGAATTTTCAACATTTTTCAAATTTTTGATCTACTTTGGCCACCAAAAATATGCATTCATAATTTTTGCATCAATCATTTTTCATATCATATTTGCATTGTATATATTTCTTCTTTTATTTTTCATCAAAAATAAATAAAAAGGAAAAATATAATAAAACATGGTTTTAACGAATTTAGACTTCTTTGACATATTAGGCCCGCCATGGATATTTTGACTCAACCCGAGTTTGCTTATTTTAGCACTCTCTAGCTAGTATCCTTAACCATGTAGTCCTTCATTGGTCTATTAGGCTAAGCTTCCACCAATTTCATACTTTGAAATTTTAAATTTGTGGAGAATGGGAAATGATAGAGTTGAAGCAAGTGTAAAAGGGCTAGATAGACTTCATGGCAATTACTTGTGGCTAAACCCTTCTCTTCTTGACCTCTATTTTCTTCGCTTGTATATAATTGTTAATAAATAATCAAGTACGGTTTTTATTGGTTTGTAATCTCTTATGCATTTTTGGCTAATCATTTATGGTTGATATGAGTACGTCTTAAGATTCTAAGTTAGCACGTTTTATGTGTACTAGACTTATGTCATGCTCCATATTTAGCAGGTGTTTTTCCTTTTCTTCTTTGCAAATTTCTTTGTGAGGAATAAAGAAAAATAAGAGCGGCTTATGAAAAAAAAATGAGTGGCTAGAAAAAAAAAAAGAAAAAAAAAAAATATAATGCAAGACTCCCAAGAGGGGCAGTGTGGTGTTAATTATAGTGACTATTGAGTTCCAATATTACCTTGACGGGTTGCGGGGATTCAATAGATTGCTCCAATCCAATATTACCTTGACGGGTTGCGGGGTTGAAGATCCAAAATCTCAAAAAGATGCGGATGTAAATTATTGCGTGAGTTTTATTTTTCTTTCCTTAGCGAGTGTGTAGTTACTTATGAAAGCATGACATGAGGATTTTACACATAAGGCGAATGACTTATTACTCTTAATACGGACTTATATTAATTGTGAGCGGTTTTTCAAGTAATGGATGAGAAGATTACTTAGGATTAAAACCGTGCTTCCTTATTTTTGGATTTTACATTTCTTATATTTCACACTTGAATAATGACAAATTTGCCCACAAGCAATTTGCTCAATTAATAACCGGTTCCACATTTAATTGTCATGAATAAGTTGATGCACTTTTTACTTGTGAATGCAATGATCCCATTTATTAGCTTGGTATGGGGAAAGTGAAACTTGAGGGTGATAAATGTTCATGGTACTCAAGCCCTAATCTAAGTCATTGAATTCTTTATGAGTTATTTCCATCAAAACCATTTCAAGAAAAATCAAAAAGATATAGATAGAATTGTATTTTGATTCATTGCATTATTAAAAGTCAAAATCATGCATCATCTAGTTTAGAGTAGTGTAGATGCATCTCATATGGCCAAGGTGGATTAATTATGAGGGAAATGTAAATTTTTAAACCTTGAAATATAATATTGCATGAGGACATGGCAATGCTCAAGTGTAGGGGAATTTGATATGAGCTTAAACTCATATCCTTTTATCAACAAATAACCCTAAAACATGAAGCAAAATACCAAATTATTTGGCAAAAACAGTATTATGTGGTATGTTTGTGTTTGTGTACACTTGTGTAGGTATAAAGATACATTTTCAAGCAAACAAGGAAAAATCAAGCTCAAATGGATGAAAAAGACAAAAGAGGATCAAAAGTGACAAGACTTTGAAGTTCAAGGACCTATCTTGACAAGTTATGAAAGTTGAAGGACTTAAAGTGCAAATAATGTAAAAGTCAAAGATTCAAGTCAAACCTGGTCAACTACAAAGTCAACTCAGTCAAAGGATGATTTTGTTGAAGAATCAAAGTTGAAGGGCCAAAAATGTCAAAAGGATGAAGATTGTAGCTTAAAATAGCAATCTGCCAAGTCAAGGGGCTTGTTTTGCCAAGATTGGAAAGTTATGCAAAGCTTAATCCAAGTGGAAAGATTTCAGCCAATGGGAAGAGAGAAAACACCTCACACGGATTGCCACTTCATCCCATTTATTACCCACTTCCGCCGCCCCACATTTATTACAATATCTTAACAGTGCAATCCGCAACACATCTTTTCAACCAATAAGAAGGCGCCACGTGTCATCTTCTTTAACAAGAAAAATTTCCAGGATCGGGTTTTTGATAGAGGCCATTTCATGACACGACTTCAACATCAATATTGCTCGATTTGAAGAGACGAATTCAATGGTGCAATCCAATTAACAAATCATCCAGTAAATCAAAAACACCCAAATCTGTTCATCACCTTCAAGTGCCAAATGCAGAATTTTTCCACGTGGCAAGTTATTACTGGTTCTGACACGTCACTAACTCCAACAAACTCTCATTTCTTGCCTATAAATACCTAGACTAGTCCTCATTTGTAGTAGTAGCTTAATTTTGTAAAACACATAGTTCAATTTTCCCTTTCCTTTTTCCCTCACTTTTCCTCTAACTACTCAAGAGTCTGACAAACTCTTGAGTCAGTTAGTTAGTTGTTAGCTTGTAACCAACTTTGTAACTGAATTCATTCAATAAAATTCAAATTACCTTTTTCCCGCCAAATTCTGTTATTCAAATTCCAGTTTGATCTTGTTGCTGTTGAGTGTTGTTGTTGCTGATTGGTGTTTGTTATGATCATACATTGATCATAACTGTCATTGGTGAAGTCTTGTAGCTGTTTGATCAGAATTCAGTCCATACCATTGTTCATTTGAAGATTTGTAGCAGAATGATGATTATAGATGATTGTAGCTGAATTGTTGATTGATTCTTGTTGAACACTAGTGATAGGTGGTGGTTATCACTAGGGCAAGAGAGCTCAGCGCTCCTCTTCTTCCCAAAGGATATCTTCATTAGGTTCCAAAGTTCTTGTTTTTGTTCCTCTAAAACAGTCAATTGCATGCTCAATTTCCTAGTTAATCTTGATGGCTGCATGATTTACTTGATAGTAGTTGAAGTTTGATTGATATTAGTGTGTTGGTAGCATTAATCTTGCATACTTGTGTTCTGAGTTCTAGTTACTTGCATAATTTCAGTTACTTTTTGGTCTAATAGCTTAATTGAGTTCTAGCCTTGGTTATTGTTTGTTTACAGCTTTTATACATTTCATTTAGTCCATTAAAACTAGTCTGTTATAGCTTTTGAATCAGCTTAAGTCAGAACTTGATTAGCCTTTGTAAAATCTTGTTAGAAGCAGATTAAGGTGTGTTTGGGAATAGCTTTTAATCAGTTTTCAAGTATTGGAAATTTGTGTTTAAGAGTTCATTTCTAGTCTTTAAGAGGTAACAAGTAGTTTTAAGTCATTTGCTAGTCAAATAAAAAGTCAATCAGGCAATTGGCACTAGAATAGTTTGGGTTAGATATCATTCAGCTTTGTTCTCTAAAACTTACCATTTTCAATTGCTTGTTTCTTATTCATTTTTAGATGAAATTTCTTCAAATTTGTTTCTAGTTCTAGCTTATATCATAAACTTTCAGATTTTAAGAGGAAATTCTACAGTATTAGGAATTAAGTTGGAAATAAGCTTTTTAGTCCAAGTCTGAGCATTTGTCATTCTCTGAGATAAAGTGCTTACTGTTTTCTTAGTTCTCTTAATCCACTTCACAAAAGTTGTGATTTTCTTTCACCAATCAAGTTAGTTAGTGCTGAATATTGATTTTTGAAATTTTGAGCTTTTTGCAAAAAGTTGGTCAAACTTGGTCAACATAAGCTCAAAAGAGCTTATTTCAGATTTCTCATTCATTTCTGGATGAAAATGGTTCTGGTTTGATTTCCCGTTTTTGTAATAAGTTGTTTAATCAGTTTCATCACAAAAATCAAGTTGTGACTGTTTGGTTTAAGCTGTAGCTTATTTTGTGCTTATCAATAAGCACTCATTTGCTTATTTTAGCATTTTAGCAAGATTCCTTAAATACACGTTGCTTAAATTGGATTTTAAGAGTTTTGCAAGTTGTTTCAGCTGATTTGGTTGAGTAATAAGCTCAAACGAGCTTATTGTTTCTTGTAACCCGTTTTTAGTTTAAAACTTGGCTTAATTGCATTTTAGTCCTTACATTTCATTCAGTGTTTACTTTTTGGCTAAACTTCATAGAAATTAGGGTTTGCATAATTTGGTCCCTGGACTTTGTGAGTTGTTAGATTTCAGTTAGAAATTTGTTATTTTGTTACATTTTTAGTTAGTTTGTTATTGATTTTGCATTTTTAATCCTCATAGTTTTCAGATTTACATTTTTAGTCCCTATATTTGTAGAATTTACATTTCAAGCATTTTCATTTCATAGAAATTACATTTTCAGTCCTTTTAGTTTTATATTTTGCATTTTAGACTTTTACTTGAATAAAAACGTGGTATTTGCAAATTGTTTTACATATAAGTAGTTTAATATTTTTCATTTTTAAATAGTGTTGTTTGAATTAGCAATAGATTACCAAGCAAGCTTGAACAACCAAGAACAATAATAAATCTGATATTGATTGGACTTTCTATTGGTTAAGAACTGAGAAAACGAACTTGCATTATATTACATTTCATAAACATAGTGTGCCTGTATCGAACATCTTTATCAAGATCCTCGCTTCGCATCGAATTTCTAGAGATTTGCTCAGAAATCAATGAGAACGAACCTTGATGAGAGTACTATGTACCACCCCAATCGAAGGGACGAGGTAAAGTAACGATACAAAGTAATATAAGTGTTGTTCTATGTTTGAAATGATTGACCTTTGATAATAGACCGTATAATCGTTTTCCTTTGGAGAGATTATCATTGATAATTATCGTATTAGGATCGAGATCTAATCTTGTTAGGATCAATATTAGAGCATCTGTAAGCAGGAAGTTGAGATAAAGACACCCGACATACACCCATTGTGAGTTGGACATGTCTTTTAGGTTTAAGGTTTCCTATGATGGCGAACCTAACCTTACAAAATACCCGACCCGCGAGATCTGAAATGATTGTTGAAATTAGGATCTGATTATTGACTGCCGGTAGTGGGCAAGAGGATATGTGAATGTGAAATGTAGATCTTGAAGTGCCAAATGGGTAGCGAAGTTATGCCACAATTTTTAAACTTGGAAAAATGAATTCATGATCTGACAAATCATGGGATATAAGTCCCCGTTGTATGGGACCATTGAGATGACGTGAAAGATTGGTTTGAAAGGCATATAAGCTGGATCTACCCTAGGACTTCAAGAACTGCGTAAATTATGTTTCGTAAATCGAACTTGATGGAATATCTATCAAGTGAAAATCTGATTGTTCTTAGTAAAGTTTAGATCGGCGAAAAGTTGCATTCATCAAAAACCCGTGAACATCATGGATAGAGAAAGTAAGTCAACATTAAGCATGATCTTATTTCCGTAGTTATGTTTGATGAAACTCGCGTATTGTAATGAATTGCACTTGTGAGAAAGGACCGAATGTGGAGGAAATACCCACATGGCTTTAACTCTATAAGAAGCGAGTAGTAAAGTAAGATGATCTTTGAGGACAAAGATCCTGTTTAGGGGTAAATGCTGTGACAATCCGTCAATTTATGGTCAATATTTTATTCTCAATATTTATTTGAAAATATTATTTTATGAACTCACTTATTTTTGGGAAGAAATTTGGATTTACGTCTTAAAGTAGCATCGACTACGTTTAAACCGGAGGATTCTACGTTACGTGCTTACGTTTACATACACCGTCTTTGGTGACAGTCCGACATTTCAGAAAATAAATTTATCCGTGAATATTATTTTGGAGTTTTAAATTTGTGTTGGTTCATAAACTCACAAATTTACGAGAAGAGACTAGGACTTACGATTTTATTTTAACGTCCTTTACGACTAAACCGGAAACCTTAGGATTACGTATTTACGTTTTCGAACTCCGTTTTTGATGAGACAATTTTTATTGGATTCGTTTTGTGACGTTGATTCATAATTTATAAAAATATTTTTCGTAAAAGGACCCGAGGGCACGCAAATCGAGGAAACTAGAATCGAGGAGTACCCGTAAATAAATGGGGATGAGACAAGTGGGACACTTGCCCCACCCCCACTCAAAACCGGCCTAAGTAGCCAACACATCTCATGATGTGTCAACTTGGTAGCAACTAAGCTAACAAGTGTTAGCTTAGCTTAAAAGCTACACCATTCCAACACAAAACCACTTCTACCATACCACTTCCTCATTTCAACATGCAAAACCACTCAACATTATCTCTTCTCCTCCCAAATATGTCGTCCCATATCCCTTAAAAACATCCACTTTTGATCAAAATTTACCATGGAATCTTATGTTATATACACATATGTTGAAGCCCTTTTGAAACCCTATTGATTGGTGGTGCTTATAACATCCAAGGAGGAGTTTTCATGGAGTAGTAGGGCTGATTTTCCACAAGGAGTTTATGAAGATTGGTGGTCTTGAAGATGGTCTTGGTGCATTACAAGTTTCTCCATCAAAATCCATGTTTTGATCAACCTACATCATCATGGTGGTATAAAGATTGTTCTCCTCAACTTCTTGTTATTTTGATTATGTAAACATGTATTTTATTTCCTATTGTATATGTATATAATGATTATATGATGATAAAAATGTTATGTGAGGATTTGGTGTTGATAAATATGATTAAAAAGGTGAAAACTATAAGAAACAAGGTCAAAATCTTGCTTAATTTACATGGCTGTATAAAACAGTAAAGAAACATGTTATGAACTGATAAAATGATGAATTAGAATTGATATACAGTAAGCTATAAGTCTTGTACACATGTGAGAGTTGGCCATGCAATGGAATCATTGTAATGAGTGAGATATGATCAAAACAAGTTTAAGATACAAATCTGAGTTCACTGTTTTGGACGATTTTTAGAAAAATACTTAGAAGATGATTCAACAGTAGCTATAGAAGCGTTAAATGGAGCACATATCATGTAGTTTATGTGATAAAAATTTGAGCTTCTATCTCCATATAGAACTCTAGATATGGCAGTTTTGGTGAAAGTGAAGATAAAAATCAGATTTTGGAAATTAAAATATAATACTATTATATAAGCACTCAAAATTTAATAGTATAAAATATAAATTAAAACCCACTAACTTATGGATTCTATTTATATAAATATGTAAAAGGTGGAATAAGTGTATAAATTATAAAAATGGTAGTGGACTAACACTTATAAGTTATAAAACTATAAACACGATTTTTACGACTTTTTCGGCTATTACCGTAAAATTAACGTTTTTCGCCAATTAAAACTTAGACGATCAAACCCGTCTAATGTAAAGTTTTTAAAAGTCATATACTGATATATAAGTATCTAATACAAGTAAAAACCGATAAAACCCGAACTATAGACATACGGACATTAACGAGCTAAATAAGCATATTGGACTAATAATTGGACTAAATAAGTTAAACACTCATAAAAAGTACTTATTGGGCTTAACCCATTTAGGCCCAACTTGTAAAGTGTAGATACTGATAATATAAGTATAACATGGATTAAAACAAGTTAAAGAACTTATAATAAGTTTATTGGACTTAAAATATGTAAATATGTAAAACTAGTAAACTAGTATAAAAGTTATCGACACATAAACACTAAAATGAGTAAACAAGAGTATGTAAACCCACTTGATCGTCATATATAGATATAATCATCATATGTATACATAATTGCTATTTTTATAAATTCATTGGACATGAGTCTAAGACGAGTATTATTTGTCTAGGTTTCCGTGATTGAAGCAGGTACCGTACATCCGAATTGCCGATAACCTGCCTTCCCACATCAACGTGAGTTCATAGCCTCGCACTCTTTTAAATGTTTTTATGAAATGTTTTATAAACCCACGAGGGAGATAACATGTTAGTTTTTATAAAATAGGACACCATTTGTCCTGATTGTTTGTTCATTGATTTTGGACCCGAATGATTGAATGACCCGATTGTATGACCCGATAAATGATTAAAGGACCCGATAGATGAAATTAAATGGATTATTAAAGTTAGGTTATGTCACTAAAAGTCCCATTAGCATGAATTGTGAAATACCGGGATTTGGTAGACGCTTATGCATATAATAGTACTATTTGGGGACGATCACCCCAGTTCGCGCCTTGACGGTTGATCCCCGTCGTGCCACATTGATTGGTAAGCGAATTTATGTAGGAGAAGATTTCCATAGCGTGACCTTTGTGACGACACGCTACTTTAGATGGGCAGATTTGGTATTGGGTTAGCTACTTGTTGTTGGTTTAGTAAGGTAACAATGTCATGCGGCTTATAATAATCCAAACTAACGAAATACTACTAGACGCACCGAATTACGATGTATTGCCTGACTAGCAATACAGGGTCATACTACTGATATTATGTTCGTGTTTTGGTTTTCATAACCATATTCATATAACGGTTTTTATTTTCATACAATGTCATAAGACGTATTGTATGATGTTTTTACGACATTGGCTCGTATAATGATTTTTAAGGCAAACGCCTACATTATGATTTTGATGAGGATTTGTATAGAATGACTTTGGCTATTTTATGGCCTATTAAAATGATTTGTACAAAATGATTTTCAGTATTAATTTTATACTGATATTATATTGATGGATTTTATTAAACTCTATGAATTCACTCGGCGTTATCGCTGACCTTTTCTTTTAACATGTTTTATCTCAGGTACTTGAAGGTAATTCTCGGGACGACAACAAGAATTCATGGCCCGCACTTAAATTATAATTTCCATTCAAATGCTTTGTAAAACCTGTATGAAATATAATGACTTGGGACCTATGTAAATTTGATATTTATGAATGGAAATGCTTTATTAATAAACGACGCGATTTTTATGCATTGTCTATGATGTGAGTAATGTGCTATCCCGTAACACCAACTAGTCTTCCGCTGTATTGAGTTGTATAAATTTGGGGGTGTTACAACAAAGTCTTCCGATCCTTCTGGTAACGATAGAATAGGCGCACTACACAACATTTGTTTCAACTTCTGGAATGCTAATTCCTCCTTATCTCCCCATTCGTATTTCACCTTCTTTTGAGTCAACTTCGTCAATGGTTTCGCGATCTTCGAGAATCCCTCGATGAACCTTCGGTAGTATCCGGCGAGTCCTAAGAATTGGCGAATTTTAGTCGGTGTCATAGGAGCAGTCCACTCCCTAATTGACTCAATCTTGGCAGGATCAACATGAATCCCCTTGCTATCAATAACGTGACCTAGAAATTGTACTCTTGGCAACCAAAAATCACACTTCGAGAACTTAGCGTACAATTCCTCCTTCTTAAGCAATTCCAATATTATCTTAAGATGTTCCTCATGTTCCTTCTCATTCCTTGAGTAAATCAGTATGTCATCGATGAACACAATGACAAACTTGTCCAAATACGATTTACACACCCGGTTCATGAGGTCCATAAACACAGCAGGTGCATTTGTCAAACCGAATGGCATCACTTGGAACTCATAGTGTCTATACCTAGTCCTAAAAGCAGTCTTTGCAACATCTTCCTCACGGACTCTCAATTGGTGATAACCAGACCTAAGGTCAATCTTTGAGTAAACGCTCGATCCTTGCAACTGATCAAACAGATCATCGATCCTAGGTAACGGGTAACGGTTCTTGATGGTAAGTTTGTTCAACTCACGATAGTCCATACACATCCGAAAACTCCCATCCTTCTTCTTTACAAATAAGACTGGAGCTCCCCAGGGTGAAGAACTCGGTCTTATGAATCCTTTATCAGTCAACTCTTGTAGTTGCGTCGCTAGTTCTTGCAATTCCAACGGTGCTAAACGGTAAGGCGCTTGAGCAACAGGTGCAGCTCCCGGTATTAAATCGATCTGGAATTCAACTTGTCTGGCCGGCGGTAATCCAGGAAAATCTTCAGGAAAGACTTCCGGAAAATCCCGTACGATAGGTACATCTTCCAACCGTTTTTCTTCCGTCTGCTTTTCAGTAACACAGGCTAAAAATACGTGGCAACCTTCCGATAACAACTTCTGAGCCTTGACACGCGAGATAATGTTCAGTCGTGACTTCCCTTTTCTCTTACTTGTATCCCCTTGTACCTCCAAAACTTCATCACCAAATGGTAAGCGAACGATCTTCTCGTCGCATACAATCGTAGCATGATATCTCGACAACCAATCCATTCCGACAATCACGTCAAAACTCCCTAACTCAACAGGCATAAGGTCTATTACGAAAGGATGACCTAGAAGGTTTAAAGTGCATCCACGGAGTATAGTGTCGGCTTCTATCAACTTCCCATTAGCTAACTCAATAGTGTACTTAGTGTCTAAGGGCGAAGGGGTCACATCAAGTAAAACACTAAAAACAGTCGACACAAAACTCCTATCGGCTCCAGTATCAAATAAAATAGAAGCATAACGACCATTGAGAAGAAATGTACCCGTCACGACGTCGGGGTTTTGTTGCGCTTCTCCTCCTCCTATCACATAGACCCTTCCACGAGCTTCCCCGGCTTTAGCAATCTTTCCTTGGTCCTTATTCTTTTTCTTAGGGCACTCATTGCTGTAGTGTCCCTTTTGCTGACATTCAAAGCAAGTGACGTTGGCTTTCAGGTTGGGTGGTGACTTGCAGTCTCTAGCAATGTGTCCAGTTTTCTTGCAGTTGTGACATTGTACGTTGCATTGTCCATTGTGGTGACGCTTACATCGGTTGCACAAACGTAACGTCCCATTGTATACTGCCTTTTCCCCAGTACCAACAGTGTACGCTTTCACGGTTTCTTGCCTCTTATTCGGATAGTTCCCATGGTTGTTCCTTTAGTTATTCCCCCATTTTCTCTTGTTTTCCGCGGCATTTCCAGCATTTGCTCGAACAACTTGGTCCATAAGACTGTGAGCCATCCTTATAGCATCACTAACTTTTGTCGGTCCAGACGATGTCACATTCCCTTGAACTCTACCAGGTAAACCTCAAATATAGCGCTCAACCTTCTTTTCTTCATCTGGAACCATTCCAGGATATAGCAAACACAACTCTTGGAACCTCCTAGTGTACATACCAATGTCATTGTTCTTCACAGTCAGGTTCCACAATTCAATTTCCATTTTCTGAATCTCATTACGAGGACAGTATTCCTTAGTCAACAACTTCTTAAGTTCCTCCCAACTCATTCCATATGCCTCCTCGGCTCCAACCGTCTGCACATGGGTGTTCCACCATGTCAACGCTCCAGCAGCTAAAGTACAAGTAGAATAAGTCACTTGGTTTTCAACAGTACATCCACTGACACGGAACACAGATTCCATCTTTTCAACCCAACGAGCTAATCCGACAGCTCCTTCAGTACCATTAAAATTCAAAGGGTCACAACTCCTAAAGTCCTTGTAAGTACACGGCTTAGGCGGTCGATTGTCAACATCGTTCGGCGGTGCTTGGTTCACGTTGTTGTTAGCTTGAATGTTTGCCAGTGCAGCAGTCACTTGTTGTGTAATCAGTTCTTCCAATTGTGCGTCAGTCATTCCGTTACGTGTGTTCACCATTGTTTCTCTGCGTTAAGACAACAATGCAATCAAGGTTCAAGCACGAATATACACGTTTTATATTTCTTATGCTAAAATAAAATGCAGAATTTAACAGTACAACAAACATAAAAAGGATAGTCACTGGTCAAAGTCATAAAGTTAAATTCCCATTCATAATCAAAATATCGAGTACATAGTCATAAAATAAGAGTTTGATTACATCTAGTCTACTCCAACTAACCGAGTACTACTCTAGTTTAGTGGATATAATGCCCAAAAGATAAAGATGTCAATCTACTATAGAATTCAGCACAATAACAATGAAACTCTAAGTGCGACGACGACGATCACACTCAGCACATCTCGGTGAGTCACTCCTCGGGTCTCCATCTGCGGCTCGGTCTCCTCCACGAACTGACTCCAACTCACGCCTCAACCTAGCAACCTCCTCAAGTGTGGTATCCAACAAGTCGCGGGTATCCTCGTTATCCTCTAACAATCCAAAAACCGCATCCTCAAGTAGACGAAAACGAACAGCATCTGAATCCCTAGCAGATCCTATCATAACAACACATGACCTAGGTCTAGAGGGCTCTCCAACATGATGAGTAGGTGGTGCAGAAACAGTAGTAGCAGCTCGACTCCCATGAGTAGGCGATGCCTCAGGTGTAGTGTGTGAATCAGACATACGAATCTTCTTCTGTTGGCATGACGAATCAGAATCAGACAAGGCTCAAGATCTAACACCGGATGGTCCAGCTCCATCAGCAGGTGGTACAGTATCATCGGAATCAGTATAAACCTCAGCTGGTGGCATACCCCATAGAGCTTCCCTCTCCTCTCTAAACCGCTGACATGGAACAGTAGGCTTCTTCTTCAAGTTGGATGTCTTCCTAATCTCACTCCTCCTATTGGGCTCAACTCTCTCAGGTACAATAGTCAAAGCATCAACCCTACTATCATCATCAGCCTCAGCATCCTCGCTATCACTACTAGCCACAACCATCCTAACGTCAGTATCACTCTCGATCTCATCATCCATGTCCTCATCATCCTCACGATCTACCTCATATCCATCCATATCATCATCACCCTCATGATCTACCTCAACACCATCCATATCATCCTCATGACCTACCTCATGTCCATCCATACCCTCATCACCCTCGTGATCTACCTCAATACCATCCACGTCATCCTCATCATCCTCATCGTCCTCACTTCCACTAACCCACTCGATCAAAGTATGATACACAACAGGTGACATCCCATCAACAACATCAGAAGTATCAGACAACACATCAGGCTCACCCTCATCATCCTCCTCCGGATCCTCGTCAGGGTCATACTCCGCACCTTCCTCCTCAGGATCAGCCTCCTCAGGAGCCTCCTCTGGGTCATTCTCCGGCTCGACATGATCTGGTATCATCTCAATCTCGTCCTCCCACTCTTCGTCAGTAGATTCAGGCTGGTAAGTAATAGTAGATGACGACATAACCTGCAACAACCAAAATGTGTATTAAAGCGGTTGTAGGGTATGCATGAAATAATCATGTATAGAAAT
The DNA here is from genome assembly GCA_025667525.1 of Glebionis coronaria. Taxonomy (NCBI): domain Eukaryota; kingdom Viridiplantae; phylum Streptophyta; class Magnoliopsida; order Asterales; family Asteraceae; genus Glebionis; species Glebionis coronaria. Next base: position 604,971,908 of record CM046875.1, on the reverse strand, counting down.
TAAAGTATGCAAATCAGCGAGATGCATATGTGTAACACCCCCAAATTGGCCCAGCGGAAGCCCACGAGTATTGGGGTCTGTTACGTCATGATCATTCGAGTCTTGATCCGAGAGAACGACCTCTATGCCAAATATCACAATGTTGACTCCAAATAATCATTCAGTCAAGTACCTGAGAATACATGCTTAAAAGTGTCAACACAAAGGTTGGCGAGTTCATAAGTTTTATTAAAATGTTTAAGACACTTTAAAAGTTTACAAGGACAACTACTAAAAGTAGTGTCGCAAAAACGTTAAGGAATCCAGAGTTTCACAATAAAGAGACATTACATCAAAGTTCAATCATAAATCAAAGTTTAGAACTAGCATACCAGTTAACACAAAAACTTCAGTTCATACACAAGTTGTAATTCATGCTCACAGTTCATTTCAATTCGGCTTTTAGGTTCATGAACTCATTCACACCCAAGTTCAATTCAATAGTCACGGTCAATATACATACCAATGTCATATTCTCGGTTCATGTCAGTATCACAATCGAGGTCACATATTAGAACTATAGCAATAAGCATATGAGCATCATACCAAACCAGCATATAAGTATCATATCAAACCAGCATACGAGTATGATATCAAACTAGCATACAAATATCATAACAGACCAGCATATAAACATCATGTCAAACTAGCACACAAGAATCATATCAGACTGGCATATAAACATCATGTCAAACTAGCACACAAGAATCATATTAGACCGGCATATAAACATCATGTCAAACTAACACACAAGAATCATATCAGACCGGCATATAAACATCATGTCAAACTAGCACACGAGAACCCTATCAAACCAGCATGTAAACATCATTTCCAACCATCTTATAAGTGTCATATAAAAACCACATGCATGAATCACGTCAATACCACACCTAAGGATTAGATCAATCCACGTACAATAATCCTATCATATCTCATGCAGGAATCATGTCAGAACCACATAATAAATTCACGTCAAGATCATTTCATACTATAGTCAAGATTCGTATCGATATCACAGCTAAGATTCATATTAGATCAATACATGATTGTAGTCAAGATTCATATAAATATCGCAGTTAAGATTCATATCAGATCAATACATGATTGTAGTCAGTATTCATATCAGATCAATACATGATCGCAGTCAGGATTCATATTCAAGATTCATAGCAAGATCAAGGTCAAGATTCACATTCAAGATTCATAGCAAGATCAAGGTCAATATTCACATTCAAGATTCATAGCAAGACCAAGGTCAAGATTCACATTCAAGATTCATAGCAAGATCAAGGTCAAGATTCACATTCAAGATTCATAGCAAGATCAAGGTCAAGATTCACATTCAAGATTCATAGCAAGATCAAGGTCAAGATTCACATTCAAGATTCATAGCAAGAACAAGGTCAAGATTCACATTCAAGATTCATAGCAAGATGGACCACAAAATTTCAGTTCAAGTACCCAAGGCAACTATAGGAGATATAGTTACAAGTGTAGGATAAATCGGGTGTTTTAGTGTTTATGATAGCGCTAAGCTCATGATATCGAAGCTAATGATCCAGTACGTACACCACAATGTACATATAAGTTGCCCCAAGTGGGAGTCTAGCCAAGACTACCCGAGTTCACACAAATGATATACACTCGTCCGGCGTCAGAATGCCTGAGTGGAGGTTGTCAAGCCTCAATAGATCTATCCATAACATAAGAGCTTACTCCCGCAGAGTAATTAACGATTCATGATAGTGGGGACTATGGCTATCGCTACTTAGGCTAATCATAAACGAAGTTCACTGAGTGTTTACAGAATTCAATTCTTTTGCGTCCACAAACAAGCACAAGCAGTCATTTCATTTCACAATATTAAACATACAAAGCAGTTTAAAAGGAGCTATGGGATAGCTCAGATATTCACAAGTATAATTCATCAATAATCCGAAAAGTGTAAACTCCTAGGTCACGTAAACAATCCTCAAAAGTACAAGCACGTACGCAATATAAACAATATTCGAAAGGATATCAACGCACATGTATCACAATAATACTTGTAAAGTATAGACATGTAATCGCAACAATCATTGAAATGCACAAACACGTATTTGACATCGACAAGCATGTATCTCCCCCAAAAGAGACTCAAAACATTTATAAAGCGTTTTGAAAACAAAAAGAGGGGGTATGAACTCACATCGATGTTGCAGAACAATTAGCAGTGACGTGAACACAAGAGTAGTGTAGCGTAGGCCAGAACTGCTCGACACCAAAAGTCACAGTTCATCTTATCGATCATCTTTCATCATCCCAAATCGATGCATCCAAGATTTCCCGATAAAAGGTTTCTTCAATAACGTCGGTTTGTAAATCGCTTAAATCCCATATCGAAATCGTTCGGTAATCGGTTCAATAACTGGTTCAGTAATCGGTTCAGTAATCGGTTCAGTAATCGGTTCGGTGATCGGTTCAGTAAGGTGAAGCGGAGGATACCACCATGTATGTAATATATATACCTAATATATATTACACACGGAGGAACAGAATATGTACATAATTCATAGCTTGAATTATATAACAAGAACAGACAACGCACGAATAACTCAGAATATACATGACACGCGACATGTTCAAAACTCAAGAAGATGACAACAAGAGAATAAAATAATCCAAGCATGCAATACCTTGCAAATAAAATAAACTTAAATAATTCGACACATTTTCAAAATCACCTATTAATTAAGGATTATTTAATAAAAGAAAACACACGTTTTATAGTTTCAAGTGATGTTTCAAAAGCATATAGTTAATTATGATTCTATAAAATAATATTTTATACGTCGTTGTTTCTTTATCGTCAATTTAATATTTCTAAAAGGGTGTTTTAGTTTCTAAATAATATTTAAGAAAACTAAATAAATATTAAATTTAAAAAAATTTTGGCACGACCCATTCGTTTATATAACGTTTTCCATAATCACAAAACATCACGTTTTCGCTTTCACAATCAATATGTGTTTCAATTGTCCTCGTATTTCTATTATATCAAATAAATCCTCCTTGATTCGTATACAATAAATAAAAAGGATTTTACCTATAATCAAGTAAATAATCAACACTTTCAACCATTCATTAATCACAACACCAAACGCCCCCAAAACTGCCATAAAACCATTATCCAAACGCCCCCCCCCCCCCCCCTGTTTGGCTGTTAAACGCATTGCCAAACGCCCCATAAACTGATTTTTAATCACATCATTAGCCCTTTAACGGCTGTTAACTTAACCAAACGACACCTAACTATCGTTAAATCATAAAATCGAACATACACTTATTATTTCGGATCTATACCCATTGTTCATTAATAAAACAAAATAAAGTAACGCAACTCCACCACACGCCCAACACCACCGTGGTGTGGCTGTGGTGGCGACACAGATCCGAATACCACGGTATGGTGGTTCCGGTGACAGGACAGCGAACAAACACCCCTTTGCGGGCTGGAAAATACCGAAACCAACACAAAATAAACACCACAATCGTGGTGGTGGTGGTTTAAACAACAGATCTGGGCAAGATGATGGTGGCGGCTGACATCAGGTGGGAAACGACCAGTGGTTACACAAGGTGGTGATGATGACGGTTGTACACCACTCGATGGTGTATGGTGATGGCTATATCGACGGCTGGTAGGCCATGTGTGGTGGCGGTAAGGTGGTGTAAGGGTGAGAGTGACAGCGACGTGGTGAAGTAGTGGAGTAGGTGGTGGTGGCTGATTCGGTGGTGTAGCAACGAAGAGGATGACCGGATTTGGAGGTGGTCGCCGGAAATCATTTATGAGGCGCGTGAATGAGGGAATCGAATAGATCGGGATGTATGGAGTAATTTTCGTGTTAATCGAAAAGTTGGCCGGAAAATATTTTCCGGCGGCGGCTATGGTGGCTGGCCGGATTTAAATGGAGAGAGGGAGAGAGAGTTTATAAATTAGGGTTGAGTGTGTGTGTTTTATTTTTGTAAAGATGAAAATGAATGAAAAATGTGTATAATATTTATATAAATTAAATAAAAGTTGTTAAAAGTAAATGGAAAGTTTTATTTACTTGAGGGTTCGAAATGTAAATAACTAATAAAGTTTTCTTTTATCTTGTTTAACGTGACTCGGGGCTCGATCGGGATTGATAAAGTTCGATTCATGACACGAAAGTTACGCCATTGTTTTTAAAACAGATTTTCCAATAGAACTGGCTATTCACTTGACTATTTTTCATGGTTATTTCGTAAACTCTTTTAAAATGTTAATTATCTATTAGGTACCCCGGTCAAGCTTCGTTTTAAAGAAAGACGGACTTTAACCTAAATATTTCTTGTTTTTAGCAAACGGTATTGAGTCAAAAGCATCAAATAATTTAATAAATCGTTTTATTAAATATCTCGTGAGAATTAAATATTAATTTAATTTTTATCATGGTGGTAAGCAAACTGCGTGATTTTCAGATTTTGTCATTATATATCCCGTTTTCAAATCCAATAAGTTTGGTAGCGCTCAAAAATAAATTTCAAATAATAATTAGTATAGTTTATTATTATTTATGGTAACGAAAATTCTCTGGTGTTACAATATGTATATAATACATATTACGTATTACATAATATATATTACATATTACTTATAGTGTTATCCTACGTAATACATTACGTAGTACACATATGTATACAGAGTAACAAGTAGCCACATCGGTTATAGTCTAGGACTAAGATGCAAACCTGGTTCTCTATAACCAAGGCTCTGATACCAAATCTGTAACACCCCACAATGTGATATGCGGAAGCGGTGAAGCTCGGGGGCTGTTACGTCATTGTATCATAGTTCAAGGTACAAGAGAACGACTCTAAATGAGACGTTTTATAAAAATACCTCGTTGAATTTAAATAAAAGCATCAAAGTACAAAAGGTCTCAGTTTCAAAAGATAGCGTAGCGGAATATAAAAGTTTTAAACATCAACGAGATAACAGTTCAAAAGCATAAGTAAATAAATGTCCGAAGATAGCCAAGAAATGCATGCGGACTCCAAGTACTTCATACAGCAGATACAAATCATCATCAATTACCTGAGATAAATGCTAAATTGGGTCAACATAAAGTTGGTGAGAATATAGGTTTCAAGTAAAAATTCATAGTAATTCGGTTTCAGATTTCATTTCATGTACACATGCAACTATAGGAGATATAGTACCAAGTGTAGAATAAATTGGGTGTTCACAATATTTATGATAGCTAAGCTCGTGACATCGAAACTAATGATCCAGTGCATACAATAGATTGTATACATAAATTTTGCCCCAATGGAGTACCTAGCCAAGATAACTCCGTTCACACAAATGGTATACACTCGTCCGGCGTCAGAATGCCCGAGTGGAGGTTGTCAACCCTCAATAGATCTATCCATATCATAAGAGCTTACTCCAGCAGAGTAATTAACGATTCACGATAGTGGGGACTACGGCTAAAGCAACTTAAGCTATCTCATAAACAGTGTTCACAAAACGTTCACAGAAATCAAGTTTTACTTGCGTCCAGAAGCAAGCATCGAAAGCATTTATCACATCCCAAAACATTAAACATATAAAAACAGTTTAATAGGGGTCTATAAACTCACCTCAAGCAACGATTCAAACCGCACAAGTAAGATCAAATAGTAGCGAGCAACTCTAGCAACAACCTAAATATAATACTATAGTTTAGGCGCTAGCAAATAAGTCACAATAGTTCGTCACGTACGTTACTCATCAATCATATATATATTTTTGTTGTCAAAATCGTGACTTGTAAATGTTATATCGTTATAAACATTATAGTATATATATACTGAGGCAAAAATATTTATTTTTGAGAACGAAATTTCGACAGCCTTTCGGCGTAAATTTTAATTTACCCAAATTTATCTTAATAAATTTTCCAACACGATTTCTAACGAAAATTCGGCAGCCTTTCGGCGTCACGTAAAAATTTGCCATTTTTAGTAAGTACTCAAATCTTGTCCTAAAACCCTATTTTCAACACTTTCTCAATCGCCAATATTTCAACAAGTCATTTTCCCGCAATAGTATCAATTTCCACTTCCAACGTTCAAACTTTTAACAATACATCAAGTATTCACAGTTCGCGCTAATACCCTTTTACAAAACAAGTCCAACGTTCAAATACAACTTTTAGTAACCATTTCGACACTTAAAACAACTCCGTTTGACTCGAAAACGTCGTTTCGACCACTTTAAAATCTAGACAGCAAACACATTATAGTGTTTTTCACAAAAATTAAGTTTTCCGACAACGAAATTTAAACGACCATATCTTACTCATTTTAGCTCCGTTTTTAGCCCATAATATGTCGAACGAAGGTATTAACTTATATTTTCATAATATCGTAGTAAACTAGTGTCAAAACAAATTTTACGACCCTCTACGCCTCTTATAAAAATCGGACAGATTGTATGTTTTTCGTAAAAACTCGTTTTCGACCATTTTCAAGCGTAACCACTAGTAGTAACACTACTAGTTCCCTCTAATTATTCATAAACACCATCAAAATCAAATATTTAACTTCAAGTTCACAAATCTAAAAATATACATCTTTATATTTTTACAAGTCTTTCAGTTAAACCATTTTTATGCATGGATCTAATAGATCCACACAAAATTTTCATAGATCGAAAATATTTCATGACCAAAAATAGTTTTTATCATTTTATTTCAAGAAAATAGTTGATGAGTAGCATGCATGCATAGATCTTCAAAGATTATGCATGAAAAATGAAAAAGATGAAAAAAGTTTAAGAAATAACCTTGAGTAACGACTCTACGTAACCACGACAAACCGATCTACGCTCTAACCCACTAATAATCAACAAGAACTCAACATCTATAAACTACCACCAAAACTTCTCAAATCTACAAACCAAGAAAACCCATTCTTCTTTATACTTGTACAAACCCTAGGATGTTTTTATTTTGTGTCAAATCTTCTTAAAATGAAGCTTCAAGAAAATCAACAATGGTGGAAATGGAGTTTGTGTGTGTGCCGTGTGTTTTAGAGAGAGATATGAGAGTTGTGTGTGTTTTTTAGTGAAGTGTATGTGTAAATAATGTGAAGTGATTTTGAGGTTAAATGGTTAATAAGTTAAAAGGTGTAGGAAAATGTAAGTTAAGCTCAAAATGGCAATTGGAAGAAAATTTGGTGTATCTTGCATGTGGGTGGGTTTTTGGCCGGTTATGGGGGGTCCCACAAGGTAAATAATTTAAAAAATTTACTATGATAACTAGTTAGAAGGTTTAAGGTAAAAAGGTTAGTTAGTTTTAGGTAAATGTCGAAAAGTATATAATTAAGTTTAAAATTACGTAAAACTTAAAAATTTGACGAAATATATTAAATTTACGATTCTTCGACGAAAACTGCTATTTTATGATTTATAAAGTATTTTATGCATGCTAACGACGGTTAAACGTAAAAACGACGTAAAATACGAAAACGCGATACGTTAATTAAATATTCACAGAAAATACGATTTATTACTATAAATAGCAAAATACTAAAATACAGGCATATAAACATATACAGAAATATTTAAATACGATGTTCATGAAAATACGATCACGCTGTTAAACACTAAACAGTTAAGCACATAATTCACAGATAACGAATAATCTCACGGATTATCATCAATTCATTGACTGTCTCAGCACTTTGGTCAGGTTCACAGAAAGTGTTCAGAATAATGACTGAGCACAGTGTCAGGTCATTACTCGTCATCAAACAGTTTTTCAGAAAACGTGGGATAACTTCCCGGTTCCAACACAGTTAAATCATATAGTTGACTAAATAAAAAGTCAAAGGGTAAAATAGTCATTTTACAAAGTAGGGGAAAATTACCAGGTGTTACAATTCCGACACTTACTCCGATTGTACATTGCGATAGCTCCTTGCATTGTACATTGCGATCGGGTATAAGGCAATATTGAAACGTTACTCTGCCAAAATTTCATTAAGCACATTCCGACAGGTATTGCGATCACACATTCCGACAGGTATTGCGATCACACATTACGATAGTTATTTCGATCACACATTCCGACAGGTATTGCGATTAAGATATTCCGACAGGTATTGCGATCAACACATTTCGACAGGTATTGCGATCAAACATTCCGATAGGTATTGCGATCAAACATTCCGCCAGGTATTGTGATCAAGCATTGCGATAGGGATTCCGATAGACATTGCGACAGAACTTGTTTGTGCATTTCGATAATTATTGCGACCAAGTATTGCGATAGTTATTGTGATCAAGTATTGCAACAGAACTTGTTTTGTGCATTCCGATAGAGTGACAAGATTTCCAAGATTATTCAAAAAAACGTGTTTTTTGAAATTTTTTGTGTAATTTAGTCGTGGAATTTTTGGTTTATTGAGAACATAATTTAGGGGATTTTAACATTATTTCTCCGTTTTAACACACAACAACAAACACATTAACTTTCTCTCATTGTTCGATCAATATTAGTAAATCTTTACTTATCAAAATGGAGTACACATCTCTTACGGATAAGTCCATCCTCTCGGGTACGGATAATCGTCCACCAATGTTGGAGAAGTCTATGTACGAGGATTGGACTTCCCGAATAGAACTTTACATGTTGAACAAAGAGAATGGACATCTCATTTGGGCATCGGTGCTCAATGGACCATTAGATTATGGTACAGTGACGGAAGGTACGACTACTCATCCTCGCACAACGGGTGAATTGACTGGAGATATGAAGATTCAAGACAAATGTGATAAGTATGCTACAAACATCATTCTCCAAGCCCTTCCTCCAGATGTCTACAAACTCGTCAGCAAACATAAAGTTGCCAAAGAATTATGGGATGGAATTCGTGTTCTAATGCAAGTCACCTCGTTAACTAAACAAGAACGAGAGTGCAAGCTTTATGATACTTTTGATAAGTTTGCCTATGTGCCAGGGGAGACTCTCAATGACTACTATCTGAGATTTACCCTATTGTTGAATGAGCTCAATATCTATGGCATGGCAATTCCTACGTTTCAATTGAACACCAAGTATTTGAACACTCTTCCTTCAGAATGGAAAAAGTACGTGACGGATGTTAAATTGGCTAAGGACTTGCATAACACTAATGTGGATCAACTTCAAGCTTTTCTTCAACAACACGAATACCATGTGATCGAGGCTCGGTTGTCTAAACCTCAAGTTCATGATCCACTTGCCATGTATGATTCTCAACAAAACATGACTTATACTTATCAACAACCATCATACTTGCAGCAGCCACCACCACACACCTATCAACAACCATCTTATCAACCACCAATGATGCCACAACAAGCATTTCAACAAAGTGTTCATCAATAATCTTTTCCACAGCAACCACCATATCAGACATCACCATTACAAGCCAACACTTCTCCAATGGGCTATACTCCTCAGCAAGGATACTTTTCACTTGAAGCACAACCAGCATAAGCCTTCTACTCTATTGAACTTCCACCAATCCAAGCACCGGTCTTTACTCCAAATGATACGCCAACTGATGTTCTAAACCATCTCACTGCCTACTTATCAAAACTTGTTGCAACTAGAGGATTTCCACCAACAAACAATCAGCTCCACACCTCTTCAAATCCTCGACAACAAGCCACTGTTCAAGATGGTCAAGTAACGGTGCAACCTATTCAGGGAAGGCAAACTTCATATGGAACTCCTACAAGGACGGTGAATGCTCAAGCTGTGAATTCTCAAGCTAATATAAATAGAAGCCCTATTGGTCCTCAAAAGGTTGTGACTTGCTACAATTGTCGAGGACAAGGTCATATGGCTAGGGAATGCACTCAGCCGAAAAGGAGGAGGGATGATGCATGGTTTCGTGAGAAGATGTATATGGTCGATCCTCAGTCTAAGGGAAAGATTTTGGATTCAGAGGAGTTAGCATTTCTTGCAGACCCAGGGGCAGCAGATACTGAAGGCATTGCAGTCGTCTCTACTTCTAATGCAGCTTATCAAGCAGATGATCTTGACGCATATGACTCGGATTGTGATGACATTCACTCTGCCCAAGCTGCTCTCGTTGCTAATCTCTCTCACTACGGTTCTGATGTCGTCAGTGAGGTACCAACCACATATAATAATATCGATGATAACCAACATCAAGTTGGGCATGAAAATGACAACCTCGAACAACATTCGGGAACTAGTAACTCAAAAGATGTGGTACCCAATCCTACACATTTGAGTGAACCTCAACCAAATGCTCCGACGGGTATGGAATCTTATGCTCAACATGATTTGGTCATGGTACCTAAACATATTATTGATCAAATGCATATGGCTCTCAGACAATCCATAGATACGAATTCCACCCTAACTGCTGAGCTTGCGTTGCATAAAGAAAAGGTCAAAACTTTTGAAATGGTCCCTCAAGCAGAGAAAATAACATGTTCTGAATTTGACCAATTTCGTTTTGAAAAGATTGAACACTTGAAAGAAATAGAATCATTAAAAGCTAATCTTTTCAATGAATTAAAAGCTAAAGAGTCGGTTGTCAATGATTTTCAGAAACTTAAAATGGATTTCGAAACTCTCGAGTCTAAAAAGTTTGAATCAGAAATTAATGCTACCAAACTTCTTAAATTCAAAGAACAACAGCTTTTAAAACAATACGCTTCCACATAAAAGGTTCATCTTTTAACTAAATCACTTAAAGAACTCGAACTTAAGCGTCTTCAAGATTTACCACCTAATCCCGGTTATGCAAAACAAGCTCAGGAATATATTCTGTGTCTTTATGATATGACCATAATTGGCAAATCGAAAGAAGCACCTTATGTTCGTAGTTCTAAGGAGACACATTCACTTATGGAAGAAACTCATTCTAAAATGTTTCCAAAATTCCATACGATTGATTATGATAAGCATAATAAAGATCAACTTTCTAAAAAGACACGTATTCGCTTACAAAAGGAATTAGTTGAACTAACAGTTCTTGTATTTGTCAAATGAAAACCCTCCTAGTACGTCTCCTACACTCGTCAAAACGGATTTAACGAAGTTACTTCCATCGGTAAGTAAGGCGTCCGTTAACTTAAAAGCGGTACACCAACACTTAGCCGATTTTGACAAGGTCATTTTGGAACGTACGATGGCCACGGCCATAACGAAAGGTGAATGGAACTTTGAGCACACTAGAGCTGCGTTCCAATACGAAATTGTTCCGTTTTTAAATAATGTTAAAGCTTGTCTTAGTAATCTTGATCAAGATTTGCGTTTGTAAATAGAAGAAGTTAAATGTGTTTTCAATGAAACGGATGATGCTTATGAAAATAGTTTACATGAAATAGAACGGGTTTCACGCCAAAATGATCAGCTTCTAAAGCAAGTGATGTCTCATGATATAGTTTCCGTCTGTGTGAATAAAAGTGTTGATGATGATTCTATTGTGCATAATGTTGAATCTGTGGATAATGTGGTATATAGTACTTGTCACGAATCTGGCGCTGAATTTTTAAAGCTTCAAGATTCATATTCTTCGCTTTCAAAACGTTTTGATGAGATTCAAACACATTGTATTTCGCTTGAATGCAAGCAACACCTTATTCAAGAAATCTTTGAAACGTCATTCGAAGGTGTTAATATCGATGATGCAAACTTTGAAAAGAATTTTCGATTGAATTTCCAATCAAAACAGTGTCAGCCAAGTGACAAAGTTGCTAAATCGTTGCCGATAGACATAGAGAAATCTAAGGAGCTTAACTGTGTGAATGTACTTGAGGCCGCTGAGAATTTAAAACTTGATCTAGATAATCGAGTTTCCAAGATTTTGTCCAAAGTTGATAACTTAAAACAGAAAAATACACAACTCTTCGATTCAGTAAAGCCCGCATGTGCTAATACCACTGCACATAATCAATCTTTGATTGAACAATTGAATCGAAAGTCGGTGGAAATATCTGATTTGAGGGAACAATTTTGTGATAAAAATCTGGCCTTGGCTGAGTTAAAGGAAACACTTCGTACTCTAAAAGGTAAGAATGTTGTGGATAACGCAGCCACTGTCTCAGTATCGTCCTCTAGTGCAATCAAAAGGAACCTTATAGCCATCACACCATTTAATAAGGGCCCTAGGACTAAACCATCTCAAACTTTGGTCACTAAAGATAAGGCGGAATCAAAACCAGCTTCTAATATTCCCCCGTGTTGCCTTCTACAGGAGTAAGCACCACTACTAAGGCTCAAAGATCTAAGCTTAAAAGAAACAAGAAGAATGATAGGATCTTGCCTCCATCTAGTAGTCCAGTGAAGAAGAAAGTAGAAGCCCATCCTAGGAATGTTATTTCTGTTTTGAATAAAAAGAATCATGTATCTAAACCTAAAGGCTCTGCGGTTGTGCAGTGTTCTAATCCTACTGTGAATTCTAATTTGAAATGTTGGAATTGCAATGAATGTATATTTTCTAGTCGTCATGATTCTTGCCTTATTGACCATGTGAATGAGATGAATGCCCGGAAAAATGGATTAGAATGGAAACCGACTGGGAAAGTGTTAACCCAAGTTGGTTGGATGTGGCACCCCACTGGTAGAACTTTCACTATAGCCCTTTGACTAGGATCACTCCCACTACAGCGAAGAAATCGTGCCCTTTAACTAGGAGTACCAAAGCTACCAAAACACAAGCGTGTCCTTTAACTAGGAACACCGACACTACTGTATGAACCAAGTGCCCTTTAAATAGGTCTACTCCCACTGTAGTGCCCGCAAATAATCCAAAACCTAAGAAAGTTGGAACAGTAAAACCTGTTAGTGCTAACACTCACATTAGAAAACGCAGGAAATCTAAGGGTCACAAACATGTTAGCAATTCTGATAATATTTTATATGTATCTGCTAACACTCCGGAACCAATAGTTTCCAATGCATTGTCTACTGTTGTTGTTGAAAACAGGTGGTCCAAATTGTTCTCTGGTATTTGTACTCTGGTTGCTCCAAGCATATGACCGGAGATCGCTCTCAGCTCAGAAATTTCGTCAGCAAGTTTCTTGGTACGGTTCGATTTGGAAATGATCATATTGCAAAGATAATGGGTTATGGTGAATATCATATTGGGAATGTTATAATTTCTAGAGTGTATTATGTGGAAGGTCTCGGTCACAACTTATTTTCTGTGGGACAATTTTGTGATGCAAACCTAGAAGTTGCTTTTCGAGAGCATACCTGCTTCATTCGTAATTTGGAAGGGGTTGATTTATTGAAAGGTACTCGAGGGAATAATTTGTACACTTTGTCTCTACAAGACATGATAGCCGCTTCTCTCATATGTCTTCTCTCCAAAGCATCGAAGACTAAGTCATGGTTATGGCATCGACGGTTATCTCATCTTAACTTTGACGCTATTAATCATTTGGCGAAAAACGAACTTGTTCGTGGTCTTCCTAAACTTTCATTTCACAAGGATCATTTGTGTTCCGCGTGTACAATGGGAAAAAGCACTAAGAAATCATACAAACCCAAGACGCAGACACCAACCAAGAGAAACTTTATTTGTTGCATATGGATCTTTGTGGGCCAATGCGTGTTGAAAGTCTTAGTGGCAAAAAGTACATCCTTGTAATTGTCGATGATTACTCTCGGTTTATATGGGTGACATTTCTTACAACAAAAAATGAGGCACCTAAATTCATCATCGGATTTCTCAAGATGATTAAAGTGCGTCTCAACACTACTGTCCGACGCATTCGTACAGATAATGGAACAGAATTTGTGAATCAAATATTGCGTGATTATTATGAAGAATTTGGCATATCTCATGAAACATTCGTTGCACGCACTCCACAACAATACGGTGTCGTTGAAAGGCGAAATCGCACACTTATGGAAGTTGCTCGAACGATGTTAATTTACACAAAGGCTCCATTGTTTTTATGGGCAGAAGCAGTATCTACAACAGTGTACACCCAAAACCGATCACTAATTCGTAAACGCCATGGTAAAACACCTTATGAGCTTCTCCATGGAAAAGTACCAGATTTATCATATCTTCATGTATTTGGTTCTCTTTGCTATCCAAATAATGATGGTGACAATTTGGGAAAACTTCAACCAAAGGCTGATATTGGTATTTTCATTGGTTACGCACCCGCAAAGAAGGCATACCGAATCTACAATCGTAAGTCTCGTAAGATCCTCGAAACTATGAATGTTGATTTTGATGAGCTGACAGCGATGACTTCTGAGCAAAGCAGCTCTGAACCCACACTTCATGAAATGGGACCTAGTAACATTAGTTCTGGTCTTGTCCCAAATAACCCCACTTCATCATCATTTATACCACCCACTAGGAATGAATGAGATACGTTGTTTCAACCGTTCTTTGATGAATTCTTTACTCCTCCAAGTATTGTTGCTCCAGAACCTGAGGTAATAGCTCCGGTAACCTAAGTTGTCGCTCCAGCAACCGTTGCACAATCAGATACGTCTGCACCTACAATTGGTCAAGATATACCTTCAACGAGTAATTCTCAACCAACACATGCTTCAACTACCCATGTCATGCCTATTGATGATGAAGAGGATGATGATGATCACGATTTGTAATTCGCTCAAATACGTGAACTTCCATTCTTTGGTGTACCAATTCCCGACCATAATCAAGCCGGGTCGTCCACCTCAGAGGAAGCTCCTTCTACAGTCTACTCCAATCCACAGATTCGTGAACATGACAGCAAGTGGACAAAGGATCATCCTATAGATTCTATTATTAGTGACCCTAATCGTCCGGTATCCACACGAAGTCAACTACAAGAAAATGCAATGTTTTGTCATTTTGATGCTTTTCTCACCGAAGTTGAACCTAAGACATGGCAAGAAGCTTTTACTCAATCCTGTTGGATAGAAGCTATGAAAGAAGAACTTAATGAATTTATACGTCTTGAAGTATGGGAACTTGTCCCATGCCCGGATCAAGTGCAGTTACTCACTTTGAAATGGGTTTACAAGGTAAAACTCGATGAGTTAGGCGGAATATTGAAGAATAAAGCTCGACTAGTAGCTCGTGGATACAAGCAATTATTGGGCATCGACTTTATGGAATCCTTTGCACCTGTTGCCCGTTTGGAAGCTATTAGATAATTCCTTGCTTATGCAGCCCACATGAATATGATCGTCTATCAAATGGATGTGAAGACGACATTTCTCAATGGTGAAATCAAGGAAGAGGTCTACGTTCAACAGCCGTATGGTTTTGTGAATCATAAATATCCTAATCATGTGTACAAGCTTAAGAAGGCTCTCTATGGGTTGAAGCAAGCTCCACGCGCATGGTATGATCTATTGTCACAATTCCTCATTACGTAAGGCTTCGCTAAAGGCAAGGTGGATCCTACGCTGTTCATTCAAAAACGAGGTAAAGATATGATATAGTACAAATATATGTCGATGATATTATATTTGCAACCTCGACCCAAACCTTATCCGACGAATTTGGGAAACTCATGTCTTCCAAGTTTAAGATGTCAATGATGGGCAAGGTATCATTCTTCTTAGGTATTCAGATATCTCAGAGTCCTAGAGGCATCTTTATCAATCAATCCAAGTATGCCCTTGAATCGATTAAGAAATATAAGATGGAATCTTGTGATCCCGTGGATACTCCAATGATGGAACGAACAAAGCTTCATGCAGATCCACATGGAATTGTCGTTGATCCGACACTTTATCGGGGAATGATCGGTACTCTTCTGTATATCACAGCCAGTCGACCTGATCTTCAGTTTGCTATATGTATGTGTGCTCGGTATCAAACTCGACCTACTGAGTTACACTTGGCCACTGTGAAACGGATCTTTCGATATTGATGTGGTAGAAATACGTCTTTTAGGAAAAAGAGCGTAAATAGGGCAAGTGAGCACGACGATTTAGGAAAACCGTGTGTAAATGACCCAATGAAGTGAGTTAGTTCTCTCGAGGAGGCACGTGTGTTGTGTAATGAATGATGATTAATGTTTGTGATTATTAACAAGAAGAAAAGAGAATAGAAATGAGAAAGGAAGAAAAGACGGTTACGAAAACGAATTTGTCACACTCCCAAAATATCAGAGTATAATGGCAACAAGGGAGTGGTGACGTCATGATTATCATACACATAGTTACAAAGAACGACCTCTAAATGAGACGTTCGGAAAATTGATCACTTGCATTTGATAAAATAAAGAGTTTTAACATAGTGCGGAAGCATAAAACTGGTCACAGATACAAAAACATAGTTTTCAAATAGTACAAATGATCTTTATTTTCAATAGAAATGACGGCAGTGCATGAGACCTCACATAGCATCTTCGTTCTTAATACCTGAGAAAAACATTGCTAAAGCGTCAACATAAAGTTGGTGAGTTCATAGGTTTAGTTAATTTGAAGTGTTTAATGAACCACAAGATTTTCCCAACCATGATGACAATATAACAAATACAAAGCCATCATAAAAGCATTTATTACAGTCTAAGCTCGTGACACCGAAGCGTTAACAACACCGGCAGTATAATCATATAAATGTAGCCCAACTGGATGCCTAAACCCACGACATCCTATCTCAGACTCAAATGAAACTGTGCCCGCTTGTCCCCTGTTGGACCAAGACGGACAGGGGCGTCAACCCCGATAGATCTATCCATAACATTCGCGCTTACACAAAGTAATTAACGGTTCACGATTCACGGGCCAAAGCAACTGGGTTTTTAGTGGGACTTAGACTAGTATATAAATCAGTTAATGCACTTGTGTTCATACGTTAAATCAAGCAATGTCTCACCCCAAAAAGCAGTAAAAGCAGTTAAAAAGTGGGGCTATAAACTCACCTCAAATGATTCGTCAAGCAAAAGAAATCAAACAGTAGGCACAGAAAAATGCTCGCAACAACGTCAACCCAAACCGCAGCCTAGCAATAATGATAACTAGCTAAGCTACTAGTAAAGCAATTAAATAATTATTCTTACATTACATTGTACTTGCACCAATTAATTAATAAATAAAAATATTTACTTTTTATTTCAAAAATTAAACTATATATGAAAATGTCAAGTTTTGTAAAATAAAAACGCACACAAAAATAATTAATTTAAGACGACACAAGACAGACTCTTTAGAAAATTAGACGCGACGATTAATTATATTTTTAGTTGGGTCAAATGGTAGTTGGTCTCTATCTATGTCCAATAATAGTCCAAGTCTCAGTCCAATACAGTCCATATAATAGTACGGTCCTAATCCTAGTTTTTGTCCAATAAATATATCATTCTTTTTGTCTTATTAATTTTTAATGTCAATTAATATTTAATATGAAGGTAAAAATAAATAAATAAAGTGATCATCCCTTTTGGGTCGTCTATAAATAAATTATAAGACCCTTGTCCGGGACCCACTTTAATTGGGTCTTTTAGTTCGGTTAAAGTCAATGGGACTCGGCATATACGACTTACACGAAGAATGCCTAATCCCACGCTCCACGCGCGAACCGTGACACCAATTTAGTCCGGGTCAAATTATATTAATATTTATTTAATATTTCTTAAGTTTTAATTTTTAAGTTTAAATTAATTAAAGGGTCAAATTTTGATAAGTCTACTAATTAAGCGGGGTTTTAATTATCTATTTAACTCTAAATATATAATAAAACATGTCATGACAATATTTTGTTTCCCCCCACCCCTGACACAATTTCTGATCATAGTACTATAATAATAAAAAAAAATTCCAATCTTACTTTTCTTCTTTGTCTTGTTCGACGGGCAGAAGGACAACAAAAAAAAAGAGCACAACCATTTCAATTGTAAGACAAACCGAGACATTCAATCCTCCTAGCGACTTCGTTACTTGATGATTTTTAAAAATTCGAATTGCACGATAACCATTAAGACACCGACTATAAATCCCACCAAAAAAATGACACGATTGGACGTGGTTTTAACTTGGTATACACGTTTGAACAACATATATTTACACAAAACTTAAAACATGTTTTTAGCTCAAATAACCTTAAACTTTTCGTCTCAAAACCTTATGTTTCTCATCTATGATGCATTCACTTTCGAAAATATAGTTTTGCTTATGATTTCAACGTACCCATTTAGCCATTTTTTGAAGAAAGTTGTGATTTCATGTAAAAAGCTTGATTATTAGTTGTAAGAAATGGTTTTAGATGTGCAAGTACATGTAATATGTTATGAACGTAAATAGATAGAGATTTAAGGCCTTACAAAGCTATGTGAATCGATGAAATCAAGAACCCACGAATCAACTATCTAAACGAGACCTTAACCCGAAACCCTAACTCGTCCTTAAGCTCGAAAAGTGAACCAAAACAGCAACCAAATTCGTCCTAGCTCGAACCCACGAAAATCTTTAGCTCAACGAAGTCCTAATCGCGTGCATTCATCATTGTATGTTGTGTTCTTGAATATGTTTAAGTAAGTGTATGTGATTGTTTTATATGAGATGAAATTTTTAAGGTTTTTAAATATGGAGAATGAGGATGATATTAATGGTGGAGATGATGATGTTGATGATGATATAGAGGTGTTTTGTTTCGGCAGTAGAAAGAGAGGCAATAGAGTTTGTGTTTGTGTATTGATAATGAAAAAGAGTATGATAGTTATAGGTTAATTTAGGAAGGTTGATGTGTTGCTTGATATGTGCATGTCTTTGCCTTAGCTCAAAAGGGATATAGATTACAAAAGTTGTACCTAGGGTTTTTGGAATGACTTGAATCACACAAAATATGTGAGCCTGTATATTGAAATATGGGGAGAGGTAGTTACCCTTTTATTGTTTATTATAGTTTAAGTATAAATGTGAGTGGAGGTTAGTTGGTTTATTTAGGATAGTGTAAGTTTATAGTAGGTTAAAATAAATGGTAGTGTAGTATTGTTGGAACTAATGTGTAGGTAAAATGAAATGGTGAAAAGTGAAAGTGTTTTTGTGTTTATCGAAACTTGGTGAATTGTTAACTTAACTAGTTAACATTTGATGTTTAAGATCAAATGATGAAGTGATGAATGACACGATTTCCTAATGACTCTAAATAATGCTAAGTACAAATAATAACACATAAAAAAAAATAAAAAATCATGATATTCCATAAACATGAGATAACTTCTCAATTTGTTAAATCCACAAGGTTCAAAGCTCAAATTAAATAAATACATGGGAAAATAAGGATGAAAAAAATTGACGAATGTCACAGTATCCCCATGTTTTAGAGATTTCCTCGCGAAATCAAGACGTTGTTGTAGTAGGGTGATTAGCGAAAAGATGAGGATACTTGATCTTGAATTGGTCTTCACGTTCCCACGTGTATTCTGGACCTCTACGTGCATTCCAACGGACTTTCACGATAGGTATACGACTTTGCTTGAGCTGTTTCACCTGACGGTCCATGATCTCCACCGGTTCTTCCACGAAGTTGAGTTTGTCGTCAAGTTGGATCTCTTCCAAAGGAATAACGAGTGTCTCGTCGGATAAGCATTTCTTCAGATTGCAAATGTGGAACACATTATGCACTCGGCTAAGTTCTTGAGGTAACTCCAAACGGTAGGCCACGGGGCCAATCCTCTCTATAATCTTGAATGGTACAATGTAACGAGGATTCAACTTTCCACGCTTTCCAAAGCGAATTACACCCTTCCAAGGTGAGACCTTCAACATGACTCTATTGCCAACCTCAAACTCAAGAGGTTTGCGTCTCCTGTCAGCATAACTCTTTTGTCGATCTCGTGCTGCTTGCATACGGCTCTTGATCTTAAAGATCTTCTCAGTAGTCTCATGTATGATCTCGGGTCCAGTGAGTTGAGCATCACCAACCTCTGCCCAACACACGGGTGAACGACACTTTCTACCATACAATGCTTCGAACGGTGCTGCCTTAATGCTAGTGTGATAACTATTATTATATGAGAACTCCACCAATGGCAGATGCCTATCCCATCCATTCCCAAAGTCGATCACACAAGCTCTCAGCATATCTTCTAGGGTTTGAATGGTCCTTTCACTTTGACCGTCAGTTTGGGGATGATACGCAGTGCTCATATCCAACTGCGTTCCCAATGCTTTCTGCAGCGACTTCCAAAACTGCGAAGTAAATCGGCTATCTCGGTCAGAGATTATAGACACAGGCACACCATGCCTCGTGACTACTTCCTTCAAGTATGTTCTTGCTAACTTATCCATTCCATCTGTCTCCTTGATTGGTATGAAGTGAGCCGATTTGGTGAGTCGGTCGACGATAACCCAAATAGTGTCAAATCCAGCCGAGGTTTTAGGTAGCTTTGTAATGAAATCCATAGTGATCTTTTCCCACTTCCATTCTGGTAGTTCGGGTTGGACCAATAGTCCTGATGGTTTCATGTGTTCGGCCTTGACCTTGGCACAAGTCAAGCACTTGCCAACATATGTAGCAATGTCCGCCTTCATGTTCGGCCACCAATACAACATCTTAAGGTCATGATACATCTTGTCAGATCCCGGATGTATGGAGTATTTTGACTTATGCGACTCATGCATAATCAAAGGTCGTAGGTCACCATGGCATGGTAACCAACTCCTATTATCAAGGCATAATGTTCCATCCGAGCGAGCTTCTAACTTCTTTATCATGCCTTCAACATCTTCAGTCTTGAGAATTTCCTCCTCGACTGCCTCCTTCTGAGCCTTGAGAATTAAGGACGGAAGATCTAAGCCAATGGTCATCACCAAGGCTTTCACTCTAAGAATCCTCTCCTTTCGACTCAAAGCGTCAGCTACGACATTTGCCTTGCCCGGGTGATAACGGATCTCACAATCATAATCACTGAGCAACTCTAGCCAACGTCGTTGTCTCATGTTGAGTTCTTTTTGATTCAAGATGTGTTGTAAACTTTTATGATCAGTGAATACAACACACTTTGTGCCATAAAGGTAGTGTCTCCATATCTTTAGGGCAAACACCACTGCTCCTAACTCTAGATCATGAGTTGTGTAGTTCTTCTCGTGCACTTTTAGTTGTCTTGACGCATAAGCAATGACCTTAGTCCTTTGCATCAACACTGCACCTAATCCTTTTATGGATGCATCACAATACACCACAAAGTCTTCATTACCCTCGGGTAGGGCTAGTATAGGTGCTTCACACAACATCTGCTTCAATGTTTGGAATGCCAAATCTTGATCTTCTTTCCACTCAAACTTCTTATCCTTTTGAGTTAACTCTGTCATTGGTTTAGCTATCCTGGAGAAACCCTCAATGAATCTTCTATAGTAACCAGCAAGACCTAGAAATTGGCGGATCTCCGTGGGTGTTGTAGGAGTCGCCCAATCTTTCACAGCCTCGATCTTAGCAGGATCAACGTGGATACCACTGCTATCGATTACATGTCCAAGGAATTGCACTGTGTTTATCCAAAACTCACATTTGGAAAACTTTGCATACAACTTCTCCTTCCTCAACAGCTCTAGTATGGTCTTCAAATGTTCCTTGTGTTCTTCTTCATTACGAGAGTAGATGAGAATATCATCGATGAATACAATCACAAACTTGTCCAAGTATGGTTTGCAAACTCGGTTCATGAGATCCATGAATACCGCGGGTGCGTTTGTCAAACCAAATGGCATAACTTGGAACTCGTAGTGTCCGTATCGGGTTCTAAAAGCCGTCTTATGAACGTCTTCTTCTCTAACCCTTAGCTGATGATATCCCGACCTTAAATCAATCTTCGAGTATATGCTAGATCCTTGCAGTTGGTCGAAAAGATCATCAATTCTTGGCAATGGGTAGCGGTTCTTTATCGTCAGCTTGTTCAACTCTCGGTAATCAATACACATCCTAAAGGATCCATCTTTCTTTTTGACAAATAGGACCGGTGCTCCCCAGGGTGAGGAACTCGGTCTAATGAAACCTTTGTCAGAAAGTTCCTTTAGTTGTTCAGCTAGCTCCTTCATCTCTGCTGGTGCTAAGCGGTATGGTGCTCTAGCAACGGGTGCAGCACCTGGTGTAAGCTCTATGTGAAACTCCACCTGTCGTGTTGGTGGTAATCTCGGTAAGTCTTCTGGAAACACGTCTGGAAAATCTCTAACAATGGGTACATCTTCAACCTTCTTCTCATGATCTTCTTCTTCCTCCTTTTGCGTTACTTGAACCAAGAACACTGGACATCCCTTCTCAATGTATCTTTGGGTTCTAATACATGAGATGACTTCCAGTCTCGATCTATTCTTCACTCCACTTCTTTCGCCTTGTATGATTAGTACATCGTTCCCATAAGGAACACGAACGCACTTCTCATGACATACAATTTCCGCGTGCTGCTTCGACATCCAATCCATTCCAATGATGACATCAAAACTTCCTAATTCTATGGGGAGTAAGTCGATACTGAACGAATGATCTTGTAACCTTAGACTACATCCTTTCAGAATAGCATCGGTGGTTACTGACTTCCCATCGGCTAGTTCTACATTATACTTAATATCTAACGCAGTAGGGGTGATATTTAGGCGTTCACTAAATGCAGTTGACACAAAACTCCTATCCGCACCAGAATCAAATAGTACTGAAGCATAGTTGTTATTGACTAGGAACGTACCAGTCACAACATTGTTGTCTTGCACCGCAGCCTCAGCACACAAATGATATACCTTGCTAGGTGCCGTGAATCCACTTGGAGCACTGGTTGTGGCTCGATTATTTCCTCCCCGGTTCCCCTGGTTCTGCCTCTGGTTCCCATGGTTGTGGTTTTGGTTGCCTCGAATTTGATTACCACGACCTTGGTTCCCACTGCTTGGACACTTATTCTTGTAATGCCCTTTCTCTCCACACCCAAAGCAAGTAACATTCGCTCCTTGTCCACCTTGAGTTCCCGGTCCTCTTTGGTTAGCAGGACGGGGTGGTGCTCGACACTCCTTTGCCTTATGTCCAGCCTTTCCACAGTTGTAGCATGTAGGAGGACATGCTCCCTCGTGGTGTCGGCCACACTTTCCACAGAAAGGAAATCTTCCAACATAGTTTCCAGCATTACTTTGCCCAGCAGTAAACACCCTAGCCACCTCTTGACGCTTGTTTTGATTGTAGTTATTAGTGTTGTTATTGTTATTGGTGTTGTAGTGATTACCAGACCACTTCCTCTTGTCTCCAGCATTCTCCCCCAACTCTTGCACCACTTGGTACATCAAACTCTGAGCCATATCAATTGCTTCATGCAAGTCATTCGGCTTTGATGAAGTCACATTCCCCTTGATGTTCAAAGGTAAGCCCTCAATGTATCGCTCCAACAATCGGTCATTGTTGGGCACCATTTCGGGACACAATAAAATTAGCTCTTGAAAGCGCTGATTGTAAGCAGTAAGGGCGGTACCCTTGACTTTCAAGTTCCATAGCTCAACCTCCATCTGCTTGACTTCATTTCGTGGACAATACTTCCTAACAAACATAGCCTTGAACTCACTCCAAGGTGTAGCTTGTGCAACATCAATGGTCACTGCACGAGCATAAACATTCCACCAAGTCAAAGCACTATCCACCAATGTGCTTGATGCAAACTTCACCTTATCAGCTTCAGCAACATTGCTAATCCCAAATTGAGATTCCAACTTCTCAAACCATCTAGTCAAACCCACTGCACCTTCAGTACCACGGAAACTCACTTGTGTAACCGCACGGAATTCCTTGTAGGTGCGGGTCCGCGTATTGGCAACAGTGGCCCCTTGGTTTGTCTCCTCTTGCGTGCTCGCTGTACGGATCGCTTCAGCTGCTGCGAGTGCCTCAGCCACTCGTTCTGCGATCATTTGACTGAGCATGACTGGGTCAATCCCACCGGTAGCAGCTGGTGGATTCTGTGTCTCGGATCTTCTAACTGGTGCCATAATCTAAAAGGTAAACAAGACAATGAGTTTTGCCAGACATAACATTCATGGCACGCACAATACAATTATGAAATGCTCAATGGTATAATAAACAATATATGATGATCGCACAAATTTGTAACCCAAATAAGATAATGTCATAACCTAACATCCATAGAAATGTTTCGAAATACATCACAATCCGACATACATAATAAGGAAAAATGGAAAATGCCAACTAGCTGAGATAAACCTCATAGCTTAGTGGTCGTACAACAATGAGTCAACAGTACATGGTAAATCTAACTAGTGCCCTCACGGCGCTGATGAAGCTCTCTCTCCAACTCTGCTAACCTTCTCTCAACCACGATCTCACGAGCCTGGGAATCTCTAAGTCTGACCTCGGTCTCTTCGCAAGCGGCTCTAAACCTCCTATCCAAATCAGCAACAGGGTCCTCAACAGGTGCCTCTAGTCCACCCACCTCAACCTGTGGCTCCACTCCCCAACGGGTCATCAGGCTCCCGATCTCCTCAAGACGAGCATTCGGCATGGATTCCATCTGATCAAGAACAGTATGAAGCTGTCCTCGTAGACGGGTCACACAAACCGTCAATGTCGTCTCATCCTCAACTGGACTCTTCTTTGTCAATGCCTCCAGCTTATCCTGCATCTCCTCATACTCCTCACCCAAAGTCTCCACAGCATCCTCCAACCTATTCAAACGGGTCGTCACACATCCATCTGCTGCCCCAAGCATCACCACCGTCGATGTAGCTCTCCTAGGAAGAGGAGTCGTAGCTCTCGGCCCAGTAGAGATGCCAACATCAGCAAGCATCTCCTGGTACACAGCAGGTACAGTCTCTGGTGGTGGTAGTAGTAGTGGCACCTCTGAGACAGGACTGGCAGGTGTGCGTGCTGCATGCCTGTCAGTGGCAGTGAAGGGTATGAGGGGTCGGTAAGGTGAAAGTGGTGGTCGAGCAGCTCTCCCCCGAAGACGTCGCCTCACATAGTAGAAAGGTAGAGTACCAGGTGCTGGAGCAGGGATGTCAGTCCTCTCCCCTTCGTCTTCAGATGAAGATGAGGAGATGTGTGCGAGGGAAACCTCAGGAGTAGCAGCATATGTAGTAGGAGGGTCCTCAGTGTCAGTGACCTCCATGGGTTCACCTTCCCCATCGGTGAACTCCATATCATCATCCTCTGTCTCCTCTATCGTCTCATCCCTAGTGACTGATGCCTGACCTGGTGACTGCACCACATCAACGTCTAGGTCGTCCTCTCCTCCGCCTTCTAGGCTAAGCACATCATCTGCTGGTGCATCAGGGATATGGATCGGTGAACGGTGAACCTCCTCAGTCTCTCTCTCGGTCTCATCATCTGAAGTCATCCGGTACCACGGATATCCTGATGGTGATCCTCTAGGTAATCCCATCGATGAACTGACAGTCGAATGTGAACTGCGGTGGTGGTATGCCCCTGAAGACGCCGAATCACCAGAAGAAGACATTGCTGTAACATAAACAGAATAGATGTGTGTAAATATCTCATATAATTAGTCCGTGAAAGGGACATCAACATAACATATAGCAATTATTGTTCAAACCACATGTATCCCATATAACATAACTCAGATTTTGTTGTTGCACATGTACCCCATATAAATATATCTCGTAATTGTTAAATCACATGTATCCCATTTATCATATATTATATAACGTTGAATCACTCGACTCCAATAATAATTGTTCATTACATATATATATCTCCATGTATATATATATACTTAATACTTACAATCCGTATGATAATCAATTAAACATATAGCAGTTATAGTCTAGAGTTACTAAATGCAACCTAGTTCTCTATAACCATGGCTCTGATACCAATCTGTCACACTCCCAAAATATCAGAGTATAATGGCAACAAGGGAGTGGTGACGTCATGATTATCATACACATAGTTACAAAGAACGACCTCTAAATGAGACGTTCGGAAAATTGATCACTTGCATTTGATAAAATAAAGAGTTTTAACATAGTGCGGAAGCATAAAACTGGTCACAGATACAAAAACATAGTTTTCAAATAGTACAAATGATCTTTATTTTCAATAGAAATGACGGCAGTGCATGAGACCTCACATAGCATCTTCGTTCTTAATACCTGATAAAAACATTGCTAAAGCGTCAACATAAAGTTGGTGAGTTCATAGGTTTAGTTAATTTGAAGTGTTTAATGAACCACAAGATTTTCCCAACCATGATGACAATATAACAAATACAAAGCCATCATAAAAGCATTTATTACAGTCTAAGCTCGTGACACCGAAGCGTTAACAACACCGGCAGTATAATCATATAAATGTAGCCCAACTGGATGCCTAAACCCACGACATCCTATCTCAGACTCAAATGAAACTGTGCCCGCTTGTCCCCTGTTGGACCAAGACGGACAGGGGCGTCAACCCCGATAGATCTATCCATAACATTCGCGCTTACACAAAGTAATTAACGGTTCACGATTCACGGGCCAAAGCAACTGGGTTTTTAGTGGGACTTAGACTAGTATATAAATCAGTTAATGCACTTGTGTTCATACGTTAAATCAAGCAATGTCTCACCCCAAAAAGCAGTAAAAGCAGTTAAAAAGTGGGGCTATAAACTCACCTCAAATGATTCGTCAAGCAAAAGAAATCAAACAGTAGGCACAGAAAAATGCTCGCAACAACGTCAACCCAAACCGCAGCCTAGCAATAATGATAACTAGCTAAGCTACTAGTAAAGCAATTAAATAATTATTCTTACATTACATTGTACTTGCACCAATTAATTAATAAATAAAAATATTTACTTTTTATTTCAAAAATTAAACTATATATGAAAATGTCAAGTTTTGTAAAATAAAAACGCACACAAAAATAATTAATTTAAGACGACACAAGACAGACTCTTTAGAAAATTAGACGCGACGATTAATTATATTTTTAGTTGGGTCAAATGGTAGTTGGTCTCTATCTATGTCCAATAATAGTCCAAGTCTCAGTCCAATACAGTCCATATAATAGTACGGTCCTAATCCTAGTTTTTGTCCAATAAATATATCATTCTTTTTGTCTTATTAATTTTTAGTGTCAATTAATATTTAATATGAAGGTAAAAATAAATAAATAAAGTGATCATCCCTTTTGGGTCGTCTATAAATAAATTATAAGACCCTTGTCCGGGACCCACTTTAATTGGGTCTTTTAGTTCGGTTAAAGTCAATGGGACTCGGCATATACGACTTACACGAAGAATGCCTAATCCCACGCTCCACGCGCGAACCGTGACACCAATTTAGTCCGGGTCAAATTATATTAATATTTATTTAATATTTCTTAAGTTTTAATTTT
The DNA here is from genome assembly GCA_025667525.1 of Glebionis coronaria. Lineage (NCBI taxonomy): Eukaryota > Viridiplantae > Streptophyta > Magnoliopsida > Asterales > Asteraceae > Glebionis > Glebionis coronaria. The sequence goes on along the minus strand of CM046875.1, from coordinate 604,944,557 downwards.
TAAGTTTAAATTAATTAAAGGGTCAAATTTTGATAAGTCTACTAATTAAGCGGGGTTTTAATTATCTATTTAACTCTAAATATATAATAAAACATGTCATGACAATATTTTGTTTCCCCCCACCCCTGACACAATTTCTGATCATAGTACTATAATAATAAAAAAAAATTCCAATCTTACTTTTCTTCTTTGTCTTGTTCGACGGGCAGAAGGACAACAAAAAAAAAGAGCACAACCATTTCAATTGTAAGACAAACCGAGACATTCAATCCTCCTAGCGACTTCGTTACTTGATATTTTTAAAAATTCGAATTGCACGATAACCATTAAGACACCGACTATAAATCCCACCAAAAAAATGACACGATTGGACGTGGTTTTAACTCGGTATACACGTTTGAACAACATATATTTACACAAAACTTAAAACATGTTTTTAGCTCAAATAACCTTAAACTTTTCGTCTCAAAACCTTATGTTTCTCATCTATGATGCATTCACTTTCGAAAATATAGTTTTGCTTATGATTTCAACGTACCCATTTAGCCATTTTTTGAAGAAAGTTGTGATTTCATGTAAAAAGCTTGATTATTAGTTGTAAGAAATGGTTTTAGATGTGCAAGTACATGTAATATGTTATGAACGTAAATAGATAGAGATTTAAGGCCTTACAAAGCTATGTGAATCGATGAAATCAAGAACCCACGAATCAACTATCTAAACGAGACCTTAACCCGAAACCCTAACTCGTCCTTAAGCTCGAAAAGTGAACCAAAACAACAACCAAATTCGTCCTAGCTCGAACCCACGAAAATCTTTAGCTCAACGAAGTCCTAATCGCGTGCATTCATCATTGTATGTTGTGTTCTTGAATATGTTTAAGTAAGTGTATGTGATTGTTTTATATGAGATGAAATTTTTAAGGTTTTTAAATATGGAGAATGAGGATGATATTAATGGTGGAGATGATGATGTTGATGATGATATAGAGGTGTTTTGTTTCGGCAGTAGAAAGAGAGGCAATAGAGTTTGTGTTTGTGTATTGATAATGAAAAAGAGTATGATAGTTATAGGTTAATTTAGGAAGGTTGATGTGTTGCTTGATATGTGCATGTCTTTGCCTTAGCTCAAAAGGGATATAGATTACAAAAGTTGTACCTAGGGTTTTTGGAATGACTTGAATCACACAAAATATGTGAGCCTGTATATTGAAATATGGGGAGAGGTAGTTACCCTTTTATTGTTTATTATAGTTTAAGTATAAATGTGAGTGGAGGTTAGTTGGTTTATTTAGGATAGTGTAAGTTTATAGTAGGTTAAAATAAATGGTAGTGTAGTATTGTTGGAACTAATGTGTAGGTAAAATGAAATGGTGAAAAGTGAAAGTGTTTTTGTGTTTATCGAAACTTGGTGAATTGTTAACTTAACTAGTTAACATTTGATGTTTAAGATCAAATGATGAAGTGATGAATGACACGATTTCCTAATGACTCTAAATAATGCTAAGTACAAATAATAACACATAAAAAAAATAAAAAATCATGATATTCCATAAACATGAGATAACTTCTCAATTTGTTAAATCCACAAGGTTCAAAGCTCAAATTAAATAAATACATGGGAAAATAAGGATGAAAAAAATTGACGAATGTCACAGAATTAAACTACGACGAAAAAGGCGAACACGTAAAACCGTAAATAGTACAAAAATTAAAATTTTAACCTAAAAATTACTAAAAATTACTAAAAATCCACAATAAAATTCTAAGAGTTTACAAAAAATCCAAACTTGTTAAAACCTTTTAATTAATTAGATAATGACTTTTTAATGCTAATTAAAGCCCTAAAAATCACAATTAATTATTAAAAAGCCTCAAACAAGATTTTCAAGTTTGTAAACCTCAAAAATGACCTAATTAAGCTAAAAACTATTTTTGATAATTTTAAAACCAAATTAAACTATTTTTAAACACTTAAAAACTATTAAAATCTATTAAAACTTAAATTAAATCTAGAAAATAAATGAAAAGTCCTAAAAAGATTTGGAAAGTGAAAAAACTCCTGATTATGTGTTTACAATCTAGGAAAAATGAAAAAAGAAAAAAAAAACAAACTTTCTATTTTTAGCAATAAAATAATATTAAAATATTCAAAAAATAAAAAGTTAATATAAAAATTCTAAAAAATTACCAAAAACCTAGAATAATATAACTAAGACAAAAATGCAAATTAAAGTTCCTAAAACCTTTTTAATAATTTTATATTAAATTTTAAACTTAACAAAAAACCCTAAAATCAAATAAAATTAAAAATTAGACTTTTTGAAAACTTTTTGGGCTGTAAACCTCAAAAATATAAATCAAAACCTAAAAACTATTTTTCTAAGAATTAAAACCTATTTTAACTATTTTTTATATAATTAATAAAACATGGCTAAAGAAAAATTAATAGAAAATAAATAAATAATGAGAAAATTCAAAATTCAAACTAGAAAAATCCTAAATGTAATAACAACCCTAGGAAAAATACCACTGGCCAAATTAGCTTATCTAATAAGCTGAAACGGGCTGATTAAGCTATGGCTTTAATATAATAAGCCCAAACAAACACACCTTAAGTAACTTTCAAATGCAACCCTAGCAGTCTAAGACCCTAGGGCGCAATGGTAACGTGTGTGTGGTGAGAGGAGTGGCGCAGGTTCGAGTCCTGGCCACGTCCTTTTTGATTTTATATTTTTTTTTTTTTACTTTTTAAAAACACAAACCAGTGACCTTTAAGCTTAAAAACACAAACACAAATCCAACTTAGACAAGATTAATCAAAAAGAAATGAAAAACGGGTTCAGTTGGACTTTCTTGTGACTGATGAATACAAGTGATTTCTTCACTTGTGAAAAGACTAAACAAGAGGACTTGTTTATGTTGATTTGGTGGTGAATTGTTGGACAAAGGGCACCCTTGTACTCTGTTGAGTAAAAGGAGTTAATAATCACACAAACAATCAAGTACTAACACACAATCAAGCACAAATAAGCCAATTCAAGTTGCAGATAAAGGACTAGGCAGGTCTGAGAGTTTTGCTGATAAACTTGGCACCAAAATGATTTTCAATGGCTAATATCTATCATACAAACTCCCCAAATGACATATGAGCAATCACAAACCCTCAAGCAACCTTAAATCTAACAAATTACCCAGTTTGATGCACAAATTCAAGCTCAATAGGCAGTTACTGGTTCTGATCAAGCTATGCAATGTTTCTGATGAATGGTTGGCCAATTTACATGCACAAAGATGATTTTCAAAGGCTTAAAACTTGCAACCAAGCTACTCAAATAACATACAAACTATACTCAACCCTTAAATGACCTAAAATTCAGCAGACTTACAAATTTGATGCACAAATTTCAGCAAGAACATGCACAAAAGGGTGGTGACTGATTAATGCTATGTTTCCAATTTTTAGCATGCACATATGTTCAAAACTTGACCAAATTAAAACTTAAGCACTTATAATACCTAATAACAACCTAGGAAGTGTTTCCAACCAGGTTTTAACACAAGATTTTGTCACCAACCTTGATTAATCTCTTGTCCCAAACACTCCTTAAGAAACTGAAATACAAATAAACACACCAAAATCCATCAAATCTATACCAAACTGAATTTAAACAATCCTAAAATGCATATTAGACCAAATAAGCTCACATCAAACCACCAGAACACACATAAACAACTTTTCACAAAATTCATGCAACTCACAAAATTTCTGAAAATGAAAACTGAAAATAAAAGGGACAAGGTGGTTACCTTGTTGGACCTACATCCAGGCCCAACAATGGTTGCTTAACCATCTCCAATAGGCCCGGGCCTATGCTGATCCTTGATCAAACAAGCTCAATGAATCTGCTAAGAAAATGAAGAACACAAGCACAAATAATACACTTTCTGATTTTTACCAAACTTTTTGAAACCTTAAAATCAATCAACCTTGGAACCTTTAACACGTTTTAAAATCAATTTCAATTTCAGAAAATCAAAATCAAAGTCCACTTTTACTTTCTTGGATTAAAATTTTCTGAAATTAAAAACCTTTCTCAAAACCTTTGAAAACTCAAAAACACAATGTGTTTAACAAATGATGATGGAACTCAGTCTAGCTTCTCAATCACTTACCAACTTTTAAAAACAAATAAAAGGAATTATATTTTCTCAAAAATCACCAACTTTATAAATTTTGTAAAAAGGGATTACAATGAGAGAGCTAAAAAACTAGAACAAAGTGATAAGGGTCACAAACGACTCCTTATATACTAGTCTAAAGAACAAACTAGAACTAAAACCCTAAGTGACTGAAAGTCCTAAAATGCCCTTGGTCTTTGACTTGAATTTGGTCAAAAAGTTCCATGTGAAGATGCCAGCTCTTGTTATGTGATCTTAGACGTCCATTTGAACTTGGGGACCAAGGGGAATATGTGGGACGTTGGTTTGGTCGGGTGTAGGGTTTTGAGGGAAAGGGACGGGTGCAGGGGAGGGTCCCACAAGACACATGGGTGTGTCTTGTGGTGGTTTGGTGTGTGGGTTTAAGTGAGAAAGAGGGTAATTAGGGATCTGGAAACACTCAACTCAAACCCCTTTGATTTAAGTCTAATTGGGTCTGGGGTTGATTAGGGTTTAAGGGTGATTAAGGTGGGGGATTTAATCTATTTTGGGAATAAACAGATTTAAAAATCTGTTTGGTGGGAAAGTGGGAAAGTTTGACTGGGGGGTTTGACCTATTTAAAAAACTGGTGGGTTGGTCGGGTATTGGTTGGGTGAAGTTTGTTGTCTGGGCAGAAACACCCCCTAGACTTCCAATTTCTTGTCATAACAAGTTTCAACAAGCATTTTTCAATTTCCCTTGGTAATATCTATGCTCAACTTGTCATATTTGGCACAAGTCATTTGCAAACATTATATCAAGGACCATAAGTGCAATTTAGCCATATTCTAAGGACCATTCTTGTACATACTTGATATTTTTGGGACCCACATGTAATTTTGAGGTTTTACAAGGGTATAAAATGACAAGTCTTCAAAAGATGAGGGACCAATCTTGGCAATCTTTAAAACTTCAAGGACTTTAATGGAAAATCATGATTCGGGTCCGGTTCTTTGTGCGGCTTCGTTTCCCGTGTTCGTTTTTGCTTCATTCTTGTGATCTTTTGTCATTTCCTTAATATCCATACCTAAAATACACAAGACACAAATACAAGCATATATAGGGGTGTTTTAATGATATTTTAAGCGCTTTAAGCCCGATTTGGACGATGAGACTATGTATAATTGCAGTCTCATCACTCCCCCATACTAAACCAATGCCGTGCCCTCACGCAATGCTAGAATTAAGTATCGTAGCACTTCCAAAATTCATTTTATGATGACTTTTATTCAAGACATAAATTTAAATAAACTACTACACGCGTTTTAGACATAATGTAATGTTTTCATCACGATTAAGTGACTTTTAGGATCATAGAACAAGAACACGTGAATGCTTCATTAGAAATAATTTCGTCGTCCTCGATTTTCACCCAATTCCATGCTAAGCGTGTAACGAGATAATTGTTATTATAAGTTAGCAACACGATCACATCTCATGAGTGTTAATTACGAACCTAAACTCCCTTATTCCTACTTGGTATCTCTTATATTTTATTTTGTCTTAATGATCACGAGGATACATCATTGACTTATGCGTGAATAGAGATTAAGTCTAAAAATAGAGTCTTAACGGTGTAACCAAAATCATTAAATTAATAATTCATCCTAATAGACAACGATGTCAAAAAATTAAGTCAACAAGAAGGATCGATAAACACGGTTTTATAACGGTTTTGAACATGAGACTTATTACCATGACTTTTATTATCCCCCATCATCGGTGGTTTTATTATCATGGTTTACCTCCATCTTTTATTCAACTTCGCCATGAAGCTTTTATTATGACTTTGGTCTTGCCTTGCCTTTTATTATCCGCCTCATCGGTGGTTTTATTAGCCAAAGACGTATATCCTCACGCTAAGGCGAATTTTGGATCTTTAAAGCTTCGAAGATTAAGGCTTGATTCACTTTCAATTTGAGCATAGATTTTTCGGCCTTGTGAGCTTCAAATTTTTGCTTAATTTAGGTGAGCACTTGAAATCTTATTATTAGGTGAAGCTTTCGATTATTCGGGTGCCAATACTTCAAAACCGTGATGCTGGCGATACCTTAATGTTTTCCCAATTTAATTACATGGAAGCTACTAAAACAAATTAGAAACCAACAATAGTGACTAAACCGCTAAATCAATATTTATTAACAATTTATTATCAAAAGCGTGGGGAGAATAAGCTAATAATTACTACACATGAGATCGTGACGATTACGAGACTTATAAAAAACTCTATCATTTCTCGTCCTCATTTAAGAGACTTAGCCTAAAAAGTTAAGGAATCGAAGCTAAGTGCTCAACACGCACGGTCGAGTCAAAAATTACTCTTATTCTCACCATTGGAAAACCTACATTCGTGTCTTAAACATTTATGAAAAACTAGAAAAATTTTAAAATTTGGTCATTTTTAGCCTTATTTGCAACAAAATGATAGCAAAAAGATGAAATTTTGGATTGCGTGTTGACGTAAGCAAGGTGAAGTATCTACTCACCCCCCATACTAAAACTAAACATTGTCCTCAATGTTTCGAGTCTAGGGGTGAAACACCCCCATACTAGAGACGAAGTCGAATGCTTAATCTAGCATGGAAAGGGTGTAACCGTTAAATTTAAAGTCGTTTATGAAGTGTGCTATAAACCTAAGGTTAGAACAATCAAGGATATATCATATGGATATCGAGAAATTCTTCAAAGCAAACGATCGAGTGCTCCCATAAAACGAACACGAGAGGCTCCAATCGTGAAGATAATGATCATCTAAAAACCACAAGTCACAAACAACCACGGAACAAAGGTTGGAAGGGCACAAATCCCCTCATTAGGTTAACTAAAAAGCAATAATATTTACATGGATAAGCATTGGTCTCCCCCACGAGGCACCTTGTTTATGTTAACCGAGTCAAAAGCTCGACTCGAATCCCCTTAAATGTGATCATTTAGGGATTATCTTGGTTCGGTCATTTTTGGTGGGACTTACATGTAATCAAGGCCCAAAAGCAACCGTGAATAAAGGCAAAGCCTTTATACCGGGATCGAAGATCGTATCCTCACATTTTGTTGAAAATAAAACACGCAAAGCCGGAGGATACGTCTTGTAAGGAAGAAAACTCCTTACGACATAGGTAAACTCATCATATCCGAGGGGATGGGTAGGGATACTTTGAAACGAATGTAAAATTAAAAAAGAATTTCTCAAAATTGGAGTTCCAAAATTTCCCCCCGGATCGAAGGCAAGAGCCTCACTAAAATCCTCATTCTCATCGAGAGGCGGTCCATCGGTGAACCCCTCGAGAATGGAAACATCATGAGTAGAAAGAGTAGTCTCAACCGTGTGAGACGTCGGGTGGGTGACTAGCAAATCCGGCTCATCGAGTTTTGGATCCTTAGAATCCTCAGTCTCGATGTCCTCGAACGTCTCATCAAAGAGAGGATTTACGTCACCAAAAATGAACGCGTCATCAAATTCGAATAAAGGGTTCGAAAAGATTTTAAAATCGGTATTTTGAACGTCCTCTTCGATTAGTGACTCGTCATCACTAGCGGAAAAATCATCGTCATTGAAAAGCGGGTTCGAAAAAGTTGTTGATTCTCTCCCCGAAGTGTCAATGGGAGAGACATCATCACGTGATATAGAATCACACTCACTATTGTGATTTGCCTCGTTAGAATCTTCGTGGAAAAATTCATCGAGAGCAAAATCACTTACCTCATCTTCGGAAAAAACCGTAGGCTCACTTTCGATTGGAATAGGGATCTCGACACTAGGATTAGTGCTAAGATTCGTCTCCCCCATACTTAGAGAGGCATCGGTTTCCGTAGTGGGTATAGGAGTAGTTTTTCCATTATAAGGGTCGAGATTGAAAACATCGCTATCATCATCGTCGTATTGGTAATCATATGGAATCTCAAGAGACGTAGAGGCATAAGTATCTATATTTGACGCTTGCACTCGTTGTTTTTCCATTTCAATCTCTCCCCTTATACTTCTAAAAATGTCCATCACACCGTGCAAGAATTCTTCTTCATGGTCTTGTAAAAAAGCGCCAAAGGAATTTTGTCTCTCGTTACTCGACTCATGAGAATTTTGGTGTTCGAGATCGTATGGTGGGGCCTCAAAATTATCAAAACCGGAATTATAGTATGAATTGGGTTCATTATAATGCATTGGTTGGCAAGAATAAGTATCGTGAGGCCCCCCACAATTGTCGCAACACGGATTTTGAGAAAAATCCGGTTCGTTGTGTGGATAAAAATTCCTATTGTTACAATTGTAATTCATATCTTGTGGAGGTGATTCGTCAAATCCGTTGAATTGGTTATCGAAAGACGTATTTTGATTCATCGGTTGACAATCATATCCATAATGAGGTTCGTTTCCACAATTCTCACATGAATATGACGGTGTGTATTGCGAAGATTGGTCATAGAAATTAGGATTCGGTTTGTGGTCATTATAGTTATTCGTACAACTAAATTCGAAATCGTGCTCCAAACCGCAAAAATCACATGAATAAGAAGAGGGCGGCTGTGGAGTATGGTCATATGATTGGAATTCGTAACCATAGGCGTTTTGATTCGTTTCATCGTCTTGATTATTATCACAATAATAAGACGAATCATTCGACGAATAAAACGAAGACGATTGGCGACCTTGGTCGTATGATTGAAATCCGTCACCATTGTTGTTTTGAGGAGAGTTGTAGATATAACCCTCCCTTCCTCCTAAGATCTCGCAATTATAACAATTACCACCATCGGGCGGTCCTTCACAATATGGACACGAATAGTAACCATCATTCGACATGATGTAACGCGAAAATCGTAATCGAGAATTAAACAAATTAGAGGGTTCAAGAAGAGAATTATGAAAATAGAGGAAAAATGAGAAGATTATTTTTGTGTTTTTGGTTTTTAAATTAATTTTTTTTTGGAATTTTGGTGTATTACGTAGAAATTAATCTACAAAAACTATCCACTAATCAAAGGTCTCGATTAATGAATCCAAGAAGAATGAAGGTAATTACGTGAAGTAAAAACCCTCGTCGACTTTGAAACGTTGGCGGAACGCCAAAACGTTTCGAGGTTCAATAATTAAAACTCACAAAAATAGATTAATAATACTTGATGTGGCAAACCCCTAATTAATCGTCACTTTCAAAATACGCACAAGCGAGCGGAGAAAACGAGGCGGCGCGAAGCACTTAAGAGCCTTTTTTCCTTAGGTCGTGAAATACAACCGCCTTATACCCACCTTATAGTTTGCATTTATCGAGATTAAATCAATTAAGAGTATTTATCTATTTTGCCTTTGACTTTCGTTTGAATTCGATACAACAATAGTGACCGGAACGCTCAACTATTGAGGTGCGATTTCTCGCGTATTTGGATAATTATTGTGTGTTAATTGTTCTACGTAAATACAATATATTATGCACAATAAAAACGAGAAAACGATTTTGTGTTAATAGAGTTCTATTTAACACTATTTATTTCTATGGCTAATAGTATAGAAAAATAAAAAGAAGTATTTACGATAAAAGCGTAAACACTCAAATAAACACGATAAATAAGTATGGCTAAACAAACCTCCCCGGCAGCGGCGCCAAAAATTGATGTGGTAGAAATACGTCTTTTAGGAAAAAGAGCGTAAATAGGGCAAGTGAGCACGACGATTTAGGAAAACCGTGTGTAAATGACCCAATGAAGTGAGTTCGTTCTCTCGAGGAGACACGTGTGTTGTGTAATGAATGATGATTAATGTTTGTGATTATTAACAAGAAGAAAAGAGAATAGAAATGAGAAAGGAAGAAAAGACGGTTACGAAAACGAATTAAACTACGACGAAAAAGGCCAACACGTAAAACCGTAAATAGTACAAAAATTAAAATTTTAACCTAAAAATTGCTAAAAATTACTAAAAATCCACAATAAAATTCTAAGAGTTTACAAAAAATCCAAACTTGTTAAAACCTTTTAATTAATTAGATAATGACTTTTTAATGCTAATTAAAGCCCTAAAAATCACAATTAATTATTAAAAAGCCCCAAACAAGATTTTCAAGTTTGTAAACCTCAAAAATGACCTAATTAAGCTAAAAATTATTTTTTAAAATTTTAAAACCAAATTAAACTATTTTTAAACACTTAAAAACTATTAAAATCTATTAAAACTTAAATTAAATCTAGAAAATAAATGAAAAGTCCTAAAAAGATTTGGAAAGTGACAAAACTCCTAATTATGTGTTTACAATCTAGGAAAAATGAAAAAAGAAAAAAAAAACAAACTTTCTATTTTTAGCAATAAAATAATATTAAAATATTCAAAAAAATAAAAATTTATATAAAAATTCTAAAAAATTACCAAAAACCTAGAATAATATAACTAAGACAAAAGTGCAAATTAAAGTTCCTAAAACCTTTTTAATAATTTTATATTAAATTTTAAAGTTAATAAAAAACCCTAAAATCAAATAAAATTAAAAATTAGACTTTTTGAAAACTTTTTGGGCTGTAAACCTCAAAAATATAAATCAAAACCTAAAAACTATTTTTCTAAAAATTAAAACCTATTTTAATTATTTTTTATCTAATTAATAAAACACGGCTAAAGAAAAATTAATAGAAAATAAATAAATAATGAGAAAATTCAAAATTCAAACTGGAAAAATCCTAAATGTAATAACAACCCTAGGAAAAATACCACTGGCCAAATTAGCTTATCTAATAAGTTGAAACGGGCTGATTAAGCTACGGCTTTAATATAATAAGCCCAAACAAACACACCTTAAGTAACTTGCAAATGCAACCCTAGCAGTCAAAGACCCTAGGGCGCAATGGTAACGTGTGTGTGTGGTGAGAGGAGTGGCGTAGGTTCGAGTCCTGGCCACGTCCTTTTTTATTTTATATTTTTTTTATTTTTTACTTTTTAAAAACACAAACCAGTGACCTTTAAGCTTAAAAACACAAACACAAATCCAACTTAGACAAGATTAATCAAAAAGAAATGAAAAACGTGTTCAGTTGGACTTTCTTGTGACTGATGAATACAAGTGATTTCTTCACTTGTGAAAAGACTAAACAAGAGGACTTGTTTATGCTGATTTGGTGGTGAATTGTTGGACAAAGGGCACCCTTGTACTCTGTTGAGTACAAGGAGTCAATAATCACACAAACAATCAAGTATTAACACACAATCAAGCACAAATAAGCCAATTCAAGTTGCAGATAAAGGACTAGGCAGGTCTGAGAGTTTTGCTGATAAACTTGGCACCAAAATGATTTTCAATGGCTAATATCTATCATACAAACTCCCCAAATGACATATGAGCAATCACAAACCCTCAAGCAACCTTAAATCTAACAAATTACCCAGTTTGATGCACAAATTCAAGCTCAATAGGCAGTTACTGGTTCTGATCAAGCTATGCAATGTTTCTGATGAATGGTTGGCCAATTTACATGCACAAAGATGATTTTCAAAGGCTTAAAACTTGCAACCAAGCTACTCAAATAACATACAAACTATACTCAACCCTTAAATGACCTAAAATTCAGTAGACTTACAAATTTGATGCACAAATTTCAGCAAGAACATGCACAAAAGGGTGGTGACTGATTAATGCTATGTTTGTCCAATTTTTAGCATGCACATATGTTCAAAACTTGACCAAACTAAAACTTAAGCACTTATAATACCTAATAACAACCTAGGAAGTGTTTTCAACCAGGTTTTAACACAAGATTTTGTCACCAACCTTGATTAATCTCTTGTCCCAAACACTCCTTAAGAAACTGAAATACAAATAAACACACCAAAATCTATCAAATCTATACCAAACTGAATTTAAACAATCCTAACATGCATATTAGACCAAATAAGCTCACATCAAACCACCAGAACACACATAAACAACTTTTCACAAAATTTATGCAACTCACAAAATTTCTGAAAATGAAAACTGAAAATAAAAGGGACAAGGTGGTTACCTTGTTGGACCTGCATCCAGCCCCAACAATGGTTGCTTAACCATCTCCAATAGGCCCGGGCCTATGCTGATCCTTGATCAAACAAGCTCAATGAATCTGCTAAGAAAATGAAGAACACAAGCACAAATAATACACTTTCTGATTTTTACCAAACTTTTTGAAACCTTAAAATCAATCAACCTTGGAACCTTTAACACGTTTTAAAATCAATTTCAATTTCAGAAAATCAAAATCAAAGTCCACTTTCACTTTCTTGGATTAAAATTTTCTGAAATTAAAAACCTTTCTCAAAACCTTTGAAAACTCAAAAACACAATGTGTTTAACAAATGATGATGGAACTCAGTCTAGCTTCTCAATCACTTACCAACTTTTAAAAACAAATAAAAGGAATTATATTTTCTCAAAAATCACCAACTTTATAAATTTTGTAAAAAGGGATTACAATGAGAGAGCTAAAAAACTGGAACAAAGTGATAAGGGTCACAAACGACTCCTTATATACTAGTCTAAAGAACAAACTAGAACTAAAACCCTAAGTGACTGAAAGTCCTAAAATGCCCTTGGTCTTTGACTTGAATTTGGTCAAAAAGTTCCATGTGAAGATGCCAGCTCTTGTTATGTGATCTTAGACGTCCATTTGAACTTGGGGACCAAGGGGAATATGTGGGACGTTGGTTTGGTCGGGTGTAGGGTTTTGAGGGAAAGGGACGGGTGCAGGGGAGGGTCCCACAAGACACATGGGTGTGTCTTGTGGTGGTTTGATGTGTGGGTTTAAGTGAGAAATAGGGTAATTAGGGATCTGGAAACACTCAACTCAAACCCCTTTGATTTAAGTCTAATTGGGTCTGGGGTTGATTAGGGTTTAAGGGTGATTAAGGTGGGGGATTTAATCTATTTTGGGAATAAACAGATTTAAAAATCTGTTTGGTGGGAAAGTGGGAAAGTTTGACTGGGGGGTTTGACCTATTTAAAAAACTGGTGGGTTGGTCGGGTATTGGTTGGGTGAAGTTTGTTGTCTTGGCAGAAACACCCCCTAGACTTCCAATTTCTTGTCATAACAAGTTTCAACAAGCATTTTTCAATTTCCCTTGGTAATATCTATGCTCAACTTGTCATATTTGGCACAAGTCATTTGCAAACATTATATCAAGGACCATAAGTGCAATTTAGCCATATTCTAAGGACCATTCTTGTACATACTTGATATTTTAGGGACCCACATGTAATTTTGAGGTTTTACAAGGGTATAAAATGACAAGTCTTCAAAAGATGAGGGACCAATCTTGGCAATCTTTAAAACTTCAAGGACTTCAATGGAAAATCATGATTCGGGTCCGGTTCTTTGTGCGGCTTCGTTTCCCGTGTTCGTTTTTGCTTCATTCTTGTGATCTTTTGTCATTTCCTTAATATCCATACCTAAAATACACAAGACACAAATACAAGCATATATAGGGGTGTTTTAATGATATTTTAAGCGCTTTAAGCCCGATTTGGACGATGAGACTATGTATAATTGCAGTCTCATCAGATATCTTAAAGGAACCATTAATCGGGGACTTTGGTATTCGAAGGACTCTTCGATTGCACTTATGGCATATGCAGATGCGAATCACGCGGGTTGTCAAGATACAAGGCGTAGCACGAGTAGAACTTTGCAACTACTAGGAGATCGATTAATCAGTTGGGCATCGAAAAGGCAGAAAAGCGCTGCAATTTCAAGTACGGAAGCAGAATACATAGCTATGTCTGGTTGTTGTGCTCAAATTCTTTGGATGAGATCGTAATTAACCGACTATGGTCTAGGTTTCAACAAAATTCCGATGTATTGCGAAAACAAGAGTGCAATTGCCTTATGCTGCAACAATGTTCAATTCTCCCGGTCGAAGCATATTGAAATTCGCTACCATTTCATCAAGGAGCAAGTGGAAAATGGAGTGATCGAGCTTTACTTTGTCCGATCTGAGTATCAATTGGCGGATATTTTCACGAAGGCTTTAGATCGCGCTCGAATGGAATTTTTGGCCGACAAGCTAGGAATGAGAACTTTCTCGGCTGAGACTCTGAAGGAACTGGCAGATGAAGCGAAAGAATAGTGGTGGTAAACTATTCTATGCATCCTTGGTGATCATTTGTATATATTGTTTATATCTTATCCACAAAAGCAAAATATAAAAATATAAAACCATATAAAAACCATAAAAATTGAAAAATTCATAAAAATCCAAAAATATTTTTACTTTATTTTTCAAAGGCATGTCTTTTGGTACGATAATATTTACGGCCTTAGAAATGTTGATTAATATTGACACGGCGCCATAAATGGAGTTCATACAAAAGTTGTAAATATTTCATAAAACATGCCTAAATGGCTTGTAGTTATTTCAGACTGCAACCCGATTTTCATATTAAAGTCAAGTATTTCTTATGAAAGTTTTGGCTCACAACGGGAATTAATTTTCTCGGGCAAGGTTTACTTTAAAACCTTGTAAGGGATCAAGTTTACTTTATAACTTGGTCTAACACGGATATATGTACGCTTCAGTGCATTTATTTGTTAAAACAAGAGAAGTCTTGTTTTTTATGAAGCTATCATCTCTACAACCATAGAAATATACAATTGGTATCTACATACTCGACGATGCGACTACTCAAACGACGACTACAGCTCTTTTGACAGAACACGGTTCAACAATTGAGGGGGAGCAATTGTCAAGCATTCAGAACCTTCGATGCCGAAAGTGCCAAGCTCACTAATTGGTGTCAAGACAACAATACCAATCGTACACGTGGTGTCAAGAGATGACTTCAGACGTGACGAGACGACCAACATATGTCGACAAGAACCATTTGATTTTATCATATGATGTTCTCATCAATCAGGTCCAACCTTGTCAATTTATTCTAATATGGTGAATATGTGATCATGTTACAAATCGGTATCATATCTCATACATTTGGTATCATGAAGATAAAACGGACTTGCATTTTTCTTCCCAAAACCTTTGTTAAAACTTCATTAAATCAATTGATATTAAAAACATTGATTGGGTTAATATTTTTAATCTGGGGGAGAAAATGTGATTTAATATGAGAAATTATCATAAATGGTTTGACTTAATGTGCTGGCTCATCCCGACATATGCGAAAAATTTTCGAATATCGTGGCATATGTTAAGGGGGAGCAAAACGGATTTGCATATCAAGAATGGATTTTCATGGTGACTTATACTTACCCAAAACCCATTTATTTCACGACGATGAAGATTGTGGTGACATAAGGATGGTAGAATAGGTTAAGTCCAATGATTCTTCTAGAACCGGAGGAATCTTCCCAAGGACATTCCATAGCTAGAAATAGTAGTCCTTAGGAAAGATGGAGAAAGATTGTGAAGGTAGCTGAATGCCGACCAAGTACTTAAGTTAGCACTGGAACAATCACAACAAGGTGCTAGTTATGACGTATTGGTAAGCATTGAAGGGGTTGAAGGGGTGTAAAGAAAGAAGCCCTCCTTACAACCTTAGGCAGAAACCGGGTCAATACATATGCTATTGAGATCATTTTTAATGATGCTCGACATTGAAGATAGACATCATGGACCTAGTGATGCAATGCACAACCCATCCCAGCTAACTCAGATATCTCTCAAAAGGTATTTGTTTTAATCACACGAAGACAACACGTTATCTATCGATTTATTCACTCCGAATAAATTGGTATTGAAATGGTGGCACTCCTCTCCAGCCTCCGATCACTAAAATCCAAAATGAACGATCGAGTCTAGAGCCATTTGAGATCATCAAATATCTCACTAGGACACACTTTCATAATTCCTTGCTTCTTTTCACATTGTGAAAAGTAAGAAAGATATTAAGAGTCCTACGTAAAATCTTCATGATCTTGCCTGAACATCCGAGTAATACGAAAGTATTTACAATGAAGATGGAAATCCTTCTTGAGCGAATATCAAAAAACTCATGGTACCTGACTTGTGCGATTCTTTATGAATCAAAATTGTGATAACTGGAAAGCAACAGCTGTTTTATTCTTAATTAAATTTAAACATGTTCCAGGCCTCTACGCAATATCTTAGTGATCTTGCCAGAACACTCAGAGTGATACCTTAGTGTTCACAGTGATGAGTGGAAATCCTTCTAGTATTAATCTTAAACAGCACTTGGTAGGTAACTTGCAAGATTCAATATGAATCAAGCTCGTGACAACTGGAAAGCAAAGATTCTTTAATGAATCAAACTTGTTCCAAGAATCAGAATTAACGGCTTCAATCATGCGGATAATTTTATCCAAATGATTCACTCTTTACGTTCGCAGTCAGCTTTAGACGGTCGAGTAAAGAGAACGGGTTTACCCGCGAAATCTTGTCAAGGAGATTTTTAATTAAGTCTACCTGCCACAAGTACGATATTTTATATCGTCCAACGGTCTTCACCGACCGGAGGTAAAATGATACCGAATTAGAATGAAATGTTCAAAGTCATTTTATTCGTGTCTACTTATGTTGCGGCATTTGAAGACGGTGGCGTTACGGAATCCGAGAAGAAGTCGTCCCCGCATGCTTATACTTTATGCACTTAATACCTTATCTAATTCAAGAAAGCCTAAAAGTTAAGTCTTCCGCTGTATCGAACTCTGAAGATTTCAAGAATTACAAAGGTATAAGTATGTGGGACATGGTGTCACAAGGAGGCAAAGATCACAAGTGATGGATGCACAAGATCAAGGCAAGAGATTAATGCTCAAGATTGATATCAATGATCACATCGGCATGTTCACCTGAAAAGAAAAAGAAAATAAAGAAGAAGACTACGAGCTCAAGACAAGCATAGTATGCTAGGTTTAATTTATTATTGTAACTTGGGTAACGCCCTTGTTTGGAGTGACCTCCTTTAGGGGGAGATTATTGGAAATACGTTTTTACGTATTTAGGAAGATTCAGTCACTCCGACAATATATTAAGTTGTAGCTCGTAGTCTAGATATCTTATAACTAATTAATAAGGAAAGGCCTAGTCCATGTTATGTATGGACGGCCCAATTGTAAGCCCAAGCCCATCTTATGGGCTTGGTATATAAACCCTCTCCTTAGATGGAGAGGGTGGTGGTTTTTTCATAATTTACACATAGTAATCTTTTATTTTCTCTCTCTAGAAGTGTGTGAACTCCATCATCTCTCTATCTCTTTCTCTCTCTAAAACATAAGCAAGATTTACATATCCTATAGAGTCGGTGAAGTATCTTACCGTTTAGCGTTACCTTCGCAGCTTTCGCATGTTCACGATGTTTTCCATGTGTCCGTACTCAGAGGGTACAAGTATCATCCCTTTCACATGGTTCAGTATCCACTAGAACAGATACGTGAAGATCTTACTTTCATAGAAGAACCCGAACGAGTTCTTGACAGACAAGAACGAGTCATGAGAAGGAAGACGATTCCATTCGTCAAAATCCATTGGAGGGATCATACCGAGCGGGAAGCCACTTGGGAAACAGAGGAGTCTATACAGGCTTCTTACCCTCATTTCATATTTTAAATCCGGGTATGTTCTTCTTTTCCTGTTTACTTTATCTATAATTCGGGGACGAATTATTCTTTTTAGGGGGGAAGAGTTGTAAAACCCGCATGCTTTTACCATGAATAGTACCCTTATGATCGTACGTACATGATTAGAACTTTCCTTATTTAACACGTTTACGTTTCACGAACAAGATTTACAAGTATTACGTACGTGTCATAACACGATAAGTATTTAATACGTATTAAGACACGATAATTATTTTAATTAATAATTATAATCACGAACATACGAACATGAAATCATGAACGTAAATAATCACGAGCTTAATATTACGTATTTACGTATATTTATTGCGATCATGAATAAATATAATAAGAGATGAACGATAACTATTTAAATCATGTAAACACGAACACGTAAAACACACTTAATTTTAGACACGAGAAAACATATGGGTTACCCCATGTGGGCCCCCTTACCCGCGGCTAGACACAAGAGAAAGGGCTAAGCCTATTTTATTTTAGTAAAACAAGAATAAAGGGAAAAGATATTTTCATAGTTACAGAAAATTAGAAAATAAACTAAACCCTAAAATCTTTTCTCTTCTCTTGTTCTTCTTGGCCGCCGGGTACAAACACCAAGGAGGGGTGTGTTAGTTGATTTTGGTGATTGATCTCTTGTAAGGTTTTTAATGTATTCGTTCTCCTTTAATTCACGTAATCGGTAAATCCTTAAACCCCTTTTTCTTTATGTTTTTATTTAAATCAAGAACACATGAAATCATGGTTTATTAAAAACAAGTAATTAACATGTTAATAAATCATGGGGGTAAATTAATTATGGTTTAAGGGGTGTTTGTTTTGGGCCGACGCAAAAAACCGAGACCATAGGGTCTCGACTTGTTTTGTTTCACACCAACCGAGACCTCAAGGTCTCGGTGTGGTGTTGTGTGTCTCGGTCGCTGGAGAAAAGGGAACCCCGACCTTGATCGGGGTGTGTTTGGTGTTCGGTTGGGTCTCGGCTAAAACAAGAACCACCACCGGCTTAAGCCGGTGGCTAAATAAGGAAAGCAGGGGGAAACTGCCGCATGGCAGCGGCTAGCCAAGACCAAGGGAACCACCGGCTCAGCCGGTGGCACCTTTACGCAAGCAGTGGCAACCGGCCAAGCCGGTTTGCCACTGTTAGGGGTGCGTTTGTCGACCGGTTCACGGGTCCGGTGCATGGGATTCATGAATACGGTTCATGACATGTTTAGATTAAAACACGGGTTCGGTTCATGGGTTATTTTTGCAAGTCAATTATTTTACAAGGTTAATTATTTTTTTACAAGATTAAATTAAATTAATTAAAACATGTACATGATTAATTTTATTTATACATGACTTAGGTTATTAATATTATTATTAATACAAGAATTTTAACCTAAGTGATTATCATTTTATTTAGACTACATAATTAATTAATTATTAAAATCATGACTTATAATTAATTAATTTCTACGAATTGGGTTATATTAATATATAAATTAATACATGTTTAACCTAAGTATTTTTGTTTTATTTAATTAAATCATGTTATATTTAAATAAATACTTTAACCTATAGTTTATTTAATTTACATAAAATAGTTAATAAACTATACTATTTAATCACATGACTTAGAATATAAATCAGAAAACACTTAAGCTTATATTATTAGCTTAATAATCTAGCTTATTTCTATTTATGGAAACTTTCTATTTATAGAAACTTATTTAATTAAGGCAGTTGATCTATTTATGGAAAATTTCTATTTTTAGAAACTTATCTATTTTAAGCAGTAAATCTATTTTTGTAAACTTTCTATTTTTGGAAAATTTCTATTTTTAGGAACTTTCTATTTTTTGAAACTTTCTATTTTTGGAAACTTTCTATTTTAGGAAACCTGCTATTTTTAGAAAGTTACTTATTATTACACAACAAGTATAATAATACAAGAAATACTAGTAATGCTTAATCAGAATATACTATAAACATGATAAACTCAGTATAAAGCTCAAATCAGTAAAACATGACATGAACATATAAAACAAGCTAAGACATGATATAAAACCAGTTACGTAGTCAGTAATCAGATACTTATACACGTATGTATTTATGTAGCATTAGTGATACCGAGGTAGGACTCTCTTCCGTTTGTCTTCTTCGTTCACTGGACATAAGGTACGGATTCTCCGTCCTTTCAGTATGGACATTCTTCCTTATTAGGATTTCCCGTATGCAGCCAACTGTTTTCCCCAGTATATGTCTTATATGTTTTTGGATTGCTTATGTTTAATTAAACACCTAAAGCCATATACATGCATGACCAGTTTCACCTAGTTATAGAGGTACCATAACCATAACACTGGAGGCACCAGTGTTATGACTCCACCACGACGGAGTGATAGCTCGTGGCGTCCCTTCAGCTTTTGGCCATATTATTATTATTATTATGTGGGGCGTATGGGTGCATCCTAGTTTACATGATTCAGCAGATTATTCAGGTGAATGTGGTGTGTGCCTTGCAACCTTCACAAGGAGCTGATCCCTCCTACCCAACCAGTATATCAAATTAGAGGCAGCCCCTCTAATTTGCATGACGAGGTCACCCCATAAAGTATTCATGCACGTTGATATTTCATGACCTATATTGGCTAATGGTAAACATGTTAAACAATTTTTATAAGATAAACATAAGGCTTTTCAAACTATAAAACCAGTTTTACTAAGATATACCAGGTTATCCAGGACTTAGTCTTTTCCGCTGCTCTATGCTTATATGCTTATGTTATTCATGCTTTATTTGTATATCCGTGCACTGAGCGTTATGCTCAGCCGTTTTCCTTTCATGTTCCCAAAACGGCAGGTACTCAGGGACGCTCGTAGAATTTAAGCGTACGTGCATATGGATTGGAAACTTCCTAGCCTTCTTTACTTTATGCATTTCTTTATACTTTGCTACACATTTCCATGGACATTGTTTAGTCCTTTTCTTTTACAGTACTTATGTTTTTGTGTGATGAGTTCTCCTTTTGGGGTACCGGTGTTTGATTTCGGTATTTCATTTATGGTCATGTGATGTTTAATACATTATCCTTGTATGCTTTGATGACACGCCATAATCACGCGTGACATTCCATTTACCAAAATGGGGTGTTACAGATGTCGTAGGCATGCCGAAAACAAAGAGGTCGTTTGTGCATCGACAACAAGCAAAAATAATGGCCAAATATACCCCAAAATGAGTAGTTTATTTTTATTGTTGCGTGTTTTAAATTTTCGTAATTTTTTTCGTATCATATTTTAAATTCCGCATTTTCATTTTTATTTAAGTATTTGTAATTTTTATTTGGATGAAATGAATTAAAATTTTTGTGAAAATGAAAAAAAAGATAGTGGTGAGGGCAAAGTGAAGGGAGTTGGCTCTCCACAACAAGGAGAATTTGTGTGAAATTAAAAAAAATAAAAATAAATGATAGTGGTGAGACCAAATTGAAGAGGGGTTAGCTCTTTTAGGGATGACACCCGTGGGTAATAGGTACGGGCATATCAAACCCGTCACCCACCCACATAGATTTTTTAAAACCTATCACCCACCCGTCACCAATAGTGGGTATAAATTTTTACCCATACTGATACTGATACCCGTGGGTATTTGTTACCTGTGGGTAAACCCATGGGTTAATGCATTAAAGCAAAATCACAAAGCCTTGATATGTATCTAAACTAGCTATTAAAATGAGTAATAAGACACCAATCATTTTTCAAGTATCAAGTTCACAAAGACTTAAACATTTGTCTCAACTTCACAAAAGACTTAACAAGTATATGTGAATCGTATATGAGTATAGAAGAACTGTTATTTCTTAACATCAAAGGGGAAAAGGAAAGTGTGGATTAGACATAAATATATATTTGATTGTTGGATCATTCTTATTCTCTTTTTAGTCTCGAGATACCAACAAACTTTTAGTTTCTATGCGTTTTTAATTGAAATTTGATAATTATTAAATATACATTTATAACTTCATAAATATTGTTTAATTTCAGATGGGTTAATGGGTACACATAGGGTATTTTAATGGGTATACCTACGGGTATTTTAAATGGGTATCATGAGTTTACCTGTGATGGATATACTTTACCCGTCACCCACCAGCCACCCACCAATGGGTATAAGTTTTCACCCATACCTATACCCATGGATACAAATCGACAAAATTACCGACTCATTTTTGTGCGGGTACCCGTGGGTTGTGGATTTTTTTACACCCACTGCCATCCATAAGCTCTCCACTATAAGAGAGTGTATTGGTTAGTTACTTCGTGATAACGGTTGTGAAGATAAATTGAAAAGGCTTTGCCTCTCCATAACACCCTTCCCTCTAAGTACTCTATTATACTCTATCTGTCCTATTTTAATTGACTTCATTTGATTTTTTAAAGTATTACTTTCTTAACTTTGATTTTAAATAATTTTGTTTGTGTTATGTAATATTTGATGAAATATATATGCATAAATGGGTTTTTAAATATATTTCATTAATATCATTTTTTTTATCAATGATTATATAACACATACAAAATTATTCAATACTAAATTTGAAAAAAATAAAATTTTAAAAAATTAAATGAGAACAATTAAAATAAGACAAGTGTAGTAATAAATTCTAAAAAATTTGTTCCTAATACTCCCTCCGTCTCAAAATAATAGTCCATCTTTCCTTTTTAGTTTGTCCAAATTTAATTGTCCATTACTAAAAATAGATATGAATATTTGATAAAGTTTACAATATCACCCTTACTTGAAAAGTATTACAAACTTTAAAAAATATTTAATTAATTAGCTAAAGGTAAAATTGTTATTTTGTTAAAAAGTATGAGAGAAAACTGTAATTAATGTACTTTTCTTAAACTGTGTGTTTTTTGCGGGGACAATAATTTATAAAATATCACCTGTGGTTTTTTGTAAAAATTATGGGTGATTTCATAAATCGCATGTAATTTCATAAATTCACATGCGATATTGAAAGTAACAAATCACATGTTATTTCATAAATATCATAAATAACATGTAAGTTTACAAATTCAAATGTAGTTTTTAAAGTAATAAATCATATGTGATTTTTCTGTGCGAAAATTTTTAAAAAAATCGAAGAAAATGTCTATAAATATCTATTTATAAAAAAGATAATTTAATATTCGTCACGATGGTATAATTACTTTTATGTAACAATTAACTGTTTGAAAAATATATATATATATATATTTTTAATTTTATTTTCTTAAAATAAGATAAAAGTGAGAAATTGAAAAATAGTAATACAAAATATTAGATTTTTTTTTGAACAGACAGAAAAATAGATTGAGATTAAAAGAATTTTTTCAAAATAATGTTTCTCATAAACCTTTCCTTTTTAAAATATACACGAGTTATGTAACAATAATATATATGGAAAAAAATACGATTCGCCCTTTTAAACCACTCTTTAAAGAAACAGAGATCCAACGACTCAAACTTTCTTAAAAGAAACACACATATTCATGATCCAACGGACACAGTGAGACACACATTCAAACCGTCTCCAAAGAAACACAAAATCTTCCCGATCCGCGTGACTCCATTTAACCCAATCACAGACCATCACGTACACACATCGACCAATCACATCACAAATTCACAATACACGGATCATTGATAACTTTTTCAGAGAACCGTCAGATCATTTGACCCCCTATTTCCTTCCCTATATAAACACCCCACCTACTCTCATATTTTCCTCATTCAAAACTTCATCTCCGATCTCCTAATTCATCTTCAATTTAGGTATAATATTTATAGTCGATTATTATTAAAAGCATCCAATTCCTGCTTTATTTTATATCCAGTTTCACGATTTAGGTTTTAATTGTGTGTAATTGTTTTGGTATTGAATAGTAATGGCTCGTACAAAGCAAACAGCTCGTAAATCAACAGGAGGAAAAGCCCCAAGGAAGCAGCTTGCTACAAAGGCTGCTCGTAAATCTGCTCCCACTACTGGCGGTGTCAAGAAGCCTCATCGTTACCGTCCTGGAACCGTCGCTCTTCGTGAGATCCGTAAGTACCAGAAGAGCACAGAGCTTCTCATCCGCAAATTGCCATTCCAAAGGCTTGTTCGTGAAATCGCTCAGGATTTCAAGACTGATTTGAGGTTTCAGAGTCACGCTGTGTTGGCCCTACAGGAGGCTGCTGAAGCGTACCTTGTTGGTTTGTTTGAGGACACCAACCTGTGCGCCATTCATGCTAAGAGGGTGACTATCATGCCTAAGGATATTCAGTTGGCTAGACGTATCCGTGGCGAGCGTGCTTAAGTTTGTTTTAGTTTTTGTGTTTTGTTGGAAGGCTTTACATACTGAACTTGTTCTAATAGGGTGTTTGGTTTCTGATATGTGTTAGTTTAGGATGTAAGTGAATTCGTCGGTTATTGATATGGTACCAAACTTGATTAGTTTGTTATATAAGCTACTCCTGTCATTATTTTGTTTGCTATTTTCTTTTGAATTGTGATTGTGTTGGTTTTCTGTTAGAATTTCATCACGGCGAAGTTGCAATTATGCTTGTCATGTGATCCCTTCCTTGCTTCTTTTACTTAAACATGATGGTTGCTGTCTGCACATACTTGACGGTTACTTGGTGGTGTCTGCACATGCTTGACGGTTACTGTTTGATAACCAAACAGTATGTAATTTACCAAATTTGTGCAGTGTTACACGTTAAAGATAATTTGTGTTAAACTTGTGATTCTGCTTGTATTCGCCTATTTATTCCCATCCAAAGAATTCTTGTTCATATTTGAATATAGAGTTTACACCCATAATGGTTGCATTGGATGCTTGAAATCAGATGAAAGGGTGTTTGTATAAGCTTGTTTAATATGTAATGGTTAATTCACTTTTGTAAAGCCTTGGTTTTAGGCAAAACATGATATTTCTGTTAGCAACTGCTGATAGCTTGTTACTGATCTTTTATTACCATAGCGGTTCATCTCCTGTGACCTGTTCTTAGTGAGCTACATATATTAATTCCAATTGAGAAATATTCAGGATTTTTTCATCCATCTCAGCTGGTTGGCTACTTTAGAAAACCAGAAATGATACATAGAAACAAGCTTCACTTTGTCTGTTTGTCAAGATTGCCCATATCTCCAAATTAGTGGCAGTGTCTTCAGAATTTTGCTAGATGTATCTGTTTTTTGTGTTTAACATCTCCCCATTAAAGAAAAAAGAAACCGAGCCACTGACGCACATTCACAGATCGAACATGAAGCTGTCGTTTCTTACGCCATTTGGGTTGAACAAAGAGATTTGTCATCACGTTTGCCTTCTGGCAACCCTCTACCTGTCTCTACAGGGCACATTTTGTAAGGGTAATTTTTAACACTACATACGCCATTTGTAGTTTAGCTATTTGATTTTACTCGTTTTCTCCGTTTACCCATTTGCATATATTAGCAGACCATAGAAACAGATGGAAAAAAATGGACCACCTCAACAAGTATTTCGTTTCATTATACTTAGAAACATAAACAACAAAGGTAATCATCCAGTTTTAAAAACTAAACCTTACAAACAGGAAAGCATGTAGTTGTAAAACTTATAACTCCCAACAGAAAAGCAGCAGCAACCACTTTGGAATTAAACCTCTTCATCATCCCTGAAACAAAACATGAAGAAGAGACCCAACACTAAAAACACTTCCTTTGGTTCATATATACACCCTCCGTGATCATCTTTTCCAAGTTCTCAATATCTTAAGCATTCACGGTTCCACTTGTTTCAGGAGGACTTTTTCCAGATCTGCATTAGCTTCCAGCAATCCTATATATAAACGATGTTGATAGGATATGTTCATTCTGTATCAAACCATTCGTGCAACATGCCTTAGGAGACGGATTTGTTCCACGAAAACGAAGTCGTGAAGCCCGAGCTTTACAGCACCACAAGGTTCTTCTAGTTTTTTAACTTTTGGTTCAATGTATATATGCAGTAATTTACTAACATGGGGTTTCCTACGATCGAAATGTTTTTTTGTGGAATGGCTTTATCTTTTTATACCACTTGTGTACATACAAACAATTATATTTAGTCTTAGAGTGTCATATGGAGTGTGAAGTTTTTAAGTCTTTATATACGTGCAGTAGAAACCAGAAACTTGAGACGGTATGGCCAGACAAGACTTATTATTCTCGTCCAACTCATAATCCAAAGAAGATTTGACAGACCATCATAACCACAATAGATCTCTAATGAACTACCACCAACTCTAGTTCTGTTAAGACACAGTTCAGGTATACAAAGAGACAATTTCATAAAATTAGAGATATAGGATTGGTTTAATTTACCACAGACCATTTTTTATGGAAATAAAAAGAGTAACATTCTCATGTGACTTCACTAACCAACAACCAAAAACGGAACAGTTTTAACTCATCCTTGTCGGATATGAAGCCTAACTTAAGTTGAATTTGTCCTACAACGTTTGATATTGGTAGTAAGTATAGAGTTTTGCTGTCACAACCTTTCTTTCAGGTCTAAAAGGGGTGTTTGGGATTGATAATTTCATACTGTTTATCCGCTTAAGACGTAAGCATGTATCAAGTTGCTTATTTTTAAGTGCTTACTTCAACTAGAATATAAAATAGGCAGTTCTACAGTTCTACCCAGTACCCAAACACTCAAAACTAGTTATGGCTCAAAAAATAAGCAGATGACACTTAAATAAGCAAATCCCAAACACCCTCTAATTCATTATTAGGCTGTTTCATGTTTTACCTCAGTTGAGAGGACTCTCTATCAGCAAATAACAAGTTGCAGCTGGAAATATGTATTCTAATAGTTATACATACACGAACAGAACTAAACGCATACTACAAAATGTTATTATATGTATTGTAACGATGCTAAAGGCAAGTAAGTCCCAACCAGTCTGTTTATCGATATATAAGAAACATATTACAGGAGTCTAGCAAATATCGTGTTGCAGCTGAAAATATGTATCCTAATACAGTAATTATAATATAGTGCAACCGTCAACGACGCGACTACTTAAAATATAAAAAAACAGCATATCATATATCCAAACAAAACGCCTAAAAGAAAATGTCATTAGACGTAATGTAACAACGCTAAAGGGGAGTAAGTCCTAACCAGTTGGTTTATCCAAGGCATCCGGTTCCTCCTCTGGAACCGGAAACAACCCTCCGGCATTCCTGTCCCCAACTCGCAAAGGCGAACCAACCTCCCCATCAGGAAACCTAACAACGACAACAGGACAAACACAATGATGAACACAATAGTCACTAACACTCCCTAACTTGCTCCCCAACAAGCCCGACCCCTTACCCGCAACTCGTTTGGCACTACCAAAGCCTCTACTCCCCATAATAACAACACTTAAACCTAACCTCTCAACTTCTAAACACAATCGCTCTTTCATATCATGGTCTTTCACTATATGTATCGTAAACTCTGTATTCCCATCCACTAACGGTTTCGCTATCTCGTTCACTTTCGCAGCAGTGAAACTGTCGAGATCAAAAGGCTGCTTTTGTTCTTGTGGGCCCCAGTCTGCTCCGTATAAAGCAGAAGTTGGTTGTACGGCTCATTGCACGGCCTATGCGCTCTCGTCGCTAAGGTCTACTGCTATGGCGACTTTGCGTTGAGGTGATGACATGGTGTGGAAAGTTGAGGGGGTGATTTGGAATTATGTGATAGTTGAAGGGGTGGAATGTAAATAAAGAGTGAGTGTGTGTAAGATCTTGATGTTGAAGAAGTACAAGTAGGAGGGAGATGCGTATAATTATTCTAATTTCTTATTTATTGATAGGGTAAAAGATATAAAATACCATCGTACTTATTGATTTGTGCTGATTTTAAATACTTACTAATTAATCTCGTGACTTTACCATTTTACTTTTATATTCGTTCCGACTGTACCAATATAAGCAAGAAATGACTATATTATCCTTAAAAATGACTAATATACCCTTTATTTTTTTATTTTCATATTAATTACTGAGGAATAACGAGTACCAGATCTACAGATTCTTGATATACATGGATTTATACGTAGGGTAAAGGATGAAAGTTTTAGTTTTGGAGCATATTATAGAATTTTTAATGTGAGAAAGAGAGTTTATTAAAGTTTTAGATTAGAATGAAAACAAAACATATACCGTAGAAGATATATGCGACGAAGATAAGAGTTGAAAATGAGATGCGTGGCACCTTTAGCCATGAAAGAAAAAGATATAGATAAAACCATTTACACCCAGTATTTATTATAAGTCTTAACAGGGAGTTTTGGAGACAGTGATACTATTTATACTTATAATCTTCTAAATCATATTTCCCTGTGCAAGTGTTAAGTACCAAAGTGTAGAGATGATAACTTGAAGTTGTGAAAGAAGAAAACAAGATCTATCAAGAAGAATCAAGATCGAACAGTGTTCATGGGTTTGATTAATTGGATCTGAATCTAGAACATGAGGGAAACCTCCACTCATCGGAGGTGTAGTTCCAGGTGGCCGGAAGATTCCCCGGCCACCACTATCGTACCGTTGTACATATGTCCACTTCACCGCCATCACACCGCCGGTCAACACCATCGAATATTCAGTCACTGTAATAATATTGGTGTTTGGTTACTGGATGAGTGGTGTTTGAATACACCCAGCCCTAGAATAATATTGAACATTATGTTGAAAAAAGTTGAAGAAGACAAGGATACTATAGTCATTTCTCGCTTATATTGGTATAGTCGGAACGAATTTAAAAGTACAATGGTAAAGTCACGAGATTAATTAGTAAGTATTTAAAATCGGCACAAATCAATAAGTACGATGATATTTTATAGCTTTTACCCTTATTGATACTAAGTTATTTTATATTATTTTAATATAAAAATTTTATAAAAATAAATATATATATAGATGAGTGGACTATGCATATTTTTAAACATAAAAATAAATATACATAAAAGTAAATATGTATCATTATTGTATCACAAATGGTGACCCATTCACCATAAGTGAGTGATAAAAACGGTGAGCTTCTATTTTTGTTTAAATGTTTTTACCGTGATTGTGACTAGGGGTGTAGAAAAAGTTGATCCGACCTAAACTCGATTAGAAACCGAACCCGAATAAGCCTATTCGGGTCAGGTCACTCGGGTTCAAAAACGTATTCGGGTCAATTCGGGTTGACCCAAGTTCTAATTAGGCTCGGGTTCGGGTTATATTTTTTAGCCTTGACCCGAATTGACCGGACTCGAATTAACCTGAACCCGAACAACCTGAATTGACCCGAGTTTTTTAAGACATTTTACATTGACATATACTTAAATAAGCCATTTTTTAATTTTTTCTTATACTCGGGTTGACCCGAACCAGAGTTGACCCGACCCGAATTGACCCGAACCCGACTGACCCGAGTTCTAATTAGGCTCGGGTTCGGGTATGATTTTTTTGAGTCTTGACACGACTTGACCCGACCCGAATTGACCCGAACCCGGTTGACCCGACCCGATTCCTACCCCTAATTGTGAGTATGACGGGTGTATATTTTGTATACGTATTTTATTGAAATGTGAAATATTACGAGTGAGTCGTGAACTTGTGAATGTGATTGTGAGCGGAAATGATGTGAATAGTGAGTTTGGGTATACCACTTTAGCCATAGTGGGTTGCCGTGCGTTATAATGTATTTTAAACGGGTCAAATGTTTAAATTTGACAATATAGTTAAAAGGGGATCTCGTTGAACGGGTGAACCAAGTTGGAACTCGAAAGCCACCCGGCCTAAATCATACTTTTTAGAACATACAACGCCTTTGGTCTTTTTATTCAATATTAAGAATTGTATAGAAACGGTTAGAAAGTCAACCCAGTCCGACTCAGCCGTTTGGCCTGTATTAAAAAGGACAATCTTTTTTTTGCTAAAGGGATACTTACTATGTTTGGAGCTTTGTGAAATGGTTTGTGTATCTTTCAGATTTTGCATTACCGTGTGAGGAAAAAGTTCAACATAGATCATTTTTTTAGCATAGACCAATTGAACCCATCTCAAACATTTATTTAAAACTCATTTCACCCTCAGGATAAATAGTTTTTATTTAATTAAAAAAAGAAAAAAAATGTTAGGGGTAAACCTGAGCATATCATTTTTCACATCTTTTTTCAACGGATCATTTACACACACAATCCTCTCCATCACACTATATCGATCCATTGATTTTAACCTCCCATATGATTGGGGAATGATATACATTAGATTCAACCTATAAATTTTATTCCTATCCTAACCTTTTGATCGATTGTTCATAAACACAATCCCTTATCATTAGATTTGGTCCATTAAATAGATTTGGATTTTGAGATTCTGATCGATAGATTCAATTTTGTGATGTACTGAAGCTGTTGATTTTTTAATTAATCCTGAAGTTGATTTTGTGATTCGGTTAATCGTCGCTCTCGGTATAATTTTGAACTGAATTCGTTGTTTTTTATTTATTTTATTAGGTTTAGTTATGGAGATTAGTGTGATACATATATATTAGGCGTCACGCATTGTGATTTAGGTCATGTAGGAAAAGTGTTTGATGAAATGTTCATTAGAGGCTATGCTTAATATCTGTCGTTCAATGTAGGCTTCTTATTTTCTAGCACTGAATGTTAACGTAGTACCGTACTAAGAATATGATTGTGTTTAGGCTATGTTGGTGTTGTCACTACAAGAAAAAAGAATTTTTAGGACACTGAATAGTATCTTATAAAATATGTTTATAGGACCTTTAACCTAATAGAACCATTATAAATGTGTCCTATAGGTGGGGGTGTAATAGATACTTAGGACACTTATAAGAGTATCAATAAATACAAACATTATGAAACTAGTTATTTAGTCTCGTAACATGTTTTATATGACCAACATAACGTCTCAATAGATCATATAATAGGATGCTTTACAAAGTTTCAATATTTAGTTACCCTTCTATTAGAATTTGGGACACAATCATGGGTCATAACAGATTGCTTAACATGAAAAAACCACGAGGCATAATCTCTAATTTTAGTACAAGGAAACATCAGTCCCAAGAGCTGCTACGTTGGATCAAAAAACACCAGAGAAGTTGACAATAGGGGTTGTAGTCAACCCAACACTTGTGCTGATACCCGCATAGACATGCAAGTATTGTAGTTCCACATGTCACAAAAATAGATAATCAGGCATTTTCTCATTTAATATCCTAAATGAGATACTACACGTGCATATTCTCATGCCATATCATCTACCAAATAAAAAAAAGAAGAGTCTCGAAACAAAACATACCTTTCCAGATCTTTGATCAGGAACTCTCAAGTCTAAGATTGCTTTCAGACCAAGAACAGGTTCATCAATGGTAATGGTTGTGGAGAGCTACAGTGATGTTGCAAACAATTCATTATTAATATAATATAAGTAAACTAAGAAGTGAAACAAGGTAAAGAACCAAATTATAACTGCACATGTATTCAACTCCATAAATTGATAGGTAGCAGAGAATTTAAAAAGTAAAAGCATGTTGCAAACTCTTAGACTTGAGATACTATAGAATAACAGATAAACAATGATGAAAGTTGAAAAACCATATATGGATGACAGAGAGTAGATAAATCAACTTACATTATGTAAGAACCCGTACTTTCTCAGCATTATTTTATTCTTTTATTCGTGCTTCTTAAATTTTCCAACGTATTACCTTTTTCTTGTATTCTTATATATAAATCCTGAGATCATGATAATTTTAATAAAGTATACTTTCCAAGTATTTTCTGATCGTTGATAAATACTTTATCGGGAATTATAAAATTCATAATTTATTTTTTCATATTTATTTAAATCAAAGTTTTTGATTTAAAATCACCCGCGTGCATTTTACAACGAGTTTAATCAAAATCAATGTACGACGAGAATTTCTAGTGATCGCGATACCGACGGATGCCCAAAATTTTACATTTCATTACCGATTGTTTTGATAATTAATGTTTTTGACGATTTCGTTTTAATTACTTATTAAGTCGTGTCGGGAAATCATATAATCATTTTTACGATGCATCTTAACCTTTGAAAAGTATTTTTACGAAACCCGAGCCCCGTAAATGTTTTCAATATTTACCAATAACCATTTTCTACCCTTTAAACTAGTAGATTGTTTTTAAGTCCACAAGTTTTAAACTTGTCAAGTTTTACCCTTAACCTTCCATCATATAAAAGGAAATTATAAACTAACAAACACATACAAACATCACCAACAAAAATTTTCTCCATCTTTCTTACTCTTCCATTTTATGCCGCCACCCCTATACACACAAAACACCATTGATCATCAATTTTTACCATGATTTAGCCAAAACTAAAATTAGACCACATCTTAAAATGTTCTTGTCATTCTTGTGATACCAAAATTTCACACATGCATCAAGTTTACATAATTTTATGATTTTGTGGTTTGAAAGTGTTAAAATCATCATGCAAGTGATGATCTTCACTTTTTGATCCTAAAAAGTTTGGATTTTGATCTTTGATTTTTGTTAAATTTATCATATAAGTGTTTTTAGGAGTTTTTGGTTGATGGGTATGATGGTCGAGTGATTCTATAGGTATGGGAATGAGTAGTTTTGGTTGGAAAAATTTATTTGTTATGATTTCTAAAAGTGTATTTTGGGACAACAGGTCTAGAACAGAATTTTCGTGGGTTTAAGGTTTGAGATAGGCTGATATTATTTGATTTTGTTGTAGAGTTTTCCGAGAAGCTCGTTTTGATATAAGATAGAGCTTCTAACTCTTTACGAGTCAAAAGTTATGCTAGTTTTAGTATTCGTGTACCGGGAGACGCAAATCGGCACAATCCGAAATTGTGGCTAATTTTGGGTCGACTCTCGGGGACTTTAGGCTTGGTTAGGCTATGGATACTACTGATTTTCAAAGTTTACAAACTTAATTTGATGAGTCTAGTAGTGGTTTTAAAAGGCAGATTGTCAAGTTAGTACTTTTAAAGCGGTATGAACGGTTTTATAAAACAACTGCACAATTTGTCCCAAATTTGGAGTCGAGTAAAGTGTCGAGCTGATGGGTTTTAAAGTATGAACATTGGCTCAAATTTTGGCAGGGTCTTATATAGATTATAAGTGACCTTGACACCAAGTTTCATCTAAAACGGACAAGTCTAGATAGGGTAGATCGGTGTGTACATTCAGAGTGTACTTGCTGATTTGTATTTGGACACATAGTTCAATGCTTGTGTTGCGTGAGTTTGAGTATTCACCATCGGATATAGTAACTCACTCAAGTGCTTAGTCATTATATAAATGACTTAGCTACTAGTTCGAGTAAGGTAAAGGGATAGTTTGACTTGCGTTGACTTGGCATCGTATGACGGGTCAATATCAAGTGCACAAGTGTTTAATCGTGTAGTGTTGGAATAAATGGGTTAGTATGGATTCGTCTGTTTAGTGTAAATGGTTTTGAAATATGAACACTTTGAAAATATTTGAGTCATATTATATTTGGTATATACCGATATTTGAGTTCGAGTCTTAAGCGCGCCTTATTTTGATAGGTTGCGGTTTTCGTGTTTCCCGGGCATCCATATCGTCTGTGATCGTCTCACTACATATGTTTCTACTCAGTTGTTGAGTACCATGATTGGCTTACCTCGTGGCTAAGGTGAGTTCATAGCCCCTTTTTACTTATACATGGTTTCTAAACACGGGGTGAGATTATACATGGTGGAACACAACCATTTAAAAACTGTATGCTATCCATAACTTGTATGCTATCCAAAACGTGTATGCTTTCCAGATTTTCGATATTATTATTGCTTTTTAGTCTAGCCTTGAGTTTCATCTCTCCGATCATGAACCGTTAATTGTCCTGTGTGTATTGCGCGAAGCGCGAATGTTGTGGGTGGATCCATCGGGATTGATTATCCCCGTCCCATGTTGCGGTTGTTTAACCATGACGCACTAATATTTGTTTATACCGAGTATTTAGGCTGAATACTTACGTAAGTTAAGCTTCGCTTCATGAACTGAACTGCAATAATAATAATAATAATAGTTTCGGACTATGGTTGACGTATATAACCATTCTCCCAACTACCGTGTTTACAAATGAATGCTTGTGTTCCACACCTTTACTGCTAAACCTATGAATATCACTCAACTTTATGTTGACGATTTTACATGTTTAATCTCAGGTATTATTACTTAGCTTCGCTTGGATGGGAACCCGCAGGATATTATCGCAGCTTGGAGATTTCTGTGTAGATTTCCAACATTTGTTTATTTAAAAACTGTCAGAAGATTTTTCTATATTATTGGTAATTAAGTGTTATAAATTATAATGAAATAATAAATCTTTCCGCATATAAAACTCTGGGACTTTTGTAGTAAAACTCTGATCATTAATGATGTAATGTACATGTTTATTATATCAGCTTTGTGTCAACTGTAATTCATTATTTCTTGTACTATGATGTGTTACCCCCTCGTTGCCTAGTTGTTCTATGTCAGATTTTGGGGGTCTCACAGATTGGTATCAGAGTGATGGTTATAGGGAACTGAGTCATTTTCAAAACTTAGTCTATAACCGAAAGTTCAAATATTTCATGTTTTAATTGTCAACCACAAAATCTGCCAATGTTGTTCGATATCTGCGCGGGTAGCTCTCTAATCCTTATTATTTACTTTTAATTATCATTGTAGTATTTCTTCTCCTGATTACATGTTGAAATTTTACATTACCCTAATGACGATAGTTATTGTGTCTTTTCAAAGCCTTTGTGCTTCATGAATTATCATTGGTTATTACTTGATTACATATGCTCTTACTGCATATCTTGAATTCTTGTTCTTGTGAACTGATCTTGTTATGATGATTTCATATTGTTATGACGTTATATACTTGCATTTGGAGCGCGTATGCTGCTGACTTTTCATACTCACTATTCTGAGTACTACTGCTATCTTTTTTATGCGTGATACGACTGACCTCATATACTCGTTCTTTTTGAACCTTCTATTTTTCTCGACTCACTATTACATATTGTCGTATTCTCGCGATACCATTGTTCGGGATTAAATAAGTGTTGTTTCGATGAACTTCTGATTTTCATTCTACCACCGTACGTGTTGCTTTCATTGTTAAACCTCTTTAAAATATCTATTTAGATATGCAGATTGCTTTCCGACCATTTGTGATTAGATGTCTTGGAAAATAGTCTATCGACCATTGTGTAGCTCAATGTGTCTCCCAGAAAGACTAAAAGACATCGTGTGAGTCACACATCTCGAAGCATTCCTTGAATCAGTGCTGAACAATATCGTCGGTTTTCATAACCTTGATGGACCTTTACGTCACCGTTTTACACGACAATTGTACATGGACTACATTTTATTTCATTGACCATTCTACGTTTCGACTTTGAGTTACAACATCCGTTTGTACCTTGAAAACATCATCGTCATCTTGTAATTCATCCTCTATTTTGAGACGATTGTTTGGAACACGATTCTACTTCTATAAAACTTGTATCCTCCTTTTTCATTAAACCTCCTCTCCCAGGAGTGCAACCCGTTAATGTTCCAATTCTTTCTCGATATGTCTTGTGATTTTGGAAAAATCGTGCCACCAAGAGACCTTTTCTGCATTGCATCTTGCAACCGAAGACACGGATGTCATGCGTCGTTTTTGATCTCTCAGATTATCGTTGGCATTCTTGAACCATTTCTATACTGTGTTTTCTTTACATGATTAACTACACAGTTATTCTCTTTCGTTTTTATGGAATCCACTAATTTTGTGTGTACATTAATTTTGAGTTATCATGAAATTTAGATTTAATTTCAAGCTGTGTCGAATAATATACTTTGTACAGAAACTTTACAGGAAATTTAACAGTATCGAGAAAATATTTTTATAACTTTAGACATAAAATATATATTTCTACTTGTTGAGACGTCCGTTTAGAACATAAAATTCGACCAGAAAAAAAATTTAAAAACGAGCAAGTTATGCTCATTTGGGATTGTAAAATTTAAGAACTTATTTCTGTGTAATTCTAAAAATATCATTTTGTTGATAGATTTAATGCAAGGGCATTTTCGTCCATTTTAATCCATTTCAAGTCTCGAGTAAAACTAGAAAGTTGTTCAAAACATCGTTTTACACCAAATTACTCTAGACTTCGAGTCTTAAAATGTCATATAGTGAATCAATTAGTCTAGTCAAAGCCAAATGTCAAACACAAAAGTCAAAGTTGACTAAAAAGTCAAAGTTGATAGAAGTTTTTAAAATATAGTTTGAAGCATTTTTGAGTTCGTTTGAGCTCGTAACACTTTAACTAATGATATTTTACAACCAAAAACGTTGTTTTCGTTTGAAAATGCTTAGAAATAGTAACTTTAGATACGAGTTATACATACATATTTCGTGAACTTTTAAAACCAAGTGAGTTGATAAATTGATGCTCTACTTTCTTAGAAGTGTATTTTGGCAAATAAATTACGATATGAACACATACGGATTCCCTATTCTTTTATTTTATTTATGACTTATTTGTCATTCTATATTGTCGTCCTTTGTTTCTATCGTACCACTAATTCTGGCCGAGGTTTGAAGATCTTGCTTTCATATCGTTCGTTATCATCTTGACACGTGTCTCTTGACGATTCCTACTAAACCACTTAAAACTTTATCACCTTGTGACCACTTCATCTTTGTCTGATGAACTACCCTTTATTACCCTCATATAACCCACTCGCTATTTTATAAGTTACCATATAAGCTCAAACTGGTATTGTTTGCGAAACATTTTACAAAATGTTCCACTTGGACATTATTAAATACTTGAAGGTTATCTTATAAAATTAATTTATATTAATTTTACACTGTATTTTCACAAATTGTTCTACTTTGGTCTTATAAAGAACCCTTGTGACAATAAAATTGATGATTTAAATATCTAGCCAGTAACTTATTGGCGAAGAGTTTCATAAATTACTTTGATTCCTGCTTTTACAAATGGCATTATGTGCATATTTTAAATCATATGATATGTATTAGATTTGATAAAACCCATGCCTGAATATCATGATTATTCAATATAAATACATATCGAAGTCTTGCATAATAAGATAACTAATATGGGCTAAGCCCGATAATAATAACTAATGCATGGGCCTAATATAATTCGGCTAATACTCCCCCGCAGTTAGAACGGGAGGTCTTCGGACGTTCAAACTGGAACGAAACTCAAGAAATAAAGCACTCGGGAGACCCTTGGTGAAGATATCTGCAAATTGAAACCGAGACGGAACATGTAAAACACACACTTGCCTAGAAGCCACATAATCACGAACAAAATGTAAATCTATCTCGATATGTTTTGTACGCTGATGTTGTACCGGATTAGTAGAAAGGTAAACGGCACTAACGTTGTCACAGTAAACAAGTGTAGCAGTATGCAAAGGAGCATGTAATTCCAACAGAAGATTACGAATCCAAGCAGTTTTAGCAACAACATTAGCAACACCCCGATATTCAGCCTCTGCACTAGATCAAGAAACAGTAACCTGACGCTTAGCAGACCATGATATTAGATTATCCCCAAGAAAAACACAATACCCAGAAGTGGATCTACGGGTGACTGGGCAACCTGCCCAATCAGCATCAGTGTACGCAGTGAGTTGACGAAGCTGAGCATCGCATTGCCAGTCATAAATTATGCATGCACCTATGTTTAATTTAGAAGGAGCCATGCAAGGCCAAATAGTAGTCACCTTAAATATTTAACCAAGAATCAACTTTTTAATTATGTTCCTTAAAAAGTTAGATAAATAAAGTTTTGAAAACTATTACATCTGATGCGAGTAGCAACAATTCACGAGATACACATATGAACCCTTATCTTTTCTTAAACAAAGTACATACCTCAAGCATATATTTCCTTACTCAACGATCTTTGTTTTACTTGTTACCTCATCATCCTCATGATACAATTCTCGTTACCACTCGTCTAATTATCGACCATTGATACCAGACTTGAAAGTTTCAATGTTTTTATGCTTATTCATTGACCAAGATTCTCTATCTATGTTGGTAGACCTTCGAAACATCTCTGGACGCGAATAGTGAGTTATGACTGGAAGTGACGAATGATTTCGTGTATCCGTCGTTATGTGTGTTAGGCTTCATTGTTTTGAAATTCATTCGTGTGAACCACGCACTAATTTCGCTTCTCATTGCTAATGTTGTTCATTTTACTGGAATTACTCTCAAGTAA
This sequence comes from Glebionis coronaria, assembly GCA_025667525.1. NCBI lineage: Eukaryota > Viridiplantae > Streptophyta > Magnoliopsida > Asterales > Asteraceae > Glebionis > Glebionis coronaria. The sequence continues at coordinate 604,906,460 of CM046875.1, read as the reverse complement.
CTTCTTAATAATTTTCTTTGATTCAAAAATTCGTTGTGTGGCTTTTCTCTTTCGATCGCGTATCGACCACCAGGAACTTAATAAGCCGTTGTTGGTGAAACAAACTACACTAAAGAAGTGATGACTTGCTATAATCCCTTGTTTCTTACTATTTCTATCATCGACGCGTCTATTCTATCACGTTTGTTAAGAATTGATACGACTTTTATTTTATTCCTTTGTGTTATTGCTCGCATACAAATTGTTGACCTTTATATGTCTCATATTCGTTGCTGTCTTGTCACCTTTTGCAAACCATAATATGTCAAGCTGTACCTTTTAAAGTAATTGATTTTATCATACTTTGCCTTCAATATAATGAAATTATTAAATTAATTTATAATTTCTAACAATGATTCTAAATAATTTAGAAAAACCTGATTTTTTAATGGTAACGATAAACCTGAGGTTTTAACGATAATTTCATACAGACATCCAATGGTTCTTAAGCCGATCAAGAAAACTATATTGAACGGTTCTACTTTTGCTTCAAAAAAAATCCTGATCAAGAAAAAGATATAGCAACAGCTGACTCACTAAATATAGATAGTTTGATTTTATATGACTATACCTGATAGGTGTGTAAACACCCATCCTTTTACCACTTAATTCTGGCTAAAACGAGACCAAAACACGTATTTAATATCATTTGTTTGGAATTATGCGTGGTTTTTGTATTTATTGTGTTTTCAGAGCCAACCGGATGAATATTGAAGAAAACATGGGATTGCACGGGTTTTACTGAAGAAAAGGACTCAAAATAAAGTCTATTGTCCAAGAGATGCAAAAGATTTGAAGTCACTGGGCCTATTCGAAGATTTATCGAAGAAAAGGACCAAAGATGGAAGATTTACACAAGTCGAAGAAACTCAAGTCTATTAAACGAAGAAATTAAAAGACGAGTTGAATTTAATCGACGACAAATCCCGAATCAGAATCGAAAACGTCAACTTTTCTGAAAAGACGAGAAGACAAGAAGAACGGGAGAAAGCCCACTCACCAACCAAAAGACAAGCCTATAAATAGACCACCCCTCACACATTTAGCCAGTTAGTTTTAGTTTTTCTTCTCTCCCCTTTTTTTTTCTCTCTTTTAGTTCGTATCATCACCAACACCACTAGGGTGTTTGGTGATCTTGATCTTTGATTTTTAATCTTGTAATTTTCATCTTTGTTTTGTGATTGTTAAAACAGTAATCATCAATACAAGTTCTTGTTTAATCTTTCCATTTCATCTTGTTCATCATCATCTTTTTATTCAAGTTTTCAAGTTTTTATTTGATTGATTTGATCTTTAAAAAGTTGTTGGATTTGCGTTTTTACTGTTGGGATTTGTTACTTATGGTTACTAGATGATTTGTGGTTAATTTGGTAAAACCTTTTTGAGTATTTAGTTTGATTTAGGATCAAAACGTTTTTCCTTGTTCTTCGGGGTAAGTATCTGTAACTGAGATTCCCAGGTTCCGAATGAACTGAAAAGTTCCGGACGAATCAAAAAGTTCCGGACGAATCAAAAAGTTCCGGGTGAACCAGAAACTTCCGAATGAGCTAAAAACTTCCGGATGAACATAAGTTCCGCATGAGTTGATAGTTCCGAATGAATGTATTTTTGAAAAGTTCCGAATAAACTTTCTTTTAAATCTTCCGAATGAATTTCTTTTTGAAAAGTTCCGAATGAGTTGTTTCTTAAAAAGTTCCGAATGAGTCTAAATGTTCCGGATGAAGTAAAACTTCCGAATGAACCAATCTTCCGAATATAGTTCCGCATGAAGGTTCCGACCCAACTTCCGAGCCAAACTTCCGAACGAAGTTCCGAACCAAGTTCCGGATAAACTTCCGCATGAAAGTTCCGAATCAAGGCTTTACTTCCGAATCAAGTTTCTTTTGAGCATTTATGAGGTTTACTGTATTACTGTTTCTTTATTTTATTTTAATTTTAATTTTAATTTTAATTCCAGTCTTGTTAGTTGCCATTAAATTAATTGTTTTTGATTTAAATTTTCATTTTAATACATTTAAACTTTTTAGTAGACTAGATATCCAAACCCTTTTTTTTAGTAACCAAGAACAATCATTCCACTTAAGACCGAGATCAATTTGAGAGGATTCCGAGACATAAATTGAACCCATAGAAAATCACTATATCAAATGGCGCCGCTGCCGACTCTTCTCGTTAAGATCAAAAGTTTTTTGTGAGAACTTGGATTTTGGGATCCGTTCCCCGTGAACGTTACTTTTTCATAAAAACTTTCAAAAACACCAAAAAAAATAAAATAAAAAATATATATATATATATATATATATATAAAATTTTCAAAAAATCCTAAAAAGTAAAAAAAAAACATAAAAACCAAAAATATTTTTGCTTTGTTTTTCTTTGTTCGTTCTTTTGCAGGTGTATGCGCACTCGATCCACGTCTTATCAAGAGCCCGAGCCTCTCGATCACTTAGACATGGCCGGTGTACAAAACAACAATAACATACCACCACCAAACAATAATAATAACAACAACAACCCACCTTTCAACAACATGAATAATAACAACAACAATGAGCCCCTTCCGGATAATCGCCCGATAATTGAATTGCTGCAAGCTCATGTCGACGGCAACACTGATCCAATTGTCATACCTCCAATTACCGCCAACAACTTTGAGCTAAAATCAGGCTTTATCCAGATGGTCTTCGCTCAACCATTCTTGGGACGTACCATTGATGACCCACATGACCATATCAAGAGATTCTTGCAACTCACTAACACGGTCAAGTTCAATGGTGTTCCACAGGAGGTTATCAGGTTACAACTTTTTCCCTTCTCTTTAGAGGGACAAGCCCGGCATTGGCTTGCTAAGGAACCACCACAGAGTATTCTCTCGTGGACGGATTTGGAAACAAAGTTCATCAATTATTTTTTTCCACCCTCTCGTACTACCGCTTTGCGGAATGAAATCATAAATTTTGAACAAAAGTACGATGAGTCGTTCAGTGAATCTTGGGATCGTTTTAAAGATCTTTTAAGAAAATGCCCACAACATGGTTTTACCAAAGTACATCAAATTAATACTTTTTACAATGGTTTAAGCATGAGTGACCAAGATTCACTAAACAGTGCCTCGGGGGGTAATCTTTTGGCTAAGACTTCCAATGCTGCTTGGGATATCATTGAGAATAAATCTCGTGTGCAAACCAAGAGTGTTAGGACCAATGTCGCTAGTGCTAGCACTAATGACAGCGACAAGCGACTTGACAAAATCACTGTGCTTCTTGAATCGCTTGTCACCCACACCGTTAACAACAACAACAACAGCAAGCTAAAAACGCTCAAGTTAACGCTGTCAGCCAACCTTGTGAGATATGCGGTGGTCCTCACTCTTACACAACTTGTACCGCCACCCAAGACTACCCTGCTGAGAATGTGAATGCGGCATATGGCACCTATCCTCAACCTGCCTATCAAGCTAGACCTCAAGGTGACCGTAATTTGCTTAGCTACCGTTCTAACAATTATCTTTCCCCACCTGGTTTTCCTCCTACCAACCCAAACCAACAACAAAACCTTAACCGCCCTCCTCAACAACAACAACAACATCGTACACCATACATCCTTCCTCACAAGCAGCAACAACCACCTCAACGTAACAACCAAGTTTACCAACAACCTGCTTATCAACCACCCGCATACAATGCTCCTCCCAACCAACCCACCGCTCTTCACCAAGAAGTGGAAACTTATATGAGGACTAACGATGTGATAGTGGGAAATCTTCAGAGAGAAGTGCTCAACCTGAAAGCAGACTTGGTCAAGCAAGGAAACGATTTGAGAGCCGACATGAGAAACACGTTGGATAGCCAAACAAATGACTTGAAGAACATGATGGCTAGTTTCTTCCAAGGTAATCAACCCTCTTCTTCGGGTACTCTTCCGAGTAACACCGTTGCGAATCCAAGAGGGGAGATGAAAGCAATCACTACTCGAAGTGGTAAAGGTACCAAGGAACCCGAGCTTCCTATTCCTCCACCGGTGATTGTGACTAAGGAGAACGAGTCACCTGCTACTATTCCTCATCCTTCGACTTCCCCAATTTCTCCGCCTCCTTCACCTTCTACCCCCATTTCCCCACCACCCGTGGTTGTGAGTGATCCTATTCCCCTAAAGCCTTCTTCTTCATCCAATATACCTTATCCTTCAAGGTTGAGGAAAGAGAAGCTCAAAAGCAAGGACGATATTCAGGTTTCTAACTTTCTTAAAATGTTTAAACAACTGAATTTCAATATCTCCTTCGCTGAGGCTCTCGCTCACATGCCTAAATATGCAAAAATGTTTAAAGATCTTCTGAGCGACAAGGAAAAGCTCCTCGATATTGCCAACACCCAACTTAATGAGAATTGCTCTACAGTGCTCCTAAGGAAATTGCCAACCAAGCTTGGTGATCCAGGTCGTTTCTTAATTCCTTGCAATTTCCCAGGAGTAGAGAATTGCATGGCCCTAGCCGATCTAGGTGCCAGTATTAATCTTATGCCTCTAAGCGTTTGGAAGCAATTATCTCTCCCTGAGCTAGTCCTTACCAAAATGACTTTGGAATTAGCTAACCGAACGGTTGCTTATCCAGTGGGGATAGCCGAAGACGTCATTGTAGGAGTCGACAAATTCACCTTTCCTGCTGATTTTGTTGTCGTCGACTACGAGATGGACCCTCGTGTGCCACTAATTGCTGGTCGTCCATTCTTGAGGACCGGTCGCACTCTCATTGATGTTGAAGCCGGTGAGCTTATCATGAGAGTGGGTGACGATAAAGTAGTCTTCAACATGGGAAAGTTGTCTAAACAGCCTTATTCATATGAGAGTGTTAATTGTATTGACGTTCTTGATGAGGCTTGTGAAGAACACTTTAATGATGCTTGCAAAAGTATTCCTACCTCTCTTCCCAATGTTGAGACCGTGTCCTCTATTGACTCATCATTGTCTCTATTTGGAGATAGTGATTTGTTTTGGAAAGATCTTCAAGACACCATGGGAGATGTGAACTTATCTACTAATGATTCTCCTACCGATGGGGATGAAGACATGCATTTCTTTGAAAGCCTTCTCAACGAAGACAATCCTTCTCCTCCATCTCCCATGGTCATTGCTATCGATACTCCGACTTTGAAAACGCCTCCCGTCGAAAATCCTCCGGATTTAGAACTTAAGGAGTTGCCGCCCCATCTTGAGTATGTATTCCTTGAAGAAGAAAAGAAGTCGCCAGTCATCATTGCTAAGGACCTAAAGGAAGAAGAAAAAGCCCGACTTATCACCGTGTTGAAAGATCACAAGAAGGCTATTGCTTGGAAAATCTCGGATATTCGTGGAATTGATCCTCACTTCTGCACACACAAAATTCTCATGGAGGACGACTTTAAGCCCACAATTCAAAGCCAACGAAGGGTGAATCTAAAAATTCATGAAGTCATCAAAACAGAGGTTATCAAACTTCTTGATGCGGGTATGATTTACCCTATTTCGGATTCACCATGGGTTAGTCCAATCCATTGTGTGCCCAAGAAGGGCGGAATAACCGTTGTTCCCAATGAACACAACGAGTTGATTTCCACTCGTCTCGTTACTGGGTGGAGAGTTTGTATAGACTACCACAAACTCAATGATGCCGCGAGAAAGGATCATTTCCCTCTACCTTTTATGGACCAAATGCTTGAACGCTTAGCGGGTAATGAATATTACTGCTTTCTTGATGGTTTCTCGGGTTATTTCCAAATACCCATCGATCCCCAAGATCAAGAGAAGACTACATTCACTTGTCCCTATGGCACATTTGCGTACAAAAGGATGCCTTTTGGCTTATGTAATGCGCCCGGGACTTTCCAAAGGTGCATGTTAGCTATCTTCCATGACATGGTTGAACAAACCATGGAAGTCTTCATGGATGATTTCTCGGTCTTCGGGGATTCCTTCTCTTCTTGCCTTGCCAATTTGGAACGTATGCTTAAGCGGTGCGAAGACACTCGCCTTGTTCTAAATTGGGAAAAATGCCATTTTATGGTAAAAGAAGGTATCGTGCTGGGACACAAGATTTCCAAAGCCGGTCTTGAAGTAGACCGTGCTAAAGTCGATGTTATCGCCAAGTTGCCTCCACCTTCAACCGTGAAGGGTGTGAGAAGTTTTCTGGGTCATGCGGGCTTCTACCGTCGATTCATCAAAGAATTTTCTCAAATCGCTCGCCCGATGACCCACCTCTTGGAAAAAGATACTCCTTTTATCTTTTCTAAAGAGTGCCTTGAAGCCTTCAACTCGCTTAAGGATAAGCTAACTAAGGCACCCGTCTTGGTTACCCCTAATTGGGAGCTTCCCTTTGAGTTGATGTGCGATGCTAGTGATTTTGCTATTGGAGCGGTTCTGGGACAAAGAGTGAACAAACACTTCCAACCGATCCATTACGCTAGCAAGACAATGACTGGGGCTCAATTGCATTACACGACAACCGAAAAAGAGCTTTTAGCTGTTGTCTATGCTTTTGAAAAATTCCGCCCCTATCTTGTCCTTTCTACAACAATTGTGTATACCGATCATTCCGCGTTGAAGTACTTGTTGACAAAGCAAGATTCCAAACCAAGACTTCTTCGTTGGGTTTTGCTGCTCCAGGAATTTAAAATCGAAATTCGCGATAAAAAAGGAGCTGAAAACCTAGCCGCGGATCATCTCAGCAGACTTGAGGATCCTTACCAAGGGGATCATCCGAACAAAGAAATCAATGATTCTTTTCCCTTGGAGACCTTAATGTCTATAATTTCGAATTCTAATGAAACCCCGTGGTTTGCGGACTTTGCAAATTACTTGGCGGGTGGAATTCTCAAGGAAGGGTTGACGTCTCAACAAAAGAAAAAGTTCTTCACCGACATTAAGACTTACTTTTGGGACGACCCTTACCTATTCAAACAATGTGCCGACCTGATTATCCGCCGATGTGTTGACGGACCCGCAGGTTCAGAAATCCTTGATGCTTGCCACAAAGGACCCATCGGTGGTCACTTTGGTCCCAACTACACCGCCAAAAAAGTGTTTGATTCGGGATTTTATTGGCCCTCCATATATCGTGACGCTCACAATATGGTTAAACGATGTGATGTTTTCCAAAAACAAGGCACGATCATACATAAAGACGAGATGCCTCAGAATTTCATTCAAGAATGTGAAATCTTTGATGTTTGGGGTATCGACTTTATGGGGCCATTCCCTTCTTCTAAAGGAAACAAATACATCCTTGTAGCCGTTGACTACGTTTCAAAGTGGGTTGAAGCCAAAGCTTTACCCACTAATGACGTAAGGGTGGTTTGTAACTTTTTGAAAGCTCTTTTCGCTAGATTCGGTGTGCCTCGTGCCATTATTAGTGATCGTGGGACTCATTTCTGCAATGACCAATTTGCTAGAGTCATGGCTAAGTACGGTGTAAATCATCGTCTTTCCACAGCCTACCACCCACAAACTAATGGCCAGGCTGAAATATCCAACCGAGGACTGAAGCGAATTCTGGAAAGAACCGTGGGAGAGCATCGTGCCTCATGGGCTGATAAACTTGATGATGCTTTGTGGGCTTTCCGTACTGCTTACAAGACCCCGATTGGTTGTACACCATATCGTCTCGTATACGGGAAAGCGTGCCACCTCCCCATTGAGTTGGAGCACAAGGCTTATTGGGCCTTGAAGTGGGCTAATTTTGATATTAACAAAGCCGGTGACCTACGCAAGATCCAACTCAATGAGCTCAATGAACTTCGGAATGAGGCTTATGAAAATTCTTTGATCTATAAGGAAAGAACTAAGCTCATTCACGACTCCAAGATCAAAAACCGAGAGTTCCATGTTGGAGACAAAGTCTTACTTTTTAACTCTCGGTTGAAAATCTTCTCGGGAAAGCTCAAATCTCGTTGGTCCGGCCCATTCACCATTGCGCAAATTTTTCCATATGGTACTCTCGAGCTCGCTCAACCTAATGGACCTAATTTTAAGGTGAATGGCCAACGAGTGAAGTTGTACTTTGGTGAGGACACCTCTCAGGAGGTGATTCCATCCCTCACCACGTTCCCCATGAACTAATTTTGGGTCGAGTCAGGCTCGTGACTCGGTTATCAAAAACAAGCGCTCCTCGGGAGGCAGCCCGAGTATCTATCTTTTATGTTTTAACCTCCTAAGTGTAGGGGGGACTGTATACGTGTTTGTTTTTGTGTGGAGATGTGATTACAGGGATAAGTGCACTTTTGGAATCTTTGAAGAACCGTGCTCCCGTGTTATCCGAAATCCGGTTCTATCTCTCAACTATCGTGATTCAATTTTCTTCATACTCACATTTGAAATTGATCACTTTAGTCGTCTCTTCCTTAACTTGAGTTAACCAACGTGCACAATGTCATAAGTGTAGGGGAGACTTTTCCCACATGCTTAAACATTGAGGACAATGTTTATCTTAAGTGTAGGGGGGACTTCTATCGAAGTTTTAAGTGGACCTTTCCATGAAAATGCCTTCATTTAACCAGAAAATCCTATTTTTCAACATTTTTCAAATTTTTTATTTAACTTTGGCCATTTAGTCGTAATTTTTAAATTTTTGTCTTTGCTTTCATATGTATATATCCCGCAATAAAGTCAAATTTTAATAAAGTGGTGTAGCTAGTTTAGAAGTCTTTGACATATTAGGCCCGTTGCGTTTATTTTGACTCAACCCGAATAGACTTATCCAAGTTTATTCTAGCTAGTATCCTTAACCATGTAGACCTTAATTGGTTTATTAGGCTAAGTGTCCACGAGTCTCATTACTTGAGATTTTAAATTGTGGAGGACGAGAAATGATAGAGTCAATTATAAGTCGGTATTCTTGCACAAGCTCACTTGGTGTAATTATTTGCCTATTCTCCCATCACTTGCTAATAATTTATCTGCAATAAGTAAGGTCGTACGATTTGAAAGGTTACTTAGCTTCTAGCCCAAGATCGTTTAAAAGTTGCTCGGTAATGATAAGAGTTCATAGCCAAGGCATAACTTATGAAGCGGGGCGCGAAGATTGGCGAGTCCGAAAAGGCCCTAACAAGGCATGAGGATTCCATTTTATTGCTAAAAATCCAAATGATGTGAAAAGCATTATTCCCAAAGTCAATATGAAGGATCAAGACTCACGACGAAAAGCAATCAACTCCCACAAAGATGATGGAGAAGTCTATCCGAAAAGACCCTAACAAGGTATGAGGATAAATAGATCCAAGTCCGAAAAGGAGGCGGATCGTTGTATCTCAAAATCCCAAATAGAGATTGAAGAAATAATCATGAAGTCGTGGTCAACAAAGTTGGAGTACCCCTCAAAAGTCTCCAAGTGAAGAAACTCTATGAACGATGAGAAGACCATTATCTCAAGCACGTCTCTCAAGATATGAAGTATGAATTACATGCCAAATATCGGCCCGAGAAAGGTCTCAAATCGTGAACTATGCCAAGATATGAACTTTTTGATATCCCGAGAAGCAGTTTTAAGAGATTTTGTCCTTTAGCTAACTATTGATTAAATCGTCCTACTTTGCTTTCAGCCTAAATAAACTATCGAAATAAGTCCAAAAATGCATCTTCATGATCATTCTAAGACAAAAATAAAATATAAGAGATACACCTAGGAATAAGGGAGTTTAAGCATTTAATTAAGCCATGTGTGTAAGTGTTTGAATTGCTAACTTATAATAACAATGATCTCGTTTTTAAGCTTAGTTTGGGGAACGTGAAACTTGAGGGTGATAAATCTTCGCAGCACCAAAGCCCTAACGTAAGTCCTTGATCTCTTTGTAAGTTATTTCCATGTAGCTATTTTCAAGTGAAAATGGTTTTCTATCCTTTTAAGTTTTAATTTCTTTTAGTACCTTAATTTTTGTTTAGTAGTATTTGAATAAGGCCAAGGTTGATTAATTATGAGAAAAGTGTAAAATTGCTTTATCACTAAGCATTGCATGAGGGCATGGCAATGGTTAAGTGTAGGGGATTTGATAGGTGTGTAAACACCCATCCTTTTACCACTTAATTCTGGCTAAAACGAGACCAAAACACGTATTTAATATCATTTGTTTGGAATTATGCGTGGTTTTTGTGTTTTCAGAGCCAACCGGATGAATATTGAAGAAAACATAGGATTGCACGGGTTTTACTGAAGAAAAGGACTCAAAATAAAGTCTATTATCCAAGAGATGCAAAAGATTTGAAGTCACTGGGCCTATTCGAAGATTTATCGAAGAAAAGGACCAAAGATGGAAGATTTACACAAGTCGAAGAAACTCAAGTCTATTAAACGAAGAAATTAAAAGACGAGTTGAATTTAATCGACGACAAATCCCGAATCAGAATCGAAAACGTCAACTTTTCTGAAAAGACGAGAAGACAAGAAGAACGGGAGAAAGCCCACTCACCAACCAAAAGACAAGCCTATAAATAGACCACCCCTCACACATTTAGCCAGTTAGTTTTAGTTTTTCTTCTCTCCCCTTTTTTTCTCTCTTTTAGTTCGTATCATCACCAACACCACTAGGGTGTTTGGTGATCTTGATCTTTGATTTTTAATCTTGTAATTTTCATCTTTGTTTTGTGATTGTTAAAACAGTAATCATCAATACAAGTTCTTGTTTAATCTTTCCATTTCATCTTGTTCATCATCATCTTTTTATTCAAGTTTTCAAGTTTTTATTTGATTGATTTGATCTTTAAAAAGTTGTTGGATTTGCGTTTTTACTGTTGGGATTTGTTACTTATGGTTACTAGATGATTTGTGGTTAATTTGGTAAAATCTTTTTGAGTATTTAGTTTGATTTAGGATCAAAACGTTTTTCCTTGTTCTTCGGGGTAAGTATCTGTAACTGAGATTCCCAGGTTCCGAATGAACTGAAAAGTTCCGGACGAATCAAAAAGTTCCGGACGAATAAAAAAGTTCCGGGTGAACCAGAAACTTCCGAATGAGCTAAAAACTTCCGGATGAACATAAGTTCCGCATGAGTTGATAGTTCCGAATGAATGTCTTTTTGAAAAGTTCCGAATAAACTTTCTTTTAAATCTTCCGAATGAATTTCTTTTTGAAAAGTTCCGAATGAGTTGTTTCTTAAAAAGTTCCGAATGAGTCTAAATGTTCCGGATGAAGTAAAACTTCCGAATGAACCAATCTTCCGAATATAGTTCCGCATGAAGGTTCCGACCCAACTTCCGAGCCAAACTTCCGAACGAAGTTCCGAACCAAGTTCCGGATAAACTTCCGCATGAAAGTTCCGAATCAAGGCTTTACTTCCGAATCAAGTTTCTTTTGAGCATTTCTGAGGTTTACTGTATTACTGTTTCTTTACTGTTTCTTTATTTTATTTTAATTTTAATTTTAATTTTAATTCCAGTCTTGTTAGTTGCCATTAAATTAATTGTTTTTGATTTAAATTTTCATTTTAATACATTTAAACTTTTTAGTAGACTAGATATCCAAACCCTTTTTTTTAGTAACCAAGAACAATCATTCCACTTAAGACCGAGATCAATTCGAGAGGATTCCGAGACATAAATTGAGCCCATAGAAAATCACTATATCAATACCTTGAAAAAATTTTCTTTTAATCAAGAGAATATTTAAACTGAGTTTTAAAGTAATACCGAAATCCTAGACAACTGACGGTGACAGCTTGTATTTTAAAATGATCATATGTAATTCATTTTTTCCCTTCTATTTCGCTTGTGACTAGATTCTTACATTTTAAGATTGTCACGTTTTATAGTTGCACGATTTGCGAATCCTTGTTGATTAACAATCTTGGTTCATTTTATCTCACTTTGCATGTTTAAGCAATTCTTGTGCTCATTTTATCTCCTGATATTTCTCTGTACTAATAGGTCATTATTCTAATCCGGGTTTGAAAATTTATCCGAAAAGGAGTTAAGAAAACTGAAGCGTAGTGAATTCTAATTGTGAAGATTCGCCGTGGTGCAGAAATTACCTGAGAAGCAATGAAATTGTTCTACACTTTGTACCCCCTCTTGTCTGCATCTTCTACTGTTTTTAGGAGAACTCTGAGGGACCAGAGTTCCTTTAAGGGGAAGACTGTAACAACCCGTACTTTCCCAACATTATTTTATTCTTTTATTCGTGCTTCTTAAATTTTCCAACGTATTACATTTTCTTGTATTCTTATATATAAATCCCGAGATCATGATAATTTTAATAAATTATACTTTTCAAGTATTTTCTGATCGTTGATAAATACTTATTCGGGAATTATAAAATTCTTATTTTATTTTTCCATATTTATTTAAATCAAAATTTTTGATTTAAAATCACACGCATGTATTTTACAACGAGTTTAATCAAAATCAATGTACAAAGAGAATTTCTAGTGATCACGATATCGACGGATGCCCAAAATTTTACATTTCATTATCGATTGTTTCGATAATTAATGTTTTCGACGATTTCGTTTTAATTACGTATTAAGTCGTGTCGGGAAATCATATAATCATTTTTACGATGCATCTTAACCTTTGAAAAGTATTTTTACGAAACCCGAGCCCCGTAAATATTTTCAATATTTACCAATAACCATTTTCTACCCTTTAAACTAGTAAATTGTTTCTAAGTCCACAAGTTTTAAACTTGGCAAGTTTTACCCCTAACCTTCCATCATATAAAAGGAAATTATAAACTAACAAACACATACAAACATCACCAACAAAAATTTTCTCCATCTTTCTTACTCCTCCATTTTATGCCGCCACCCCTATACACACAAAACACCATTGATCATCAATTTTTACCATGATATAGCCAAAACTAAAATTAGACCACATCTTAAAATGTTCTTGTCATTCTTTTGATACAAAAATTTCACACATGCACCAAGTTTTCATAATTTTATGATTTTGTGGTTTGAAAGTGTTTAAATCATCATGCATGTGATGATCTTGGTAAGATCATCACTTTTTGATCCTAAAAAGTTTGGATTTTGATCTTTGATTTTTGTTAAATTTATCATACAAGTGTTTTTAGGAGTGTTTGGTTGATTGGTATGATGGTAAAGTGATTCTATAGGTATGGGAATGAATAGTTTTGGTCGGAAAATTTTATTTGTTATGATTTCTAAAAGTGTATTTTGGGACAGCAGGTCTAGAACAGAATTTTCGTGGGTTTAAGGTTTGAGATAGGCTGAGACTATTTGATTCTGTTGTAGAATTTTATGAGACGCTCGTTTTGATATAAGATAGAGCTTCCAACTCTTTACGAGTCATAAGTTATGATAGTTTTAGTATTCGTGTACCGGGAGACACAAATCGGCACAATCCGAAATTGTGGCTGATTTTGGGTCGACTCTCGGGGACTTTAGGATTGGTTATACTATGGATACTACTGATTTTCAAAGTTTATAAACTTAATTTGATGAGTCTAGTAGTGGTTTTAAAATGCGGATTGTCAAGTTAGTTCTTTTAAAGCGGTATGAACGGTTTTATAAAACAACTGCACAATCTGTCCCAAATTTGGAGTCGAGTAAAGTGTCGAGCTGATGGATTTTGAAGTATGAACATTGGCTCAAATTTTGACAGGGTCTTATTGTAAAACCCGCATGCGTTTACCATGAATAGTGCCTTTAAGATCGTACGTACAAGATTAGAACTTTCCTTTTATAGCGCGTTACGTTTCACGTATAAGAATTTTAAGTATTACGTACGTGTTATTACACGATAAGTATTAAATACGTGTTAGTACACGATAATTATTAACAATAATAATTACGGTCATGAACATAAAATCACGAATAGATAATTACGCACTTACGTATATTATTAATACAATGATTGTCGTTACGTACAAGTAATATTAATAACATGAATAATTAATAATTACGTAACACGTAAACAACGAATACTTAAAACGATTATTATTATTACTACGTATATTAAATTACACGACAAGTAATTACGTACCTAATGTTCACTTTTATCACGTATATAAATAACTATGAAAGTCACGACATTTAATACTCGTTTACGCGTACCATTTTAACAAGATGCGATTTAATTAAAGTATAATGTTTATTCGGGCTGTTTTAGACAAAGAAGAAAAAGGAAGGACTTGGGCTCAAATCCCAAGTGTGTTGTTTGATGCGTGTATAACCAAAATAGACAGAGGGGGACTTTTTATTTTTGGACAAAGGATATCAAACAATTAAAACCCTAAAACCACATACATGCCGTCTTTTCTTTTTTTTCCTTTTCTTTTGTTTCTGCCGTGAGTTTTCATCACCAAGAACAAACAAGAAATCGTGGTCTTTTAATCCAAGAAGAATCAAGATGGAATTGTGATCTCTTTTTTTTCTAAACCCTAAAAACAAGAAGGTAACCTTTAATCTCGTATTTATTTTATTTTTCCATGGGTGATTAATCATAAACCGAAAAAAAACAGATCATAGAATGTTATAAAACATGGGAATTAACCAAGGTTGTGGGTGTGACGTCGGTACAGTCGAATTGCACACTAACCGAGAGTCTTAGACTCTCGGTGGCTTTTTTCCCCATCAGCCGCAAGCCCCTGCTGTCAGCAGGGGTGCGTTTGGCTTAACAGTGGCATCGACGGCCTAGCAGGGGGAACCACTGGCTGCGGCCAGTGGTGTGATTGTGCTAGCAGTGGGAACCGAGACCACCCAGGTCTCGGTGGGATATTATCACAGGCAGGGGGAACTCGCCTCAGGCGGGGGCATCATCTAAACTGCCAGGGGTAACTGGCAGTTTAAGGGGTGTTTGGTTTTGGTTTAAAACAGATTTAAGGGTGCGTTTGGCAGTCAGATTAATAAGAAACAATTAAAGGGCTGTTTGGTTCGGTTTATATTCAAAACAACACGGGTTTTCACGGTTTGGTTTTCGACACGTTTTCATAAAATAATACACGGGTTCGGGGTATTATTTTTTTACGAGGTTAATTAGCTTAACATGTATATTAATTACGAGACAATTAGACTAATAAATAATGACTTATTATTACAAGATTAATTAAATTAATTTAACATGCTATATAATTAATTTAATTAGAATATGGACTTAGGTTTATTATTATAAATTAATAATACATGATTTAACCTAAGTATTTTTATTTATTTAATTTAGACTATAGTAATTAATTAATTATTAAATCATAACTTATAATTAATTAATTATCACGACTTAGGTTAATTATTTACTATTAATACATAGTTAAACCTAAGTATTTTAATCATGAAAATTAGACTAAGTAATTAATTAATTATTAAAACCATGACCTATAATTAATTAATTCTCATGACTTAGGTTATATTAATATAATTAATAATACATGTTTTAACTTAAGTATTTATATCTTTTTTTAATTAAATCACATTATATTTAATTAAATGCTTTAACCTATAGTTTATTTAAAATACATGGAATGATTTATAAACTATACTAATTTAAACATGACTTAGAACATTAACCAGAAAACACTTAAACTTATATAATTAGCTTATTTACCAGCTTATACCTAATTATGGAAACTCTCTATTTTTAGAAACTTATTTAATTAAGGCAGCTAATCTATTTATGGAAACTTTCTATTTTTAGAAACTTATCTATTTTAAGCAGTAGTTCTATTTTTGGAAACTTTCTATTTTAGGAAACCTGCCAGTTTTAGAAAGTTACTTATTATTACACAGCAAGTATAATAATACATGAAATACAAGAAATACTTGATCAGAATAGACAGAATATAAGATAAACACAATATAAAGCTTTAAACAGTAAAACATGACATGAACGTATAAAATAAGCTAAGACATGATATAAAACTAGTTACGTATTTAGTAATCAGATACTTATACACGTATGTATTTATGTAGCATTAGTGATACCGAAGTAGGACTCTCTTCCGTTTGTCTTCTTCGTTCACTGGATATAAGGTACGAATTCCCGTCCTTTCAGTATGGACATTCTTTTCTTATTAGGATTCCCTGTATGCAGCCAACTGTTTTCCCATAGTATAAGTTTATATGTTTGATTTCTTATGTTTAATTTAGAATACCTATAGCCATATACATGCATGAACAATTTCACCTAGTTATGGAGGTACCATAACCATAACACTAGAGGCACTGGTGTTATGACTTCCCCACGGCGGAGTGATTGCTCGTGGCGTCCCTTCGGCTTTTGGCCATATTATTATATTTATCATGTGGGGCGTATGGGTGCATCCTAGTTACATGTTTTTCAACAGATTACTCAGTGTGAATGTGGTGTGTGCCTTACATCCTTCACAAGGAGCTGATCCCTCTTACCCAAAACCAATATATTAAATTAGAGGCAACCCCTCTAATTTGCATGATGAGGTCACCCCTCCAAGTATTAATGCACGGTGGATTTTCATGACCTATATTGGCTAATGGTAAAATATGTTAAACAGTTTTCATAAGATAAACATAAGGCTTTTCAAACTATAAAACCAGTTTTATGAACATGTTCCAGGTTTTCCAGGACTTATACATTTCCGCTGCTATTAAGTCTTTATTATGTTTTAGTCATATATACTATGTCTATATCCGTGCACTTAGTGTTTTGCTCAGCCGTTACTTTCCTTTCCATGTCCCAAAACGGCAGGTACCCTAGGAAAGATTCGAGCATTTGGAGGACGTGCATAGGATGGAAGCTGCTAGAGACTTCTTTTCCTTTTTGCCTTCATATACTTATGCTTGTTTAGTCTTTCATTCATTTCTTTTGCTTTATTATGTTTTGGGCTTATGTTTGGGAACCGATGTTTGATTCCGGTTATCCCTATGGTCATGTAATGTTTTAGACATTTATCCTTGTATGCTTTGATAACACGCCATAATTACGCGTGACATTCCATTATCAAAATGGGGTGTTACAGTTATGGTATCAGAGCCAAGGCTTTGACCTGTAGGCTCTAAAACTTGACCTGTGACTAGTGGGTAGTCACCAGGAGCTTCCTAAGCCAACGTTTGTTATACCACGTATTGATGTTTTCAGCGCATTGTTTTTTTAACCATGATGTTTTTAGCACCTTGAGGTTTTAACCTTGATGTTTTCATCGATATTGTTTTACTAATATGGGTGGACAACCGTCATTCATATTTAGTTATGTGTCATTCTTTCATGCATAATGTTCCTCGAGAACTGTGGCTATGTGGACTGAACCCCAGTAGTTCATAATTAGTCATATAAAATTTTTTTCTGATAAGTTTTAATAGATGAGTTTCATTTATTTATGTTTCATGTATCATTGTTGCAGGAATTATGACTAAGTAATGGTTGGTACAGGACTGGCCCTATTTAGTCGCATGTGCTTTTATCGAAACTTTTAACTTTGGGACCGACCCATAGGCGTCCCTTCGCCATGTCTTTTGTTTTGGGACCGACCCATAGGCGTCCCCTCGCACATATAAAGGTTTTTATAAACTACATTACGCATTTATGCACTGTTTTTCATGCATAAAATTTTTCTCATGATTTATTGGCATAAATTTTTTCATGTCCCCTCATAAGTTACTATGTTTTTATGTCAAGTATGTTTTCATACTGTCATGGTTAACTTCAGTTTCATGCTGATTATGTTATACACTCCTTCATGATAGATTGTTTCATGTATCTTCATGATAATTCCGTCTTCATGTTGATTACGTCTTACGCCTCTTTTGTTATTTATGCTTTCATGTAAGACACTGTTGGATTTCATTGAATCTTTCTTTCATAATAGTCATGGTTGGTTTCCATTGATCATGCTGTCAGGCAAATCATCGTTGAATTTTGTGTAACCACACTTTAACGTTTCTCGATACAACCAGAATGATGTCTATGCTAATACTGCCAGGTTATCATGATGGTTTTTCCTAACCGTCTAACCGATACACCTTCCTTAAATCATGACAAATGATCGACCCCATACCGATCATTTCATGTGCATTATGTGTGTACTCCATGTACCGTATTCCATGTGTATTTCGCATACCTTAATCCATGTGTATTTCACTTGCAATACTTCACGAGTATTCGCTAGTCGATTCTAAATCATCTCAGGCGTATGTTCACTTGCTGATATTCTACGAGATTGCCGATGCCGCTCATAGCTTGGAGATGTTACTAAAGGTTGATACTGCTGATGTTGGGAGACGCTACGAGATGCTGATGCTGTTCACAACCTGTAGCTCATACAAGACGAAGACAAAGGCGTTAGATCAAAGCGATCAGACGAGATAATGCTTCACCACCAGACGATTTTCATCAATCATTGTCCTTAATTCTTAGTTACATGTCACACGTCATCCAGTTGTCATTTCAGTCATATGAGTGAAGACCGGTACCAGGCGGCCACTCAGCTGAATAGTTACATGAATCACAGTCATGAGCATGACCGTCATGGAACTGACAGACAGGATGATAGTAACCACTACTATGACAACAACTATCCTAGAAATCGCAACCGAGGCTCCAGTCGCGGACGTGATCAGACATACAATTGATCAGTGGTCCATACGATCCGCCAATTCTGGCATAATACCCTAATATTGTGGTTCTAGTTATTTCACATCTCGAGACACATGTCAAGACATCAGTCAAGACACATGTCAAGACATCAGTCAAGACACATGTCTTACTTATACTTTCTGAAGACACATGTCAAGACACCAGTCAAGACATATGTCACACTTACATTTCTCAAGACACGAGTCAAGACACATGACTCACGTCTAATTATGGAACATTTCTAAGAAATTCAAGGTACCCTCCAAGGGTATACCCATTTTGTTGTGCCATGTATGAATCAGGCCACAAGAATTTCAGTACCATTACCGGCGCATCAGTGAGAACTGTCACGTCATCGATGACACTTTCATTTCTTTCACCATATTCCATATATACTCATTACCATAAAATACGCCATTCGTATTTCCCATGTATACGAAGGTTTTCTTTAGCCTAATGATAAGATCCCAACAGATAACGCATTACCTCGGACAGATGCGAGTTGAATTTAATCCTAATTATGGACTACGAATCGCACACCATGCTACGATTCATGAGTGATGTTCAGACTCCTAAATATATTCAGCATGATTTTCCATCAGGAAAATCTGTACAAATCATTTATGCTTTACAAGCACGTGCTTGGTTTTCATTGAGGATAACCTGATTTCCCTCTAAGCCTAGAGAAGAACAAGAAGACCATATTTGCACCATGTTACAAATTCTATGACAGGAGAAATTCCACCCTGGAAATTTCCAATGTCAATTCTGGTTGATTACAGTGACACGCTGGATCACATGGATTTGCATGCTTAATCTTACCATGACTCAGCTTATGCATAAAGGAGAGAACCCTACACTACATTAGGTGTTCTAGAAAATCCTACGCTAGGAGAAGTCTAAATTCTGAGACTCAGAGTTTCGCAAACTCCTATGTATCAAGTTCTACGAAGCAAGATACAGTTACGTTCATATCTAGGTACCTAACATACCAACAGGTTAAGATAGGACACCAACAGACTGGGATGTTTCATCATATGAAATTGTGAATTGAAATGGGACAAGATCTCCATAGATTTTGGTTACCAGATTAACGCAAACTCAAAAGAAGCATGATGCTATCTGGGTTATTGCAAACAATTTGATCAAGTCTGCAGAATCCTTACATCCGCAAGGATTGCAGAACCAACAAATTGGTCGGACATGTTCCAGCCAAGGCTCATCCGATCACTTGGCAATCCCTCAGTTATCGGGTCAGATAAAGATTCGCAATGGTACTCCTTATTTACTTCACGTCTTCATTCTAATTCCACGACTTGCTTTCATGCTCGCGTTCATGATGGTATCTTGGCTTACGACTTTACGTTCATTTTTCTCATTCTGGGAATTTTTGCAAGAACTTGAGAGACCAAACCCAAGTTTAGTATAACTCTCTATCCTCAGATAGACGTTTCACGTCATATTCCACGTCTCACCTTGTAGCGTTTGGCGTTACCGCCATTATATTCTATGTTCACGATATGTTTCACATGTCATGTTCATTCCACGTTCCTCATATCATGATCAAGATATGTTACACGTATCATGGATCACGATATGTTTACTCATACTACACTCACCATATCTACACGTATCACATTCAAATTTTCTACGTATCAAGTTCAAAAATTTTCACGTATCACGTACAAAATTTTTCACGTACTACGTTTCTTTATGTCTCACGCATCGTTGCTAATTAGCAGTTAAGTAAGAGTGTTTTGCACGATAACGTGTTAGTTGCCCTTACACGTTAATTCTTATTCCCTCGATCAAATTTAGGGGATCTACCTTACGTTGACAACCAAGAACTTCTTCGTATTTCAAGTCAAGGTCAGGAGGACCAAGACTTATCATTCGTGTCAAGATCTTGTGAAGGAACCGTTCCAAGAGGGAGGCCACTTGGAAATGGACAAGTTCATCCGGACTTCTTATCCGTTTTTCTCTCCTATCAATTAGATATGTCCTTTCAGTCACGTCACGTTCCATGTCCTTTCAAGACATGTCACATTCCGCGTTCCTTCTACCATGTCACCTGCACGTTCATTTATCTTACATACCCTCTCAGTTTGATTCGGGTATGTTTCTCTTTCAGTTTACGTTATCTATAATTCGGGGACGAATTATTCTTTTTAGGGGGGAAGAGTTGTAAAACCCGCATGCGTTTACCATGAATAGTGCCTTTAAGATCGTACGTACAAGATTAGAACTTTTCTTTTATAGCGCGTTACGTTTCACGTATTAGAATTTTAAGTATTACGTACATGTTATTACACGATAAGTATTAAATACGTGTTAGTACACGATAATTATTAACAATAATAATTATGGTCACGAACATAAAATCACGAATAGATAATTACGCACTTACGTATATTATTAATACAATGATTGTCGTTACGTACAAGTAATATTAATAACATGAATAATTAATTACGTAACACGTAAACAACGAATACTTAAAACGATTATTATTATTACTACGTATATTAAATTACACGACAAGTAATTACGTACGTAATGTTCACTTTTATCACGTATATAAATAACTATGAAAGTCACGACATTTAATACTCGTTTACGCGCACCATTTTAACAAGATGCGATTTAATTAAAGTATAATGTTTATTCGGGCTGTTTTAGACAAAGAAGAAAAAGGAAGGACTTGGGCTCAAAGCCCAAGTGTGTTGTTTGATGCGTGTATAACCAAAACAGACGGAAGGGGAGTTTTTATTTTTAGACAAAGGATATCAAACAATTAAAACCCTAAAACCAAATACATGTCATCTTTTCTTTTTTTTTCCTTTTCTTTTGTTTCTGCCGTGAGTTTTCATCACCAAGAACAAACAAGAAATCGTGGTCTTTTAATCCAAGAAGAATCAAGATGGAATTGTGATCTTTTTTTTTTCTAAACCCTAAAAACAAGAAGGTAACCTTTAATCTCGTTTTTATTTTATTTTTCCATGGGTGATTAATCACAAACAGAATAAAAACAGATCATAGAATGTTATAAGACATGGGAATTAACCAAGGTTGTGGGTGTGACGTCGGTACAGATGGATTGCACACTAACCGAGAGTCTTAGACTCTCGGTGGCTTTTTTCCCCATCAGCCGCAAGCCCCTGCTGTCAGCAGGGGTGCGTTTGGCTTAACAGTGGCATCGACGGCCTAGCAGGGGGAACCACTGGCTGCGGCCAGTGGTGTGATTGTGCTAGCAGTGGGAACCGAGACCACCCAGGTCTCGGTGGGATATTATCACAGGCAGGGGGAGCTCGCCTCAGGCGGGGGCATCATCTAAACTGCCAGGGGTAACTGGCAGTTTAAGGGGGTGTTTGGTTTTGGTTTAAAACAGACTTAAGGGTGCGTTTGGCAATCAGATTAATAAGAAACAATTAAAGGGCTATTTGGTTCGGTTTATATTCAAAACAACACGGGTTTTCACGGTTTGGTTTTCGACATATTTTCATAAAATAATACACGGGTTCGGGGTATTATTTTTTTACGAGGTTAATTAGCTTAACATGTATATTAGTTACGAGACAATTAGACTAATAAATCATGACTTATTATTACAAGATTAATTAAATTAATTTAACATGCTATATTATTAATTTAATTAGAATATGGACTTAGGTTTATTATTATAAATTACTAATACATGATTTAGCCTAAGTATTTTTATTTATTTAATTTAGAATATAGTAATTAATTAATTATTAAACCATGACTTATAATTAATTAATTATCATGACTTAGGTTAATTATTTACTATTAATACATAGTTAAACCTAAGTATTTTAATCTTGAAAATTAGACTAAGTAATTAATTAATTATTAAAACCATGACCTATAATTAATTAATTCTCATGACTTATGTTATATTAATATAATTAATAATACATGTTTTAACCTAAGTATTTATATCTTTATTTAATTAAATCACATTATATTTAATTAAATGCTTTAACCTATTGTTTATTTAAAATACATGGAATGATTTATAAACTATACTAATTTAAACATGACTTAAAACATTAGCCAGAAAACACTTAAACTTATATAATTAGCTTATTTACCAGCTTATACCTAATTATGGAAACTCTCTATTTTTAGAAACTTATTTAATTAAGGCAGCTAATCTATTTATGGAAACTTTCTATTTTTAGAAACTTATCTATTTTAAGCAGTAATTCTATTTTTGGAAACTTTCTATTTTAGGAAACCTGCCATTTTTAGAAAGTTACTTATTATTACACAACAAGTATAATAATACATGAAATACAAGAAATACTTAATCAGAATAGACAGAATATAAGATAAACACAGTATAAAGCTTTAAACAGTAAAACATGACATGAACGTATAAAATAAGCTAAGACATGATATAAAACCAGTTACGTATTTTGTAATCAGATACTTATACACGTATGTATTTATGTAGCATTAGTGATACCGAAGTAGGACTCTCTTCCGTTCGTCTTCTTCGTTCACTGGATATAAGGTACAGATTCCCGTCCTTTCAGTATGGACATTCTTTCCTTATTAGGATTCCCCGTATGCAGCCAACTGTTTTCTCATAGTATAAGTTTATATGTTTGATTGCTTATGTTTAATTTAGAATACCTATAGCCATATACATGCATGACCAGTTTCACCTAGTTATGGAGGTACCATAACCATAACACTAGAGGCACTGGTGTTATGACTTCCCCACGGCGTAGTGATTGCTCGTGGCGTCCCTTCAGCTTTTGGCCATATTATTATATTTATCATGTGGGGCGTATGGGTGGATCCTAGTTACATGTTTTTCAGCAAATTACTCAGTGTGAATGTGGTGTGTGCCTTGCATCCTTCACAAGGAGCTGATCCCTCCTACCCAAAACCAGTATATTAAATTAGAGGCAACCCCTCTAATTTGCATGATGAGGTCACCCCTCCAAGTATTCATGTACGGTGGATTTTCATGACCTATATTGGCTAATGGTACAATATGTTAAACAATTTTCATAAGATAAACATAAGGCTTTTCAAACTATAAAACCAGTTTTATGAACATGTTCCAGGTTTTCCAGGACTTATACATTTCCGCTGCTATTAAGTCTTTATTATGTTTTAGTCATTTATACTATGTCTATATCCGTGCACTGAGCGTTTTGCTCAGCCGTTACTTTCCTTTACATGTCCCAAAACGGCAGGTACCCTAGGAAAGACTCGAGCATTTGGAGGACGTGCATAGGATGGAAGCTGCTAGAGACTTCTTTTCCTTTTTGCCTTCATATACTTATGCTTGTTTAGTATTTTATTCATTTCTTTTGCTTTATTATGTTTTGGGCTTATGTTTGGGAACCGATGTTTGATTCCAGTAATCCCTATGGTCATGTAATGTTTTAGACATTTATCCTTGTATGCTTTGATGACACACCATAATTACACGTGACATTCCATTATCAAAATGGGGTGTTACACTTATATAGATTATAAGTGACCTTGACACCAAGTTTCATCTAAAACGGACAAGTCTAGATAGGGTAGATCGGTGTGTACATTCGGAGTGTACTTGCTGATTTGTATTTGTACACATAGTTCAATGCTTGTATTGCGTGAGTTTGAGTATTCACCATCAGACACAGTGACTCACTCAAGTTCTTAGTCATTATATAAATGACTTAGCTACTGGTCCGAGTAAGGTAAATAAATAGTTTGACTTGCGTTGACTTGGCATCGTATGACGGGTCAATATCAAGTGCACAAGTGTTGAATCGTGTAGTGTTGGAATAAATGGGTTAGTATGGATTCGTTTGTTTCGTATAAATGGTTTTAAAATATGAACACTTTGAAAACATTCGAGTCATATTATATTTGGTATATACCGATATTTGAGTTCGAGTCTTAACGCGCACCTTATTTTGATAGGTTGCGGTTTTTGTGTTTCCCGGGCATCCATATCGTCGGTGATCGTCTCACTACATATGTTTCTACTCAGTTGATGAGTACCGTGATTGGATTACCTCGTGGCTAAGGTGAGTTAATAGCCCCTTTTTACTTATACATGGTTTCTAAACACGGGGTGAGATTATACATGATGGAACACAACCATTTAAAAAAGTGTATGCTATCCAGAACTTGTATGCTATCCAGAACGTGTATGCTTTCCAGATTTTCGATATTATTATTGCTTTTTAGTATAGCCTTGAGTTTCATCTCTCCGATCATGAAACGTTAATTATCCTTTGTGCATTGCGCGAAGCGCGAATGTTGTGGGTGGATCCATCGGGATTGACTATCCCCGTCCCATGTTGCGGTTGTTTAACCATGACGCACTAAAATTTTTTACACCTGAGTATTTAGGTTGAATACTTACTTAAGTTAAGATTCGATTCATGAACGGAACTGCAATAATAATAATAGTTTCGGACTATGGTTGACGTATATAACCATTCTCCCAACTACCGTGTTTACAAATGAATGCTTGTGTTCCACACCTTTACTGCTAAACCTATGAATATCACTCAACTTTATGTTGACGATTTTACATGTTTAACCTCAGGTATTATTACTTAGCTTGCTTGGATGGAAGCCCGCAGGATATCATCGCAGCTTAGAGATTTCTGTGTAGATTTCCAACATTTGTTTATTTACAAACTGTCAGAAGATTTTTCTATATTATTGGTAATTAAGTGTTATAAATTATGATGAAATAATAAATCTTTCCAAATATAAAACTCTGGGACTTTTGTAGTAAAACTCGGATCTTCAATGATGTAATGTACATGCTTTTATTACATCAGCTTTGTGTCAACTGTATTTCATTGTTTCTTGTACTATGACGTGTTACCCCCTCGTTGCCTAGTTGTTCCATGTCAGATTATGGGGGTCTCACACATTAGGGTCCATTTGGTAAAGGGGTACCACACTTACTATCTGGGTTTTTGCTTTAATGTTGACGTTTGGTTGTAAAATAGATTCCAACAAAGCCCACTAAAAAATATTTATGCCTTTTTGAAATCACAAAGTGCCTCCCTCCTTTTCTGACATATTGGTTTCTTGTGGGCCACATTATGTTATACTCCATTCATCTTTCTTTCTTTTATGATAAAATATTCCTTCTTTAATTTTATAATAATACTTTATTATATATATTTATTTATATAATAAATAATATTATATTCAAAACCCAAGTTTAAACCTAAACCTAAACCACCTACTTTATAACTCCACACCCAAAGTAAAACCCGACTTTAAACCAGACAGACCCTTAGAGTTCGTGTCCACTTTGATATAAGCAGTAACATTGTTCCTCTTCAATTGGGTATTGACATCAGCAAGAAACACTTCACCTTTGTTCTTTATAGACGATGTGACCACCTACATGTTAAGGAAACTAGAAAGTTAAATTAATGCCAAAGATAAGTGAGCCCAGTGAAACTGTATAACAGTTACTAGAATATGAGTAATGATTAAAAATTTCAATAAGTTGATATCTGACATAATAATTCAGCACTATACACAAATTTCATGATTTTCAAAGCTGATAAGTAATCGAAGAATTTGAAGACATGCTTGATTTCTTTTGTTGCGGGGTTATATACACTACATTTCAATGTCGCCTGGACATATTACCTTCAATGTACAAGGCCACAATTATAATGGTTTAAGCATTTACAGAAATAACGGTCACAATTATACTGGTTAATACATCATATATGGTAATTCAGGCAATGAGATGTTGGTAAACTTTCCTATTTTCATGACATATATTCTTAGTTTCTTTCAAATTAAGATATGTTTTATTGTTTCTCACCCACTGCTTTGTTAATAGTCATCAAAAAGATCGATACTGCTATAAAAAAAACTCAATAGCCACCAAATATAGAGTAAACGATGGATAGTAGCAGACAAAATAGATATAAACCATTGATAAACATGTTCATTTGATTATAGTTCTTTAAGAGGTTGAAATACCTTGTATTTGAGAGTTGTGTCTAAGTCAGTTAAGACATATGGTCATGTCTGTTACTATGAAAATACCAACGGAAGTATGTTGAATAAAAAATAAGCAAGCAACATGTATATATGACATAAATTTGTAGAACTAGTAGTATGAATTATAAATTCGTTAAGGGCTTTGTGTAGTGTTCCAATTTAATGTTACTCGCCGCTTCAAATTTGCTACTTTCATATGCAAAATTAAAATTTACTAAATTCGTAACTACATATGTCACCAAGAGTACCATGACAAGTAAGTTGGATGCTTATTCAAGCATAATCTAATGTGACAAAACTAACTATAAGAATTAAAATTTTGGCTAAGAAAACTAACGAACACTTGGTGTTCATATGAGAAATTTAGTGCAAGTAACACTCTTTAATAAGGGAGTGCATATTATGCATCAACCATGGTTGCAATAAGATTATGTAGATGAGCATAAGATACAATCACAAAGTTATCTAGAAATGGTAATTTTAGACACTTAGTTTAAGGCATGTTTTGCACCATTAAACCACAAACACAAAAATATAAAATTAAGGATAAAAGTCATAAATACACAACATACTATATAAAATAGTCCATTATACCCACTGGACTATTTTATGTTCTATATTCCCATTTGAATGGAAGAATTGCATTTGACTTAATGGAATAACAGGTTACTGTTAGTACTTTTGTTAAGTTATAATTTTGTTCTACATTTTTGGTCCTTTCTTTAACTTTTAACATATCATCTTCCTCATCTTCATCATATTCATCATCTTCAAAATGCAATTCCCAGATCCAAATCAAATCTCCAGATCCAAAATAAGTTTCTTTTATCATGCCCAAATTTTATCTTGATCACCACCACACATATGATCTTCATCCTTCATTCCGTACCTCCCACAACCCAAATAAAAATGAAGAACTTAACCAAAGAACATGATGAAAATCAGAAATCAATAACACAATCGAAGTCATCAGTTAGCTTCATATCATTAAAACCAATTTGAATTCATCTTTACTCCCCATCACCAATATCAAGTTGAAAGTCAAATCTAAGCTCTAAATCAAAACTTGAATAAAATCATATACCTTCATTCATAATTAAAATTCAAACCTAAACTCTAAACTAAATCCAGACATAAAAAAATATGATGTTCATTCCAGATATGTTATCGAATCATCCGAACCTGAATAAAAGGAATCTATAGAGATTTTTTGTTAGAAATATCTAAAGATGATGCGCTACGAAGGGCTTCATGGCTTTTACAAAGGAATGAGCACAAAGATTGTACAAAGTGTTATGGCTGTAGCCGTTTTGTTCATGGTAAAGGAAGAACTTGTGAATTGTGTTCGATGGATGCTGTTGAAGGATGCAACTAAAGTTGTGAAATCAAAATCTCATTGACAATAGAGTAACAAAAACCACCCTATTCCATTTCCACATGAAATAATATTAAAATATCTTGTACTGAAAGTCCCTAATAAATGCTAGACACCCTAAACTTAACTAATCAACACAAGGTATTACTTTTCAAACATAATCTTATTAATGTATAATAAAGAATTACAAGTGTTATGGATAACACCGTTTGATGACAATGTGTTGTGCACACTTTGAACAACTATAAACCCTAACTTATGAATACAGTCGCAGCTGTTTGATTCGATAAGTTCTAAGCAATAATGTTATGAATATACTCAAAGTGTTTAACATTAATGCATGGATACACATCCTATTTATAGTGATACGAGGTTAACCTAAATAGTACTTGATGGTGACTACACAAGCTTTCACTTTTCAGACATCAGTCACATGATGCTCTTCTATTCTTGGTAGTCTTCCATTATGCTTTAAGGAAACAGTTGTCAAAACAGTTTCCTTTTTCTTCGTAGTCTCGAACACACAAATGGCATGTCCAAAGTGTGCTGAGTGTTAACAGGGTATTGCCACCCCTGTTAACCCTCAACCCCTCAGAGTCCCTGATACATCTTGGCTGTTATCCATCACAGCCAATGAGTATGTCTTCAAGTAATCTTTGACTTCCTTGACAATGTCTCTGACATGGACTCCTCTGAGGTTGCTCACAGAGACTTGGATCTCTGTAAGTCTTGCGATACTTGCCTGCCTCCTAGGCACATGCAAGAGACTATCTAACAGCTTAATTATGTTTAAATCTATGATCAGGGAATCTAACAAGTTTAGATTCCCAACAATCTCCCCCTATTTAAACATAAATATTGCTAGATCTAACTAAGTTAAGGTAAGTGAGTTAACAGCTTCTTCTTACTCATAACAGATCTAAACAAACATACCTCATGATTTTATTAAAACTTAAAGGAAATTACAAGTACATTACAAAAGTGAAATAAAATGTGAAGGTAAAATTGGGCTATGAATTTCTTCAATAGTCATCATTTTTAATCTTTTCTTCAGCTTCAGCTAAGTCCAATCTGTTATCCAACTCTTCCTGCAAAGTTTTTGCAAACCTTTTGGAATACTCTGTGTTGATCTTGAGTGACTTCTTGTGACAAAGCAGCTAAATTGTTGAAGCTAAGCACAACTCATCTTCCCTTTGAAATGCATACTGGCAAGCTTTGTTCATGAATGCCATTCCTCTTTCAGGCTCTGTGTATGTCTGACCATCAACAAGGCCAACTATACCATTTGGTAGGATCAAATCCCTGTGCATACCATCCACTTGAACATCATCTGTGACAAAAGTTTCTTTAACAAGTTGAGAAACTCTTCTTCTTTTGTTACCGGTCTTTGGGGGTTCTTGTTCAAAAAGCTATGGTGGGGGATCTATCTTGAGTTTGGCTGCCGTTTCTTTGATCCAGGTAAACTTGACCTTAATAGTCTTTAGCAGAAGAAAATTAGCCTGTCCAGTTCTTTTGGCAGCTAAGGCTTCAAGTTCGAACCATTCAGATAACCCAAGTGTCTTTAGCCTGAAGTTGTCAAACACATTCATGTTTCCCTGTTGGTTATCTCTCCATAAGATCATCTGTGGGGTGTTTGTGGATTTATGAATGGTGTATTTGAATTTGGTTATCTTGCCAGGTGCATATCTGTTGTTAACGCAGACATCATAATCAGCTTTGACTTTTCTTAGTGCCTCAGCGCGTTTAACTTCCATTTCCCTCAACCTTTGTTTTTGCTTTTCTCTTTCAGGTGGAGTCATCTTCCTTAGAGTAGCTTCATTCAATTCTTTGGCTGTCTTGAGTTCATTTAATCTCTTGAATTCCTCAGCCTGTTTCTCTATTTCTTCAGGAGTTAAAGGAATCTCATCGGAAAGTGTAAAGGTTGAAAATTGGGAAAGGTCTGTGGTGGATCCTCCTGTCTCTAGCATCGCAGCTATCTTTTTTAGTTTGGTGTATGTGTCAACCAAAACTATCTCCTTTCCTTTCTTCGAGACAGAGGATTCCACACTCATGTTTTTCAAAAACTTCAGCTCTTCTGATAAATGCTGTCTGATCCTGAGTTTGTATTGCTTTGGGAAGGGAGCTAATAGTGAACTTTAGCTTCTTGGCAGCTGGTTCACCATCATCCCCAGACTCGCTGGTGTTAACCAAAGCCAGGGACTTTGATGAATCAGCTCCATCTTGATTCTGTTGCTCCCCCTAAGTGTTATCCTCATCATCAGATATGTTAATAGGTGTGATGACTTGGAGGGGGACAGGTGTAATGGTGTTGTCAGCTGATGAGGAGCCTTGTTTATCAGATTCAAGGTTAAGTGTTGTTTCCTTCTCCCCCTCACGTTCATCCTGGCTACACAGACGTTTGGATGAACGTGTTTGAAAATGCCTTGCTATCTGTTCAACAGAGGCAGCCATAGCACGTTGCCTTTTCCTTGAAGCCCTGGCAATCTTCAGCAGAAGGTTGCTGTTTGCATTAGTATTGGCCTGAACTCGATTAACTATGAAGTTTGCATGACGGTTGATAGGTGTGTAAACACCCATCTTTTCTACCACTTAATTACAATAATAACCGGACCAAAACGTGTATTTTATGTCTTTTATGTCGGAATTATGCGTGGTTTGTGTTTTTGTTGTGATTTAGGATGAAAAGGTGAAAAGTGGAGAAAACACGGACATTCACGGACATTTACGAACTTTTATTGAAGAAAAGAATGAAAGACGAAGTCAAGAAGTCAAGAGTGCAAAAAGAACGGAAGTCCACGACCAATTCTGAAGATTTATCGAAGAAAAAGTCAAAAGACGGAAGTTTATCAAAAGCCGAAGAATTCAAGTCTATTTTATTGAAGAAATTAAAGACGAGTTCAAAAAAAATCCCGAAGCCAAAAGTCCCTTAAGTCCAAATTTAAAGAAGATTAGAAGAAAAGGACTAATGGTGTAATTAATGAAGAATTAAGAAGAAAGGGGCTTAATCTTGCAATTAACAAGAAATGAAGGAGGGGAGGAAGCTTCCTAATCCTCCCCTATAAATAGACCATTAGTGTGTTCATTTTTTGTTGTTGGCTAAGTGTGACAATTAGCTCTTCCACCATTTAAATACCTTGTCATTTACTTTTCTTGTCAAATTTAAATACATTGTCTTGCACCTTAAATTCATTTAATTTCAAGTAAGTTTTCATTTAATTATTGTCAATCTTTACTTTATCTTGTCAATCTCTTATCTACCTTTCTTAATCTTTGATTTATGTGTTTATGTTTATGTTCATGTTCATGCTTTTATTTTGATCCAAGTGATTGTTGATTATTGTGGTTAAAGTTGTTTGATTTCTTGTTCTAAATTGTTTGTTTATGTTATCTATTGATTCGTTACTGTTCAGTTTGAATCGTGTGATTTTACTTTGATTAATCTTTGTTATTATTCTGCTGTTACTGTATCCCCTGTTCTTCGGAAAGGTTGTTCTTGTTTCTGATCTTCCCAGGTAAAAAGTTCCGAGCCAAGACTCTTCATCCGGAACATTCAAAGTTCCGGACGAAGGAGAACTTCCGAGTCAAGGATTTGTTCATTTGGAACTCAAAAGTTCCGGGTCAAGACCTTCATTCGGAACTTAAAAAGTTCCGGATCAAGCGACTCATTCGGAACTCAAAAGTTCCGGATCAACACAACTTCCGAATGAAAGTTCCGAACGAAAGTTCCGAACGAACTTCCGAACGAAGTTCCGGACGAACTTCCGAACGAAACTTCCGAACGAAGTTCCGAACCAAGGCTGTTCATTCGGAACTTAAAAGTTCCGAACATACTTCCGAATCAAGGGCAAGTTCCGATTCAAGAGGTGTTCATTCGAAAGTCTGAAACTTCCGAATCAAGGGGCTTCACTCGGAATCTTCCGAATCAAGGGTGACCAAAAAGTTCCGAATCAAGGCAAAATTTAGAGTTCCGAATCAGTAAAGTTCCGAACGAAGGATTGTTTTGGATAAGTGACATATTCAGATCAATTTGTTCCGGATCAAGGATTTTGGCAATATTCCAAGCGAAGAAGAATCATTTCAACCGAAGGTGACATTCCGGACGAGTGATTGTTCCAAACCAAGGTTTATTCCGAATGAGCTGTATTTAGGTTCTTATTAGTTTTTGTCTGTGATTTGTATTTTCAATCTTTATTTTTCCCGCCTTTATTTTAATTTCACTTTAAGTTTATTTGCCTTAGTTTTAGTCGCGTTTTAAGTTTGCCTTAGATAGACTTAAGTTTACGTCATTTACTTTAGTCACGCTTTTAAATACCTGCACCTTTACTTTAATTAGACTTAGATTTACTTTAATTGCCCATTTACTTTTAAGTCTTTGCACATTTAATTTAAAACAACCAAAAATATTTGTTTTACCAAAGAACGACTGAATCGCACATAGGACCTAGATCAATTCGTTAAGATACCGAGAACACGAACATTAATTTTTATACGGGAAAAAGCCGTGTATCAAATGGCGCCGCTGCCGGCTCTTTTCGTTAAGATTGACTGTTTTCTGTGAGAGACACGTTGCTTTTTGGGATCCGCTCACTTGTGAACGTTATTTTTCTTGCATAAAAAATTCAAAAAAATCATAAAAAATTAAAAATTGATAAAAACCAAAAAAAATTAAAAATTTCAAAAATCCAAAAAGATTTTAGCTTTATTGTGTATATATATTGTTTTTGTGTCTGGTTTTGTTTTCTTTTGCATTTTCAGGTGTATGCGTACTAGATCTTCCAATTATCAAGAGCCCGAGAGTCAAGAAGATTTAAGTATGGCAGGTGTTAACAACAACATTCCACCGCACCTCAATAATAATAATAACAACAATGCTCTTCCACAGCCCGATCTTCGGACCATGGAGGAACTTTGTCAACCAACAATGTTTGGACGAGGAGGACCGATTGCGCCAATGCAAATCAACGCTCCTGAGTTTTCGTTGAAGCACCACATGATTCAGCAAGTACAAACAAACCCATTTAGAGGATTGCCTGATGATGATGCCAACAAACACCTCGACAAGTTCATTACAATCACTCAAAGCATGAAGTTGCCTGGTGCCACAATGGATGTACTTCGCCTACAACTCTTCCCACATACTTTATCGCATCATGCCGATAAATGGTTTGATCGTCTCCCGAAAAATTCTATTCACACTTGGGATGACATAACTCAACGCTTTCTATCGCGCTACTTTCCACCATCCATGGTCACAAGCCTTTGCAATCAGATCAGCGGTTTCATGCAAGACCCTGATGAATCTCTTTTTGATGCTTGGGAGCGATATAATGTCTTGATCGATAGATGTCCAAACCACAACATGCTCCCTGTGACCTTAATCGATACTTTCTACAATGGTTTGACTTTTCGAGATCGTGATACGATTAATGCAGCCGCCGGTGGCACATTCATGAAAAGGAGACCCGAGGAGTGTAGAGAGTTAATTGAGAACATGACTACTCACCACAAGAACTGGGATTCCTCTGCTTCTTCTAGGAACAACCCGAGAGTCAATGTTTCCTCTCCCTCAGCAAACCCTGAGATGACCGAACTCACCCGCATGATGGCCGAAATGAGAAAAAGTATTACGCTTCTCGCTTCAAATCAACAACAACAACAAGTTAAAGCGGTTGCTAATCCTTGTGAAACATGTGGCGGTCCTCACTCATACACCGATTGTCCTTCAACACAAGGAAATCCGGAAAACGTGTATGCAGCTTACGGAAATTATTCACTGGAAAATTACCAAGCTAGACAACAAGGGGATAGAAATCTGCTGAGCTACCGATCTAACAACTACCTTTCACCCGGTTTTTCTCCTTAAAACCAAAACCCCGCTAACAACTACAATAGAAGCAACCAAATCCCACCAAGAGCTTCTAACCCTTATCAACCACCCACCCAACAACACCCACCCATTAATCCCGATGTGGACGCCATAATGAGAACTCAAGGTGAGCAAATCAAGAATCTACAGAGCCAAATAATCAATTTGAAAGGAGATATCCTGAAGCAAGGTAATGACATCAGAACCGAGGTTCGTGATAATATTCAATCCTCCTTCATCACTCAAACGACTGAATTAAAGACTCTATTGGCTAGTTTCTTGCCCGAAGCTCAACCTTCTTCTTCTTCCGGTTCTCTACCTTCAAACACCGTCACTAATCCGCGAGCTAATGTGAGTGCTATTACTACTCGTAGTGGAGTCACCATCGTAGGACCACCAATCCCACCCCCATCATCTACACCTTCTCCACCACCATGTATCGCTACTCCTCCTACACCTAGTATTAGTGCACCATTACCGTCTCCGCCTCGTCATGACGATGTATCTCGGAAGGACCCTTTAACATCTCAACCTTTACCAACTACACCTTTACCTTCACCCTATAAACCCAGAATCCCATACCCTTCTCGCATAGGCAAGACCAATGATCTAACAAAGGAGGAATCTCAAATAACAAAATATATCAATATGATCTCTCAAATGGGCTTCAGCATTAGTTTTCTTGAAGCACTTGTCCACATGCCCAAATTTGTTAAAGCATTTAAGGAATTGCTTAACAAGAAGGAGAAGCTGATTGAACTCGCCAACACACGCTTAAATGAAAACTGCTCTGCAGTTATTCTTAAAGAACTTCCGGAAAAGCTAGGGGATCCCGGTCGTTTTGTGTTGCCTTGCGTGTTCAACAAAACTGAAGAATTTACTGCCCTTGCTGATCTCGGGGCTAGTATTAATCTGATGCCTTTGAGTGTTTGGAAAACACTATCATTACCCGATCTCATTCCAACAAAGATGACTCTCGAACTTGCTAATCGCACTCTCGCTTACCCCGTTGGTATAGCCGAAGACGTATTCATTCAAGTTGGCGCATTTACTTTCCCGGTTGATTTTGTCGTAGTTGATTATGAAATGGACCCTCGTATTCCTTTAATACTTGGTCGGCCATTTTTGAGATCCGGACGAGCTTTAGTAGATGTGGCCGAAGGTGAGTTAATCTTAAGAGTCGGGAATGCCTCACAAAATTTCAAAATGGGGACGCCTACAGACAAATCCTTTGGAAGCCGAGAATCAGTGAATATGATTAATGTGCTCGATGACTTTACCGTCTACGACAATCCTCTATTCGATTCTTCCATTGATAATCCACTCTTTGAAGATAATGTGGATGATTCTTGCTCCACTTTGGACACTTCTCCCATTTATGATTCTCCACCGGTCTTTGATGCTTATGATGATGATGATTCTAGCTCAGATTCGGATGATTTTGATTGTACTTCTGAGTATCCCGAGCTGCCTACTTTCGATGATTTTGATGAGGCCGATACTCTCTCGAGCGATTCATCACATGCTGAAGATCCTCCGCCATCACTCGATCCTACTTTGTACGATTACTCATTTGAGGAAGATTTCTCTGAATTTCTCAACACCTACTTCCCTCATGAGAGTGATGCTCCTCCTTATGACTTTGAAGATTACCGTCTTGATCCTACTTTGGATTTGAAGAGCATTCTGTCAAAGGAGAAGAAACCGGTCGACACCGAAATCCGCTGCACATATGATTTGACACCTCTTTGTCCCCCTTCTGAGGACGAGGTTGTGCTTCTTTGCGGATCTTCTTCACACTCGGCTACGCCTGAGTGCTATTTTCCCTTAAAGGAAAAGGTGTTCGACCCTGGTATTGAAGTCTTTAAGCCATCTCAGTATCCACCTGATGAAATAAAAGGAAAAATCTTTGGAACTATTGAAGACATGCTTGCACCTCACCATACTTTCTCCCACCGTGCTCCATCGCTGCTTAAGGGAACCCTGCCTACTCTTCTTTGGCTTGCCTTGTTCTCCTTAAGCTTGTGTTATTTGCTCGATGAAAACTATGTCTTTGATCCTGGTGGATGTCTTTCATGCTTCTTTCGTTAATGATCAAGGTCGAGTCAGGCTCACGACTCGGTAAACAAAAACCAAGCGCTTCTTGGGAGGCAACCCATGCTACTATCTTTTCGCTTTATTTATCATAAGTGTAGGGGGGACCCTTTGGTTTGCTATTTCCTCTCCTCACTTCTTAATCAGAGATTCGAGCTTCAATGATCCACTCTTGATGATTCTTGACAACCCGTGATTCCGTGTTCCATTATTCCCGGTTCTATCCTAAACTCTTTTCGATTCACTATTTTATATTTTCTCAATATTAAAATAGGAATCTCTTTAGTTGCCTTTTCCTTAGCAAGATTTAAACAACGTGCACAATGTCCTAAGTGTAGGGGAGTTTACTCCCACATGCTTAAACATTGAGGACAATGTTTATCTTAAGTGTAGGGGGGACTTCTATCGAAGTTAAGTGGTCTTTTCCTTGTATTTGTCCTCATTTTAACCGGAAAATCAATTTTTCGACATTTTTCAAAATTTTTGATCTATTTTGGCCTATTAGTTTTTACCTTTGTATAGTTATTTTCTTTCTTTGCTAGAATAAATGTGTAATAAGTGGTTTTAATTTTCAAACGTTGTGAATCTTTTGACTCAACCCGAGTTTACTTATCTAATTTACTCTAGCTAGTATCCTTAACGTGTTTAAGTCAAGTTTTGCTAGGCTTTTATATAGGGAGCTATAAAACGCGAAAGTCTTAACTCTCACGGGTTAAGAACAAGAACTTTTCGCAAGTTCCTATAATTGATCCTAGAGAGTTGCTTATCAAGGGAACTTTAAGATGCGATTTCTAAACTAGAAAAAAGTCTAAGAATTTGCAAGATCCTATAGGCGACTCGAAAACCCAAAACTTTGATTTAATAGGCTAAGTATCCACGAGTCTCATTACTTGAGATTTTAAATTGTGGAGAACGAGAGATGATAGAGCCAATTATAAGTTCGGTATTCTTTCATGAATTTATGTGAGTTAATTATAAGCCTATTCTCCCATCGCTTGCTAATAATTTATCTGCTAATAAATAAGGTTGTACGATTTGAAAAGTTACTTAGCTTCTAGCCCCAGATCGTTTAAAAGTTGCTCGGTATGGATTAGAGTTCATAGCCAAGGCATAACTTATTGAAGCGGGACGCGAAGATTGGCGAGTCCGAAAAGGCCCTAACAAGGCATGAGGACTATATTTTGTTGCTAAAGATCCAAAGTGATGTGAAGAATCATTTATCAAAAATCAATATGAAGGATCGAGACACACGACGTAAAGCAAAACTCCCCAAAAGTCATGGAGAAGTGTATCCGAAAAGACCCTAACAAGGTATGAGGATAAATAGATCCAAGTCATAAAAGGAGGCGGATCGTTGTATATCAAAGTCCAAAATAAAGATTGGAGAAAAATGAAGAAGTCGTGGTCCAAGTATGAATCTCTCAAAACTTCAAAGTGAAGAATTCCTATTATGAAGAGAAGACCATTATTTCATGAAACGTCTCTCAAGATTTGAAGTATGAAGTCGCTGTCAAATATCGGTCCGAGAAAGGTCTCAAATCGTGAAACGAGTTATGCCAAGATATGAACTTTATGAGGTCCCAAGAAGCAGTTTTAAAAGATTTGGTCCTTTAGCTAATTATTGATTAAATCGTTCACTTTATTTTCAGACTAAATAACTATCGAAATAAGTCAAACAATGCATCCTCGTGATCATTCAAGACAACAATAAAATATAAGAGATACCCCTAGGAATAAGGGAGTCTAAGTGAATAATTGGCCCACATGAGTTCGTGTTAGTCTACTAACTTATAATAACAATGATCTCGTTTTTAAGCTTGGTTTGGAGAAAGTGAAAACTTGAGGATGATGATTATTCATAACATTTTCAAAATCCAAGGTATGATTTTGATTTCTTTATTTTGTATGTTTTTAATTTTCTATCTCTTTAATAAAGGCCAACGTGGATTGATTATGATGAAAAGTGTAATCTTGCTTTGTAACTAATGCATTGCATGAGGACATTGCAATGGTCAAGTGTAGGGGATTTGATAGGTGTGTAAATGTAACACCCCCAATTTCATGTCATAGCAGCGGAAGGGTCATTGGGTGTTACTATCATGGTTCAACCTCAATATCATAGAAAACGCCTCAAAATGAGTCGTTTTAACAAAACATACGTCCATTCATTTGTTTAAAGATAAAACAGTTTACACACGGTCCCAAATAGTTTTAAGTTTACACAACCAACCAAATAATAAAAGTTTCTTAGAATAGACATAGTTTAGAAAAGCGGGCCAAAACATTTTAATTTAGCAAGCTGCGTGAAACCGCCTTCCTTGAGTGCCTTCTTCATGGACCTGAGATAAAACATGCTATAAAGTCAACAAAAATGTTGAGTGAATCTATAGAGTTTAAATTTAAATAAATGAACACAAGTATTCTGAATAAACCTTCCGTAGTTGACAATCATGTGGATCAGACATAATTATCGTTGTTATTTCATAAGTCTCGTGAAATTGAACGTTAACATATATTATTTCAGCCCAACACACCTAGCCAAGTGCGTATATTTCTCTTATACAATTGCATCCGATGTTTCATTACTGGTGCATCACAACACCACGCGATAGCTAGTCGCGACCGGACTGGGCGTCACCCCGATAGATCTATCCATAGTATTAGCGTTCTTTTCGATTAACAATTCACGATTCATGGGTCTTTAAGGCTAAACAAACTTATATAACAACTTTCATCTAAGCATACAATCGGGTCCTTTGTGTTCAATTTTAAAAGAATGAGGGTTTACCACAACTTCTCGTTGTACCCTACATTTATATAATGTTTTTCCAATAATAAGGGTTTCCACAACTTCTCGTCGTACCCCTCTTATTTTAATAAAACAAGCATGTTATCCCCCTCGCGGGTTTTATAAAACAAGTAAACATGTAAAGCGAGGCCATAGACTCACCTTGGTACGATAGTAGTGACGTGACGATTGCCGACGATTTGTGATGCCCTTTTAAACACGAAGACCGCAACCTACCAATTAAGGCGCGTTCATTAATAAACGGCTCAAGTATAAATAATACTTAAATAATGTGAAAGTCAATTTCGAATGACCATAAAAATCCCGAAAAATAACAAAATATAAGTGTACTTCTATACTCTTTTATTCAACACTTATTCATTTAAATCACTTGCACCCTCGACATTGACCCGTCATAAGACGCCAAGTCAACGCAAGTCAAACCATCATTTTTACTTCCCTCGGACCAGTAGCTAAGTCATTTATATAATGACTTAACACTCGAGTAAGTCACTATGTCCAATAGTGAATACTCAACTCACGCCATACAAGTATTGAACTACGTGTCCAAAATACCACTCAGCATGTACGCTCCAAATGTACACACCAATCTAACCTATCTAGACATGTCCGATTTCGACGAAACTTGGTGACAAACTCACACATAATATGAATAAAACTCAGTTTAAATTTCATTCAAAAATATTACTTCTAAGATCTTCTGCCCGACACACCTTCGTGTTGCAAAAACCGGACAGTTTTACGCCTTTGACTTGTAAAACAATTTTGACTTATCTAAACATTTCCGTTTGCAAAACCGACACTCGGGTTTAAAAATAGACTCATGACCTGAGGTTTATCAACTTACAACAGCCCTTGAACATTTTTAAAACTCATTTTATAGTCCCCGAGATTCGTTCCAAATATCGACAACAATTTTCGGATTGTGCCGATACCCGTCTCCCGGTACACAAATACTAAAAGTAGCATAACTTTTCGCTCGTAATGAGTTAGAAGCTCTACTTTAGCTCAAATCGAAGCTAACGAAATTCTCTACGACCCTATCTTATTAATTTACCAAGTTTACCACAGTAACAATTTCAAAAACGGACTTAAAGTTACTGCCCAAAATAGCCTATCTAAAAATCATACCAAATCAAATTTTCAACCCATTCCAACAATTCCTATAGTCCTAACATGATCCTAATATCATAATAACACATCTAATTAACTCATATCATCCTCAAATTTAATCTTACAAAAATAAAATATATAAAAATCTTACATGCAACCAAAACCCACTATGAATATAATAATATTAACACCATATATCACCATAAAAATGGATCAAACATGGTGTTCATCATCAAAAATTGAAATAAAAATTTTGTGAATGCATGTAGAAGAAAATTATACCAATAGAAAGCCCTTGAAATTTCCAAGATGGGTCTTGTTTTAGTTTCTTTAGATTCAAGCTAGAAATCAAAATAATTTGATGGATTGTGGCTTAGGGGTGGACGGCACAAATGGGGAAGAAGGAGAGAGATTTGAGTTTTTGTTTAAAATGAATTTTTAAATAAAATAAGTTAGTGGAATTTCCTTATATAGTGGGGTGAGGGTAATTTTTGCCAAATTTGCATTCTTTTGGTCCCAAAGTGCAAGTAAATAGTTTACAAGGTAGAAAATGTAAATTGTACATTTTAAAAATATTTACGGGGCTCGGGTTTCGTAAAAATACTTTTCGTAAGTTAAAACGCTTCATAAAAATAATAATAAAGCTTCGACACGACTTAAAACGTAATTAAATCGAAAACGTCGAAAATATACAATATCGAGACAATCGATAATAAAACGTAAATTTTTGGGCATCCGTCGGTATCGCGATCACTACTAGTTATCGTCATTCGTTAAAACGTAAAATACGAGAAATAAAGATTAAATATAATAAAAATCATTTTCATGATTATTTGAGAATATAATATCGATACCTAACATATTCCTTGTCGGTTTTCATCTAATCGACATTTTTACGCTAGTTTCAAGTCATAACCTTCTCGGTTAGTCGATAAATTAAAATTCTCATTAAAGTAAACACGTAATACGTAATAGTCGAGATTAAAATAACGACCTGAAATTGACGGGTTGTCACATCATCCCCACCAAATTAGGATCTTCGCCCTCGAAGATCAACTTGCGTTCTGGCCCGATCGCTTGTTGAAATCAAAGAGATGAGGGTAATTCTTCCACATTTGGTCTTCTCGTTCCCAAGTAAACTCCGGTCCTCTTCGAGAGTTCCATCGAACTTTGACTATAGGTATTCGGCTTTGCTTCAGTTGCTTGACCTCGCGATCCATGATCTCGACCGGTTCTTCAATAAAATGCAACTTCTTATCAACCTTAACCTCGTCTAACGGTATAACGAGTTCTTCATCGGATAAACACTTCTTCAGATTCGACACATGAAAAGTGTTATGAATCCCATACAGTTCTTGTGGTAGTTCGAGTTGGTATGCCACAGGTCCTACTCTAGATGTAACCTTGAATGGTCCGATATAACGAGGACTTAACTTCCCACGTTTTCCAAATCGTACAACACCTTTCCATGGTGATACCTTTAGCATAACCTTATCTCCCACGTTAAACTCCAATGGTTTTCTTCTTACATCCGCCTAACTCTTCTGTCGGCTTCGAGCAGACAACAATCTATTCTTAATTTGCACAATCATATCCGTCGTCTCCCTAATCAAATCTGGTCCAGTGAGTTGGGCATCACCAACCTCACTCCAGCTAACGGGTGATCTACATTTTCTCCCATACAGTGCTTCAAAAGGTGCAGCTTTAATACTCGCGTGATAACTGTTATTGTACGAGAATTCGGCCAAATGTAAGTGCTTATCCCAGCTACTTCCAAAGTCTATCACACAAGCACGTAGCATATCCTCCAAAGTTTGGATTGTTCTTTCGCTTTGCCCATCGGTTTGTGGATGATAGGCTGTGCTCATATCCAAATTGGTTCCTAACGACTTTTGAAGTGATCTCCAAAACCCAGAAGCAAAACGACTATCTCTATCAGAAATGATTGAAATAGGAACACCATGCTTGCACACGATTTCCTTCAGATAAATATCGGCGAGTTTCTCCAATCCGAACCTCTCGTTGATTGGGATAAAATGAGCGGATTTAGTTAAACGATCGACAATAACCCAAATTGCATCGAACCCAGACGGTGTCCTTGGGAGTTTTGTGATGAAGTCCATCGTAATTCGCTCCCATTTCCAGACTGGAATTTCCGGTTGGACAAGTAATCCTGACGGCTTCTGATATTCAGCTTTCACTTTTGCACATGTTAAGCATTTCGCGACGTATGTTGCAATATCAGCTTTCATATTCGGCCACCAGTATAACTTTTTCAAGTCTTGGTACATTTTGTCCGATCCAGGATGAATAGAATACTTGGACTTATGAGATTCTAACATAATCAAATCTCTCAGTCCACCATATAATGGTAACCAAATTCGACCTCTCAAACATCTGATACCATCAGGTCGCGTCTCAAATGTTTCACCGTCTCCTCTAAATCTTTCGGCAGCAATATTTTCCTTCTTGCATGCTTCAACTTGTGCGTTCCGAATCTGCTCAGGTAAGTTATTATGAACTGTCACTACTAAAGCACACACTCGAATCGGTTTCTCCCTTTCCTTTCGACTTAACGCGTCAGCTACCACGTTCGCCTTTCCTGGATGATAACGAATTTCGCAGTCGTAATCACTTAATAGTTCAACCCATCGACGTTGCCTCATATTCAGCTCCTTTTGATCCAGTATGTATTGTAGGCTTTTATGATCAGTGAATACGGTACACTTCGTACCATACAGATAATGTCTCCAAAGTCGCAGAGCAAAAACCACAGCGCCCAATTCCAAGTCGTGGGTAGTGTAGTTCTCCTCATTCTTCCTTAATTGTCTAGAGGCATATGCGATCACCTTTTCGCGTTGCATGAGAACAGCACCGTATCCTCTGAGAGATGCATCGCAATAAACAACAAAATCTTCACTTCCTTCAGGTAACGATAAAATCGGCGCACTACAGAGTTTCATCTTCAGGGTTTGGAAAGCTTCTTCTTCATCATCGCCTCACACATACGGTTTATTCTTCTGAGTCAGCTTCGTTAATGGTTTCGATATCAAGGAGAATCCTTCAATAAACCTTCGGTAATAGCCAGCCAGACCTAGAAATTGTCGCACTTCAGTTGGAGTAGTCGGAGCACTCCAATTCTTGATGGCTTCGATCTTTGCAGGATCAACATGTACTCCGCTTTTATCAACCACGTGTCCGAGAAATTGTACAGAATTAAGCCAAAAATCGCACTTCGAGAACTTAGCGTATAACTTTTCGTTCTTCAATAAGTTCAAGATAATCCTTAAGTGTTCGGCATGCACTTCATTGCTCTTGGAGTAGATTAGAATATCATCTATGAAAACGATCACGAATTTATCAAGATACGGCTTACAAATGCGATTCATTAAGTCCATGAATACAGCAGGTGCATTAGTCAAACCAAAAGGCATAACCAGAAACTCATAATGACCATAACGAGTTCTAAAAGCCGTAATAAGAATATCTTCCTCACGTATGCGAAGTTGATGGTAACCAGAACGAAGATCAATCTTAGAGAAAACACGGAACCTTGAAGTTGATCGAATAAATCATCAATTCTTGGAAGCGGATAACGATTCTTGATCGTCAGCTTATTCAACTCTCGGTAATCAATACACATACGAAACGAACCATCTTTCTTCTTAACGAATAAGACAGGAGCTCCCCAAGGTGACGAACTCGGTCGTATAAAACCTTTATCAGATAGCTCTTGCAATTGCACAGATAACTCCTTCAGCTCGGATGGGGCTAAACGATATGGCGCACGAGCCACGGGTGCAGCACCAGGAATTAGGTCAATTTGGAATTCTACTTGCCTTGGAGGAGGAAGTCCAGGCAAATCTTCCGGAAACACTTCAGGAAAGTCACGGATAACAGGTACATCTTCAGCACGTTTCTCCTTCGATTCTTTCTCCACTACTTTAGCTAGGAATAACTCACAGCCTCTTTCGATATACTTACGAGCCTTAATGCACGAAACGATTTTTAGTCGTGAACTACGATGATCACCTTCAATAACCATGGTCTTGTCGTCTAAAGGAATCCTAACTTTCTTTTCTCCACACAAGATAGACGCGTTATACTTGGATAACCAATCCATTCCGATAATAATATCAAAACTTCCCAATTCAACAATCATCAAGTCTATCTTAAAAATACGGTTCAAGAGATTTAGAGAACATCCTAGGAGCGCACGATTGGTTCTCACTAATTTACCATCAGCTAGTTCTACCTCATAACTTGCGTCTAATTCGACCGGTTCGATATCAATTAAGGTACTAAAACTTGTAGACACAAAGCTTTTGTCCGCACCAGAATCAAATAAAGCTGTAGCATAACGGTTGTTCAGTAAAAACGTACCAGTGACAACTTTCGGGTTTTGCTTCGCTTCGGCTTCTCCCAACTGATAAGCTTTTCCTTGGTTATCTCCACCACGTGCATTCTTCGGAGGTTGAGGGCATTGGTTCCTCATGTGACCTTTACCTTGGCAGTTATAACACGTCACTCCCTTCCTTCCTGGTCCCCAACAGTCTTCAGTTTTGTGACCTAACTTGTTGCACTTTCCACACTTAGTACATTCACCAGTATGAGACTTCTTGCATCGTTGACATCTGGTTCCTTTATCAGCAGTTGCAGCTTCAGTCATCGCATTAGCGTTGCCCCTCCTTCGGTTTTGATTTCTGTTGTGAGATTGACGGTTATCACCACGATCATCATTGTCGTTTTCAGCTCTTCTTTTGTTGCCTTCAGAAACACCATCAGCCTTGTCTTGGATGATTTGACCCATTAGTTGGTAGGCCATACGAACAACTTCATCAATATTGGCAGGTTTAGATGAGGTCACATCCCCACGGATGTTGGTCGGTAAGCCTCGAATATACTGCTCTACCTTCAAGTATTCAGGGTTAACCTTGTTGGGACA
The DNA here is from genome assembly GCA_025667525.1 of Glebionis coronaria. Classification (NCBI taxonomy): domain Eukaryota; kingdom Viridiplantae; phylum Streptophyta; class Magnoliopsida; order Asterales; family Asteraceae; genus Glebionis; species Glebionis coronaria. The sequence goes on along the minus strand of CM046875.1, from coordinate 604,861,675 downwards.
AAGTAGAGCAAGTTCATGGAATATGTTGGTGTATCCATCGATGTCAGTACCCTTCAGTCTCAGCTGATATAATTCCTGTTCTAACCTTTGAATAACACTCCTTGGACAAAATTCCTCAGTCATCCATCTTCTTACCTCAGCCCAAGGTGTAGCATACGCAGCATCCATACCCAATGATGCCATTCTTCCATTCCACCAAGTTAATGCTCGCCCTTGAAGAGTAGCAGAGGCAAACATCACTTTATCTCCTTCCTCGCTTCCACTAAATCGAAACACGGATTCAAATTTCTCAAACCATTGCATTAACCCAACAGCGCCTTCAGTACCCTTAAAAGTTGGAGGTTTACATTTCATGAACGAGGTATAATTGCACTTCTTGTTTTCAGGAATCACTGGTCTATCCGCATCACCCGTTCCAGCACCAGCATTGCCAGCTCCAGTAGCGCCAGTTCCAGTAGCGCCAGCTCCAGTAGCGCCAGCTCCAGTAGCGCCAGCTCCAGTGTTGCCAGCTCCAGTATCGCCAGCTCCACCAGATCCACCAGCTCCACCGGATCCACCAGCTCCACCAGATCCACTAGCTCCACCAGATCCACCGGCTCCATTATTCAAGTTTGCCATAAATGCATTCATAGATATCTGAAATTGATCAGCTACTATAGCACGTAACTGAGTCTCAGTCAACTGTTTAGGCGGCATGATCCTGTTACACAATTCACATCAAAATGAGTATTCATTCGACACTTGTGATAACAAAACATGAATAACACAGAATAAGAATAGATAGATGAAAAGAAACAAGAATGGATGATAGAACGAAGAATAGAATTTTAGACAAGGAACGAAGATTCACGAGGGATGAGTCAAAAGACAGGGATTTCTATTGTGACAATCAGCGTCGTTTGTAAATCACGTATTAGTATTATAATAATCAAATAATAAACATTTATAAATAAATAAATGTAATCCATTATGCTTCAAGCATAAATAATAATTAAATATGTATAACATATATATATACTTTGCTTGTTCTCGTCCATTGGCAACTCGGAGGTTTCGCTTGCAGATGTTATAGTCAAAAGATTTCAAAACTTATTTTTGGAAGATCTTTTCGTTCTCTATAACTTGAGCTCTGATGCCAATCTGTAACACCCCCAATTTCATGTCATAGCAGCGGAAGGGTCATTGGGTGTTACTATCATGGTTCAACCTCAATATCATAGAAAACGCCTCAAAATGAGTCGTTTTAACAAAACATACGTCCATTCATTTGTTTAAAGATAAAACAGTTTACACACGGTCCCAAATAGTTTTAAGTTTACACAACCAACCAAATAATAAAAGTTTCTTAGAATAGACATAGTTTAGAAAAGCGGGCCAAAACATTTTAATTTAGCAAGCTGCGTGAAACCGCCTTCCTTGAGTGCCTTCTTCATGGACCTGAGATAAAACATGCTATAAAGTCAACAAAAATGTTGAGTGAATCTATAGAGTTTAAATTTAAATAAATGAACACAAGTATTCTGAATAAACCTTCCGTAGTTGACAATCATGTGGATCAGACATAATTATCGTTGTTATTTCATAAGTCTCGTGAAATTGAACGTTAACATATATTATTTCAGCCCAACACACCTAGCCAAGTGCGTATATTTCTCTTATACAATTGCATCCGATGTTTCATTACTGGTGCATCACAACACCACGCGATAGATAGTCGCGACCGGACTGGGCGTCACCCCGATAGATCTATCCATAGTATTAGCGTTCTTTTCGATTAACAATTCACGATTCATGGGTCTTTAAGGCTAAACAAACTTATATAACAACTTTCATCTAAGCATACAATCGGGTCCTTTGTGTTCAATTTTAAAAGAATGAGGGTTTACCACAACTTCTCGTTGTACCCTACATTTATATAATGTTTTTCCAATAATAAGGGTTTCCACAACTTCTCGTCGTACCCCTCTTATTTTAATAAAACAAGCATGTTATCCCCCTCGCGGGTTTTATAAAACAAGTAAACATGTAAAGCGAGGCCATAGACTCACCTTGGTACGATAGTAGTGACGTGACGATTGCCGACGATTTGTGATGCCCTTTTAAACACGAAGACCGCAACCTACCAATTAAGGCGCGTTCATTAATAAACGGCTCAAGTATAAATAATACTTAAATAATGTGAAAGTCAATTTCGAATGACCATAAAAATCCCGAAAAATAACAAAATATAAGTGTACTTCTATACTCTTTTATTCAACACTTATTCATTTAAATCACTTGCACCCTCGACATTGACCCGTCATAAGACGCCAAGTAAACGCAAGTCAAACCATCATTTTTACTTCCCTCGGACCAGTAGCTAAGTCATTTATATAATGACTTAACACTCGAGTAAGTCACTATGTCCAATAGTGAATACTCAACTCACGCCATACAAGTATTGAACTACGTGTCCAAAATACCACTCAGCATGTACGCTCCAAATGTACACACCAATCTAACCTATCTAGACATGTCCGATTTCGACGAAACTTGGTGACAAACTCACACATAATATGAATAAAACTCAGTTTAAATTTCATTCAAAAATATTACTTCTAAGACCTTCTGCCCGACACACCTTCGTGTTGCAAAAACCGGACAGTTTTACGCCTTTGACTTGTAAAACAATTTTGACTTATCTAAACATTTCCGTTTGCAAAACCGACACTCGGGTTTAAAAATAGACTCATGACCTGAGGTTTATCAACTTACAACAGCCCTTGAACATTTTTAAAACTCATTTTATAGTCCCCGAGATTCGTTCCAAATATCGACAACAATTTTCGGATTGTGCCGATACCCGTCTCCCGGTACACAAATACTAAAAGTAGCATAACTTTTCGCTCGTAATAAGTTAGAAGCTCTACTTTAGCTCAAATCGAAGCTAACGAAATTCTCTACGACCCTATCTTATTAGTTTACCAAGTTTACCACAGTAACAATTTCAAAAACGGACTTAAAGTTACTGCCCAAAATAGCCTATCTAAAAATCATACCAAATCAAATTTTCAACCCATTCCAACAATTCCTATAGTCCTAACATGATCCTAATATCATAATAACACATCTAATTAACTCATATCATCCTCAAATTTAATCTTACAAAAATAAAATATATAAAAATCTTACATGCAACCAAAACCCACTATGAATATAATAATATTAACACCATATATCACCATAAAAATGGATCAAACATGGTGTTCATCATCAAAAATTGAAATAAAAATTTTGTGAATGCATGTAGAAGAAAATTATACCAATAGAAAGCCCTTGAAATTTCCAAGATGGGTCTTGTTTTAGTTTCTTTAGATTCAAGCTAGAAATCAAAATAATTTGATGGATTGTGGCTTAGGGGTGGACGGCACAAATGGGGAAGAAGGAGAGAGATTTGAGTTTTTGTTTAAAATGAATTTTTAAATAAAATAAGTTAGTGGAATTTCCTTATATAGTGGGGTGAGGGTAATTTTTGCCAAATTTGCATTCTTTTGGTCCCAAAGTGCAAGTAAATAGTTTACAAGGTAGAAAATGTAAATTGTACATTTTAAAAATATTTACGGGGCTCGGGTTTCGTAAAAATACTTTTCGTAAGTTAAAACGCTTCATAAAAATAATAATAAAGCTTCGACACGACTTAAAACGTAATTAAATCGAAAACGTCGAAAATATACAATATCGAGACAATCGATAATAAAACGTAAATTTTTGGGCATCCGTCGGTATCGCGATCACTACTAGTTATCGTCATTCGTTAAAACGTAAAATACGAGAAATAAAGATTAAATATAATAAAAATCATTTTCATGATTATTTGAGAATATAATATCGATACCTAACATATTCCTTGTCGGTTTTCATCTAATCGACATTTTTACGCTAGTTTCAAGTCATAACCTTCTCGGTTAGTCGATAAATTAAAATTCTCATTAAAGTAAACACGTAATACGTAATAGTCGAGATTAAAATAACGACCTGAAATTGACGGGTTGTCACAGTAAACACCCATCTTTTCTACCACTTAATTACAATAATAACCGGACCAAAACGTGTATTTTATGTCTTTTATGTCGGAATTATGCGTGGTTTATGTTTTTGTTGTGATTTAGGATGAAAAGGTGAAAAGTGGAGAAAACACGGACATTCACGGGCATTTACGAACTTTTATTGAAGAAAAGAATGAAAGACGAAGTCAAGAAGTCAAGAGTGCAAAAAGAACGGAAGTCCACGACCAATTCTGAAGATTTATCGAAGAAAAAGTCAAAAGACGGAAGTTTATCAAAAGCCGAAGAATTCAAGTCTATTTTATTGAAGAAATTAAAGACGAGTTCAAAAAAATCCCGAAGCCAAAAGTCCCTTAAGTCCAAATTTAAAGAAGATTAGAAGAAAAGGACTAATGGTGTAATTAATGAATAATTAAGAAGAAAGGGGCTTAATCTTGCAATTAACAAGAAATGAAGGAGGGGAGGAAGCTTCCTAATCCTCCCCTATAAATAGACCATTAGTGTGTTCATTTGTTGTTGTTGGCTAAGTGTGACAATTAGCTCTTCCACCATTTAAATACCTTGTCATTTACTTTTCTTGTCAAATTTAAATACCTTGTCTTGCACCTTAAATTCATTTAATTTCAAGTAAGTTTTCATTTAATTATTGTCAATCTTTACTTTATCTTGTCAATCTCTTATCTACCTTTCTTAATCTTTGATTTATGTGTTTATGTTTATGTTCATGTTCATGCTTTTATTTTGATCCAAGTGATTGTTGATTATTGTGGTTAAAGTTGTTTGATTTCTTGTTCTAAATTGTTTGTTTATGTTATCTATTGATTCGTTACTGTTCAGTTTGAATCGTGTGATTTTACTTTGATTAATCTTTGTTATTATTCTGCTGTTACTGTATCCCCTGTTCTTCGGAAAGGTTGTTCTTGTTTCTGATCCTCCCAGGTAAAAAGTTCCGAGCCAAGACTCTTCATCCGGAACATTCAAAGTTCCGGACGAAGGAGAACTTCCGAGTCAAGGATTTGTTCATTTGGAACTCAAAAGTTCCGGGTCAAGACCTTCATTCGGAACTTAAAAATTTCCGGATCAAGCGACTCATTCGGAACTCAAAAGTTCCGGATCAACACAACTTCCGAACGAAAGTTCCGAACGAAAGTTCCGAACGAACTTCCGAACGAAGTTCCGGACGAACTTCCGAACGAAACTTCCGAACGAAGTTCCGAACCAAGGCTGTTCATTCATAACTTAAAAGTTCCGAACATACTTCCGAATCAAGGGCAAGTTCCGATTCAAGAGGTGTTCATTTGGAAGTCTGAAACTTCCGAATCAAGGGGCTTCACTCGGAATCTTCCGAATCAAGGGTGACCAAAAAGTTCCGAATCAAGGCAAAATTTAGAGTTCCGAATCAGTAAAGTTCCGAACGAAGGATTGTTTTGGATAAGTGACATATTCAGATCAATTTGTTCCGGATCAAGGATTTTGGCAATATTCCAAGCGAAGAAGAATCATTTCAACCGAAGGTGACATTCCGGACGAGTGATTGTTCCAAACCAAGGTTTATTCCGAATGAGCTGTATTCAGGTTCTTATTAGTTTTTGTCTGTGATTTGTATTTTCAATCTTTATTTTTCCCGCCTTTATTTTAATTGCACTTTAAGTTTATTTGCCTTAGTTTTAGTCGCGTTTTAAGTTTGCCTTAGATAGACTTAAGTTTACGTCATTTACTTTAGTCACGCTTTTAAATACCTGCACCTTTACTTTAATTAGACTTAGATTTACTTTAATTGCCCATTTACTTTTAAGTCTTTGCACAATTAATTTAAAACAACCAAAAATATTTGTTTTACCAAAGAACGACTGAATCGCACATAGGACCTAGATCAATTCGTTAAGATACCGAGAACACGAACTTTAATTTTTATACGGGAAAAAGCCGTGTATCAACGGTATTGCCTGTTGCGAATAGCTTCAAATTGTCTGTGCATAGTTAGCTCATGTTCATGGAATAAGGCAGGGACCTCTGAGTCAATCACATCCTTCATTCTTGTGGAAAGGTGACTAAGTCCTTGTGCTACACCTTTTCTTGCACCATCCTTGATGGGTTCAGTAACCGCCTCAGCAACAACCTTTTGTATGATCCCTGGAAATGTGACAGTGAAGTTGTGCATTTCAGACTTGATCACATCCAGCTTCCTTGATAAGCGTTCAATGTCAGACTGATGATGAACAGGCTGAAGATTATGTATGTTGAGGCTTTGTTGAGCATAATCATCCCCCCTTGGTAAAAGATCAAAGTTAGTTTGGGCAGGATGATCAAACATTAGAAACTCAGCTGTTGGATCATAGGCTGGGCGTTGGAAGAATGTTGTTGTGGAGTTAGCAGAGTTTGGAGTAACAACAGCGTCCTTGGGAGGAGGAGTATTATTTCCAGCTGGAGTGGACACAGCTATTTCCTTGGGAGGAGAGACAGATTGTTGATCTTCCTCATCTTCTTCATCCTCCTCCTCAAACATCCCCTCAGGGATTTCATCTTCAGGTATTGACTCAAGATCAGAGACATCATCCACTAATGACAGCATTTCTTCTTCATTATTCAGCGAGGCTCATTGTCATTAAGTTGGTCTTGAGTAATTATATCAGCCTCTTTCTCCTGTTGTACCTGGGATTCAGTGACTGGCTGTACAATTTCAGCCTGCAAATTGTTATAATTAGTAACAGGGGAAAAATAAAGGGAATGGTCGCTATTTCGCTGTCCCAGAGAGGCTGAGGGTGATTACTCAGCCACTCCAAAGGATAAATCCTTGGGATTCTTTTAAGTGTGAAAAATATATGGTTAATGATCGCCATTCGCTGCCCCTAGGAAAGCCGAGTGTGATTATTCAGCCCCCCCAAAAGGTTAAAACCTTTGGGACTCTTTTGATTGTGAAACATATGTTTTTTAAGGATCGCCATTCGCTGCCCCTAAGAAGGCTGAGGGTGATCATTCAGCCCCCCCAAAAGGTTAAGAAACCTTTGGGACTCTTTTAAGAGTGAAACATATGTGGGTTAAGGTCGCCTGTTACGCTGCCCCTAGGAAAGCTGAGGGTGATGATTCAGCTCCCCCTGAAAAGGATAAATCCTTTGGGATTCTTTTAAGGTGAAAAAGTTAAGGGTTAAGATCGTCTTATTACGCTGTCCCTAGAAGAGCTGAGGATGATGATTCAGCTCCCCTAAAAGTAAAACTTTTGGGATTCTTTTTCTGAGGGAACCAAGAGGCTGTGTGAAGTACAGCTGATCAAGGTTGAGACATATGTGTATCCAGGTTGTTGTTAGCCTGAATACTGTCTAGAGGGTGCAGGGTCATCGGGGTGCTTTATAAACACAAATGAATCATTCCTTGGTGCAAAGACAGGTGTATAGAAGTCTTAAAGAGTTCTAAGTGCATAGACAGACTTCTATGGGTCGAGGATTACCCTAACTTCACCACTCTCTCCTACAGACAATTGAGAGTGGCTGCTTGTGAACCTCTAAAAATGTACACTGATTACCTGTGAGATATCAGCTAGATTAGGCTGGTTTCCTGTTGTCTCAGCTGACTTTGAGACACTAGACCCCTGTTGTTGGTCAGCAGAAGTATCTGATTCCACATGAGTATCTGGAACAGAGGAGGTGTCAGTCTTCTTTCCCTTGGCCTTAGCAACAAATTTGGTGTGGGAAGAAGAGGGGATTTTCTTCTTCTTAGGCTGTTGGCCAGAAGAAGCCTTGGACGTTGTAGTGTGCTGCCCAGAGGTCAAAGACTTAGACTTGCCAGACACACTAGAGGTATTCACCTTCTCAGAAGAAGGAAGCAAGGGCTTCTCAGCTGTTGGTTGTTTGTTGGCAACATTCATCATATGAGAGGTGACAGGGACATATTCAGCTCCTATTTCTTTGTAGATGGCACCTGTGATGCGGTAGGGCTTCAGAGCAGTCAACGCAGAGTTATGGTAGTTGTCTCCCAACAGGCTTTCAAAGATCAGCGACAAGAAGCGAACATAGCAGATATTCTTTTCCCTGACTTGATTTATTCCCTTCAGCTGTTCTACAAGGTTGGAGAAGAGAATGCTTCCAACATCAACATCAGCTCCCCAGATCAGCGCATAAGCTATAGATTGATGGTTAAAGGACATCTGATCTTGGGATCCCTGCATTCCTCCCAAGGACTTAACAATGTGGGTGAAGAGGACACGCCACATGGGTGTAAAGTACTTGATCTTCAAAGGAGATTTTGAGAGGACCCCAGCGGGTGTAAGGGCAGGGTTTACATCATGGAAGGGTTTGAGTGTGGCAAGGGCATCTTTAACAGCCTTTTTATCAACAACCTTAAGGCATTCATCACCATGTTTCAATCCAGCCACACTCGAGAAATCTTTAAGGGAGAAAGCAAATGGGTGTTCATTGCATGAAAGGCTAAAGGTTATTGTGTCATCTACCACTTCAGCAGAGTACCAAAATTCCCTAAGGTATTCTTGGTAGAAGGTGGTTGGGGATTTGGTGAAGGCTTCACTTAAGTCACAATTTTGCATGAAGTTTACCAGATCTGAGTAGGTGTCATTAGGAGCCTTGATCCATCCAATGGAGTTGTTGGAGGCGAGGATGCTTTCGTTGATCTCGAAGTTAACGTTTGCTGCTTTGGGAACAGAAAACGCCATGGATTCAAGGTCGAAGGTGAAAGAAAATGGAGGATGGTTAAGAGAGAGAAGAGCTTAGAGAGAGAAATAGATTTGTGAAATGAGAATGGTGGTGGGTGAGAAGAGACGAGAGACAATATATATATTCAAAATAAGTAAACAATTATTCAACCGCATTTAATGCAAAGTGAGAAAATGACTGCTCAAGTGGGTCCCTTGACCTTTCAAAACTTATTTGTCTCCTCGTTATTCGAAAATAAATGATTAAATATTTGAGAATGTTTTTTGCATTTACTTGGAAAGTAACTACCTAGTTTTATGTGAAAAACATTTAATATAGAATCAATCATTTAATGAACACATTTAATATCAAGCCACAGGCTTTAAGATATTGAGCATCCCTATCTCAGCAACTAGCCTGTTGAACGAAGGTTCAGCCAAAGGCTTTGTGAAAATATCAGCTAGTTGCAGCTCTGTGGGAACAAAGTGCAGCTCAATATCTCCCTTCATTATGTGATCCCTGATAAAATGATACCTGATATCAATGTGTTTGGTACGAGAGTGAAGAACAGGGTTGTTGGATATGGCAATGGCGCTGGTGTTGTCACAAAAGATTGGTACTTTGTCATATAAAATTTCATAGTCAGCCAATTGACTTTTCATCCAGAGCACCTGAGCACAACAGCTGGCTGCAGCGACATATTCTGCTTCAGCTGAAGACATAGCCACAGAGTTTTGCTTCTTAGCACTCCATCCAACCAATTTTCCTCCTAGGATTTGACAGCTGCCTGAAGTGCTTTTCCTGTCAATACAGCATCCAGCAAGTCTGAATCTGAATAGGCCTTGAGATCAAAGCCTGGTTCCTTGGGATACCATAGACCTAGGTATGGTGTTCCTTTGAGATACCTGAAAATTTTCTTAACAACCACTAGATGGGATTCTTTTGGGTTAGCTTGGTACCTTGCACAGAGACATGTGGAGAATTGGATATCAGGACGACTAGCTGTCAGATACATGAGTGACCCAATCATGCCTCTATATAAAGTCTCATTAACAGAGACCCCTGACTCATCAGGGCCCAAGTTGTTGGGTGGAAGCATTGGGCATTTCACTGATGCACAATCAGCTAAGTCATATTTTTTAAGTAAATCCTTAACATACTTTTCTTGACAAATTGAAATTCCCTTAGGACATTGTTTAATTTGAAAACCCAAAAAGTAAGTTAATTCACCCATCGTACTCATCTCATATTTCTTGGTCATTAATTTAGCAAAACGTTTACTAAGATTGACATTTGTTGACCCAAAGATGATATCATCCACATAAATCTGCACAATGATGAAATCACTCTTATCCTTGAAGGTAAAGAGTGTTTTACCAATAGAACCCCTGACAATTTTATTTTCAGTCAGGAAATTAGAAAGAGTTTCATACCATGCTCTTGGAGCTTGTTTCAGCCCATACATGGCTTTGTGTAGTCTGTACACATGGTTGGGAAACTCGATGTTCTCAAATCCTTCAGGTTGTACAACATACACTTCCTCAGCCAAATCACCATTGAGGAATGCACTCTTTACATCCATCTGATACACAGTGAAGTTCATATAGGCAGCATAAGCCAGGAAGATTCTGATGGCTTCAAGTCTTGCAACAAGAGCAAAAGTTTCATCATAATCAATTCCTTCAGTCTGAGTATACCCCTGTGCCACCAGCCTGGCCTTGTTTCTGATGATGTTCCCAATTTCATCCATCTTATTTCTATAGATCCATCTAGTGCCTGTGATATTCTTTCCAGGTGGAGCTGGCACTAGTGTCCATACCTTGTTCCTTTTGAACTGATTGATTTCTTCTTGCATAGCAGCTACCCATCCTTCTTCTACCAGACCCTCAACTACTCTTTTAGGTTCAATTTGTGAGAGAAATTCAGCAAAGAGAAATTCATTGGCTGAGGCAGACTCTAAGTCATGAATTCGCTGTCTAGTTGTAACCCCTACATTAGGTTCCCCAATAATGTTGACAAGCAGAATATGTTGATCTCTTGACCACTTATTTTGAGGAGTTGGGGACTCAAGGACAGGAACACTTGTAGGCACAACTGGTATAATTTGAGTTTCATCCTGCTGACTAGGAGGGCTTTCTTCAAAGACTACTTTAGTGTCAGAGTCTTCTTCAGCCATATCAAGAGGTACAACTTCATTATCAGCAGGAGATTCTTCAGGGATTTGAAGAATTGGTGAGTCATCAATAGCAGTAGAAGAAGAAGGACTACCAGAGGTTTGTGGTTCTTCTTCATCAAGTTCCTGAGAGGTAGGAACTTCTATGTTGTGAGTAGACAGAGGGTCAAATGCAGGAACATAAGGAGTGAGAGTGTTGGAGTGATGATGGTGATGACTGGTAGGTCTTGGTTCTGAGAACTCATCACTTGGGAAAGACACATTTTCATCAAAATCAATTTCATCACCCTCTGTTCCTGTTCTCTGTATAACTTCATCATCTTCATTGAATCTAACATGAAAGGTTTCTTCTACTTCTTGTCTTCTGATGTTAAATACTCTGAAGGCTTTGGCTGTTGGAGAGTATCCCAAGAAGAGACCATCATCAGCTTTTTCATCAAACTTTCCAAGTTTATCCCTGTACTTGTAAATGAACACAGGGCATCCAAACACATGAAAATAGCTGACATCTGGAGATCTTTTTCTGAAAACTTCATAGGAAGTTTTACCATGTCTTTTGACAATGATTGATCTGTTTTGTGTGTAGCAGGCAGTGTGAACAGCTTCTCCCCAAAATTGCTTTGGTAAGGCTGCACCATTCAACATAGTTCTGGCTGCTTCAATCAAAGTCCCGTTTCTTCTTTCAGCCACACCATTTTGTTCAGGGGTGCCAGCTGAAGAGAAGTTCTGTGAAATCCCTTTCTCATCACAAAAAGATTCAAGTTGATGATTCTTGAATTCAGTATCATTATCACATCTTAGAGCTTTGACTCTAACATCATTCATATTTTCAACCTGTCTGATGAAGGACATGATGGTATCAGCTGCATCACTTTTCCTTCTGAGGAAGAACACCATGTGTATCTTGAAAATTCATCAACTATGACCAAGGTGTATTTGTTGTGATTAATGGTCTGAGGTTTGATAGGCCCAAACAAATCCATGTGAAGGAGATGTAAGCACTTGTCAATAGAGAATGATTGCCTAGTCTTGAATGAAGACCTGTGATGCTTTCCTTTGACACATGCAGAACAAGTCTTGTCTTTAGAAAACATCACTGAAGGTAGACTAGCAACCAAGTTTTGTGTGGCTATCTTGTTGATGTTCTTGAAGTTGAGATGAGACAGTCTTTTGTGCCACAACCAATTGACACTTTCAGAGGCTTTAGCAAGAAAACAATTTGAGCTGTCTTCAGAGCACACAGCCATGTTGATGACATAAACATCTCTCCTTCTAGGTGAAATAAGCACAACATCAATGTTTTTGTTGAATATGGTTCCCTGAGTCTTAGTAAACAAAACCATATAGTCAGCATCACACAATTGGCTGATGCTAATAAGATTGTGTTTAAGACCATTCACATATGCAACCCTGGTAAACGTAATCCCATTGCAGTTCACTGAGCCATATCCTTCTGTGTAACCTGAAGAGTTATCTCCAAACACCACTTTAGGACCTGGCTCCTTTGAGTATCTGTGCAGGTATTGTTGAATCCCTGTCATGTGTCTAGAACAACCACTGTCTAGATACCATACCGATTCCTTGAGATATTTCTGCACAGATACATAGAAACAGGTTAGTTCCTATGGTGAACCCACTTTCCAGTGGGTTCCCTGAATTGCTGATTAGCAACTCTTGTGTTCCTGTAGAACTTTTGGCGTTGGGAGGGACAATTCACTGTTTCATGGGTATAACTTCCACAGATATCACACCCATGGAAGTCACCATACTCGTCTGAGTGATGGTCTGTGAATCCACATAATTTACAGGGAGGATAAGGTCTGTAGTTTCCCTGTTTTCTTTTGGAACCCTGTGGTCTATCCCTAGAGGGTGTCTGAGCTCTCTTAGCTGCCATGTGTCTGTCATGATCTAAGGTCATGTGGTGAGAGTTTTTACATACATTGCAATAAGGTTTGATTAACCTTTCCCCTTTGGGTTCACCTAGGACTGACTTAGGTTCATGAGAAGTAGAGCATTCAGCGGAAGGCTTAATGTGTTGTTTCAAGAGTTCTACTTCTTTCATTAGAGACAACAGGCGTTCTTCAGTGGTAGGGTCAACCTTATTCACAGCTTTAGTAGAGACAGGCTTAAAAGCAACTTGTTTACCAGTTTGTTTAGCAGACACATGAAAAACTTTAGCTGGAGGTTTCTCAATATCTGTTCTAAGTTCACCCTTAGCAGCTCGAGAGGAACTGCTAGGTTCAACTCCAGAGAGTTTGGGCAAAGGTGGTAACTCAGCCACATCTTCAGAGACAGGGTCATTAGTCAAAGTGGTATCTGACATATGAATAGTCTCTGTAGATTTGAAGACAATGTCTTTGGGTTTGGTGAGAATTCTCAGCTTATTTTTTTAGCAGATATATCCCTTTTAATGTCAGCAGGCAATTCATCATTAAGCAATTGATCTATTGTGAACCTAGCACACAACCATTTTTCAATAACCTTGTTTAATTCAGAAACTTGATCATTTAAAGCAATGTTTTTCAAGGTTAACCTAGTGACTTCATTTTGCAGGGATATTTTCTCTAAATTAACCCGCCTGAGAGTTTCACATTCAGATTTAGCATTTAGCAATTCAGTTTTAACAGAGTGAAACTTATCAAGTAGGTTCTTTCTTTGTTCCTCAACAAAGTGTAAATCAACAATGGTGCAATCAAGGACATGCTTGCGTTCATCACTATTAGACATAGATAAAAGCCTGTGTACCTTTTTCATTGTGATGTCAACCCATTGTCCTGATCTTGCATCACCTTTTCCCACAGCTGGTTCATCCTCAGTTATAGCCATGAAAGCCCTGACTCTAGTAGTATCTTCCTCATCTAAAGTCAGTGGCTCATCATTCCAATCATAAGCTTCAGCTACCAACCCTTTCTCTGTCTTTTTATCACCACCCTTCTTCTTAGACAGAGCTTCAAGCTTCAAATTCATTTGTTCTAACTCAGCTTTAAGTGCCTTGTACTTGTTTTGTAATCCTTCTTCTCAGTGTCTGATGAATTGGATTGGTGAGATGAGTTGTTGTGTTGTTTGAACTTGTAAGGTTTGGATGAAGATGATAGATAGGAGGGTGAGGATGTCTTGGTGGAAGGACAGTCTTTTTGGAAGTGTCCAAGCTTTCCATAGGCAAAGCAAGTTTCTTTTGACCTGTCAGTTGGTTTACTAGCTGATCCTATTCTCCCTGATCTTTTGAAGAATCTTCTTTGGTTGGCTAGTAAGGCTCTTTCATGAAACTCTGCATTAAGGTCTGTCAAGAACTCTTGGCTGCTGCGGGTGTCTTCTTCAACATCAGAGTCGCTGTCATGAGGATGTGGAGCAGAGATCAAGGCTTTGAAAGATGCTCCTGGAACTACAAATATTTCAGTCTCTGACTTGTAAATAGTATCAATCAGCCCTTCTTCATAATTATACTTTCCATAAAGCTGAGCTAAGGCGTCATTCTTGATTGAGTTATTAGCTCTCTGAGTCTGATTCATACTCAACCACTTTCTTGGAAGGCTGTTGATAAAAGTGGCATTAATCTCAGCTTGACCAATGGTGACATCATTCATTGCTAGGTCATTGAGAAGAATCTTCAGCCTTGTATAGGTTTGCTGAACCTTTTCACCTTCAAGTGACTTGAAGGCATTGAACTGAAGTCTAAGTGCCTGAATCTTTGTCTCTCTTGTTTCAGAGGGTCCTTCATGGCCAAGGATGAGGTCTGTCCACATTTGCTTGGCTGTGGGACACTGAATGACAGACTTCATGATATGTTTGGGAAGACAGGATATGATGATGCTTTTGAGACGTTTATCTTGGTTTGCCAATTTTCTATCAGCTGGAGTCCATTGTTTGAGAGGTTTGGGAAGAGGGTTTTCTTCAGTGGAGGTAAGCGCCATGGGAATATAAGGACCATTTTCTAAAATTTCTAGAAGAAAAGGTTCAAGTCCATCAAGATACACAAGAAATTGACTCTTCCAACTGGCAAAATCTTCTTCATCAAAAACTGGTACACTTGTGACATGTGATCCACCTCTTGAGTCAAGAAGTTGGGGTAGATCATCGTCATTGGCAGGAGGGTTGAGTCTTGGTGAAGATGGTGTTGTAGAAGGTGAATGTGGTGGGTTAGAAGTTTCTGGCATGGTGGATCTTGATTATAAAACTGAGAACGATGTTTCTTGAAGGTTTTAATATCAAACATCGCTCTAATACCAATTGAAAGTCCCTAATCAATGCTAGAAACCCTAAACTTAACTAATCAACACAAGGTATTACTTTTCAAACGTAATCTTATTAATGTATAATAAAGAATTACAAGTGTTATGGATAACACCGTTTGATGACAATGTGTTGTGCACACTTTGAACAACTATAAACCCTAACTTATGAATACAGTCGCAGCTGTTTGATTCGATAAGTTATAAGCAATAATGTTATGAATATACTCAAAGTGTTAAACATTAATGCATGGATACACATCCTATTTATAGTGATACGAGGTTGACCTAAATAGTACTTGATGGTGACTACACAAGCTTTCACTTTTCAGACATCAGTCACATGATGCTCTTCTATTCTTGGTAGTCTTCCATTATGCTTTAAGGAAACAGTTGTCAAAACAATTTCCTTTTTCTTCATAGTCTCGAACACACAAATGGCATGTCCAAAGTGTGCTGAGTGTTAACAGGGTATTGCCACCCCTGTTAACCCTCAACCCCTCAGAGTCCCTGATACATCTTGGCTGTTATCCATCACAGCCAATGAGTATGTCTTCAAGTAATCTTTGACTTCCTTGACAATGTCTCTGACATGGACTCCTCTGAGGTTGCTCACAGAGACTTGGATCTCTGTAAGTCTTGCGATACTTGTCTGCCTCCTAGGCACAGGCAAGAGACTATCTAACAGCTTAATTATGTTTAAATCTATGATCAGGGAATCTAACAAGTTTAGATTCCCAACATGTACGAAAAAATGGGTCTAGAATTCAAAATTGAGGAATGAAGTGATGATAATTGGTTATATATGAATCTATATATAGATTCATATCATTAGCCACTAATCAAATTAATCAATTTCATTCCCAAATATCATTAGCCACTAATCAAATCCATTATTCACGAATCCACCCATAATCAATTTCATTTCAGTTTTTAATTAGGGCAAATAGTATAAAAAGGTACTCATCTTATGTTAAAATTCAATTAAAGGTACTCAACTTTTTTTTTCTCAATTTAAGGTACCAATCTTTTTTCTTGTTGCAATGTTGGGACAATAACAAACTTAAAGGTTATATATTAACAACCGTTTACTTTATTATTGCATCGTTAGTCCTTTACATTAATAACACTTTATAATAAACTTAAAAATTGTTTTTTTTTGAGTTTTACACCGTTTTTCACATTTTTTCGTCTAATTTTTACCGTTTTCGTTTGTTTTTAATCAAACGAAAAAAATGGACTAAAACGATTAAAAACCGAATGAAAAAGGTAAAAATCAAACGAAAAAGATAGAAAACGGTCTAAAACTATAAAAACGAATTTTGAGGTTATTATAAAGTGTCGTTAATATAAAGGACTAACGATGCAATAATAAAGTAAACGGTCGTTAATGTATAACCTTTAAAATTGTTATTGTCCCAACGTTGCTACGAGAAAAAAGATCGGTACCTTAAATTGATAAAAAAAAAGTTGAGTACCTTTAATTGAATTTTAACATAAGATGAGTACCTTTTTTTGCTATTTGCCCTTTTAATTGTTAATCAAATCCACATGTTAATCAATTCACAATCGATTTTAATTGGATTTTGAGTCACAAAGTATTTTAATTGGATCCGCTCAAATCGGTCCACAAGGTACCACATCCTTTATTTATAAAACTTTGAATCAGTTTTTATCTAATCAGTTTTTATTTGATGAATTGAAGTTGTTACATACGATTTGGGAAATTTTTATAAAAATGACTTTATTTGATGAATTATAACTGATTAACACTAGTTTTGAACAGTTAGAGTGGTTTATAAGGTTAGAGTTGTGAAATCGAGCTTATGTTAATCTAATATTGAACAGTGTTGCTGATTCGGTGGAACGATTGAGTGACTTTTGACGCGCAGATTGATTTGTGACAGTCATCGCACTCAATTGGATGAGGTATAACTCTGTTTTTTGTGGTCTAATATATGATGTAGCGGTTAGAAACATCTGAATTGGTTTTGCTTAAAACGTACTGTGTATTTGTAGTGTTTGTGTTGTGGTAGTTAGGTTGATTGTTAATGTGTGGCGGCTTATTAGAAGCTTACATAGAACAAGCTACATTAAGCTAAACCTACATAAGCTTTGGAGAGCTTATTTTGTTCTTAAGCTAGAATAAGCTAGCTTGAGAAGCTAACTTTTATTTTAAATCAGAAGAGCTAATCGAATAGGCTATAGAGTAAGCTTATTCGAGTATAAGCTAACACACTATGCAAGCACCCAAAAAAAGGTATATCACAAACTTATTCAATCAAAAGAGGAAACTAATAAGAGGTTGGTCAATTATATAAAGCATCTTATTTCAGGGATACGCTATATAAAGCGATCTCAAAAAAATAAGCAAAGTATAAAGAGAACAAAAATAAGCAAAAGCTTGTCCGATTCATACGTGCAGTAAAAAGTGCTTTAGTATCTTATCGTATATCTTTATATGAAGGAATGTTATATGCATGTCAATGATATTTTATCAACTTATATGAACGGTTGTTACAGCCATTTTTAAGCGTGTACAAAAATACTATAAGTGCAGCCATGCGAAAACAAAAGAATTTTAAAAAGCTGGTAAGCTCACCTTTTTACAGCATATGGCCTTGTCAACTTGAGATTATGGCTTATGCCATAACCATAAATAAGAAGTTGTTAATAGTCAGCTTATCAAATTTTATTTCATTGATATTCATTTGAGTGTGGCGCACTCTTACGTATAAGGGAACGGATAAGAATTGGCACTACGAATGCGCGCCCAAATTATCGTCAATGCTGTTTTGGAAGTCGGGTTGCCCTATGTGCCTACCGATTATGGTGAGTACCACACAGATAACCTAAAACAAACACCCCCTAGGTAGTACTACAAAATGGAATTAAAGCTTTATGGGAACTGAAATTGAATTTCTCTTTATTTATGTTATTGCATGATATGGCGGCAATGAAAGGACATGAGCTTGAAGACAACTTTCTCGACCGTGTAGTTACTTATACGGATATATGAGAAGGTTCTGCGCTATAGCATATGTTGCCTGCACCATAGGTATCAAACTTAATTGAATTTTATGCTACACATTTTTTTAGAGAATTAAGTGATGCATAAAATGAACATCACGTGTTCATTGTTTTCTGTGTTGGCATCATGTAACGAAAAGACAACAAAGAGGCATCACAAGGCCGTTTTCCTGCATTTATGTGCTGCCAGGTATTACCTACCCATACCTTCATCTCCCATCCGTATCACTATCTTGTAACTGTGTATTTATGCACTCCTCATGAATTTCTGGTGCATTGCATGAAATTGATGACAGATACCCAGCTGTTGACATGCTGTTATCAAACGCTGTATTAAAGAAACTAATTTTCATGTATTGTTATTATGCGCAGATAACTAGAATATTTTCTTCATGGCTAAATGAGGCTAACTTACAAGGTTGTTGTACTATGGCATCTATTACGTATCTAAAGTGGGATTCATAATGTTTTAATATGATTATATTGTGTATTATGTTGTCGTAATGTTCTTTATTGCATTGTTGTAGATATTCGTATGAAAAGATGACGAATAAGTAGCTTGAAAATTTTAAAGAAAATTAGAAAGCGGTTGGCATCAAGTAAAAGTTAGGATCTGGCGAGAAGGTTTGAACATATGGCATGCCATTTGCTCCATTTATCAAGTTTCCATTTTGTGTGCAACAATTTTGCCTAACTTTTCATCCTAATGTATCAAGTCAATTGACCTTCTCTATTAGCTAGGTACTGTTTTTCCAGTTTTCTATTGTACCTATGTCTACAGATGTAAACAACTTTACGTTTTGTATATGTATACTCGGATAGCCGTCGTCCCCTAACAACGAACACAGCTCACCACGGCGGGGCACGGGCATCATTCCTAGTCTTATAAATCTGGTAGCAAAGGTATTAATATTTTCACTCTTGATGTATACGGTACTTATAACTACATTGAAGTTTAGTGTATCGCTAGGGGAAAAAGTTAGTCTAATGGAAATTGTTTCAGAAATGTAAGGACATGGTCGATCAGCTATAGTGCCAATGTGATTAAATCTGAACCAATACTTAAGGATTGTGAATGTAACAGTTTGATATACATTAGGTCTGTTACAGAAATTTGAATTTTAAAACCCGATAAACTCACTTTTTACAGCTTACGCCCTTATGGAATTGAGTTTATAGCCTACGTCATAACCTCAAGTTCTTTAGCCATAGAATCATGTTAATAACATCAAAGGAATGAGAAGTAACAGACCTTGCTCAAATTAGTTTGATTGGTAGTTTGGTATGGGTTTCACTTAACATGGAAATGATTTCATTTCTATGATTTAGGACCACCTATACTTCTAGTTGATTTGTTCTTATGTCTAAATTGTATTGCAGGTACCCTGCAGCAATAACCACGACATCCATTGTTCTTGTGTCTAAATTTCATTGTAGCTCAATCTTTTGATATACGGTAAGTTTCTAGTGCATTTTTTAGCTTAAATTAAGTTATGCGTACACTAACTCTATAATTTAGAAAGCAATTTAACTCTCTTAAAACGTTTGCATTCATAAATGTTTTAAATAAACATCTCAACCGAGGCAAGCTTTAGAGTCGCTAATATATGAAATTTGCTAGTAAATTTGACCCAAAACTATATACATAGGTAAAACTTTTGTTTTGGATAAACCTTCATGTGTTGAGAAACTAATATATCGTCATAGGCCACAAGACAGATGGTGTGGCACTGCCTGCTGATCATAAATTGATAATACTTGTCTAGAATGAAATGTTGCTAGTCATATCAACGACATAGAATGAAAATAACATTGAGGTTTTTGCTATTTATAAAATCTGGCAGGTAAAGGAGATAAGCAACTACTTGGCACCAGAAGGTACTCGCTGGCAAGTTGTTCGAGCCCTTCAAGAGGTACTGTTACTGATTAAATTTCTCTATTTGGGAATATATAATATATGTAGTTCTTTATAAAAAACTGTACGAAATTGAAAAAATGTGTTTTAGAATCTTGATCAACTAGGCCTGATTTGTTTTGTCATTTCAATTCATTACCTACCTGTTTAACTAGTCCTTGTCATTTTGCCAATTCTAGCTCAGAGCAATGCAATGTAATGTTCATAAAATAATGAAAAAACTACAACCATCCTTTAGCATAAACACATGTTGATTTTTGTGTTTTCCTCTTATCTGAAGTGTTGTTCCAGCCGTATGTTTTAAGCTCATTATATATTTTGAGACGCGAAAAGTAGGCATTTTGAGATTGTTTGATTTTATTTTTTAATCGATGTTTCTGAATATATTTTCTTAATATCATGTTCTAGTCTGTTCTTGTTTGTGCCGTAAGAAGTTTTTGCTGATAAGTAGTATCATTGCTTCTGCAGGACTGTGAGTGCAACACACCTTCACCGCCTTTACCTGAGGTATCCACTTTTATCTATTGTTCCTCTCATTTATGATTATTGGTTTGTGTTCTAAGCATTGCATCCATTGTGTGCGTGCTTATATGACTTCTTTGTGCAAAACGTGGGACAAAACCGCAGAACCAGAAGTAATCTATTTACATTTGCACACCCAAAGATGACCTGTATGAAAATGATATCACGTTATGGTTTTGACAGTCTTCAGTTTTGGTGCTGTTCTTATTGGTTTTTGTTATGAGCCGTTTGCCCACCCTTCCAACCTGGGCACATGATATAGATAAAACATTTACTGCATAAACTACCTTAATGGCGGTTAAAAAGGATTTTCAAGTGCATATCAGTATGAGCCGTTTTTTAGTCGAGCCATAAGTAATTGTTGATCTGTTTTTTGTATATGTGTTAGCCTCAAAATATTGAGTCAAACAAGAATGTTCGGTCATAGGTTTCTATTGTAATATTTATTAGAACGTTGTAATAGGTAGTTATTTAGTCGTGGTTCACGGGCTTGGATTTAAACTAATTAAAGTCCAAAAGACAAGCCCGGCCCAATATATAGTCCATTAAAGCCCGCATGTGGGTGGACTATATATACTACCCTCCTAGCATGTTAGGAGGGTGGATGGTCATTTGTAACAAATCTTTTCTTAATCTAATATTCATTAAGTTAATCATCTCTCCTCTCTACTTTCTCTCACTACTTTCTCTCTCTAGGAATTCATCTCTTCTTCATCTATTTTCTTTCTTTCTTCATTGCTTAATCATCACAAATACATGGGACAACATTTGGTATCAATCGTCATGGGGTAGTTTTGTGATTCGTTGTTCATTTTACTTGGTTCGTGTGATTTTCTCTTATAATCATCTCGAATTCAAGATTCTTTTTGTGTTTTCTATGCTCTAAATCGTGATATAAATCTTCTACATAGCTGTGGTAGGGATTTGGTCCCATTTGGTTGGTTAAAATCGCGGATTTCTTGTCGAAAAATTCATTTTTTTACCTCAAAATCTCGTAACAGCACTATTATTCCAATTGGTGTAATCGGAAAAGGGATTATAGATTCCGATTGTGATTCGGATCAGTAGCATCGGAAAAGGGTTTCAACATTCCGACCAGCTTTCCGATCTCATTCCGACTGGACTTCAAATATTCAGATTTGCATTCCGATTTGGTATTCCGACAAGGTCTTTCCGATCATCATTCCGATTTGGTATTCCGACAAGGTCTTTCCGATCATCATTCCGATTTGGTATTCCGACAAGGTCGTTCCGATCATCATTCCGATTAGACATTCCGACGAAGGGATTCTGTTTAGACATTCCGATTAGACATTCCGATAAGACATTCCGACTGGACATTCCAATTAGACATTCCGACGAAGTGATTCCGATGATGTGTTTTTGCTAAATTTTTGTTTGAGTATTTTTTAGACTTAGCCACTATCTAGACTAGTTTCGTAATATCGTTTACACGAAGATAAAAAAAATAAAAATAAATAAAGTTAAAATTTTTCCGTCAAGTAAATTCAAATTTTTTCCATACTAGTTTTAGGACATTTCTAGCTCAATTTCAAAATTTGGCAATTCAAAATTTTTTGGTCTACCGTTTTGTCAGACTGGGGAATTTATTGTCGGACTGAGAAAAAATCACAATTTTCGGAATTTCAACAACCAAAACAACAATCACAACAAATCTACTTAAGATCCATATTCACTTCATCATTTCAGAGTATATTGAGATGGATTCTACTGCCGAATATCGAGTGACGAACAACAACATAATGGTGGCGGGTAACAAAGAGAGACCACCAATGCTTGTATCTGGGCGGTATGCTCAATGGCAATCACGTTTCATACGATATCTTGATACAAGACCTAATGGTGATGCCTTGAGGAAATGTATTACTCATGGACCATATATATTTAAGAAGATCTCAGTTCCACCAAGAGCAGCCACAGATACTACTGATCCAATACCTGCAAGTGAACGTGATGAAACAAGTGCTGATCTCACACCTAAAAATTATGCTTGGCATGATGCGGAGAAGGAAGCCATCTATATGGTTTTAAGTGGGATTGGAGATGATATTTACTCCCCGACAGCACATGAAATGTGGACTGCTATTGAACGCTTGCAACAAGGAGAATCACTCAACAAACAAGATGTCAAAACAAACTTGTTTTGGAATTTTGGCAAGTTTACTTCAAGGGATGGAGAATCAATTGACTCTTACTACTCTAGGTTTTATAAGATGATGAATGACATGACAAGAAATAATCTGCAAGTCTCCACCATACAAGTCAATGTTCAATTTCTTCAACAACTTCAACCCGAGTGGACACGGTTCATCACTTTGGTGAAACAACAAGAAAAGTTAGACGAGGTCTCATATCATCGACTCTTTGATATCTTGAAGCAATTTCAGAATGAAGCAAATGAGATTCAAGTTGAACGTATTGCCAAGACGGATAATCCACTTGCTTTAGTGACTACCACTCAACATGTTCAAGATCCTCACTCTCGTGCTCCTAAGCCATACTCCAATACATCATCTTCACCACGATATTCCACATCATCTAAGTCTTCATCTTCCACAAAATCTCGAGGTAAAGCGCCAAGAGCACCATCACCACCATCTGAGTCATCATCTGAAGAAGATAGTGATGAAGACCAAGCTCAAAAGAATCGAGAGATGAAACAACAAATTGCTTACATAATGAAGACATACAAGAAAATCTACAAACCCACCAACAACAATCTTCACACATCATCTAACACAAAGAACCGATATGTTGAGAGTCCTCCAAGGTATGACACACGTCGACGTGGTGAAAGTCCTTCTAGGTATGATCGACATAATCCAACGCATGTTGAGGGTTCTGCAAGATATGATCGACAAATTGCAAAGTATGATACTCAGAGGATTGCTGCTGCTACTGGGAATAGGGAAATGGTTGGAAGTCAAGTGGTTCAGCAGAGTGGGATTCAATGTTTTAATTGCCAAGGTTATGGGCATATGGCAAAGGAATGTAGGAAGCCGAAAAGGGTTAGAGACTCCAGCTATCACAAGGAAAAGATGCTGTTATGCAAGAAAATGGAAGCAGGGGTTAAATTGTCAGCTGAGGAAGGAGCCATGCTTGATGATACTGATGATGAAGATTCTGATCAAGAGCTTGATGCACATTACTCGTACATGGCAAAGGTTGAAGAAGTTCTCAAAGTCACTGAAGATGACAATGGCCCTATCTTTGACACTGAGCCAATCGATAAGGTACACACTACTGATGAATATAATGTGTTTGGTGATATTCCTGAGCATAGTGATCTACCCAATGCCATTAATGACACGTGTATGATGGAAACGGTTGATAGCAACACCACACCCAATTCATCAGACATGTACAATAATGAGTCTGAGGATGATCAACATGCAAATGAATATGATGACGAGGAACGTATTGCGCTTGCTAATTTAATTGCTACTTTACAAAAAGATGTCACTGAAAATAAAAAGAGTCAAAAGCAATTAAAGAAGGCAAACGCTACGCTCACTCAAAGTTTTGAAGAATGTAAAGCTGCTCTTATCAAATCTACTGAGATCACTGAAAGCTATAGAGATGAGCTCCTTCAGAAAACCAAAGAGCTTGAGGGGTACAAGGGAAGTGCGTTAAAAAGTCAAAAGGACGATTTTGAAAACAAATATAATACCACTCTTGAGTTATTAGCCAAAGAGAAGCGTCAATATAATGTTTTCTTAATGGATGAACGTCAAAAAACGTACATTGCCAATACCAAAGTTAATGAACTTGAACAAAAGCTCTCTATGACCACTACAGATTCTACTAAAATTCTTGAGGATAAGAAACAAGAGGTAGATGCGTTAAAACAAGACTTCAAATGTAGATATGATAAAGAAACTGAAAAGGTAACGAAATTAGAAGCACAAGTCGAATTTTTGAAGAACGTTGTTTATAAAACGCATGATTCTATTCAATCTGTGAGAATGCTGGCACCTCCTTCGATGTTTAAGGGTCAAGCTAGCTTTGCAAGTCCTGAGTACCTTGCCAAAGCTCAAGCTGCGAACCCGCATCTTTATCTTGATAAGACTGAAAGGACAGATCTTGATTGCATGCCTGTTAGTGCCAATAGTGAAGAGACTGCCCTTTGGGATGCTGATAGTCAACCACTTGTTAATAAGGAGTTTGTGAAACCATATAATTATGCTTATGAGAATAGTCTTTATGGCCTTTTCAATAAACAAACTCAAAAAACTCGTGAGGAAGTGTTCCTTGAATGCAAACAAAAGAGAATTCAATGGAAGAAAGCATTTGCCCCTAAGAAATCTAATGTTTACAAATACATAAACTACCTCCCTCTAGATGAATCTAAAAGCAAGAGTAGGAAAACATTAGGTATTCTTAAACACCACATAGATAATGTTAAATCTATTGTTGAAAGAGACTAGGCAAAACGTGAAAATGCTGAGTGGACACGTCCGATTCCTCATGATATTACCTTGCTTGTCAAAGAACTCTTAATTCCAAACACGGCGTTGATTAAAGAAACTGTTCTTCAACTTGAGGAGTTCATTCGGACTGAAATGTTTGATGATTTAAAATATGTTGAATCTATTGAGAAACACATTGATGATCTTCAAATGGAGAAGTTTGATTTCTCAGATGAATATGATTTATTCTCGCAAGAATGCGTTTCTAAAGATGTTATGTGTGCTTATTTTACATCTTGTGCTGATATTGATGAATATTCTGAAGTTGCATGCCAGTATCTTGATAAAAGCAAAGAATGTGAACGTCTTGAAATTGAGCTTTCGAAACGTAAAGAAAATGTTGACAAAAAGGCTTTTGAGTTACTTCAACACAAAAATAATTTCCTTCAAAAACATTGTCATTCACTTGAACTTGCTTTGCAAAAAGACGTTGGTAGTTTTCCACACGATAATAAATTGCAAGAAAAACTTTCCCAAACATTTTGAGAAATGAATGAACAGAATTTGGAAATTAAAGGGTTGAAAGCTCAGTTACAAGACAGGGACAGAGCGATAGCAGAGTTGCAGAAAATCATTGCTAAAATGGGTGGGAAAATTGTGGAACCTAGCATTAAGAAAAATGTTGTTAGACAACCCAATGCCTCTAAAGAGAATAGATCCTCTATCTTGGGAAAACCATCTGCTTTATCTAATTCCTCGTTTGCAAAACCTGTGTTTGCCCCCAAGATGGATGGAAAGGAAAGGTTACCACAAGCTCAACCCATAAGGAATCCTATAGCACCAAGCGTTAAGCACAATAATGTGATTAAACCAGGGATGTATAGAATGTCCACGAAGCCAACAAACAAAGATACTCACTCGCCTCAGACTTCTAGAAACACTAATATTCGTGTGTCTTATACTACAGGAGTAGTCTCCACTACTAGTGTTAGCCAGCCTCAGCTTAAGCGCACTCAAGTGAATGATAAGGTTTGGAAAAACAAGAATCAAGGGGAGATGCAGGAAGTAGAAGAACACCCTAGGAATTTGAACGTTTTTAAGAATAAAAAGTCTGTAATCGCATGTAATGACGATTTGAATGCTGTGAATGATTTGAATGCTATGAATGTGAAATTTGTTTGTGTCAAATGTGGAAAGTGTGCTAATGCTAATCATTCTATGTGTGCTATAAATAAAGTCAAAGGCGTAGATACTAGAACTAAGAAGCAAGTTGTAATGCCTATTAGAGCTAGTAAACCCAAACGCAAAGTGAACCATTCTGGTGCAACCCCCACTAAGAAAAGTAATGCATCAGACTCCACCACTAAGAATCCTAGAAGCAAAATTAAGGAATTATATGAGTCTGCCAGTAAGTCTTGGAAATGGTGGTTTGCTAATCAATGTCCTCCCGGATATAAATGGATGAATAAAGTTAGGACAGAAAATGTGAAAACGAGTGTTAGTTTGCCTTTAAATGTTGATAAGGACACTAATGATTCTACTATCACAACTACTGTGGTATCCAATTTAGCAAATGCTCCATCGTGTTCTAACTCTTCTGCAGGTGATACAAATAATTCTCTTCATATTAGACTCCGGATGCACGAAGCACATGACGGGGAATCTCAAGCTTCTAATTAACTTCGTGGAGAAGTTCCTGGGTACGGTCCGATTCGGAAATGATCAATTTACACCGATCCTAGGTTATGGAGATTTGGTTCAGGGGAATATCACGATTAAACGGGTATACTACGTCGAAGGGCTCAATCACAATCTTTTCTCGGTTGGTCAATTCTGTGATGCGGATTTGGATGTTGCTTTCAGAAAGAAGACATGTTTTGTTCGTGATTATGATGGGAATGACTTACTTACCGGTACACGGGGTACTGATCTTTACACAATTTCACTTCAAGACACAACTTCATCAACTCCAATTTGCTTCATGGCAAAAGCTTCAACGACTCAGGCATGGTTATGGCATCAACGTCTTTCTCATCTCAACTTTGATACCATTAACTTGCTTTCCAAGAAAGATATTGTGAGAGGCCTTCCAAGCTTGAAATTCATCAAAGATCATCTTTGTTCTTCTTGTGAACTTTGTAAAGCTAAACGAAGTAGCTTCAAAACAAAGACCACACCAAGCTCTAAAGGACGGTTAGATCTTCTTCACCTGGATCTGTGTGGTCCCATGCGTGTTCAGAGTATCAATGGAAATAAATATATTCTGGTAATTGTCGATGATTACTCAAGGTACACATGGACTCACTTCTTGAGGTCCAAGGATGAAACACCTGAAGTTCTCATCAGCTTCCTTAAATTGATACAACGTGGTCTTCAGGCTCAAGTTAAAGTGGTTCGTACTGACAGAGGTACAGAATTTTTGAATTCAAATCTGAGAAAGTATTTTGAAGCCGAGGGGATTGAACATGAAACATCTACTGCTCGAACACCCGAACAAAACGGCGTTGTTGAAAGACGAAACCGTACTTTGGTTGAAGCTGCTCGAACATTATTATCTGCTTCAAAACTTCTACTGTACTTTTGGGCCGAAGCCGTGTCAACCGCATGCTACACACAAAACCGCTCCTTAATTATCCCAAGACATGAAAAGACACCATATCACATAATTCATGATCGAAAACCTTCACTCAAACACCTTCATGTTTTTGGATGTACTTGCTACATTATTCGAGATGGTGAAAATTTGGATAAGATGAAAGAGAAAGGTGATACATGTATTCTTGTGGGATATGCAACTCAGTCAAAGGGATATAGAGTATACAACAAGAGAACAAAATTGATTGTCGAGACAATTCACATCCGATTTGATGAATTGCAAGAAATGGCACTTGAACAAAACAGTTTAAGTCCCGACCCACAACGACAGACGACTTCCGTTCACAACCGCACGGAACTCGCAACTCAAGACCACAGCAATGAACCGTCAAGTTCAACGCTGGTTCCAGAACATGTTCCTAGAGCTGATATGACAGTCGACACGACAATTGAAGAGTTGGAAATGTTATATGGACCAATGTATGATGAATATTTCACGGGGGAGAAACAAGTTGTATCAAAGTCTTCCGCTGTCACTCATGATAAGAATGATGATACCGATCATCGTCAACAACTGGATACAACTTCATCTACTTCAACACGGGTTGCAGCAGATTTACCTCCTCATAATATCACTTCAACAATAGATCCTACAACATCCACAACTACTGTCATTGCTCCAGAGAACACAAATCAAGCAGACAATGCATTATCTGACGAAGACGAATTCATCAACCCATTCGGTACACCGGTACACGAAAATGGAGAGTCTTCTACTACCCATGTTGATCCGTCAAATATGCATACGTTCTACCAACGACATCCTTCAACACATCATTGGACCCGAGATCATCCTTTGGTTCATGTCATTGGCAACCCTTCACAGCCCGTTCGCACAAGACGACAGCTTAACACCGATGCTAATGTTTGTATGTTCGCACTCGCCGTGAGTTCAGCTGAACCGAAAAACATCAAAGAAGCATTAGCTGATCATGCTTGGATTGATTCGATGACGGATGAACTTCAACAATTTGAAAGACTTAAAGTCTGGGAACTTGTTGACAGACCATACGATGTAACACCATTAAATCTTCGATGGATCTGAAAAAACAAGATGGATGAAGAGAACACGATCATCAAGAATAAATCTAGACTAGTGGCTAAAGGGTATGGACAGAAAGAGGGTATTTATTTTGAAGAATCATTTGCACCAGTAGCTCGAATGGAAGCGGTCAGGATTTTTCTTGCTTATGCTGCACATAAGGGATTCATTGTCTACCAAATGGACGTAAAGACGGCATTTCTTAACGGTCCTTTGAAGGAAGAAGTTTATGTCACGCAGCCGGAAGGATTCGTCAACCCTCATTATCCTGACAAGGTGTATCGTCTCCACAAAGCACTATATGGACTCAAGCAAGCTCCAAGGGCGTGGTACGACGAGCTCTCGAAATTTCTGGTCTCCAAAGGTTTCTCAAAAGGTTTCATTGATCTAACTTTGTTAACTTATAAATATGGGGATGACATTTTGCTTGTGCTGATTTATGTTGATGACATTATTTTCGGGTCTACAAACCCAAAACTTTCAAAATGGTTTGAAAAAGTAATGCACAGCAGATTTGAAATGTCTATGATGGGCGAACTAAAATTCTTTCTAGGAATTCAAGTTCACCAATCCCCAAGTGGTATATTCATTAAACAAGCGAAGTATTGTCAAGAGATAATCACAAAGCATGGCATGACATCATGTGACCCCGTTGGGACACCATTATCAACCACATCCCTAGATGCTGATTTGGAGGGATTACCCATAGATCAAACGAGATATCGTTCCATGATCGGGTCCCTCATGTACTTGACAGCAAGCAGACCTGATATTCATCATGCTACGTGTTATTGTGCACGATATCAAGCACAACCCACTGAAAAGCACCTCAAGGAGGTTAAACGGATCTTTCGTTACCTTAAGAATACCATTCACAAGGGACTCTAGTATCCGAGGGAAACCGGTTTCTTTCTAACGGCCTATTCAGATTCTGATCATGCAGGGTGTCTTGATACACGTAAAAGTACTTCTGGTGGTGCACAATTTCTAGGTCAAGACAAGCTTATGGGATGGTCTTCCAAGAAGCAGGATTGCACGTCACTTTCATCAGCCGAAGCGGAGTATGTGTCTCTATCTGCGTGTTGTGCTCAAGTTCTTTGGATGAGAACACAACTCACGGATTATGGCTTCCATTTTGATAAAGTACCTATGTACTGTGACTCAAAGTCGGCCATAGCCATCTCCTGCAATCCGGTTCAGCATTCCCGCACGAAGCACATTGATGTCAGATATCACTTCATTAAGGAACAAGTTGAAAGAGGTATTGTTGAATTATACTTTATTGGACCTGATTACCAATTAGCTGACTTGTTTACAAAAGCTCTTTCGAAAGAGAGGTTTGCGTATCTAGTTAGGCAAATTGGTATGAGATGTTTGACTCCAGCAGAATTGGAGGTTCTGGCAAAGAAGCCTGCTTGATTCATCTATCAAACATCTACCTGTAAACATTAATCAAAAAGCAAAATACAAAACTAAAAAATCTTTGATAATCCAAAAATATTCTTCTCGACATGTCTTTCAGTATCGATAATATGGACGTACCTAGAAATGTCGCTCAATAACGACACGGGTATGTACATAAAGCTCGAATGAAAGTTGTAAATATTTTTCAAAACATGTCATTTATATCTTTTTTAAAGGAAATTGTCTATTTTGGACAATATTTCCAAAAACGGGTAGAGCAATCTATCTTGGGTTGAGCTTGTCACAAAACATTCCACGTTTTGCGCTCAACACAATGGCTTGTAATCACTTTCAGATTGCAACCCGGATCTAAATTCACGGGGGAGTGTACGCTTTTGTACTCTTACCCTTAGCAAAAGAAGTTAAATCTTCTTACGCTTGAGTGGATTCGTCAAGACATTCAAAGTCTATGAACTCAAGTTTATGCTTTAGAAAAACCTTTTCGTCAAAAAGAATTGATTTTTCAAAAAGCGTTGAAAACAATTTTTTTTCAAGAATTTCTCAATGATATTCAAAATCTTTCAAAAATTGTGTGTTCAACAACTCCTATCCTCAAAAGTTTAATGTGGATCAAATCCTCGTAATGACAATTCCATTGGATCAATTTTTGAGGGGGAGCAATTCAACTTCATGCAAAAGATTAACACATCTTTCTCCCGAAGATTTTCAAGATTATGTTTCAAAATATATTTTAATCAAATTTGGTATCTCTAATATCAAAAGATTTTATATATTAGAGATAGGGGAGAAAATGTGATTAAAATGTGATCTTAAATAAGACTCAAGCACTTTAACTCTTACCTACATGTGCGAAACACTTTCGATTATCGATGCACATGTGAAGGGGGAGCATTTCTGAAACGACAAAACTAGCAAGGTGTTAAATGTTTTTCAAACACTTTGTTAGGATTTAAAGTGGTGTTCATGGTTACGATCAAATACCCACAATATCTTTAATTCACGACGTTATTGGTGTCAAAAGGGTGGTTAGGTTTAAGTCCTATGATCCAACCAGAACCGGAGGGATCTTCCCAGGGACAATCCAATAGATTATTAGAACTCCTTAGGAAAGATGGAGTAGAATGTGAACGAAGCTGAATGCCGACTAAGTACTGATGATAGCACTGGAACAATCACAACAAGGTGCTATTAATGATGTCTTGGTAAGCATTGAAGGGGTTGAAGAATGAAAAAGAAATGTAAGGATAAAGGGTCTAAAGAAAGAAGCCCTCCATACAACTTAGGCAGAAACCTGGTCAACCCATCATGAAGACAAACTCATCATGAACCCAGTGATGTGAAGCACAACCCTTTCCTAGCTACTCAGGCTTCTCTCAAAAGAAGTTTGTTTTATTGTCACGGAGATCAACACGACTTCTATTGACTTTCTCACTCCGAGATAGTTGATATTGAATAGGTGGCATCTGCTCCAGCCTCCGACCACTAAAAGTGCACAAATCAAGTCTAGAGCCTAGAGATCAATCAAATCTCGTTAGGACATACGGATGAAGATCAAGAGAGTCCTACGCTATATCCTTGTGATATTGCTAGAACACTCAGAGTGATACTACTTAGTATTCACAATGATGAGCGGAAATCCTTCCAGTGTTAACATCAAACAGCACTGCGGTAGGTCATATGCAAGATTATTTATGAATTGAACATATGTAAAACTGAAAAGCAACAGTGGTTTGATTCTGAATTGATTCAAACTCGTTTCAGGTTTCTACGCAATATCTTTATGGTCTTGCCAGAACATTCAGAGTGATATTCATTAATATTCACAGTGACGAATAGAAATCCTTCTAGCGTCAACATCAAACAGCGCTACGGTAGGTGACTTGTGAGATTCTCATGAATCAAACTTGTGTCAACTGGAAAGCAACAATGGTAATATTCTTAATGAATCAAACTTGTTCCAGGAATTTGAATTGACGACTTTAATCAAGCGGATATTTATCCAATTGATTCACTCTTTATGTTCGCAGTCTTGCTTTGAGACGGTCGAGTAAAGAGAACGGCTAGTACAGTCGCGAAACCCTGTCAAGGAGATTCTTAATTGAATCTACCTAATCACAGGTACGGTATTTAATATCGTATAACGGTCTTCACCGACCGGAGGTAAAACGCTACCGATTTAGGACGAATGTCAAAGCCATTCAGTCCGTGTCTATGTTTTGTCTCAAGAAGGTGGCGTCACGGTGTACTCAGCAAAGTCAAAGATTCACAACCACATATTCATGCCCAAAGACTTATCCAACAATTGATAGTGTGAGCATGTGGATAAAGACACAAGATCCCAAGATGGCAATGACAAGTCAAGGATGATTTGAAGATCTCAAGACTAAAAGACAAAGTCGAAAGACAACGACAAAGGCTCAAAGATCATAGCATGAAGGAACAAAACTACTGTTACACGTTCAAGACTCATTTATGACGAAATTCATAAATCTCCATGGGAATCCAAATATCAAAGAGGAATGACCTCACATTGGGGGAGATTGTTAGCCTCAAAATATTGAGTCAAATAAAAATGTTCGGTCATAGGTTTCTATTGTAATATTTATTAGAACGTTGTAATAGGTAGTTATTTAGTCGTGGTTAACGGGCTTGGATTTAAGCTAATTAAAGTCCAAAAGACAAGCCCGGCCCAATATATAGTCCATTAAAGCCCGCATGTGGGTGGACTATATATACTACCCTCCTAGCATGTTAGGAGGGTGGATGGTCATTTGTAACAAATCTTTTCTTAATCTAATATTCACCAAGTTAATCATCTCTCCTCTCTACTTTCTCTCACTACTTTCTCTCTCTAGGAATTCATCTCTTCTTCATCTATTTTCTTTCTTTCTTCATTGCTTAATCATCACAAATACATGGGACAACAATATGGTTCAGTATAATAAAACTGATCACAAAGGTTTTATTATTGCAATGATAAATTACTATTCTTTCTTATTATTTAGGAGCTTATTGAAAAAGAAAGATTGGTGATTGTTGAAGAAGAAAGATCCGTGACTGTTGAAGAAAGATCCATAATTGTTGAAGAAGAAAGATCGAAGAACCTACCTTTCAGTTTTATTTAGATTTAAGAGTATATGAGCTATGTTTAATTAGTATATGAGCTGATGTAAACAAATAGGTATCTGAATTTGCAATGCAGATGTGAGTATATGCAGATTTCTCTAAATTTGAGCAGTATTATGAATTTTTTTTTAAAATATGAATTTATCAAAATGTGGGCACTTTAAAGCGTCCACTTTAATTAGTAAATTTTTGAAACTTGTTCACTTTTAAAACCGTCCACTTTTCCTCAAATTGTGGACGCTTTGATGTGTCAGAAATTGTCTACTTTCTCCACGCTTTATGTGTCTAGCATTTTGTGACGCCCATATTCTGCACGCCAAACAAACCGTGTACTTTTAATTTTAACACAAACAAAAGCGTGCAGATATGTCCCAATTAGTGTGCATAATCACACAAACTGCTGTAGTGATAGTGTTTTGTTTAGTTGAGATAAGCTACATGAGATATCGTTAAGTGGATAGCTACAAGAGATTGCAAGGTGTTGGTGTAGTATGTATAAACTTTCTTGATTCTTATTGTTAGGACCGAGGAAAATCTTGTTGTAGCCCCATGTTTCTTATCTGATTAAATTTTGGGTGGTGGTTCTGGATCTGGGGATTGGGATTTGAAGATGATGAATAT
The DNA here is from genome assembly GCA_025667525.1 of Glebionis coronaria. Taxonomy (NCBI): domain Eukaryota; kingdom Viridiplantae; phylum Streptophyta; class Magnoliopsida; order Asterales; family Asteraceae; genus Glebionis; species Glebionis coronaria. The sequence goes on along the minus strand of CM046875.1, from coordinate 604,827,821 downwards.
GATGAAGATGATGAAAATAATATGTTAAAAGTTAAAGAAAGGACAAAAAATATAAAACAAAATTCCAACTTAACGAAAGTACTAAAGGTAACCTGCTGTTCCGTTAAGTCAAAGGTAAACTCAAATGGTTTGACCAAAGTCCTACGTGGCGAGTGGGAATATCGAACATAAAAAAGTCCAGTGGGAATAATGGACCACTTTTATAAGTATGTTGTGTATTTATGACTTTTACCCTAAAATTAAAGCACAAAGTAGAAACTCAATCAATAATCAACATACTGAGATAGACTAAAAATTAAAGAAGGTTATTATGAACTTAAAACTAGAAATGGTAATTTTACCTTCTATATCGAAGACAAACTGAAACCCTAGATTCTAATGAGAAGACCAAATTCTGCACCTCAAACCGTTTCTGACATTTAGATTTAATTAATAAAATTAACCTTTAAAGGCTTATGAAGAACGTGGGGCCTTCAATTTTGTAGCGCCAAAATAAATTAACTCTTCAATTTCAGGTTCTAATTTGGCTAAATTAATGGGCGGGTTAGATTCCCCCAATTTTGGTGAGTTACAGAGAATCATAATTTCCAACACAGGTCCTCGTGCTGACTTTTTCTTACACATATCGATATTTCTCAACCTTGTAAATATCATGAAGCGTAGGATAGCGATATTGACAAACTTTAACTACATAAACTATTGCGTGATATATAGCGATATAAAATATTTATAAATTAATATTTATATAGAGATTTTACAAAAGATGGTATACATAAGAAGTTAAAACTGTTAATTAATAACTTACTTCTTACATGATACAAAATGGAGCACGCCTTAAATTCAAATATAAAACAAAGTTAGCCTGTAGTTACTCAAAAATTTATCTCTTTTTTTTATCGCCGAATATTATTAAGACTAGCAAGACGCTAGAGAACATTTACAAAGAAATTAAATGAGGATTTTTTCAACCAATCAACCCATTTAAACATTCTACTACATCTATTACGACACCAAAAAAAGATAAAGAGACAACGTCATCAAAAGTGGTCGAACGAATAGGTGGAGAAACTTCAAAAACAGTACGATACACAACCTCCAAATGGCCCACCACGCAACAGCAAAAACACCTTCAAGAACCATCTTACGATTATGCGAAAGCCGAACCCCAGTGAACCAAGTACACCAATCCGTAAACGAAGACCAATTTCGACCATCAATATCCCACTAACGACAGATACGATGCAAGACATCACGGGCAAAGCCACACCGGAAAAAAATATGACTAGCATCCTCCTCACAAGACAAGCATATAGGAAAAGAAGTGGAATCCAAAATAATACCTCTACGAGCCAAATTGGCTCTTGTTGGCAGCCGATCACGATGAGATTTCCACACAAAAATGTTGACTTTAATAGGAATTTATTTTACCCATCTAGTCGACTCCATACTCGTAGGAAGAAAGGTATCATCAATAAGGTTACAAACGTCTTTAACCTTAAAACCGCCATCACTAGATAAAAAGCAAACCCAACGATCCCTAATCGGAGCAAGAGAAACAAAATCCAGCATATGAATTCAATCGGACAGCTGCTGCTGTTCAATACCCCCTTGAGCCTCCCTTCGAAAGAACGATACTATCGACATATTCATCTTCTCTGCCACACAAATATCCTTATCCAACTCAAGAGCAAATAACCGAGGAAACACCGACTTAAGAGCTGCGTCTCCAATCCAAACATCCAACCAGAAACGGGCCGTAGAACCATCTCCGACTCGTAGATTACACAACGACAGAAAATCCATACCTTTATCCTTTAACAAACGTAATTCTCTGACAATCGAGCACCAATTAGAATTCATATGAACCGGATGAGAACCAATCGAATTCCCATATAAAGCTTGAATAACACGAGCCCAAAGTGAGCCATCTTGGGAAACAAACCTCCACACCCATTTAAGAAGAAGAGCACTATTAAGTGCGTGAAAACTAGAAACCCCAAGGCCACCATGTTTTTTAGATGCTAAAACCTTATCCCAAGCAACCCATGTTATTTTAGAATCTGTAGGATTAGCTCAATTGAAAAACTTATTCCAAACTGATTCCATTACCTTTAGCACACCCTTCGGAACCTTAAAGATGGACATCGTATATAAAGGGGAAGCACCAAGCACTGACTTCAAAAGAGTAAGCCTGCCACCAATCGACAATGTTTTCGCCTTCCACTTAGAAAGACGAGATGTTAATTTAGAAATGACTTCATCCCATGCCTTATGACGAGACATAGAATCTCTTATCATAACTCCAAGATATCTAAATTTATTTTGCATAATAGAACAACCAATAGAATTTGCTACCGCTTTCACTATTGGCCGAGGAACACCAACACCCAACACTTGGCTTTTTTGAATATTTATGTGAAGATCCAAAGCGAGATGAAAACATTTGAGAATATTGAGAATTCCCCTCAAGTTCATATCAGACCGCTCCCCTATAAATAAAGCATCGTCCGCATAAAATAAATGGGATAGAGTGAGAGAGTTCTGCAAACGAATACCTTTGAAGAAACCATCATCCCTAGCTTTGCAAAAGGACAAGTTAAGCGATTCCATGATGAGAATAAAAAGATAAGGCGACAAAGGATCTCCTTGTTTAATCCCACCATGAAATTCAAACTCATCCGTCGGACTCCCATTGACAAGAATTGAAGCCTTAGAACAAGTAAGAGTACCACGAACCCATTTACACCAGTTAAAACCGAATCCAAAAGCTTCAAGGACATTAAGTAAATAATCCCAATGAACCGAGGGATATGCCTTAGCAAAATCGACTTTAAAGAACATAGTTTTCTTATTTTTCCTTTTACACCACTAGAGAACTTCATTTAGAATAAAAGGACCATCCAAAATCATTCTACCAACTACAAACGCAGACCGAGAATCAGATATAATATCCCCAATAACCACCGCCAGACGAGAAGCCATGATCTTAGTGACAACTTTATAAATACTCCCTATCAAACTTATAGGTCGAAAGTCTTGGACAAATTTAGCATCCGTGATCTTCGGGATTAAGGCAATAAAAGACGAATTACAACCCTTTGAAAACGACCCATTAGTAAAAAAATTTCCTCCGCATCACAAAAATTCGGACCTACAAACTCCCAATACTTCTTGAAGAAATCAAACGTGTAACCATACGGACCCGAGACTTGTTTTCCCCACAGTTCCAAACAGCAGATCAAATTTCATCCCGAGTGACATAACTCTCTAAATCAATAATTTGATCATGTGACAATTTTTTAGGAAAAGTGAAATCAAGTTTAAACTGAGATCTTCTCGGCGTTTTAAAACGATCTTCATAATGATTCAAGAAAGCGTTCTTAACAGAGCTAGGAGTACGACACCATATGCCATCAACGAACACACCACGAATCGCTAACTGAGATCGTTTCTTGTTGATAATCCTATGAAAATACCTCGTATTCTCATCACCTTCCACCGCCCATCTTATTTTAGATTTTTGGCGAAGATCGGAAAATTCCATATACTGTATGTCTTGAAGTTGTTGTCTCAAAGTACACCTCCTAAAAAGAGCAATATCATAAATAATTCCTTGCTCAAATTCCTTGTCAATGATCCTCAACTCATTACTGATGCTCAACTTTAACTCAGCTGTTTTCATTCGTTTATCATTAATCCATTGTCGAATAATACCTTTCAGCATCTAAAGCTTCTTTCTAAACTGAATCATATGATCCTTATCAGAAAGAGAGAAAGATCGCCATGATTTTTCCACCATCTCATCATACCCTGTATGACTAAACCAAGAATTATAAAAACGAAACAGAATTGGGCCAAAATCTAATTTAAGTTCATGCAAAAGAATCGGCCAATGATCCGATAAATGTCGATCCAGACAAGTAGCCGTAATCGACGGAAATATAAAAAAATCCCATTGGTGACAAGAAATCGATCAAGTTTGCTCATCTTTGTGGCCGAGGAATGAGACCACGTATAAACATAACCCTCCATATTAATGTCAACAAGGCCCGTGGAATTAATAAAAGTATCAAAATATCCCTCACTAACAACATTAAAATGAGATCTCCGTCTCTCTTCTCTCGATCGCACCTCATTAAAATCGCCCAACATGATTGTTTCCCCATTCCAACGCCTTACCAATATCGATAAGTAATCCCATAAAATCCGTTTATGCGAAGGCGGCTGCGGAGCATAAACAACAATGAACAATAACTTAGTATTATTAGGAAGCCACGTCCCATAAATAGCAACGAAGTTATCGGAAATGGTTACATTATCTTTCTTGAACACTGTAAACTCCCATATACATAGAATACCACCGGAATTCCCTAACGAATCACTTGACAAAAAGTCATAATTAGAATTTCCCCACATCGATTTCACCTTCATATGAGAGATCTTATTTAACTTAGTTTCCTGATACATAGTTTTTACCTAGTATAAAATTAATCGTTCTAGTGTTGGTCTAATCGAATTGATCTAGGTTCAATTGTTGTTCTCGGTATCTTAACGAATTGATTTCCGGCTTAAAGTATGACTCTATTGTTCTTTGATGAAACAAATATTTTTGGTTGTTTTTAAATAAAATGTGCAAAACTTTTAAAGTAAAAGGCAAATAAAGTAAATCTAAGTCTAATTAAAATAAAAACGCAAGTAATTAAAAACGTGACGAGAATAAAAGGGCACTAAAGTAAATAACGCAAACTTAAAACTATCTAAGGCAAACTTAAAACGCAACTAAAACTTAAACTAAGGCAAGGCTAAAATAAATCTAAGGCAAAACTAACTTAAAGTGCGACTAAGGAAAAAGGCAGAAAAAATAAAGCTTGAAAATTAAAAATTAAAAACAAAAACTAAAAAGAACCTGAATACAGCTCATTCGGAATAATCCTTCGTTCGGAACAATCACACATCCAGAATGTCACCTTCGTTCGGAATGATTCTTCTTCGCTCGGAACATTACCAAAATCCTTGATCCGGAACAAATTATTCTGAATATGTCACTTATCCAAAACAATCCTTCGTTCGGAACTTTACTGATTCGGAACTTTTAGCCTTGGTTCGGAACTTCTCTGAGTCGGAACTTAACTGGAACAAAACCTTGGCTCGGAAGACTGGTTCGGAACTTCGAATGTTCGGAACTTCTTGATCCGGAAGTTTTGATCCGGAATTCTTCCGAATGAATCAAGAACCCTTGATTCGGAACTCTTCAGAATGAAATTTTCCGAATGAAAGAGTATCCTTGGTTCGGAATACTTCTGAATGAAGCCTAGCTGGTTCGGAACTCTTCCGGATGTTTCGGTTTGGAAGTTCTTGATCCGGAACTCTTCCGAATGAAGTTCTTGGTTCAGAACTTTGAATGTTCCGAACGAGAGTGTTGATCCGGAACAATAAAATCTTCCGAATAAACCCCTTGACTCGGAACTTCTTCACTCGGAACTTCTGGCCTTGGGAACCTTGGTTCGGAAGTTTTCTGAATGAACAAAGAGTCGATCCGGAACTTACCTGGGAAAGATCAGAAACAGGCAAACAAACACCCCCGAAGAACAGGGAAATACAGTAACACGAATCTAATCACAATATAACCAAAATCAAACATAAGATTAAACCAAACTAATAACAAAGCATCCAATAATCATAAACAAACTATCCAAATCAATAAAACTAACAAATCTAACCACAATAATCAAAACCCACTTAAATCAAAATAAGAACATGAACATGAACATAAACATAAACATAAAAATCAAAGATTAAGAAAGGTAGATAGGAGATTAACAAGATAAAGTAAAGATTGACAAGAATTAAATGGAAACTTACTTGAAATTAAAGGAATTTAAGGTGCAAGACAAGGTAATTAAATTTGACAAGTATTTAAATGACAAGGTAATTAAAAGTGGAAGACTAATTGTCACACTTAGCCAACAAAGAAAAATGATTAACTAGCCTAATCTATATATAGGGGAGGATTAGGAAGCTTCCTCCCCTCCTTCATTTTCTCTAAATTGCATCATTGGGCCCTTCCTTCTTAATCTCTTTGTTAATTGCACCATTAGTCCTTAAGCCTTTAAATCTTCTTTAATCTTGGACTTTAATGACTTTTGGCTCGGGATTTCTTTGAACTCGTCTTTTAATTCTTCAATAAAATAGACTTGAGTTCTTCGGCTTTAAGTAAACTTCCGTCTTTCGACTTTTTCTTTGATAAATCTTCAGAATTGGCCTTGGACTTCCGTTCTTTTTGCACTCCTGACTTCTTGACTTCATCTTTCGTCTTTTTCTTCAATAAAAGCCCGTGAATGCCCGTGTTTTCTCCACTTTTCACCTTTTCATCCTAAATCACAACAAAAACACAAACCACGCATAATTCCGACATAAAAGACATAAAATACATGTTTTGGCTCGGTTATTATTGTAATTAAGTGGTAGAAATGATGGGTGTTTACACACCTATCAAATCCCCTACACTTGACCATTGCAATGTCCTCATGCAATGCATTAGTTACAAAGCACGTTTACATTTTTCATCATACTCAATCCATGTTGGCCTTTATTAAAGAGATAGAAAACTATAAACATTCAAAATAAAGAAATCAAAAAGCATACCTTGGGTTTTGAAAATGTCATGAATAATCATCATCCTCAAGTTTTCACTTTCTCCAAACCAAGCTTAAAAACGAGATCATTGTTATTATAAGTTAGCAAACTATCACGCACTCATTTGGGCCAGTTACTCACTTAGACTCCCTTATTCCTAGGTGTATCTCTTATATTTTATTTTTGTCTTGAATGATCACGAGGATGCATTGTTGACTTATTTCGATAGTTATTTAGTCCGAAAATAAAGTGAATGATTTAATCAATAGTTAGCTAAAGGACAAAATCTTTTAAAACTGCTTCTCGGGACCTCATAAAGTTCATATCTTGGCATAACTCGCTTCGCGATTTGAGACCTTTCTCGGACCGATATTTGGCAGCGACTTCATACTTCAAACCTTGAGAGACGTTCATGAAATAATGGTCTTCTCTTCACAATAGGAATTTCTTCACTTGAAGTTTTGAGAGATTCATACTTGGACCACGACTTCTTCATTTTTCTCCAATCTTTATTTTGGACTTTGATATACAACGATCCGCCTCCTTTTATGACTTGGATCTATTTATCCTCATACCTTGCTAGGGTCTTTTCGGATACACTTCTCCATGACTTTTGGAGAGTATTTGCTTTTCGTCGTGTGTCTCGATCCTTCATATTGATTTTCGATAAATGATTCTTCACATCACATTTGGATCTTTAGCAACAAAATATAGCCCTCATGCCTTGTTAGGGCCTTTTCGGACTCGCCAATATTCGCATCCCGCTTCAATAAGTTATGCCTTGGCTATGAACTCTAATCCATACCGAGCAACTTTTAAATGATCTTGGGCTAGAAGCTAAGTAACTTTTCAAATCGTACAACCTTATTTATTGTAGATAAATTTATTAGCAAGCGATGGGAGAATAGGCTCATAATTAACTCACATAAATTCACGAAAGAATACTGAACTTATAATTGGCTCTATCATCTCTCGTTCTCCACAGTTTAAAATCTCAAAGAATGAGACTCGTGGATACTTAGCCTATTAAATCAAGGTTTTGGGTTTTCGAGTCGCCTATAGGATCTTGCAAATTCTTAGACTTTTTCAAGTTTAGAAATCGCGTTTTAAAGTTCCCTTGATAAACGACTCTCTAGGATCAATTATAGGAACTTGCGAAAAGTTCTTGTTCTTAACCCGTGAGAGTTAAGACTTTCGCGTTTTATAGCTCCCTATATAAAAGCCTAGAAAAACTTGACTTAAACACGTTAAGGATACTAGCTAGAGTAAACTTAGATAAGTAAACTCGGGTTGAGTCAAAAGATTCAGAACGTTTGAAAATTAAAACCACTTTATTAAACATTTATTCTAATAAGGAAAGAAAATAACTATACAAAGGGAAGAACTAATAGGCCAAAATAGATCAAAAATTTTGAAAAATGTCGAAAAATTGATTTTCCGGTTAAAATGAGGACAAATACAAGGAAAAGGCCACTTAACTTCGATAGAAGTCCCCCTACACTTAACATAAACATTGTCCTCAATGTTTAAGCATGTGGGAGTAAACTCCCCTACACTTAGGACATTGTGCACGTTGTTTAAATCTCGCTAAGGAAAAGACAACTAAAGAGATTCCTATTTTAATATTGAGAAAATATAAAATAGTGAATCGAAAAGAGTTTAGGAAAGAACCGGGAAGATGGAACACGGAATCACGGGTCGTCAAGAATCATCAAGAGTGGATCATTGAGCGCTCGAATCCCTGATTAAGAGAGGAGAGGAAATAGCAAACCAACGGGTCTCCCCTACACTTATGATAAAGAAAGCGAAAAGATAGATTCATGGGTTGCCTCCCAAGAAGCGCTTGGTTTTTGATTACCGAGTCGTGAGCCTGACTCGACCTTGATCATCATAGGAAGAAGCATGAATTATATCCACCAGGATCAAAGACATAGTTTTCGTCCATCAAATAGCACAAGCTTAAGGCGATCAAGGCAAGCCAAAGAAGAGTAGGCAAGGTTTCCTTAAGCAGCGATGGAGCACGGTGGGAGCAAGTATGGTGAGGTGCAAGCATGTCTTCAAAATTTCCAAAGATTTTTCCTTTTATTTCATCAGGTGGATACTGAGATGGCTGCAGAATATCGATACCGGGGTCGAACACCTTTTCCTTTAAGGGAAAATAGCACTCAGGCTCAGCAGAATGGTAAGAAGATCCGCGAAAAAGCACGACCTCGTCCTCAGAAGGGGGACAAAGAGGTGTTAACTCATACGTGCTGCGGATATCGATGTCGACCGGTTTCTTCTCCTTTGAAAGAATGTTCATCAAATCCAAAGTAAGATCAAGACGATAATCTTCAAAATCATAAGGAGGAGCATCACTCTCATGAGGGAAGTAAGTGTTGAGAAACGTAGAGAAATCTTCCTCAAATGAGTAATCGTCCAAATTAGGATCGAGTGATGGCGGAGGATCTTCATCATGTGAAGAATCGCTCGAAAGAGTATCAGCCTCATCAAAATCATCATATGTGGGCAGCTCGGGATACTCAGAAGTAAGGTCATCATAATCATCCGAATCTGAGCTAGAATCATCATCATAAGCATCAAAGATCGGTGGAGAATCATAAATGGGAGAAGGTTCCAAATTGGAGAGAGAATCATCCACACCATCTTGAAAAAGTGGATTATCAATGCAAGAGTCGAATAGAGGATTGTTGTAGACGACAAAATCATCAAGAAAATTAATCATATTCACTGATTCTCGTCCAAAAGTTTTGCCTGTAAGCTTCCCCATTTTAAAAACTTGTGAATCATCCCCGACTCTTAAGATTAACTCACCTTCGGCCACATCAACTAGAGCTAGTCCGGTTCTTAAGAATGACCGACCAAGTATTAAAGGAATACGAGGGTCCATTTCATAATCAACAACGACAAAATCGACCGGGAAAGTAAATGTGCCAACTTTAATGAACACATCTTCGGCAATACCAACGGGGTAAGCGAGTGTGCGATTTGCAAGTTCGAGAATCATCTTCGTTGGAGTGAGGTCGGGTAATGAGAGTGTTTTCCAAACACTCAAAGGCATAAGATTAATACTAGCCCCGAGATCAGCAAGGACAGTAAATTCTTCAGTTTTGTTGAACACGCAAGGCAACACAAAACGACCAGGATCTCCAAGCTTTTCCGGAAGTTCTTTAAGAATAACTGCAGAGCAGTTTTCATTTAAGCGTGTGCTAGCGAGCTCAATCAGCTTCTCCTTCTTGTTAAGCAATTCCTTAAATGCTTTAACAAATTTGGGCATGTGGACAAGTGCCTCAAGAAAGCTAATGTTGAAGTTCATTTGAGAGATCATCTTCACATAGCGTGACACTTCAGAGTCATCCTGGGTTAGCAGTTTGGTCTTGCCTAAACGTGAAGGATAAGGGATATTGGGTTTGGGTGGTAAAGGTGCAGGTGTAGTAGGTAAAGGTTGAGATGTTGAAGGGTCCTTCCTAGGTACATCGTCATGACGAGGCGGAGACGGTAATGGTGCGCTAATACTAGGTGTAGGAGGAGTAGGGATAAATGTTGGTGGAGGAGGTGTAGATGATGGGGGTGGGATCGGTGGATCGACCATGGTAATTCCACTAGGAGTAGTAATAACACTCACATTTGCTCGCGGATTGGTGACGGTGTTTGAAGGTAGAGAACTCGAAGAAGAAGGTTGAGCGGCGGGCAAGAAACTAGCAAGCATATTCTTTAAATCATTCGTTTGATTGCTGAAGGAGGATTGAATATTATCTCGAAGCTCAGATCTTATCTCATTTCCTTGCTTGGTAATATCTCCTTTTAGATTGATAATTTGGCTTTGCAGATTCTTGATTTGCTCACCTTGGGTTCTCATGATGGCTTCAACATCGGGGTTAATGGGTGGGGTTTGTTGGGCGGGTGGGTGATAAGGATTAGATGCTCTTGGTGGGATTTGGTTGCTTCTATTGTAATTGTTGGCGGGGGTTTTGTTTTGAGGGGAAAAACCGGGTGAAAGGTAGTTGTTGGACCGGTAACTCAGCAGATTTCTATCCCCTTGAGGTCGAGCTTGGTAATTTTCCGGTGAATAATTACCGTAAGCTGCATACACATTTTCCGGATTTCCTTGAGTCGAAGGACAATCGGTGTATGAGTGAGGACCGCCGCATGTTTCACAAGGATTATCAACCGCTTTAACTTGTTGTTGTTGTTGGTTTGAAGCGAGAAGCGTGATACTTTTGCTCATTTCAGTCATCATGCGGGTGAGTTCGGTCATATCAGGGTTTGCTGAAGTAGAAGAAACATTGACTCTTGGTTTGTTCCTTGAAGAAGCAAAGGAATCCCAGTTTTTGTGGTGAGTAGTCATGTTCTCAATTAACTCTCTACACTCCTCGGGTCTCCTTTTCATGAATGTGCCACCGGCGGCTGCATTAATCGTATCACGATCTCGAAAAGTCAAACCGTTGTATAAAGTATCAATCAATGTGACGGGAAGCATGTTGTGGTTTGGACAACGATCAATCAAGACATTATATCTTTCCCAAGCATCAAAAAGAGATTCATCAGGATCTTGCATGAAACCGTTGATTTGATTGCGAAGGCTCGTGACCATGGATGGTGGAAAGTAGCGCGACAAAAAGCGTTGAGTCATGTCATCCCAAGTGTGAATAGAATTCTTCGGGAGACGATCAAACTATTTTTTGGCATGATGTGATAAAGTATGTGGGAAGAGTTGTAGGCGAAGAACATCCATTGTGGCACCAGGCAACTTCATGCTTTGGGTGATTGTAATGAACTTGTCGAGGTGTTTGTTGGCATCATCATCAGGCAATCCACGGAAAGGGTTAGTTTGCACTTGCTGAATCATGTGGTGCTTCAACGAAAACTCAGAAGCGTTGATTTGCATCGGCGCAATCGGTCCTCCTCGTCCAAACATGGTAGGTTGACAAAGCTCCTCCATTGTTCGAAGATCGGGCTGTGGAAGAACATTGTTGTTATTGTTGAGGTGCGGTGGATTATTGTTGTTGTTAACACCTGACATACTTAAATCTTCTCGAGTCTCGGGCTCTTGATAATTAGAAGATCTAGTACGCACACACCTGAAAATGCAAAAGAAAAAGAAACCAAACACAAAGATAATATATATACACAATAAAGATAAAATCTTTTTGGATTTTTGAAATTTTTAATTTTTATGGATTTTTATCAATTTTTAATTTTTATGATTTTTTTTTAATTTTTTATGCAAGAAAAATAACGCTCACAAGTGGACGGTTCCCAAAAAGCAACGCGTCTCTCAGAGAAAACCGTTAATCCTTACGAAAAGAGCCAGCAGCGGCGCCATTTGATACATAGTTTTTACCTAGTATAAAATTAATCGTTCTAGTGTTGGTCTAATCGAATTGATCTAGGTTCAATTGTTGTTCTCGGTATCTTAACGAATTGATTTCCGGCTTAAAGTATGACTCTATTGTTCTTTGGTGAAACAAATATTTTTGGTTGTTTTTAAATAAAATGTGCAAAACTTTTAAAGTAAAAGTCAAATAAAGTAAATCTAAGTCTAATTAAAATAAAAGCGCAAGTAATTAAAAACGTGACGAGAATAAAAGGGCACTAAAGTAAATAACGCAAACTTAAAACTATCTAAGGCAACTTAAAACGTAACTAAAACTTAAACTAAGGCAAGGCTAAAATAAATCTAAGGCAAAACTAACTTAAAGTGCGACTAAGGAAAAAGGCGGGAAAAATAAAGCTTGAAAATTAAAAATTAAAAACAAAAACTAAAAAGAACCTGAATACAGCTCATTCAGAATAATCCTTCGTTCGGAAAAATCACACATCCGGAATGTCACCTTCGTTCGGAATGATTCTTCTTCGCTCGGAACATTACCAAAATCCTTGATCCGGAACAAATTATTCTGAATATGTCACTTATCCAAAACAATCCCTCGTTCGAAACTTTATTGATTCGGAACTTTTAGCCTTGGTTCGGAACTTCTCTGAGTCGGAACTTAACTGGAACAAAACCTTGGCTCGGAAGACTGGTTCGGAACTTCGAATGTTCGGAACTTCTTGATCCGGAAGTTTTGATCCGGAATTCTTCCGAATGAATCAAGAACCCTTGATTCGGAACTCTTCAGAATGAAATGTTCCGAATGAAAGAGTATCCTTGGTTCGGAATACTTCTGAATGAAGCCTAGCTGGTTCGGAACTCTTCCGGATGTTTCGGTTCGGAAGTTCTTGATCCGGAACTCTTCCGAATGAAGTTCGTGGTTCGGAACTTTGAATGTTCCGAACGAGAGTGTTGATCCGGAACAATAAAATCTTCCGAATAAACCCCTTGACTCAGAACTTCTTCACTCGGAACTTCTGGCATTGGGAACCTTGGTTCGGAAGTTTTCTGAATGAACAAAGAGTCGATCCGGAACTTACCTGGGAAAGATCAGAAACAGGCAAACAAACACCCCCGAAGAACAGGGAAATATAGTAACACGAATCTAATCACAATATAACCAAAATCAAACATAAGATTAAACCAAACTAATAACAAAACATCCAATAATCATAAACAAACTATCCAAATCAATAAAACTAACAAATCTAACCACAATAATCAAAACCCACTTAAATCAAAATAAGAACATGAACATGAACATAAACATAAACATAAAAATCAAAGATTAAGAAAGGTAGATAGGAGATTAACAAGATAAAGTAAAGATTGACAAGAATTAAATGGAAACTTACTTGAAATTAAAGGAATTTAAGGTGCAAGACAAGGTAATTAAATTTGACAAGTATTTAAATGACAAGGTAATTAAAAGTGGAAGACTAATTGTCACACTTAGCCAACAAAGAAAAATGATTAACTAGCCTAATCTATATATAGGGGAGGATTAGGAAGCTTCCTCCCCTCCTTCATTTTCTCTAAATTGCATCATTGGGCCCTTCCTTCTTAATCTCTTTGTTAATTGCACCATTAGTCCTTAAGCCTTTAAATCTTCTTTAATCTTGGACTTTAATGACTTTTGGCTCGGGATTTCTTTGAACTCGTCTTTTAATTCTTCAATAAAATAGACTTGAGTTCTTCGGCTTTAAGTAAACTTCCGTCTTTCGACTTTTTCTTCGATAAATCTTCAGAATTGGCCTTGGACTTCCGTCCTTTTTGCACTCTTGACTTCTTGACTTCATCTTTCGTCTTTTTCTTCAATAAAAGCCCGTGAATGCCCGTGTTTTCTTCACTTTTCACCTTTTCGTCCTAAATCACAACAAAAACATAAACCACGCATAATTATGACATAAAAGACATAAAATACACGTTTTGGCTCGGTTATTATTGTAATTAAGTGGTAGAAAGGATGGGTGTTTACACACCTATCATTTCCTAAATCGTAATGAAACTAAGTCTATTTTTATAAATCAACTCCTGTATCCACTCCTTTTTGGTCTTAGATCCAAGACCTTGAACATTAATAGAAAGAATATTCATCTAAAAACTGATTCTTCTCCTTGATTCCCGATAATATCCCCCATGTCCTTTGCACACCCATTCATAGTATAGCCCATAGCTTTCCCAACGCGGATGACCTCATCTAGAACACCCAACACAGACCCCCTATTCATAGCTTTAGTTTGATTGATGTGTTCATTAAAAGAATCATCAAAAACAGCATTCGAATCATTCATAACCTTCGCACTAATTCGTGATGACGACTCCTTATCCATCCCATCAGCAACATGATTAATAACAGGATCAACAACAGGATCAACGACCTTTTGTGTCTCAGAGCCCACTGGCATATAACCAGGAGGATGAGGCACTGAAGAACTCAAAACACTCGGTTCTTGATTAGATTTTTTATCTTTCAACATATCATACAACTTAAACGGATCCTCAGACGTTTGTTTACCCATATCATCATCATTCTTCTTGGACACCTCAGGTTGTTCAAACACAGTATCAGGTTGTTTAAACACAGTATCAGCAACCCCTTCAAAATTTTTGTTATTGTCATTGTCCTTAATGCCATCTCCTTCCTCTTCACTTAACAACTGTTCATCAGCATGATTACGTTCCCCATTTACAAAATCTTCATCTGAAGACTTATCCATTTCCTTTGGAGATTCGAAAGTGGGATTCCACATGGACAATTCTTTAGCACGCACCATGAATACCTTGCCTTTAACAATAATTTTAAAGGATTCTAAAATGGAAGACGGATGTTCAGTAATGATGCACACATGCTTGCGGCCAAAAGACGTATCATACGAATCCTCCATATCCAACGTTTCACCCCATTTCTTACCAATACGCGCAAAAGTATTCCGTGTCCAGGCACAAAGTGGTACACCTTCTATATCAACCCAGAAAATACGCTCTTTAGACCGAAAGTCATGATTGACATTTTGAACACTACGAAACCAAGAGTTCACCCCCGTATGTTTCATCAAATTTGCTTTTGAGGCTGTCGATTCAAATTCAAGCATCACCCATAAACCCCCCAAATAAATCAAATGCACATCAACGAAACCCTCGTCCTTGAGTAAAACCTATAGTTTTGAAATAGTACTGACATCCTTGACTCTTCCCATAGCACACTTAGAGTAATCCCGCTCAACAATACAGTCATCATCAAGCACAATCGCAGGAGACGGAGAAATCAATGGGCCTGTATTAGTTTTAATAGAAGTTCCATTAACAATATTCACATACGACCTATCATATGTTGCCTAAATCCTTGAGCAGGTGAGGCTTCTGGGTATCAGCAGTCTTACCATTCACTAGTACAAAAAATGGTATCCGTCACACTAAAAAAGAGTGACCGTAGGCATACAGTCACACACGTTATTTTTGTCTTTGTGACCAAAGGTCCCGCGACCGTAGGTACACTACGGTCACGATCTGATCTTTATGACGATAACCAGCAAAAAAATGTGACCAATACTCGATAATGTGTGACGAATTAGGTACAATATTTGGTGCTTTAGTAATATGTGTGATGGTAAACACTATATAGTTACACGAGTTTTGTTTAAGAGTGACTATTGTTTTTAAAATTGTCACATGAATATACAATATGTGTGACATTTACTATGTGATTAGTGTATTTTGTGTGACTATATGCATCAAATAGTCACATGAAGGGTATGTTTGTGTGACCTTTTATGACATGTAGTCACATAAATTATGCTAATGGCTCTGAGTTTGTCACATACAATTAACCAAAGAGTTACCAATAGTAGTAATAAGTGTGACTGTATGCCTTGTCAAGTCAAGCCAATTGTATTTTATGTGACTATATACATCCAATAGTCACATAAATTGTATGTTTGTGTTACCTTTTATGACATGTAGTCACACAAATCATGCTAATGGTACTGAGTTTGTCACATACAATTAACCAAAGAGTTACCAATATTAGAAATAAGTGTGACTGTATGCTTTGTCAAGTCAAGCAAATTGTATTTTGTGTGACTATATGCATCCAATAGTCACATGAATTGCATGTTTGTGTGACCTTTTATGACATGTAGTCACACAAATCATGCTAATGGCACTAAGTTTGTCACATACAATTAACCAAAGAGTTACCAATATTAGTAATAAGTGTGACTGTATGCTTTATCAAGTCAAGCCAATTGTATTTTGTGTGACCGTATGCATCGAATAGTCACATGAATTGTATGTTTGTGTTACCTTTTATGACATGTAGTCACACAAATCAGGCTAATGGTACTGAGTTTGTCACATACAATTAACCAAAGAGTTACCAATAGTAGAAATAAGTGTGACTGTATTCTTTGTCAAGTCAAGCAAATTGTATTTTGTGTGACTATATGCATCAAATAGTCACATGAAGGGTATGTTTGTGTGACCTTTTATGACATGTAGTCACACAAATTATGATAATGGCTCTGAGTTTGTCTAATACAATTAACCAAAGAGTTACCAATAGTAGTAATAAGTGTGACTGTATGCTTTGTCAAGTCAAGCCAATTGTATATTGTGTGACTATATGCATCCAGTAGTCACATGAATTGTATGTTTGTGTTACCTTTTTATGACATGTAGTCACACAAATCATGCTAATGGTACTGAGTTTGTCACATACAATTAACCAAAGAGTTACCAATAGTGGAAATAAGTGTTACTGTATGCTTTATCAAGTCAAGCAAATTGTATTTTGTGTGACTATATGCATCCAATAGTCACATGAATTGTATGTTTGTGTGACCTTTTATGACATGTAGTCACACAAATCATGCTAATGGCACTAAGTTTGTCACATACAATTAACCAAAGAGTTACCAATAGTAGTAATAAGTGTGACTGTATGCTTTGTCAAGTCAAGCAAATTGTATTTTGTGTGACTATATGCACCCAATAGTCACATGAATTGTATGTTTGTGTGACCTTTCATGACATGTAGTCACACAAATCATGCTAATGGCACTAAGTTTGTCACATACAATTAACCAAAGGTTACCAATAGTAGTAAAAAGTGTGACTGCATGCTTTGTCAAGTCAAACCAATTATATTTTGTGTGAATATATGCATCCAATAGTCACATAGAATTGTATGTTTGTGTGACTTTTTATGATATGTAGTCACACATTGGAACGTGAATAAGTGTGACTATGTTTCATCTTCTAGTAAGCTTTTAGAATTCAATAAAAACAAAAAACAAAATTCTGGAAATCAAATTTCAATTGCATTAATATATAAAGTTGAATGTACATAAGCAAATCAACAAATGTAATGTCGTATTATTCTCAAGTAACATACTATTCATATAGAATCACATTTGTAAAGACTTTGAATCACCATATTGTAAAGTCTTTTGAGCCTTGTTATTCCTAGCTTGTTTCTGCATATGAGGAATAGTCGTAAATGTACTGCCTGTTGGAACGTTCATCGAGCGCTTAGATCCTATCTTTGTTTCAACAACAACTTGTATGGTATTTGGTGGTGTTGTTTCCTGTAGGGAAAAAAGCCGTGTATTAAACACTGAACTAAATATGAAAAGCTATGTATATGTAGGATGATAAATCAAGTGTATGTACCTCTTGTAAAAAAATAACCTATTCCTTTGGCCATGCCACAAAAGTACCTTTTACATCCTTAACAGTTTGTATACCATTATTTCCATCATCAGGTATGAATGCTCATCCACTAGGGAATCATCAACTGAAACTTTGTAGAAATTTTTTGGTAGTGGTTGATTATGAATCATTACATTGTCTCCATCCTTAGACTTGTATACCGTACCGTTACTAATGATATTTGTCCTAGATATGTTCCACAATTTGTATGTCTAAAGAAAATATGTTTACATGCGTTAATGAGAAATAAATTAAACAAGTAATTATATGAAAAATGATGAAATACTTACATTTGGTAGTGATGGTGGAGACTGATTTACTTTCGATTTAGAAGGTGTACGCTTCTTTTGTAATGATGAAATAGGTACGTCTTGTTGTGTCGAGGGAGACAGATTTTGTTGTGAACCGGAAGCTGGAGAAATATCTTCTAGAGATTGGGAATTTTGAAGTGGAGACTTCTTTTCTAACGATCTAGTCTTTTTTTTTGCTTACCTAGTTCTACCAGGTCTCTGCATATATACATAAGTCAGTAAATAAGTCCTGTATAGTACAATTTAGAAACCAAACATGCTTTTTTTATACCTTACCTTGTTCGCAGTTGCAGTTGCAGTTGTAGTTGTAGTTGCAGTGTCCAAATCCTTGTTCGAAGTTGCAATTGACTTAGACATTGGAATTAACACACCCTTTTGAAGACCACCACCACTGATCGACGTCCTTTGTTCTTCACTAGGTTTTGTATTTAATGTATTATTTTCTAGTTGTAATACCTGCAATATATAAGTATGTTAATTGTTATGGTATTACAGACTGAAAATCATCAAATCAAAATTAGAAAAGTAGTCTTACATTTGACTGACTTGGCGTTAACTCGGCTATATTAACCCCTTGTGCAGACATAACTTTCAACATTTTCTCAATAGTTTCCTGTGTTTGTGACATCTTGGTGTTTAATTGAGCGACTGTAATCTCTTTATCTTTACGCTTCTGTCTCTCCTTCTCAAGTTCATTTTCAAGCAACGCAATTTTACATCAGTTCCTTGTTTCCTTCTAGGTAGATCAAAGAACTTCCTGCACGTAACTCTGCCTCCCACTCCTCGTGCATACCCTCCCTTTTCCTTTCCTAATACATGTGATAATGAATCTGAGCCACAATCAACCGTCAAGGTTCCATCTCTGATCTGTTTCTCTGCTTCCAGTTGCACACAAAAAATGGTAAATAATTTATTATACGAATATAAACATTATATAAAAAATTTGCAATAACACTTACAATCTTAGTGCCACGGGGGGGGGGGGGGGGGGTGTTCTTGATCTGGTGTAATTTCTTTTTTTATGATCTTACAAACATCAAATACATACAAATGAAAAGTTAAACCAACATGGACAACAGTGTTAGGATATTACACCAATATAACCTTACCATTTTCTCTTTTATATATACATAACCACCACGTCCCATTGTATGCTGATAAAGAGACTTGAAAGGCGCCAATTTATAAGCAGCTGATTTCACCTAACAAAAAAGATTATTGGATGAGAAGTTGCTAGTACGTAACAGACTGTGTTTGTCATACGGAGTTTCCAAACAATGCATACATACGGTGTTTATAAATGTAAAACGAAATAGAAATTAACCTTAAATTCTTCTGTCGCCGTGTGGTTTACAAAAGCAACCCAGTGTTCGGCATTGACGATTGCTCTGTAATTCTTTGGAACTACATTTAGTTTTCAGGATTATCTAGGTTGGGAACTATGTGCTTTGCTGCCAATTTACTTCTGAAATTTCTTAGAAGTTCACCTAGCTTATTCATAACCAACTTTTTGTAGGACACATCAAATTCAAAGTATTGCTGCACATATTAACATAATGTTAAAGTAAATGTAGGAATACGACTAATAGTTGGGTAAAAAATTTTGTATTTGTACCGTGGTTTTAGTCCAAAGTTTTTCTCTTGCTTCCTCCTTCACATCTTTCCACGATAGAATCTTCAATCCTATCTGCTCCCGAACCGTGTCTCCTAAAAAACTGATAAACAATGATTTGTTTGGCCCTGATATTCTATTCAGTGCATCAAAGTTTACATTTATCTTCATGACACCTGGTTTTCCATATTTTATCCGAAACTTGGATAACCTAGTTATACCCCTCCTATTAACAACCTTCTATTTAATGGTGTCTTCATCCTCATCTGATTGATCACCATAATCCTATGATTCATAATCTCCTTGATTATCGTGATTTACATCATGATTATTAACCAAATAATCATCATCATTAACAATATAATCTTGATCATCGTTTTCAGTGTTCATGATTATTGACCACAAATCGATGTGTACAAGAACAATAAGTGGAAATGGTATGAAACTAGTGAAAAAGTAATTGAGTTTTGTATATTTTGTGATTTTAGAGAAAAATCAGGATTTGAGATGGAGATGGAGTTAGAAAATTAAGGTAACTGCATATGCATTAACTTAGCATGGACATTCAAAATTTTCGTGAAAATTTTGGCTCCAAATACAAAAATTAAACAACCAAATATTTTGAACTCCAATTTGCCTCCAAATTAAACATTAAACTTTTCCCTTTGAGTTTCCTGGTAAAAATAAAGTTTGAACAAAATGTTATACTATTTTACACATTTTAACATTCAACCAAAAACCTTTAGTTTACACTGCATACAAACTTGAATTCATTTATTATAAGAAAATGGATATAACATATAGTGAATTCTACATGGCCTTAAAATACTTATATTAAGTAATTAACACACTCGTATTGTTGATTACAGATAACTGATAATTGTTTCATATTGATAGTAATGCATACAAATCTATTAAATTGTTGCGACCTATAGGTTGAAAATGCAACATAGCCCAACAATAGCAGACCAACAAAACATAAAAAAATTGTTCATATTACACAGGGAGAATTGACAGCATCCAACCTTCTAACATTCCTTTTTCCTTTGCTGTTGCTCCCCTCTGCAGCATTCCTTGACCGAACCTTCTTACATTATGTATGTCTACAATAGGAGTTTGAAACAGTGTAGGGCGAACATGGAGTACTTGAAGAACTTGTGGTCAAACTCCGAATCGGACTTATATTGCTAGGGGTGGGCGAAATTTAGCACTTTCAGAAGTAGATGATGAAGTGTCTGATTCAGTATGAATAACTTCTGCAAACATGTACATATTAATGTTAGTTATATGTCGACGAAGGTAGTGTTTTATGCGTATGTTTGTATAGGGGACCATATCCAACTGATTTCAAAAAACCTAAAACAATATCATACCAAAAAAACCTGTAACTATAATATACCATGGGACCATATCCGGACACATTAACAAAACCCATAACTAAGATTGAAACATAGACCATATAAACACGTTAATTAAAAATGACATAGATTAAGAAGGGATATTCCTATAAATCGAATCACGTTAATGAAAAATGACATAGGTCCACATACATGCATTAAAAATTAGTGTAAATCCTAATACCATAACAAACTTACACTATTCGTATGAACCCTAATATTTAAATTGAACAATACTGACTGTTGCATTACCTTTTTTCCCGATTCTTCATGTCGTTAATGATTGTGTAGTTTGGCGACTATTGTGTATGAGGGTTTTATTTTTTTAATTGTGTATTGGATGAAGATTTAGGGTTTGTTCTTCCTGTGTGTGATTCTGAAGATGGTGGCGGTTACAAGATGGTTGCTGGATATTATTTGTGTTTAATAAAAATGTAAAGATTAAAATTACTTAATAATAAAATTATAATTAACATTTAATTATTAAAAGTTAATAATAAATAAATAATAAGTAAATAAAAAAACATATACGTTGTATTGTTATTAAAAACATTTTTGTCAAAATTAACTAACTTTAAAAAGGTTATAATTTTAAACATAACATAAAAATATTACTTTAATTTTAAACATAAAATTATAGTTAAATAACTTAAATATATAAGGTTATAATATTTACCTTGAATATCTTTTGGTTTTTAAGCAGTATGTATGATTTAGTTGAGCTTTATATCAATCACCTTAAATAATCATCTCAAGCAATTTAATATGAATAAGGTCGATTTTGAATGGTCGGTTTAATAAGGTTAGGGTGACAACATTATAGTTTAGTAATGGGTTAGGGTTTATGGTTTAGGGTTGGGGTTCAGGGTTTATGGGTTTAAGGTATAGGGTTGAGGGTTATGGTTTAGGATTTATGATTTAGGGTAATTTATGGTTTAGGGTTAACGAAGTGGTTTATGTTTAGGGTTTATAGTTTAATTTAAGTTCATGTTTTAGGGTTAATTAATGTTGTTTAAAGTTTATGATTTAGGGTTTATATAGGGTATACTGCTTTATGTTGAGGTTGTATGGTTTAGACTTTAGGGTTATGGTTTAAGGTTTAGGATTTATGGTTTAATTAGCTAGTGTGGTTTAAGGTTTGATTAGGATTTATGGTTTAATTAGCTAGGGTTTAGGGTTTAAGAATTAATTATGATTTAAGGTTTATAGTTTAAGGTTAAATGGTTAAGGTGTATGATATAGTGTTTAGGGTGCATTTGTTTAAGGTTTATAAGGCTTATAGGGATTAGGGTTTAGGGTTCATTGGTTTATGGTTTAAGGTTTAAGGTTTAGGATTTATGGTTTAATTAGCTAGGGTTTGTGGTTTAAGGGTTAAATAGGATTTAAGGTTAAATGGTTTAAGGTGTATGATATAGTGTTTAGGGTGCATTGGTTTAAGGTTTAAGGCTTAGGGTTTAGGGTTTAAGTTCATTAGTTTATGGTTTAATTAGTTAGGGTTTGTGGTTTAAGGGTTAAATAGGATTTAAGGTTAAATGGTTTAATGTGTATGATCTAGTCTATAGGGTGCATTAGTTTAAGGTTGAGGGCTTAGGGTTTAAGGTTCATTGGTTTATGGTTTAAGGTTTAGGATTTATGGTCTAATTAGCTAGGGTTTATGGTTTAAGGGTTAAATAGGATTAAAGGTTAAATGGCTTAAGGTGTATGATATAGTGTTTAGGGTGCATTGGTTTACGGTTTAGGGCTTAGGGTTTAGGGTTTAAGGTTCATTGGTTTATGGTTTAATTAGCTAGGGTTTGTGGTTTAAGGGTTAAATAGGATTTAAGGTTAAATGGTTTAAGGTGTATGATTTAGTGTTTAGGGTGCATTAGTTTAAGGTTTAGGGCTTAGGGTTTAGGGTTTAAGGTTCATTAGTTTATGGTTTAAGGTTTAGGATTTATGGTTTAATTAGCTAGGGTTTGTGGTTTAAGGGTTAAATAAGATTTAAGGTTTATATGTTTAAGGTGTATGATATAGTGTTTAGGGTGCATTATTTTAAGGTTTAGGACTTAGGGTTTAAGGTTTATTGGTTAATGGTTTAAGGTTTATGAGTTATGGTTTAATTAGCTAGGGTTTGTGGTTTAAGGGTTAATTAGGATTTAAGGTTTATAGGTACCGGTTTATGATTTAGTGTTTAGGGTTCATTGGTTTAAGGTTTAGGGTTTATTGAGGTTTAATGTTTAGGGCTTAATGTTTAAGGATTAGGAATTATGGTATGTAGTATTATGAATTATGGTTTAATTAAGGTTTATGGTTTAAGGGTTATATGGTTTAGGGTTAAATTGTTTAAGGTTTAGGTTTTAAAGTAAGTCAGATAACAAATTACTCATCATTTATGATACGTTTAGACGTGGTCTTGGTGAAATAAGTCATAAAACCGTTTAAGTACCGACCTTTTAAAAGGGGTATAAAACGTCTGCATATATTATATATTACTTATTTAAAACATAATTAATGTATTTTCATTAATATAATTTTTATCAAGTTTTATATACTTCATCTTTCATAATAATTGTCTGTTGTTGACTTTTTTTTGTCTTAATATTGATACTTTCATTTTTAACATATTTGTTTATGTTATATGATTACCTGATAATACGACTCCACCGCATTGGCCTGTTTAAAATAATAATTCCTTAAATATATTTCATGCATTATATTAATTTTGTAATAGATATAAACCACAAAATGTAAGCTTATGACACATAATCCCATCTTGACTTATGTTTAATAAATTATAAATAACATATTTATAAAAGGGTATAAGTCATAAATACACAAATACTTATGATGGTCCATTGTACCCAATGGACTTTTTTATGTCCGATATTCCTATTTGAACAAAAATATAAAGTTAGGACATTTTTCTTAATGACTATATGGGGTAACCGGTTATATTTATTTTGGGGGAAAAGAACACTTATAATGATCAACCCACCAGAAATCATAATCATCTTTTCCTCTTCGCTAGTAAGAACAAGAACCCTAAAAAAATTAATTCCACTATCTAATTTGTTGAACAGGTTTGTGCTTTTATACATGATGTTTGTATTATTATTTATGATGTTATCTAGAATCAACATTTGTTTTCCCTTTTTTGGAATCAAAGAACCATAATATTATTAGGGTTTAGACGTTAATTGGATAGATATAATTGAACCCCATTTATATTGATTATGACGATTATGTTATTTTCTGCATATTTTGACTGCTTAGTTATGTTCATGGCAGTTAGCTTTTATTTGGATCCCAATTGCATAGAATCACTCTGTTAAATCTGTTTAAAAATCATAAAATGGGTGATTCAGATTGATAGGCTTTTTGGGGTTTGAGTGACAGCAAATCCCAAGACTGGACCATGAACACTTGATTTTTGGTGGTTAGAAGTGTTTTCAAGTTTTAGTTTTAAGTATTTAAGTCCCAATTTCTTTATACAAGATTCACCAAAATTTGCCTATTTCAGTTATTAGGTTCTAAAATCTTTGATTTTGGGTTTGAGTCCATGATATTTTGTTATCAGTTAGTCCATTTGTTAGTTTAGGGTTGTGGTCTTTTTATTTGCATGATATGTTAGTCAAAAAAATCACCAAAGTGCCATAAAAATCTGCAACCCCTTGTTTTCTATGAAAATTGGTTCCAACTCCTAACACCAATTATCCATATCCCTTTACACTTTCATTCCCTAACATCTACATTTTCGGGTCAAATTTTAACACCTTTTACTTCAAACTTTTATTGAGTGAAATTTAAAACATGTCTCCAAAATTTTATTTTGTTGAAAATTGAAAATTTGCCTCCAAAATGTTATTTAGTGAACATTGAAAATAACTCCCAAAAATTTTGAACTCATCCCACAAATTTTTTTCGATCCCTCATTCTCCAGTCATCAATAACATCAACAACTATTCTGTCCGGCCATCTACACCAGTTTTAATTTCATTACTTTATAAATTAGGTAATGTTTTTATTAGGATTATAATCTGTAGTGTTCATATGCATTTGTTTAGATAATTAGTATATATGTGATTGGATTTTGGGGTTTTATATTATGCGTTATTGATTCATGCTATATGCCTTAAACCTTTTGGAATGTTTTATCTTGGATATGATATATTGATTTGTTTTGTGATTTTTAGGATATATATGGTACGATTTATCCTCAACACTATGATGGACAAGTCTTGGATACGAAGTAATAGGACTAAAAAAGAATATGTTGACGGAGTAGAAGCGTTTATTGAATATGCCAAAAAAAGCGCAAGAGGAGATTAACCGCCACCCAGAAAGTCATAATGGACCACTTAAAATTCTATGTCCCTGTAACAGCTGCTTAAACCACATAAAAGGTACAGTAGAATCAGTAGGATTCCATTTATTCAGAC
Source organism: Glebionis coronaria (assembly GCA_025667525.1). Taxonomy (NCBI): domain Eukaryota; kingdom Viridiplantae; phylum Streptophyta; class Magnoliopsida; order Asterales; family Asteraceae; genus Glebionis; species Glebionis coronaria. Next base: position 604,802,361 of record CM046875.1, on the reverse strand, counting down.
ATGGGTTTAATCCAAAGTACACAAATTGGAAAAAACATAGAGAAAAGGACGAGCAATCATCAAATGCCCAAATATTAGTTGATGATACAACAGAGTATGTTGACAACACGGATGTCGACACAGATGCTGGTTCAGAAATTCCAACAGATGGCCTAACAATAGTAGAGATGGTTAACACTACAAAAGATGATTTTGATGAGGATGACATTGCCAAGTTTCAACAACTAGTAGTAGACGCGGAGAAGCCACTTTATGAAGGATGTCCCGACTTCACAAAGTTGTCTGCAATAGTTCAACTTCTCAACTTGAAGGGTAAGTATGGAGCTTGTGATAAGTTCTTTACTGAATTACTTGGTTTGATTAAAAAGATGCTACCTGCTGGTAACGAACTAGTTGAAAGAACTTATCAGGCAAAAAAATGATGCGACTGATGGGATCAGGATACAAAAAGATACATGTATGTATCAACAACTACATGATTTACTAGAAAACTAACTCAAAATTGACTGCTTGCTCAACATGTGGGACAACAAGATGGAAGGTCGACAATAAGACAAAGAAAGTTTACGAAAACATTCCAGCCAAAGTGATGTGGTACTTCTCAATTATACCAAGACTAAAATGATTGTTTAAGATACCAAGTATTGCAGAAAACATGAGATGGCACACAACAAGGAGGATAACAGATGGTGTTTTACGTCACCTTGCAGATTCACAGGCATGGCGTACCATAGATGAAAAATTCCCCCAAATTGCAGAAGATCCAAGAAATATACAGATGGGAATATCGGCTGATGGGGTTGACGTCAACTCAGGTAATAGGCATCACAGTGTATGGCCAGTTTTATGTGTCATATACAACCTTCCTCCAGGGTTGTGTATGAAACGAAAGTTTATCATGCTTTCGACCCTTATTTCGGGATACCCGGGGAATGATATTGATATTTTCTTAGAACCGTTAGTTGATGATCTATATACCTTATTTGAACATGGTGTTGATACATATGATGCGTCAACGAAACAGAACTTTAAGCTTCATTCTGTTGTGTTACGGACGATAAATGATTACCTAGCACTGGGTACATTATGCGGCTGCCCATACAGTGGATTCAATGGTTGTGTGGTATGTGGGAAAGATACACATAGTGTAAGACTTTCGGCCTCAGCCAAGCAATGTTATGCTGGTCACAGACGATATCTACCATACACCCATCCATTCAGAAAGCAAAGGAAATTGTTTAATGGACAACAAGAACTTGAACGTGCTCCAGTACCAAAGACAGGGGAAGAAATATACGACGAAGTTTGACATATTCAAAATAAGTGGGGAAAATTAAAGAAAACTAACAATAACGCATCGGGAAACCAGGAAGATACAAGAGGCAGAGGTGGGAAAATTCAAAATAACAAAAGAAAAGCAACAGAAGACAAGGGTAGTTCAAGCCAACCTACTGAATCGTATTGGAAGAAATTCAACATTTGGTATCGAAGGCTAAGGTATTGGAGGCATAATCATGTTCCACATTGTATTGAATTTATGCATGTAGAAAAAAATTGTGGGGAGAGTTTTGTTGGAACTTTGCTAAATGTTCCTAGTAAGATGAAAGATGGATTGAAGGCATGATTGGATCTGGAAGCTTTGGGTATAAAACCAGAGCTTTTTGCTAGGCTAGAACAAGACAAAACAACACTACCTCCAGCAGGTTACACGTTAACTAATGTGAAAAAGACAAATTTTGTGAAACATTAGCCAACCTCAGAGTACCACAGGGATATTGTTTAAATTTTGCTAGTTTGGTCAACGTAAATGAAAGGAAGCTCATTGGCCTTAAGTCACATGACTATCACATGCTGATGCAAGAGTTTTTACCAATTGTAATACGTTCAATCATGCATCCACCCACACGATATGCTATTATCAGGTTTTGCTTTTTCTTTACATTTATATATAGAAAAGAAATCAAATTGGAAGAACTAGACGCGATACAACAAGAACTAGTTGTGACACTGTGCCTACTTGAGAAGTTCTTTCCTCCATCATTTTTTGATATTGTGATACACTTGACTGTGCACCTAACTAGAGAGGTAAGATTGTGTGGTCCCATATGCTTTCGGTGGATGTACCCATTTGAAAGATGTATGAAGGTATTAAAAACCATGTTAGAAACTGAAACAGACCAGAGGGATGCATTGCTGAGGAGACCATTGCGGAAGAAACAATAGAGTTTTTTTAGCGAGTATCATAAAACAATGAAATCTGTTGGTTTGCCACCTGATAAAGATGTAACAATTGAAAATGAGGACGGAATGCCATTGTCGGCCGGCACACCATTCGAAATGAATGGGGAACTATTTGCAAAAGCTTATTTGTATGTACTACAAAATACAGATGAACTTTTACCCTATATCGAGTAAGTATTACTAACACATGTCTATTTCACTGATATATAAATATTCTAAAAACAAAAAAAATTAATCAAATACATTGTTTCATTTCAGGCGACACAAGAATTATTTGAAAAAAAATAACCCGGGTAAACGAATAGCATTGTTGGAGGCTGAGCATTGTAAAACTTTTGCTAAGTGGTTACATGATGAGGTAATTACTTGTATGATGTTTATAATTGTTTGTTTGTTGCTAAATATTAGTTAACTTAACATCTCAAAAACCAATACTAAGCTAGTATTAGAGTATAATAAATAAGCACTTACAACGTAATGAGTCCATCTACAACTTTCATTAGTAATTAGAAGTGTTGTCATTAGCTAGGAAGAGGTCCACCAGCACACCATTTCTTTATCTGAAACACTATTCTTTAACTATTGAAATTCAGGTTTTGAGAGAGTTAGCAATATCAAAAGACAGCGTATCAGATACTGTTAGGTGGATATCATTTGGACCATGCGCCATCGTAGTGAAATACGATGCATATAACATCAATGGGTATACATTTCGTATGAAAATAACTGATGGCAAAGTTCACCAGAACAGTGGGGTTTGTGTTGAGGTAGAAGATACTCATATATCCAAAGAAGTTCAAACAAAAAAAACTATTTTATTATGGGGTTTTACAAGAGATATGGGTACTAGATTACTGTTTCAAGAGAATTCCTCTTTTCAAGTGCGATTGGGTTAACCACAAGAAACATGTGGGCAAAACAGATAAGCTTCTTGGTTATACATTGGTAGACCTGAATAACTTAGGCCATAAAGCTGATTCGTTCATATTTGGCTCACAAGCAGGACAAGTGTTTTATGTGAAGACCAGGTACAAAAAAATATGTCTATTTTCTTCAAGACACCTAGCAAGAATTACAAAGATACATATGACGAAGTCGATGAGGAATTTAATACAGTTATTCACCAGAACAATGATAACACTCTGCCAAGTGCACCTGTAGGTGATGATTCACACAGTGACTACTATCGAGCCGACGGTGAAGGAGTTGTCATACGAAAAACCAAGTGAAGCCTGACATGCTCAAGTTGGCACAATCAGCCTTTTTATCGTATTTAACTTGTTCTTTTAGAGGATAGGAATATTTGAATTCTAGTACTTGTTTAGGGATTTATGTTTGTGTGCATATCACAAACATAAATCTTTCATTTTTTTCTGCAAAAACACTTGTAATCTCTTTTATTTGAATATAAATTTTCTTTAACATTCAGTGGTTATTTTAATTATCTTTTTATGAAATTTAGATTTCAATTGTGTCCACATGTAAGTTTTCATAATTTGTCATATTGAATTCTGTCATACTAGTGAAACTTTGTGTTCAAAAAGAGTGTTCAAATTGGTGAGATGAGTTGCATATCTGTTTATATAGCTAGTGACATACTACATAGTACTTTTTACTCTATATTTGTGTCTGCAGTGTCCATATAAGTTTTCATAATATGTCATAGTGAATTCTGTCGTAATTGTGTCGTTTGTGTTCGACTATAGTGTTAAATTTGGTGATTGAGTTGCAATTACTGAACTGCACAATGTACATATAGCTATTGCATCAGTTTGCAAGGCTGGTGTGGATGTACATCAGTCTAGGTATAACTTTCAACTCCACAAGTGATTTGCCTTGTGGATGCTTAATTTATTGATTATCCAACTTATTTAAGTCTTTTGTTGCTCACCTTTATATTTCAGGTTGGTTGCATGCCCTGAGATTGCTTAAAGTTCATTATTCCTTTGTAAATTTGATATCATGCTCAACATAAGGGGTGTTTGGGACTGTATGTTAAACCATTATTGACAACATGATTTAAACCTCATATTGCCTGCACACCTAGGGTTTAGTTACAATAGGTTAAAGTTGGTTTTAATTTCAGTCTTTATTCACAAATTTTGTGATTAGTATGTATTGCAAAAATCTACTCGTTACTGAAGTACATTATGTATATATAGCTATTGACATAATGAGTATAAGGTTGTGTCTGCAAGAGTATAAGTTTGTGTCTGCAAGAAGTTTGAATAATCTATAATACATAATTTTTTCATACTTGGCAACTTTGTGCTCAAATTCATACTTAAATCAGTTCATGTACCTTCTTTAGTTCCATACACACAGCACATTCTGCTATCTTAACCCCCAAATATAACAACAGATCCTGATATTAAGCATAACTATAAGTTAAAGATCAATTTAAGATGTAATATATACCAATTAAGATAAACACAATAGCAGGCTATTCAACGAAATTAAACATAAATATAATGTCAAACATTTACCATTAGACCACCATATATTACATATGCAGTAACAAAACATGGATACATAGTACATTAACTTAAACAAAATAACTGGATTAGACACAACATACCCAAACTGCATATTGATGGTAAAAACAACACAAACATACGTGTCGATGCAAAACAATCATCAAACATTTTCTTCTTCTAGTGGTGGAACTATTTCCATTGAAGTGGACCAAGCTTTCAACTCATCCACACCTTCAAGTTGTTCCTGGACAATCTTGTTCAAACGAAAAAGCTTCAACTCCAACCTCTTCTTTGAATCAGTAAAAGCTTCAATAGACTCCTCCCATTCAGCAGTTGGATGCTTGGTCTTCATTTCAGCAAGTGCAGTATGAACCCTTTTAAGGCTTACCTTAACTGGTTCAATCAAATCCCGGATATAATTAGTAAAAACCTTCTCTTCAATAATATGTTGCTCCAAGAAGACCCTCATGGCATACGAAATAGGTGCACCACCAGTGAGTTGCATAATCTCGTCCAACACAGGGGTGACATTTGCATCAGAAAGAATCTGCCATGGATCGATCTGTTAATTGAAAGAAGAAAGGTGTTTTTGATTTGGGGAAGATGATAGGTAGTTGGTGATGTTATAGATTATGTAACCATAGGCAGGGTATTTTTACAACCCATAACGACCACAGTTTTTTATCGGGGCAAATGAAGAGTTGCAAACCATAATGGCAAATAGTCTGAACTCAATGCATGCAGGGAGTACCAAGGAAGCTTCGACACACACTCATAAATGTGTGTGACAATTTTTTTTGATGGGCTTAGTTAGTCACATAAAAAAATACTTGTTGAGACAAACTATTATTTTATGGGCTTAGTTAGTCACAAAGAAACTTACTTGTTGTGACTATGTGTAGTGACTTTAGTCATACAAACACTTAAAAATGTGACTCATATCAAGATTAGTGAAAATTGAGATTACATTTGGTTCTAAACATTTGTCACGTGAATATTTTATTGTGTGACGTTTTTAATGTGTTGGTCACATATAATCCCATTATAATGTGACCATAAATATACTTTAGTTACAAATTACTTAAATGTTGTGACTATTGCTAAATTTATAGTCACATAATTGTTTCATAATTTAGTGTGATCATGTACTATATTTGATCATAGTCTTCAAGTAATTATAAAATTTTGTCAAATTTAAATAAATATAGTGGCAAATGTTTCAATACCTACTTTCAATTTGCCACACACACAAGATTCATGTGTGGTTAATATTTAACAAAATATACTAGTCACATCAAAATAATGTGTGTGACAACCTTGTTTATCGATTTGTCACTTGTAAAATAAGTCTATGTGACCATATATGATTTTTGGTCACATTCAATGTGTGTATGACAAATATTTGTCACACATGTATAGGTATAATGTGACTACTACTTGAACCTGAATTTGATTCGGTAACACTCTCAAATTATTTAGTGACCAACGAATCATCCAAAAAGTATTTGTTAGCCCTAGTCACGTAAATATTCATATGCGTGACAAACAAAATATGAATTGGTCATACAAACTGACTTCAAGTGTGACCGTTTATTTATGACTGGCGAATTCAGTCACACAAAAAAATTATTTGTGACTACACGAAATTCGGTATGTGTGACCGAAACCCATTTTTGTACTAGTGATTAGAAGGAGGAACAAATGACTTATGAGACCTTTCAAATCTAACCTGATTAGCATAAAGATGATGACGCTCAATCCATACAGTACACAGGTTTTCAACCAATCGATCCACGTTGGACACCTTTATGAAACGAACAAAACCAAAACGTCTACCTGCCTTAGAATGCTTAAAGGGAATAATGACATTCACGACAGTGTCGTACACACTACATGCCTTCCACAAATCTCGATTGAATGAGAAATCTTTTGTGTTAAATCTTCCTTTGATCTATACGCAACCATCGTTTTTGGATTGAAGGGAGATCTAGAAAATTAAATAGAAACTACAAAGAAAAGGGGATCTGAAAATTAAACCCTAAAAACAGCCGCCATAAACAAAACCCAAAAGATGCAACAATCAATTAAAAAAGAGTAACAGACATCAACCAAGAACTAAAAATCCTTCGGTAAATCAATTGATCACAAAATATTTAAGGGGCGTGACCACAAGCCTAAAGCTCCTCACAATTAATAGCAGCAAGGATACATAATCACAAGGATGAATCATATTACAAATCGTTAATCAATGAAACCTCAATTGGGAATGAATTAAAAGAGATCGGCCGCCATGGTATCAAAATTCAAACGGACAAAATCACAAAAACCATAAAAGTCAAATTGAAACAATAAAGACATGAAACGAATCAAGCGCTATTAAAATATTAAAGTATGCATTTTTTTAGTGTGTGAAGAGATGTTGCGTGTATAAGATTTACACAATTGTAAATGTTCAATACTCAAAAATTTATCTCTATATTAAAAATCTACTAATAAAGTTCCCAAAGTTAGTAAACAATCCTAATTCCTGAGTTTCCACAAAAAGAGTAAAAAAGTGTAATGCTACGCGTTATACCATGCTTTATGTTTTTTTAGCACGCTACGCCTAAAGACGACGCCTTAGTTGTTTCATAACGTGGAGGCCACGCTTCACGCCATAATGCGCTATCTATTTAGAACCATTATATTTCTAACTCAACTTGCAAATACCATGGGTGTTGAAAATCCCGTAAAACCAAAAAACCATGCCGAACTGTTCTATACTCTATCCAAAATTGAAAAACACAAAACATAAAACACTACAACAATCGGAATATTAGGTGACGGGGTTTCCCCGAAGACATAATGTCGCCAGGGAAAGCAGGTAATCCCTGGTGACTTTGCTGACGTGACACAAAGTCATGAAGACTTTTTGGTCAAAGTTTGACCAGAGTATCCATGGCGACATGTCACCAGGGAAGCTTTGACCAAATTTGACCAAAATTGTCTACCAAAAGAAAAAGCGGGATATTTTCCCCCAATTATCCCTGGTGACATGTCACCGGGGATAAGTTATCCAGAACAACTATGTGTAATTAACGTTAATCGCGTTGGCTAATAACTTGACCAACTCTTTCCCTGGCGACATGTCGCCAGAGATACCTGCACTAAACGACGAAAGTAAAATTGTTCAGCGAAAAAGTTGTCGGGCTTTTACCCGCCAAAGAATCAACTCTTCCCCGGTGACATGTCGCCAGGGATACCTTCGCTAAACGACAAACTCTCAAATTATTTAGCAAAAAGGTTGGCGAGATTTTTACCCGCCAAAGTATCCCTGGCGACAAGTCGTCGGGATACTTTCTGCAAAAAATTATAATTTGTATTTTGGTTATTATAAAATATCGACCAAAAGTTATTATTTGTTTTTTACTTATATACAATATAATTATTATTTAAGAAAATAACTATATAATTATTAATTTTAATATAAAATGTAACTATGTAACTATCGAACAGTTGTCATTTTATTTTCGCGACGTTTATATAATACAAAATGAGACTTTTGTAAGACAAATATTTATTTATTCAAAATATTACATGCAAGACTTACAGACAGACACGCTTAAACATAGTTTTACTCGAAACGGACACTTAAACACGCGCGTAATTAAACATGGACATTACAACGATAATATACTCATAAACACGAAAAAAACACATCACAAACTAGTTCAAACTAATGTTCCCCATGTCATCCTAAAGGTCGTGAAGTAGTGCAGCTGAATCCACTGTGTGCCTATCGCCATGGCGGTAAAGTTCTACTGTTGTCTCAAGTACCTTTATCTTTCCATTCAGGTGCACATAATTTGCACACGTTGAAGAGCTTGGAGAAGAAATTAGAGTCGTTGAAGGTCTCGAAGAAGAGCTTGGAGGAGAAAATCTCGCTGAAGCTCCAAGAGAACTGACTAGTACTCTTACTCGTTCGTCTTTCCATAAAAAATTACATCCATATGAAATTGGAGGGTTCACCTGTGAACATGGACAAGCATAGTATTGTCTACCAAGGGATTTAGTTTGCCACGATTCTCGAAGAACTACATCTCCATGTCCACACTTACACGGAAAAGCTTCATGCTTCAACATCTTCAAATATTACCCCTAAAACTGTGTTGACTTTGGTTGACAAGTTATAAAATTACTTTAGAACTTTGACTGTTTTAACCCCTTTTCCATTTAACAATGCATCCTTGGTAACTGTGCAATGTTAGTCCTTTTATATTTGCAAAGTTAGTCCTTTTGTGATACAAGGACTTGTTTTGACATATCTTCAAATATGAGGGGTATTTCTTGACAAGTCTTCAAACTTTTGGGACCCTTTTTGTACTTTTGGGTTTTACAAGGGTATAAAGTGTAATTCTTCAGACGGGTACCAACGTTGCTGGTAATAATGGAAGTGTAGTGACTAACGTTAGCATACCAACTGCTAATGATGCTAGGGTTATGATGATTGCAGAGGTTGATACAAGTCTGAATGCTGCAAATGTTGTCACGGCTGATGCTACGGTACGGGTTGAACAAGCTGATGATAATTGCTTACAACAGGTCGTCAATAATGTTGATTCTCCAAAGGCGAATTTTCTCTTTATTCAATCGGTGACACCTAGTCCGGGAGCGAATGTGGCATTTAATATGCTAGTTAAGGTTGTTAATGAGGTAAATTCTCGATTTGAGCATACATTGTATGGTTATTTTCTTGGCAAACGACTTGCGTTTCCGGTGGTGGAATATTTTGATCGACAGCATTGGGGTAAATATGGGCTTAACCGGATTATGTTAAATGCAAAAGGGTTTTTCTTCTTTAAGTTTAACTCTAAGAAGGGAATGGAGGATGTAATTGAGAATGGGACATGGATGATTAGGAAAATACCTATTGTTCTTAAGCAATGGCATCTGGATACGAGGTTGCAAAATGAGGAGCTTACTCGCATCCCGGTGTGGGTAAAGATACATGATATTACTCTTCAGGTTTTTGATAGGTGTGTAAACACCCATCCTTTTACCACTTATTTCTTACTAAAACAAGACCAAAACACGTATTTAATATCATTTGTTTGGAATTATGCTTGGTTTTTGTGTTTATTGTGTTTTCAGAGTCAACCGGATGAATATTGAAGAAAACATGGGATTGCACGGGATTTATCGAAAAAAAAGACTCAAGACGAAGTCTATTGTCCAAGAGATGCAAAAGATTTGAAGTCAATGGGGCTGTTTGAAGATTTATCGAAAAAAGGACCAAAGATGGAAGATTTACATATGTCGAAGAAACTCAAGTCTATTAAACGAAGAAATTAAAAGACGAGTTGAATTTAATCATCGACAAATCCCGAATCAGAATCGAAAATGTCAACTTTTCTGAAAAGACGAGAAGACAAGAAGAACGGGACAAAGCCCACTCACCAACCTAAGACAAGGACTATATAAAGGGATTCCTTTCACACAATTGGAATAGTTTTAGTTTTTTCCCTTCTCTTTTTCTTCTTGTTCGCAGGTACACCATTAGGGTGTTTGGTGATTTTGATTCGTGTTTTCACAAATCTTGTAGTTTTAATCCTTTCCTTTGATTGTTTAAACCTTAATCATCAATATAATCTTTCCATTTCATCTTGTTCATCTTGTTCTTTGATTCAAAGTTTTAAAATTCTCATTTAGTTGATTTTGATCTTCAAAAGTAAGTGGGTTTTGTGTTTTTGTTGTTGGGATTTGATGTTTATGGTTAGTAGATGATTTGGGATTAGTTTTGTTTAAGATTTGGTTAAAAACTTGGTCGATTTTTGATAAAATCGTGTTTCCCTGTTTCCTGTCTGTTTACTGTTCTTCATCCCCCATTTATTCCGGATAGCACATTTATTCCGAGTAGCACTTTATTCCGAGTAGCCAATTATTCCGGATAGCACTTTATTCCGAGTAGCCATTTATTCCGAGTAGCAATTTATTCCGAGTAGCAATTCATTCTGGATAGCTTAATTATTCCGAGTAGCCATTTATTCCGAGTAGCAATTTATTCCGAGTAGCGCTTTATTCCGGATGGCCATTTATTCCGGATATCACCATTTATTCCGGATCACCATTTATTCCGAATAGCACCATTTATTCCGGATCACCATTTATTTCGAATAGCACCATTTATTCCGCATGACCTTTATTCCGAATAGAGCATTATTCCGAATAGAGCATTTCTTCAGTAAGGTTATTTTACTGCTTAATCGTTTAATTGGTAAATTTTAATTCAAGTTTTATTTCATTAACTGTTTTTGGTTTAAATCTTTATTTACTTCATTCATTTACCTTTTTAGTAGAATAGAAAACCAACCCCCTTATTTGTCACCAAGAACAATCATTCCACTTTGAGCTGTGATCAATTCGAGAAGATTCCGAGATTAAATTTGAATCCCATAACAAATCTCTTGTATCAAATGGCGCCGCTGCCGGCTCTTCTCGTTAAGATTAACAGTTTTTTGTGAGAACTTGGATTTTGGGATCCGTTCGCCGTGAACGTTACTTTTTCATAAAAAATTTCAAAAATCCTAAAAAATATAAAATTTTCAAAAATACAAAAAAAAATTAAAAAACCATAAAAACCAAAAATATTTCTTGTTTTCTTTGTTAGTTCTTTTGCAGGTGCATGCGTACACGATCAACGTCTTATCAAGAGCCCGAGCCTCTCGAAGACTTAGACATGGCCGGTGTACACAACAACAACAATAACCCACCTCAAAACAATAACAACAATAACAATCCACCTCTCAACAACAATAATAACAACAACAATGAGCCTCTACCGGACAATCGCCCGATGATTGAACTTTTGCAAGCACATGTAGACGGCAACAATGATCCAATTGTCATACCCGCGATTGCAGCCAACAACTTTGAGCTCAAATCCGGCTTTATCCAGATGGTCTCTGCTCAACCATTCTTGGGGCGTACCATTCATGATCCTCATGACCACATCAAACGATTCTTGCAACTCACGAATACGGTCAAATTCAATGGTGTTCCACAAGAGGTAATCCGTTAACAACTTTTTCCCTTTTCTTTAGAGGGACAAGCCCAGCATTGGCTTGCAAAGGAACCGCCACAAAGTATTCTGACGTGGACGGATTTGGAGACCAAGTTCATAAACTACTTTTTCCCACCCTCTCGTACTACCGCTTTGCGGAATGAAATTATCAATTTTGAACAAAAGTACGATGAGTCTTTTAGTGAATCTTGGGACCGTTTTAAAGACCTTTTGAGAAAATGCGCACAACATGGTTTTACCAAAGTGCACCAAATTAATACTTTTTATAATGGTTTAAGCATGAATGACCAAGATTCACTAAATAGTGCCTCGGGGGGTAATATTTTGGTTAAGACCTCTAATGCCGCTTGGGATATTATTGAGAATAAGTCTAGAATGCAAACCAAGAGTGTGCGGACCAATGCCGCTAGTGCTAGTTCTAGTGACAACGACAAGCGACTTGACAAAATTACTACGCTTCTTGAATCGCTTGTCGTCCAAACCGCCAGCAACACCAACAGCATCAACGCTAAAAACGCTCAAGTCAATGCTGTAAACCAACCATGTGAAATATACGGGGGTCCTCACTCTTACACCACTTGTACCACCACCCAAGACTACCCTTCTGAGAATGTGAATGCAGCATACGGTACCTATCCTCCGGCCGCTTATCAAGCTCGTCCTCAAGGTGACCGCAACTTGCTTAGCTACCGCTCTAACAACTTTCTTTCCCCACCCGGTTTTCCTCCTAACAACCCAAACCAACAACAAAACCTCAATCGCCCTCCTCAACAACAACAACAACCTCGTGCACCATACCAACCACCTCAAAGACAACCATATCCACCTCAAAGAAACAACCAAGATTACCAACAACCTGCTTTCAACCACCCGCCTACCATGCTCCTCCTCCCAACCAACCCACCGCATTACACCAAGATGTTGAAACCTACATGAGGACCAATGATGTGATCGTGGAAAATCTTCAGCGGGAAGTGCTCAACTTGAAAGCAGACATGGTGAAACAAGGGAACGATCTTCGAGCTGATATGAGAAACACTTTGGCAAGTCAAACGAATGACTTAAGGAACATGATGGCTGGTTTCTTCCAAGGTAATCAATCCTCTTCTTCGGGTACTCTTCCGAGTAACACCGTTGCGAATCCAAGAGGGGAGATGAAAGCAATCACAACTCGCAGTGGCAAAGGTACCAAGGAACCCAAGCTTCCTATACCTCCATCGGTGATTGTGACTAAGGAAAACGAGTCACCTGCTCCTATTCCTCATCCTTCTACTTCCCCAATTTCTCCACCTCTTACTTCTACCCCTCCTCCACCCAAGGATGTGAGTGATCCTTCGATCCCAAAGACTTCCTCTTCTTCCGATATACCTTATCCATCAAGGTTGAGGAAAGAGAAGCTCAAAAGCAAGGATGATATTCAAGTTTCGAACTTTCTAAAAATGTTTAAACAATTGAATTTTAACATCTCCTTCGTTGAGGCTCTCGCTCACATGCCCAAATACGCGAAAATGTTCAAAGATCTTCTTAGCGACAAGGAGAAGCTTCTTGATATTGCTAACACCCAACTTAATGAGAATTGCTCTAAAGTGCTCTTAAGGAAATTGCCAACCAAGCTTGGTGATTCGGGTCGTTTCTTAATCCCTTGCAACTTCCCGGGAGTAGAGAATTGCATGGCCCTAGCCGATCTAGGTGCCAGTATTAACTTAATGCCTTTAAGTGTTTGGAAGCAATTATCTCTCCCTGAGCTAGTCCCCACCAAAATGACTTTGGAATTAGCTAACCGTACGGTTGCTTATCCAGTGGGGATAGCCGAAGACATTTTTGTAGGAGTTGACAAATTCACCTTTCCTGCCGATTTCGTCGTGGTCGACTACGATATGGATCCTCGTGTTCCATTGATTGTTGGACGTCCATTCTTGAGGACCGGTCGCACTCTCATCGATGTTGAAGTGGGTGAGCTTATCATGAGAGTGGGTGACAATAAAATTGTCTTCAACATGGGAAAGCTTTCTAAACAGCCTTATTCATACGAGAGTGTTAATTGTATTGACGTTCTTGATGAGGCTTGTGAAGAACACTTCAAAGATGCTTGTAAAAGTATTCCTACCTCTCTTCCCAATGTTGAGACCGTTTCCTCTATTGATTCATCACTATCTCTATTTGGAGAAAGTGATTTCCTTTGGAAAGATTTGGAAGCCACCATGGGAGATGTGAACTTAGAACATGACGATTCTCCTACCGATTGGGATGAAGATCTTCGCCTCATTGAGAACCTTCTTAAAGAAGACAATATTTCTCCACCATCTCCCAAGGATATTGCTATCGATGAACCGACTTTGAATACGCCTCCCATCGAAAATCCTCCGGATTTAGAACATAAGGAATTGCCGCCCCATCTCGAGTACGTGTTCCTTGAAGATAAGAAGAAGTCGCCCGTCATCATCGCAAAGGACTTGAACGAAGAAGAAAAATCTCGCCTCATCGCCGTGCTTAAAGATCATAAGAAGGCAATTGCTTGGAAAATTTCCGATATCCGCGGAATTGATCCAACTATTGTACTCACAAGATTCTCATGGAAGATGACTTTAAACCCGCGATCCAGAGCCAAAGAAGGGTTAATCCTCGCATTCACGACGTCATCAAACAAGAGGTTATCAAACTTCTTGATGTCGGCTTGATTTACCCTATCTCGGATTCGCCGTGGGTAAGTCCCGTCCATTGTGTGCCCAAGAAGGGCGGAATAACCGTTGTTCCCAATGAACACAACGAGTTGATTCCTACTCGTCTTGTTACTGGGTGGAGAGTTTGTATCGATTATCGCAAGCTCAATGATGCCACGAGAAAAGATCATTTTTCTCTTCCTTTCATGGATCAAATGCTCGAGCGTCTAACGGGTAATGACTATTACTGCTTCTTAGACGGTTTCTCCGGGTATTTTCAAATTCCCATCGATCCCAAGGACCAAGAAAGACCACATTCACTTGTCCCTACGGAACATTTGCTTACAAACGCATGCCTTTTGGTTTATGCAATGCTCCTGGGACGTTCCAAAGGTGTATGATAGCTATCTTCCATGACATGGTGGAAGACACTATGGAAGTATTCATGGATGATTTCTCGGTTTATGGCGATTCTTTCTCTGCTTGCCTTGCCAATTTAGAACGTATGCTTAAGCGGTGTGAACACTCGCCTTGTTCTTAATTGGGAAAAATGCCATTTCATGGTAAAAGAGGGCATCGTGCTAGGACACAAGATCTCCAAAGCCTGTCTTGAAGTGGACCGTGCTAAAGTCGATGTTATTGCTAAGTTGCTTCCACCTTCAACCGTGAAGGGTGTGAGAAGTTTCCTCGGTCATGCGGGCTTCTACCGTCGCTTTATCAAAGATTTTTCTAAAATCGCTCGCCCGATGACCCACCTCTTGGAAAGATACTCCTTTTATCTTTTCCAACGAGTGTATCGAAGCCTTCAACTTGCTTAAGGATAAGCTAACTAAGGCACCCGTCTTGGTTACCCCTAATTGGGAGCTGCCTTTCGAGTTGATGTGCGATGCTAGCGACTTTGCTATTGGAGCGGTTCTGGGCCAAAGAGTGAACAAACACTTCCAACCGATCCACTATGCTAGCAAGACAATGACGGGGGCACAATTGCATTACACGACAACCGAAAAAGAGCTTTTAGCTGTTGTCTATGCTTTTGAAAACTTCGCCCCTATCTTGTCCTTTCCACCACAATCGTTTATACCGATCATTCCGCGTTGAAGTACTTGTTAACTAAACAATATTCCAAACCAAGACTTCTTCGCTGGGTTTTGCTACTTCAAGAATTTAAAATCGAAATTCGTGATAAGAAGGGAGCTGAAAACCTAGTCGCGGATCATCTCAGTAGACTTGAGGATCCTTACCAAGGGGATCATCCGAACAAAGAGATCAATGACTCTTTTCCCCTGGAGACCTTAATGTCTATCAACTCGACTTCTGATGAAACCCCGTGGTTTGCGGACATTGTAAACTACTTGGCGGGTGGAATTCTCGTTGACGGGTTAACATCCCAACAAAAGAAGAAGTTCTTCAAAGACATTAAGACTTACTTTTGGGATGACCCGTATCTATTCAAACAATGTGCCGATTTGATTATTCGCCGATGTGTTGATGGACCGGCAGCTTTAGAAATCCTTGACGCTTGCCATAAAGGACCCACCGGTGGTCACTTTGGTCCCAACTACACCGCCAAAAAAGTGTTTGACTCGGGATTTTATTGGCCCACCATCTATCGTGACGCTCACGAGATGGTTAAACGTTGTGATGCTTGCCAAAAAAAAGGCAAGATCACACATAAAGACGAGATGCCTCAGAATTTCATTCAAGAATGTGAAATCTTTGATGTTTGGGGTATCGACTTTATGGGGCCATTCCCTTCATCTAAAGGAAACAAATACATCCTTGTAGCCGTTGACTACGTCTCCAAATGGGTTGAAGCCAAAGCTTTACCCACTAATGACGCAAGGGTGGTTTGTAACTTTTTGAAATCGCTATTCGCTAGATTCGGTGTGCCTCGTACCATTATTAGTGATCGCGGGACTCATTTTTGCAATGACCAATTTGCAAGAGTCATGGCTAAGTATGGTGTAAATCATCGTCTTTCCACCGCCTACCACCCACATACTAATGGCCAGGCTGAAATCTCTAACCGAGGCTTAAAGCGAATTCTTGAAAGAACCGTGGGAGAGCATCGTGCCTCACGGGCTGATAAACTTGATGATGCTTTGTGGGCTTTTCGTACCGCTTACAAGACTCCGATTGGTTGTACACCATATCGTCTCGTGTACGGGAAGCATGCCACCTCCCCATTGAGTTGGAGCACAAGGCTTACTGGGCCTTGAAGTGGGCTAATTTTGATATCAACAAAGCCGGTGACCTACGCAAGATCCAACTCAATGAGCTGAATGAACTCCGGAATGAGGCTTATGAAAATTCTTTGATCTATAAGGAAAGGACTAAGCTCATCCACGACTCTAAGATTAAAAACCGAGAGTTCCAAGTTGGAGACAAAGTTTTACTCTTCAACTCTCGGTTGAAAATCTTTTCGGGCAAGCTGAAATCTCGTTGGTCCGGCCCATTCACCATTGCCCAAATTTTTCCATATGGTACTCTCGAGCTCGCTCAACCTAATGGACCTAATTTTAAGGTGAATGGCCAACGAGTGAAGTTTTACTTTGGTGAGGACATCTCTCAGGAGAGGATCCCATCCCTCACCACGTTTCCCATGAACAATTTTGGGTCGAGTCAGGCTCGTGACTCGGTTATAAAAAACAAGCGCTCCTCGGGAGGCAGCCCGAGTATCTATCCTTTTCCATTTTAACCTCCTAAGTGTAGGAGGGCCTCTATAGGTTCTTTGTGTTTGTGTGGTGATGTGATTACAGGGATGAATGCACTTTTGGAACCTTTGAAGAACCGTGCTCCCGTGTTAAACGAAATCCGGTTCTATCTCTCAACTATCGTGATTCAATTTTCTTCATACTCACATTTGAAATTGATCACGTTAGTCGTCTCTTCCTTAGCTTGATTTAACCAACGTCCACCATGTCATAAGTGTAGGGGAGACTTTTCCCACATGCTTAAACATTGAGGACAATGTTTATCTTAAGTGTAGGGGGGACTTCTATCGAAGTTTTAAGTGGACTTTTCCATGAAAATGCCTTCATTTAACCGGAAAATCATCTTTTTCAAAATTTTTATTAACTTTGGCCATTTAGTCGTAATTTTTAAATTTTTATCGTTGCTTTCATATGTATATATCCCGCAATAAAGTCAAAAATATTAATAAAGTGGTGTAGCTAGTTTTGAAATCTTTGACATATTAGGCCCGTTGCGATTATTTTGACTCAACCCGAATAGACTTATCCAAGTTTATTCTAGCTAGTATCCTTAACCATGTAGACCTTAATTGGTTTATTAGGCTAAGCATCCACGAGTCTCATTACTTGAGATTTTAAATTATGGAGAACAAGAAATGATAGAGTCAATTATAAGTCGGTATTCTTGCACAAGCTCACTTGGTGTAATTATTTGCCTATTCTCCCATCACTTGCTAATAATTTATCTGTAATAAGTAAGGTCGTACGATTTGAAAGGTTACTTAGCTTCTAGCCCAAGATCGTTTAAAAGTTGCTCGGTAATGATAAGAGTTCATAGCCAAGGCATAACTTATGAAGCGGGGCGCGAAGATTGGCGAGTCCGAAAAGGCCCTAACAAGGCATGAGGATTCAATCTTATTGCTAAAGATACAAGGTGATGTGAAAAGCATTATTCCCAAAATCAATATGAAGGATCAAGACTCACGACGAAAAGCAATCAACTCCCATAAAGATCATGGAGAAGTCTATCCGAAAAGACCCTAACAAGGTATGAGGATAAATAGATCCAAGTCCGAAAAGGAGGCGGATCGTTGTATCTCAAAATCCCAATTAGCGATTGAAGTAATAATCATGAAGTCGTGGTCAACAAAGTTGGAGTACCCCTCAAAAGTCTCCAAGTGAAGAAACTCTATTAACGATGAGAAGACCATTATCTCAAGCACGTCTCTCAAGATATGAAGTATGAAGTACATGCCAAATATCGGCCCGAGAAAGGTCTCAAATCGTGAACCGAGTTATGCCAAGATATGAACTTTTTGATATCCCGAGAAGCAGTTTTAAGAGATTTTGTCCTTTAGCTAACTATTGATCAAATCGTCCTACTTTGCTTTCAGCCTAAATAAACTATCGAAATAAGTCCAAAAGTGCATCTTCATGATCATTCTAAGACAAAAATAAAATATAAGAGATACACCTAGGAATAAGGGAGTTTAAGCATATAATTAAGCCATGTGTGTAAGTGTTTGATTTGCTAACTTATAATAACAATGATCTCGTTTTTTAAGCTTAGTTTGGGGAACGTGAAACTTGAGGGTGATAAATCTTCGCAGCACCAAAGCCCTAATGTAAGTCCTTGATTTCTTTGCAAGTTATTT
Source organism: Glebionis coronaria (assembly GCA_025667525.1). NCBI lineage: Eukaryota > Viridiplantae > Streptophyta > Magnoliopsida > Asterales > Asteraceae > Glebionis > Glebionis coronaria. Next base: position 604,783,575 of record CM046875.1, on the reverse strand, counting down.
CCATATAGCTATTTTCAAGTGAAAATGGTTTTCTATCCTTTTGTTTACTTTGAAGTTTTAATTTCTCTTAGTACTTTAAAATTTGTTTAGTAGTATGTTAATAAGGCCAAGGTTGATTGATTATGAGAAAAGTGTAAATTTTGCTTTATCACTAAGCATTGCATGAGGGCATGGCAATGGTTAAGTGTAGGGGATTTGATAGGTGTGTAAACACCCATCCTTTTACCACTTATTTCTTACTAAAACAAGACCAAAACACGTATTTAATATCATTTGTTTGGAATTATGCGTGGTTTTTGTGTTTATTGTGTTTTCAGATTCAACCGGATGAATATTGAAGAAAACATGGGATTGCACGGGATTTATCGAAGAAAAAGACTCAAGACGAAGTCTATTGTCCAAGAGATGCAAAAGATTTGAAGTCAATGGGCCTGTTTGAAGATTTATCGAAGAAAAGGACCAAAGATAGAAGATTTACATATGTCGAAGAAACTCAAGTCTATTAAACGAAGAAATTAAAAGACGAGTTGAATTTAATCGTCTACAAATCCCGAATCAGAATCGAAAACGTCAACTTTTCTGAAAAGACGATAAGACAAGAAGAACGGGACAAAGCCCACTCACCAACCAAAGACAAGGACTATATAAAGGGATTCCCTTCACACAATTGGAATAGTTTTAGTTTTTTCCCTTCTCTTTTTCTTCTTGTTCGTAGGTATCACCAACACCATTAGGGTGTTTGGTGATTTTGATTCGTGTCTTCACAAATCTTGTAGTTTTAATCCTTTCCTTTGATTGTTTAAACCTTAATCATCAATATAATCTTTCCATTTCATCTTGTTCATCTTGTTCTTTGATTCAAAGTTTTAAAGTTCTCATTTAGTTGATTTTGATCTTCAAAAGTAAGTGGGTTTTGTGTTTTTATTGTTGGGATTTGATGTTTATGGTTAGTAGATGATTTGTGATTAGTTTTGTTTAAGATTTGGTTAAAAACTTGGTCGATTTTTGATAAAATCGTGTTTCCCTGTTTCCTGTCTGTTTACTGATCTTCATCCCCCATTTATTCCGGATAGAACATTTATTCCGAGTAGCACTTTATTCCGAGTAGCCAATTATTCCGGATAGCACTTTATTCCGAGTAGCCATTTATTCCGAGTAGCAATTTATTCCGAGTAGCAATTCATTCCGGATAGCTTAATTATTCCGAGTAGCCATTTATTCCGAGTAGCAATTTATTCCGAGTAGCGCTTTATTCCGGATGGCCATTTATTCCGGATAGCACCATTTATTCCGGATCACCATCTATTCCGAATAGCACCATTTATTCCGGATCACCATTTATTCCGAATAGCACCATTTATTCCGCATGACCTTTATTCCGAATAGAGCATTATTCCGAATAGAGCATTTCTTCAGTAAGGTTATTTTACTACTTAATCGTTTAATTGTTAAATTTTAATTCAAGTTTTATTTCATTAACTGTTTTTGGTTTAAATCTTTATTTACTTCATTCATTTACCTTTTTAGTAGAATAGAAAACCAAACCCCCTATTTGTCACCAAGAACAATCATTCCACTTTGAGCTGATATACCTTCGACGTCTACATATGTTCATTCTAATACGAATGATAGTGGTGTTGCTACATCTAATGCTTATGACATTCTGAACGAATCAGATGAAGAAGAGGTTGAGAATATTTATGATGAGACTGCTAACTTGTTCCATGATATGAGGGACAAGGATAAAGTTAAATCATAATCCTTCTATGTTTTGATAGTAAGGTGTATTGTTATTTTCTAACATTGTAAGTGTGTATGGCATGTCATATACACTAGTTTAGGTGTTTATCAAGCGCTTGTGCTTGAGGTTAATGTGGTACTTCCGCCACATTCTATATGTACTTCAATGCTTTTTTGGTGTAATATAGTTTACCGGGGTGGTATTCCCTTTTACCCAAAAAGGTGTAATTCTTCAATAGTTGAGGGACCAAACTTGTACATCTTCAAAAATTCAAGGGTATTTTTGGAAATTCCACATTCGGGTCCGGTTCTTTTGTGCGGCTTCGTTTCCTGTGTTCGTTTTTGATTGTTTCTTGTGATCTTTTGGTAAATTCACGATATCCGAGCCTGCAATCACACAATAAATAAAACAAAGGTATTTTGCAAGGTTTTATGACATTTTCCCATATTTTAAGCCCGATTTAGAGGATGAGACTATGTATAATCAGAGTCTCATCAGTGGATCATTATATGACGATTGTGACACACGAAGTTGGTGCACATGTTTTTCATGTTGTTGCAAATATGCGCGAAGTTGATCCATGCTAGTTGTGTGTATATCTTTCACCAACTTGACATCAATAACGAAACAACTCCATTTTGGGGGTAAAGAATTCAAGAACTTAGTGTTGACTTGAAATTGATCAATCTTCATGCTATGGATATTCAATTCATTAAGCAATGTAGCAAATATCCAATAAAAATCATGAAGTTACTCCCCTGGGATGTATGTAAACCTATCAAATAAATCATATAGTTGACATTCGTGTTCCTATTTGGACAATGAAGTGCCTTGCATTAAAGTACTAATGCGCTCCCATAATTCCTTTGTAATTTCATGATGACTCACTAATTTATAGATGTTTGGTGAAAGTACTTGGAGAATTATGTTGGTAGCCTTAACGTCATAGTCGGCTTAACTTTGATGTGCCGGTGTCAAATCACTAAATTTCCGAGGTCGAGTCACACCTTCTTTAGTAATCTTGCCCTAATCTAATGGTCTATTCAACACCGAGTCAAGAATAAGCTTTCCGTCTGGTATATTATACATATATAACCTCAAATGACTTTTCCATAACCCATAAAGCTCTTTGATAAGCATAGATGGGCGGGTATCGGTACCCGAAATGATTGAAAAATCTGATAGAGTCGACATCGATGATTGTGGAGTCATCTTAAGTATCACTCTAACTAAGGTTTACCATGTTGATTGAGCAATGGAAGTAAGTAATTGTGTTTGTGAGAAAAGAACAATACGCGATTTTAAATTCGTGGTAAAACAAAAAAATTAAATTTGCGGAATTTCACAAACCAACAAAAAACCGTAAAAATTCTTGAAACCTTGTTTGTTGTTGTAGATTGATGGTTAAAAATCCTTTAAGTTTTCCTTGAGTTAAAAGAAACGAGAATTGTAACTTAAATTTCAAAATTTCAAAATATTGAAATTTCAAAAAAGTTATAAGTATTTTATTCCGGTTCAGTGAAACACTTTACCCTGGTTCTAAAGGAATTGAGTATCCCGGTTCCAAGAAACAAGAGTTATCCCGGTTCTATAACAACTTCACTATTCCGGTTCTAAGATAATGGTTTATCTCGGTTCTTAGCTATAGAACTTTATCCCGGTTCGACAAAACTAGGTTATCTTGGTTCTAAACTTCACTATTCCGGTTCTGAAAACTTAACTATTTCGGTTCTGAAAACTTCACTATTCCGGTTCTGAAAACTTTAGTATTCCAGTTCTGCAAGTTCACTATTCTGGTTATGGGAACTTTACTATTTCGGTTCTGAAAGTTCACTATTCCGAATCTGAAAGTTTACTATTCCTGTTAATTAGGGTTTAGACCAAAAACCGAGATAGTGATGAAAAAACCAATCTTCAAAAAGGCAAGTTTTTTGAGCTTTTCAAGTGAACCGATTTGTACAACCAAGTTTTAGAACATCCAAAGAACCATAAAAATGCAAACTTTTTGAAATTTTTCGTCGAAAAATTTAAATGAATATTTGTACTTGATCTAAAATATTTTTACCAAAAATCAGACCAAACAAGAATTTTTTGTGTGTTTTTAGCTAAAAAAATGAAAACCAAATCAATTCTAAACTATAGATATTGATCCGTTTGATGTTTTAAGCTACAAAAAACACACAAAAAACTCTGACGAGAGATATATGAATAATATGTCTCGAATCACAAACAAAACAAACACAAGAACTATGATTTCATCCCATGGATTTGATACCGGTTGTAAAATATTGGCAATTCAAATATAGAATGAGGTTAGAAGGTTTTTCTAGAGAGAGAAATAGAGAGAATATGTGTGAAGTATTAGGTGAAATAATAACCAAACAACACCATCTCTATCTAAGAAGAGATTTTATATACCTAATCATAAGATGGACTTGGGCCTCCGGTCCATGACAAACCATGGACCGAGTTTGCTTAACTAGTTAACATAAAACTAACTATTGTTCTAACTACGAGCCCGTTACATTAACATATTATTGGAGCGACCAATCATTCTAAAATACGTAACTTTAAACAAAAATTATACATATAAGTATGTTCAAATCTTTTATATAATAAAAAAATTAGATTTTTTGAGAATTTTAGTAGAAAGTGGAGGTCGTAAAGAAAATAATTAGACCAATCAAATTGTTTGATTTTGATACATAAGCAAAATCGAGTGATGTGATTGGTGGAAAAAAGTCAAATTAAATTAAATTTAGTCAAAATTAAAAATTTTGGGATGAAAATCACAAAGATATATGTGTTAAATTTGTGAAAATAAAAACTTAACAAAATAGGGGGGATTGATAAAACTTTATTAGTTTAATTTTAAATAAATTAGATGGACTTAAACGTAAACTTATAATTTTCCATATTTTTAGTAACTTTATAAAATAAACAAATACCTGCTTAAATTTTATACCTTTTAGACTTTTTATTTTAAAAATATAACATTTATGTTATATTAAAAAATCAACAAATCACATATTCATAAATATTCAAATAAAAACACAAATTATTGTTTATTTCTATTTTGACACTTAACAAAGTCAAGCAATGCCATCTACCTAAATTATTATTAACATCAATATAAATATCAAAATAAGTGTCGGGCCTCAGACATCGATGCGAGATGAAAATAAATAGACGTGATTCTACATATTACAACAACATATATTTTTTAAGGTCGTTATATGTTACTAAACACACAATATCTAGAAAGAGATAACTAATATTTCAGTTAAACAAATTCAAAAACAAATATTTATATAAAATATCAATTAAATATTATCACATAATGCAAAATCATGTAAAATTTGTGGGTCCATGGGCATCGTAACTACTTAAGTATTAAAAATTTAATATTATTTTATAGAATAATATTAAAGATTACAAAAATCATGAATTTGTAAATCGTGTAGGTGTAAGGTTGTGTAAGGTTGATGTAAATGGTTTGTTGATTAATAATTAATATATTATTAATTAAAATAAAAATATCAAAAATAAAAAGGGTATAAATTCGAAAAATAAAAGTTGAGGTGAGTTTATATTAATTTACACGGTACACAGTAACAGAATAACATAATCAACCGTATAAACATAATCAAACATACAAAAATTAGATGTTTAAAAATATATATAATATATATAAAATCGCAATAACAAAATTATTACTTAATTTATCATTTATATCTAAGTCCCGTGCGTGCACAAATATTAAAACTAGTTTTGTAGAAAATGTAATTAATATATACATTATTTACGGAAGGAAACAGTGTCGTTTCATATTTTACATCGTCGTTTTATCTATAAGAGAGGAAGGTGTCGCAACAAGGCACCCCCTCAAAATTTTGCCTAGTCAGCTGCCAACTCAGCGTCACATCATACCAACACAACTAACAAAAATACCCTTCACTCAAAACACACCCAACCTCTCATCACTTGGGCCCCACCACTATCTTTTATTTTATTTTTTTTCATTTCATACAAATTAAATTTTATTTTATTAAAATTAAAACTACAAATATTTAAATAAAAATACATTACAAAAATAAAAATACAAAACTAAACTAAAAACATTTAAAAAAATTACAAAAATTAAAAATTTTTAACAAAAAAAAACAATATGAACTAAAAAAAACATATCCACAAAAAAACCCACCTTATCCCCTTCCCCTCTCCTCTCTTCTTCTTCTTCTCTTCGTCTTCACTGTTACCACCACAAAACACCAACAAACCCACACCTTTAAATAATAAGAAAGAAGAAAGGTGAAGAAAAAAGAAAAAAAGAGAAAGGGCCCACAGCTTTCTCGTCGTCAACATTTCGCAAATACGAAATCCTCTCAGCGAATAGGGGGTGGGTGTGGCGACGAAGCTCGACGAGCCACGACGAGGGGCCACGTCGGCGTGACGAGGTACCCCTCGTTGTGACACATTCCTCTCTAAGTGGTGTCGTTTATATTACCAGCCACTAAATGCAGTCGGTTATATTTCCACCCAGTCCCAAATGATTGGATAATGAAACCAATTTTGCATATCACACCCTCCCAATATATGATATATTACAAAATATCGCCTCCCATTATATGATATTTTACAAAAATAATCTCAAACTTTTAATTATTTACGATTGTTTTATATAACAAATTTTACTTATCAAATATAGAATGTATCTAAAGGTAAGCGTTGTACGATTTTTGACTAAAACCAAATCGTAACCGCAAGTCCGCACTTGCGGTTTATATAAAAATAAAAATCGCATCACAATGCATTTTGTTGTCTCGGTTTTTCGACTTTTTGCGGTTTCTGCGGGTCTTGCATATTATAACCGCACCGCACTATCACTGATGATCTATACAATTAATGTGAGTTTTGCGGTTTTTGATTTAAAATGTTTATTTTTTCGGTTATAACAATGTATAAATTCAGTATAACAAACACATCACTTGATGTCGTAATGAAATTTGAATGTCGTTTTGTTAATCTATGCATGTCGTTTTGAAAAATCAACAACAAAAGAAAACCCTAAGACTTGCAGAAAATTTACAAAACAACCCTTTGCTTTATGCAACGTATTACAAAAAAAATCTTAAACTTTTAATTTTTATATCTTTTTGCTATAACAAAGATTATTTAGGAAATTTTGGAGAAAAATATCATTGAAAAGACCGTCCAACTGCGAAACAAATAAGCACAATATTGCAACCTTTCTAACATACGTAAGATTTTATCAAAATGATGAAACTTAGTACATTTAAAATATATTTTGATCGAAATAGTTTTTGAGTTTATTGTTTTCTATGAGGCCACTCATTGACGCAAATAGTCCTTGGTAAAATTAGTCCATTGCAACTGTTGTTTTTACACGCTCTGCTGCGAAGCGCGAGCTAGATAACTCGTTATAAAAAAAACACTGGCAAATGTAAAAAAACTTAAAACAAAAATTTTAGAAAAAAATAACTACGTATTTTTTTCGGGAAGTGATATGTACACCACTAAAATTTATCTATACATCATTTTTTATGCATAAGAGTGTTGTAATACGTGCATCAATGATGTAATTTAATGGTGTATGTATCGTGTACATATCACTTAGTAAATACATCTAGAAAATTACTACTTGTTCTTACCTATATAAAAAATCAACCGACTAAACCATACAAACACCATCCAACGACTCACACCATGTCTAAAGAAACGCAAATATGCCTGATAACTTTTTCAGAGAACCGTCAGATCATTTGACCTCCTATTTCCTCCCCTATAAACACCCCACCTACTCTCATATTTTCCTCATTCAAAACTTCATCTCCGATCTCCTAATTCATCTTCAATTTAGGTATAATATTTATAGTCGATTATTATTAAAAGCATCCAATTCCTGCTTTATTTTATATCCAGTTTCACGATTTAGGTTTTAATTGTGTGTAATTGTATTGGGTATTGAATAGTAGTAATGGCTCGTACAAAGCAAACAGCTCGTAAATCAACAGGAGGAAAAGCCCCAAGGAAGCAGCTTGCTACAAAGGCTGCTCGTAAATCTGCCCCCACTACCGGCGGTGTCAAGAAGCCTCACCGTTATCGTCCTGGAACCGTCGCTCTTCGTGAGATCCGTAAGTACCAGAAGAGCACAGAGCTTCTCATCCGCAAATTGCCATTCCAAAGGCTTGTTCGTGAAATCGCTCAGGATTTCAAGACTGATTTGAGGTTTCAGAGTCACGCTGTGTTGGCCCTACAGGAGGCTGCTGAAGCGTACCTTGTTGGTTTGTTTGAGGACACCAACCTGTGCGCCATTCATGCTAAGAGGGTGACTATCATGCCTAAGGATATTCAGTTGGCTAGACGTATTCGTGGCGAGCGTGCTTAAGTTTCTTTCTTTCTTTATTAGGAGTTGTCTCAAGTGTTTTGTTGGAAAGGGTATTTAGGGTTTACATACTGAAATTGTTATAATAGGGTGTTTGGTTTTGAGAAAACGTGTTAGTTTGGGATGTAAGTACTTCGCAATGGATCGGTTATTGATATGGTCAAACTTGATTAATTTCTTATATAAGCTCCTCTTTTCAGTTTTTTTGTTTGCTATTTTCTATTGGATTGTGATTGTGTTTTTTCGGTTAGAATTTCATCATGATGAAGTTGCGATTATGCTTGTCATACGCTTGCTTCTTTTGTTTGTTGTCTCTACACATTCTCCAAACAAGTAATTTACCAAGTTTGTGTAGCGTTACAAATGAAAGATAATCTGTGTTAAACTTTTGATTCTGCTTACCTATTCTCAATCCAAAGCATTCTTGGTCCTATTTAAATATTGAGGGTGTGTTTGGTTAGATGTTTTAGGGGGTTAGGAATGGGAATGGTAATGATTACTAGTGCTTGGTTAAGACAAGTATAAGTAATCATTACCCATTACTGGGTAATGAACCATTCCCTATAAATTGGGGGTAATGGATTTGAGGTAATAGATTCAAGTATGTGTGTGTCTCCACCGACCACCACCACCACCATCATTGACCACTACCGTTTTCGCCACCACCACTTTCTGCCGTCACAACCATTCTCCGCCGCCACCACCACCACTACCACCGCCGGCCGCTACCACCTCACAATGGATTCAAGTGTGTATTTGTCCACCAACGACCACCACCTCTACTGATGCCGCCACCACACTCTACCACCATTATTAGTGGCTACCGGTGGCACCACCGCTACCACCACCACACCGCCGATCATCACCACCACCTCAACCTCTAAATCCCATCACTACCTATAACATCTACCACAACCACCAACCGTCAGTAACCACCCAAAAACCACCAATCATCGCCGTTATCACCACCACTCTTTGCCGCTGCCGTTGCCGCCCCCACCACCTCCACCTCCGATCGCCACCTCTTCCGACTACCACAATTCCGTAGTAATCTGTTGCAATGGCTGTCGTCTGCAACCCCCACTAGCCGACACTAATTTTCATTTCTTCCCCTACGAATATCGTCATCATCACGACCATGATTACCACCTTAGCCGTTATTGCCACCATCTCCAATGACCACCGCAACTTATATTAACCAAGCAACAATAATGGTAATGATAATACTAGGGAATGCTTATTGCATTCCTTTCCCTTACCCATTCCCATTCCTGTCAGTTTAACCAAGCGCCCCCTGAGTTTACGCTGACCATAGTCGGAAACTTGAAATCAGATGAAAGAGTGTTTAATATAAGTTTATTTAAGATAAGATTTAATGGTTAATTAGTTTTGAGAAAGCCTTAGTTCTACGCAAGACATAAATTTCTGGTAGCAATTGTTGATTGCTATATAGTAGACTTAGGTTATTGACCCGTGAAATTCACGGGGCCTTAAGAAACCATTAAGAAACCATTGATAGGGTTTTTATAATAGATCGGTATATGGTATTATGTAAATAAATTACATGTTATTCTCGTGAATAGAAAATATTAATGTTAACTTACTATACATATAAATGATTGAAACACTATAAAAGATATTTATACTTTTATAATATATAAGTTTGATAGTATATCACTTCGAAAAATAATCAAATAATCAAACAACATAAAGAAATAAAGAAATTGCCTTCAAACCCTCCTTTGTCAACATTAGTGCGTTCATATTTTGTTCCGCATACAGTGGCAAAACAATCATCGGCACCTCTTGGACTACAATTTCAAGAATCGAGTGTTAGCAAGTCAAGAACCTTTCGATCAATTCATGACCCGAGATTTATACTTGTGGTGCCACGTACGAACCACAAGCCATGATTTTTGGTTATTTCCAAAAACTCATAGTGATGTACCGATGGTGGTTAGCTTTTGACATCACTATATATGCATTAAATTCCATTAGTAAAGCAAAACAATATAAAGGAAAATGTGCATAATGTGTTTAGACTTGTGCAGATCTTCACTTCATATTTAAGCATAAAATCATCTTAGCAACAATAACTCAACATCAAGATAGCTAATACAGTGAATTTGCAGTTTTTAATCACCTTTTTACCCTCAATCCCTTTATAAATCACCTAAAGTTCTTGAATATTTCTTGAGTTCCATATGTCCAAAATCGTATTATTTCATCTATAATATGTGTTCTTGATCTCATATGGAAGTTTCAACACCATGAAGATCCTCCTTACCTCAGATTAACTAAAAAATAAGTACACAGTTACATCGAGTTTTCCCTGCCTATTTCCATAAGCCAAACGCACCCCGAATCCCGAATAAAGCCTACACAAATTTTAATAATCAGGTTCCAAGTCTGCTCATAAAAAATCAATGAAATTGTGTTTCAAAGTCACGGATTTAGAAGGGGTGTTTTGGTACCCAAACTAACTTACATCAACCTGCACTAAAATGGCATGTTTTGACCCATTACCCGACCCACCAGATCTTAAGGAGAAGACTAAAGCTTTATAGGCAAGGCTCAAAACCTGCAATGCCATCTCCTAAATTGCTTACATGCTAATTTACAATTGTGTTTTTTATCTGATAGAGCGCACAAACGTCAAATAATATGATAACCTTTGCATCATCTTTATGAATGAGTAGAACATTGTCAACCACACTCACTGCATGGGTATTTGTGCCAGGCTTCACCTTCTGGTGGTTCATCAAATATATTGGCCAGAGCCTTGAGGCCAACTTAGTAACTGTGGTAGATCGAGAAAAAAATGATTTTGATTAATCTTGTGTCCAAATCCTAATTTGAGTTTGGACAAAAAAAGGAGTAGGGATCAAAGTTTGTTACAGACAGTCACATGTATCTCAAATTGTTTTGCAACAGTTGTAGGGATATGTTCTACCTGAATATAAGCAAATTCTAAATTCACCAAACTTGGTAATACAACATCTAATTTGTATAATGATGACTGGAGGTTTCTTATTCCTGACCTTGTATGTGATGTTGCCACTGGATATTTGTGGAAGGTCCATTTGGATTTGGAGGCAAGTTTTAAATTGTATTGTGGTAGTTAAATGTGAAGAAAAATGGAATGTATACCTGCTAGGCATTCTGGAGTTAATTCCAATCTTGATAAGCGTCGAGATTGTTTTCACACATTTGACAAACAGATCCAAAAAGCTCTTCTGTATGCACAGTTGCTTCCGGAAGTATGCCATTAGATCTGTAAGAATGATTTCCACGTTCGATTATCAAAGTGATTATCATGACCTGATAAATTACATCATAATCAACTTACTGAAAGCTAAAGATAGTTGAACAATGTTATATCTCAATAAACAGTTTCTCACGGCCAGTTCTTACCTAAGTGATAGTTTATGAAATCTATCAAAAGTACAGTTCCTTAAAGTTAACCACAAAATAATTAAAGTTTATATCCGGGTCAAGGAAACTCAACATTATGTATTTTGTGATTGCCGAATGCTTGTAGACCATGAATATCAGCATTTGTTGCAAATCAAGTGGATCAGGCAGATCAAGTCAAGGGTCAAGTAGGTAGACTATAGACAGGTCAAAATGGGTTATACTGGGTTAGGGTGACTCACTAAAATTTTGGCAAATCTTATTTACTTTAATTCGAAGAATGATCCTTTGACACAACCATCATATAAAAAAATAAAATAATAATATAAAAATAGCAATTTAGAAAGTTATAAACACGTATGGAATGAGACAATGCAAATATTTAGCCTCTTTGAGCCATTTTCCTTTTAGGTACGATTTGTATTACCCATTTGTCCCTATAACATTGATAAAATTCCATAACATTAGCTGGGAATAAAAAAATGAATGAAACAAATATTCGCGTATGTGGAGCCAAATGTCCAGAGTTGGTTCGACGTTTTACAGATGATACCCCACTGACGGTTACAGAGATGATGCAAAGAGTAGACGATTTCATAAAATCCGAGGATGCCTACCGTAATACTGAATTGCCAACAGGGGAAGCAGGTGACGGAAACATAAAGTATAGCAAGGAAGAAAGGTATGGTCCTTCCGGTTCACGTGGACGGCATAGGGGGCGTCAAAGAAACGATTATCGGTCTAGACCTCCGTTTCCCCCATATGTACCTCCGGTTAACCCAAATTATGGAAGAAGGCCGCAATACCAGCGTTCCAGCTTAGAGTCGCTTACCAAATTTCCAAAGGAAATTTTAGCAACTGAGTTGCAATTGTGCCTTCCTCCACCGCAACCAACCAAGGGTATAATCCGGCCTGAAAACATGGATAAGTATTGCGATTATCATCAAGAGAAGGGGCATCTTACCAATAATTGCCATCAGTTGAGAAAGCAGTTGGAGGCTGCTTTAGAATCCGGTAAGCTCAACCATCTCGTGAAGGATTTGCGGGGGAGAGTGAATAAGGGAAATCAGGGAAGAGGAAATGGAGATTTCAAGGGAAGGACTACAAACATGATAGAAAGCAGGTATAGCGGCATGAAGAGGAAAGAGGTGTGCAAGATCGAGATGGACTGGATGAATGTGCCCATAACCTTCCCACATATCCCCGACAATGAGGCTTCGGAAGAGCCCCTGATATTCGAAGCTGAAATAGAAGGATATTGGGTAAAAAGGGTGTTTGTTGACGAAGGGGCCACTATGCAAGTCATGTTTGAGCACTGCTTCCTAAATTTGGATCTCTCGATCCGAAGAAGGTTAACACCCGATAACGTGAAAGTCCGGGGCTTCTCGGGGGAAGAAACCACCCCTCTCGGGAAGATAGACCTAGAAATAACCTTTGGAGCAGATAGTCTAACAAGACGGACGGTAATGAACTTCACAGTGATTAGAGCACCATCCCCTTATAATATCATACTGGGAAGAACGGGAATCAGGGAGTTAAGGGCTGTACCCTCTACCGTACACTCGTCCATGAAGTTTCCTACCCCCAACGGGGTAGCAAAAATGACAACCCAAGCGCGAGCCATCTATGAGTGCCGAATCATGGAGGACAGTCAAAAGATAAAAATGATGAAAGCAGCAGCTGTCGGAAGAGAGTTAGACGAGTGGATAGCCAAGGAAGAATTCAATCAACAGCAACGGGTTGCGGGGGACATGACGGAGCAGATCTGCGTCAATCCTGGATACCCGGAGCAGTTGATCACCATAAGAAGGTTGTTCACCAAAAAACATCGAATCCAGCTCATAGATTTGCTCAGAGATAACGCCGATGTGTTTGCATGGGAACCTTCGGATATGACGGGAGTACCTAGGAGAATCATCAAGCATTCGTTAAACGTGGATATGGAGACCGCACCAATTGCGCAAAAAAGAAGGACGCTGGGTGAAGAAAAGAGCCAAGCGGTCAAGAGGGATGTTGAGGAGTTAACAAAAGCAGGTATCATACGACCGGTACGATACCCGACCTGGATCTCCAATCCGGTCCTGGTTAAGAAGCCGGATGGCAACTGGCGAATGTGCATAGATTTCAAAAACCTCAACTCCGCTTGCCCAAAGTATTATTATCCTTTGCCAGACATAGATGTAAAGATAGGAGCCGTTGTGGGGTACAAGTTCAAATGTTTTCTAGACGCATACAAAGGCTATCATCAAGTGCAAATGGACGAGGCGGATGAATAAAAGACGACATTTTATACCAATGAGGGTACATACTGCTATACGAAAATGCCTTTTGGTTTGAAGAATGCAGGAGCTACCTATCAAAGGTTGGTTGATTCGGCCTTCCGTTCACAAATTGGTACAAATTTGGAAGCATACGTAGATGATTTGATGATCAAAAGTCAGACCGAAGAGGACATGCTTGCGGACATCCAAGAAACCTTTGACAATCTAAAAAGAATTAACATGAAGCTGAACCCAAAGAAATGCTCGTTTGGCGTTGAGGAGGGGAAATTCTTGGGTTATATGGTAACATCAGAAGGTATAAGAGCTAACCCCAAGAAGACCAAAGCAATCGTGGAGATGAGGTCTCCAAAGACTTTGAAAGAAATGCAGTCTCTGAGCGGTAAGCTGGCAGCTCTCAACCGTTTTCTATCCCGGTCAGCTGAAAGGTCCATGCCTTTCTTTGAAACACTGAAAAATATCACCAAGGAAAACAAAGATGAGTTCCGGTGGACGGAAAAAGCAGAGGAGGTTTTTCAACAATTAAAGAAGATGATTCTAGACCTTCCGTTACTAACATCACCCCTCAAAGGAGAAGTTTTGTACGTCTACCTGGCCGCATCCAAAGAGGCAGTCAGCGGCGTACTCTTGGCAGAACGAAATGGAATACAAATGCCCGTAAGGTATGTGAGTAAAACGCTACATGACGCCGAGAAAAGGTATGCTCCGTTGGAAAAACTGGTCCTAGGGTTGTTGCACTTATCTCGAAGATTAAGAAGGCATTTTGAGGCTCACGACATTCATGTCATATCGGACCAACCTCTGAAGCAAATACTAAGTAAATCCGAAGCCTCCGGAAAATTAGCAAAGTACGCAGTGGAACTAGGGACATATGAAATGTCATACGTCTCCAGGAACTCCATCAAAGGCCAAGTATTAGCCGATTTTCTCAATGAAGTCCCATTAGACCAACAAGAAGCCGCAACAATTTATGAAGTATCCGAAGAAGAGGAGCCGGAACCACAATGGGTGTTGTATACAGATGGAGCGGCTAATAGTAAGGGAGCTGGTGCCGGTCTAGTACTGATTAACCCGGAGGAGGTAGAGTTTACATATGCGTTAAGGTTCAATTTTAATTGTTCAAATAACGAAGCTGAGTACGAAGCCCTTCTGGCGGGACTCCGTCTGGCCGAGAGGATGAGAGTGAAGGAATTACAAGCCAAGGTAGACTCAAAATTGGTGGCTTGTCAGATCAAAGGGGAGTTTGAAGCAAGTGATGACAGGATGTCCAAATACTTAGCCAAGGTCAAAGAACTTCTTCCCATCTTCACAAAATTCAATATAGAACACATTCCACGCAACAAGAACCAAAAGGCCGATGTTCTAAGCAAACTCGCTTGGGTTGCATTCAACCATTTAACCAAAGAAGTATTGGTAGAAGCATTAGACGCAAGGTCCATCGATGTTAAAGAAGTTAGCGATATAGTTGAGGAAGAGGGAGAATGCTGGATGTCCCCTATCAAAAGGTGTTTGGAAGAGGGGATATGGCCGCAAGAGCCAGAGAAAGCCAGGAACCTAAGAATGAAAATTCCCATGTATACTCTGGAAAATGGCATACTGTTCAAAAAATCGTACTTTTCTCCAATGCTAAGGTGTGTCGGGCCGTTACAAGCAAACTACATAATCAGGGAGGTCCATGAAGGGGCATGCGGAATGCACGCTGGAGCAAGGTCTGTTGTGGCAAAGATAATGCGTCAAGGTTATTTTTGGTCGACTATGCACCAAGACGCATGGGACGAGATCTCCAAATGTGATTCATGCAAAATACATGGTCCCATACCGAGGCTTCCGAAGACCAACCTAACTTCGATAACGTCACCTTGGCCCTTTTACCAATGGGGGATGGACATACTAGGTCCAATCAGTGGAAATGCCAGAAACATCAAATTCGTGATAGTAGCCATTGACTACTTCACCAAATGGATTGAGGCAAAGCCGGTGGCCAAGATAACGGGGAAAGAGGTTCAAAAGTTTGCTTGGGAAAACATAGTTTGTAGATTCGTTCTACCGGGAGTGATAGTGACCGATAATGGCAAACAGTTGATAGACGGATCCTTCGGAAAATGGTGCGAGAAATGGCACATCAAGCAGATGAATACTGCGGTGGCACATCCGCAAGCTAATGGGCTAGTTGAAAGAGCCAACAAGTCATTGATGCACGGTCTGAAGGCAAGGCTAGGGAGAAGGTTAACCGGATGGGTCGACGAGCTACCCCATGTGTTATGGGCCCACCAGACGATGCTCAAAACAAGCAATGGAGAAACTCCTTTCAGTCTCACCTACGGAAGTGAAGCGGTCATCCCTGCAGAAATAGGCATCCCTACCGCAAGAACCTTGCTGTTCGATGATAACACAAATGAAGAGGAGCTGCGGCTAAACCTAGATCTACTACAAGAAAGGAGAGAGGCCGCGGCCATACAAGAAGCCAAGTACAAAAAGAAGGTGGAGCAATATTACAACAAACGTGTTAAGCCCTGCTCTTTCAAGGTTGGAGATTTTGTATACCGTCGCAACATGGCCAGCCGACAGGAAAAAATAGGGAAGCTAGGCCCCAACTGGGAGGGTCCTTACAGGGTTGTCGAAGCTTATCAGACTGGTTCGTACTAGCTGGAAACCACCGAGGGAAAAGAAATTTCGCGTACCTGGCATGCAACCAATCTACAAAAATGTTTTATGTAATATGAACGAGATGTATCAATTTCTTTTGTTGCTATTAATGAATGAAAATCTTTAAGCATGTTTGATTGCAGTAATTATAAACCTCGGCTTAGCTAACCGTGTGGTATGTAAATACGCTTTAAAATGCTGGATGCGCCTAAAGGGCAATCTGGAGACAAACAAAAAGCGGTCCGGTACCGATGTCTCCCACATAAACTTAAAAGAAGTATAATTGTCAAGTATACATATTTGGATGCGTCCGAAGGACAATCCGAAGACAAATAAAAAGCGGTTTAATACCGATGTCTCCCGAAACCATATATACACTAATGTAGACGTACAAGTGTCGGATGCGCTCGAATAAGCAATCCGAAGACAAAGCAAAAGCGGTCAAGTGCCGATGTCTTCCATATATATAAGGTGTAAATGACAAAAATAAGATCAAATCTATAAGAGATGCTTCGGACAAAGAGTCGGTAATCATAACGGCTATGACAAAGATATAGCATAAGTGAAACAGGATAACCATTCATAAAAGGATAAAATGTCATGGGTGAAACTTGTCCGCAGAACCACAAATATTAAAACTTATTACAAATAACCATAAATGTTTTGAAAGTAACAGATTACAAAGCATCCCGGCATCCCGGGTCTTCAGCTCAAGAGGCTTCACCATCATGTGTTGTTGATTGAGTACCGACACCATCTTGGTTGTTCGCCGGAAGCTTGGTATTGTCAACAATCTCGGTTGTGAGAACAGGGGGTTTCTCGGCTGGATCTAGCTGCATGATATCAACGACCGAAAGCTTGTTGGCTGCCGACACCTTGGCTACAAAAGGATACTCTACGGAAAATAAATCCATGAAGTCCTCCTTCCAAGTTTTAGCCATCTCTATGTTGAGATTGTCAGTAGCAGCAATGGCAGCTTCAACTTGCTCCGGTGTACGTCCATATTCAACAGCCTTGAGAAACCCTGCGTTGTACATACCGCCAACACCCAAGGGGAGAGATCGCCTGTACTCATAGCTAGCAAGAAGTTTGCGTACAAGGATAGGGAAACCATCTCTCACCAGGACCTGCTTGTCCACCTCGGCTTGAGCAAGGAGGGAGGTCAAGTGTTTGTTACCGGATTCAAGCTCCTTTATCCTTTCGGAATCTTTGATATGATCCTGGGCACTTACACTTAAGAGATGTTCCAGCTCAGCAATCTTCTCGTCTTTGGTAGCAATCATGACACCGGAATCCTCAACCTCCTTTTCCAATCTCTCGATAGCCCCAAGGTGTTCCTGTTCCCGGGCAAGACAACCGTTATAGTTGTCTTCAAGCTTTTTATGCGCCAAGGCCATCTGATCAATCATGCTTTCCCCAGTAGCAAAATGTCCCTGGGGTTCTTGTTGGGCTGCAGATAAGCAGGAGTGATCACAGCTGAGAGCCTCGTACCTCTTCATCAACTCAGACACTGTAAGAGTGCTTCTGGCAATGGTCTGATAAGCATGGCTTAAGACATCATAGTTGGAAAGAGAGGATAGCATAGCTTGCTCCGCGGGAGTAGTCAGATGAAATAATAGCTCTCGAGCAGCATAGTGTGAGTCAATGCGCACAGATTCATCAAGACGCCATGGGGGAACAAACCGACGAGGAGGACCCTGCGTACCCCCTGAACAAAGGAAACACATAACAATATGAAGGAGATAAGTACAACATTCAGAAACAAAATGAGTCACGAGAAACTGGAGTATACCTGTAACATCATCATCATGAGTATCATCATGAGAAGGAGATGAGTGATCGCTCAAATTGATGTGAGGAGTAGTCTTCGGTTCCTTTTCGCCAGTTTTGATATGGTCACATCCGGAACCCGAAGGATGAGAATGATTAAGAGGAGGGCTGGAATGAACTTCATCATCTTCAGTGCCCGACGAAGCTTGAGCTTTACTGGTTTTCTTCTTGGTTCGACGGCCGGAAGGCTCACCAACGACATGTCTCTTCTTGGTAGTCATCACAAGGTTCTTTCCTTCGTGGCGAAGACGAGTCTCCAGGATCTTCGGATCTGGTTTGGTCACAGCTTCTTGCTGGAGAGTCAAGTTGGGAATGGGAGTCTTCAAAGGAAGCGGTTGAGTAACCCTTGACGTTGGCGTAGCCATGGTCACATTCTCATCCCTCCCCACCTTAGCGTTGTCAAACGACGGCAGCTTAATAAATTCATCCATAGTAAGCTCTGCACAAAAAGAAGATAGCGGTTAGAGCGAGCAACAATAGCCCGCGGTAAGTAAAGAAAAAAAGATATATATGCAAAATACCCTTTTTATCAAGATCAACTACGATCCGACGAGAAGGAGGGTTCTCATAAGGAAACCATAGACCAGCCAAGAACAAAAAATGTTTGTGGGGAGGACGAAGCAAAATGGGGTTATCGGCAAGCAGCTGTGCATGTTGTACATTAAAGGTAGTGGGAAAATCATCACGGACATCCGTATCCCTATCTCTCCAAGGCATAGCGTGAGGGATGGCTATCCGATCAATCAAAAACCATTTGTGCTTCTAAAGTTTCAGACTCGAGGTAGTCTCGGTTAAGCACTTACCATACCGCTGAGGCCATCGGCTCTCAAATGAAAACCAATGCCCTTGTTTGCTTAATCTATAAAAAACACGAAACAAATTCACTGTACAAGATATGTTCAGACTTCAGCGGCGGATCTCAAACATGATAACACGAATGACACTCATAGGAACCAGTTGAGAAATATGTACAAGAAAGTGACGGATCACGGATAAGAAGAAGGTGGAAAAAGGAATTCGAAGTCCCCCGTGTTTAAGGTAATCCTCATAGATGCCAATGAAACGATCCGGAAGGTTATTCATGGTAAAAAGTGGGTCGGGCAAGCGAGGACGAAGCTCGGCCGGAATAAGATACCTTCTACATATTTTCTTGAGGTTATCATCAGTTAAGGTTGAAACCCTAATATGCATATCGCATTTAGGGTCGCGGAAGGAAGCCTCCCCCTCGGAATCGCCACTAGACATAACAAAAAATGAGATAAGGAGGATGGAAAGAAATGCACCTGCTGAAAAAGATAAACCTTGAAAGAAGATTAACAATGGCGTAGACAGAGGTAAGAAAGATGTGGGTAAAAGTGTTAGCCTTATATTTTATATAGTCGAACAAGAATGTAATAGGTCATCTTAGTCGTTATTGGTCATGTATTGTAATAGGCTAGTCGGGAAAACCGGGCTTGGACTTTAAGCTAATATTGTATAAGTTAGGGGCGTAAGCCCAAAAGAAAGCCAAGCCCGGCCCAAGATGAAGCCCACAAAGGCCTTAGTGCCGTGGGGTATATAACCCTCTTTCACATGTGAAAGAGGGTGTTGGTTCATTTCATTAAACACATAGTTTTAGTGTAAACCTTCCACTTCTCTCTCTACTTTCTCTCTCTACTTTTCTTCTCTTTCTTTCTCT
The DNA here is from genome assembly GCA_025667525.1 of Glebionis coronaria. NCBI lineage: Eukaryota > Viridiplantae > Streptophyta > Magnoliopsida > Asterales > Asteraceae > Glebionis > Glebionis coronaria. The sequence goes on along the minus strand of CM046875.1, from coordinate 604,763,581 downwards.
AAGAATCTTGTGTTATGGATTGATTGGGAACAACATTTGGTATCAAGAGCCTATAGTGGATAGGTGATTATAGATTCGTATGTGGTGTTCTTGATTTTTCGTGGCTTTTTTGATCCATTTCTCACGTCCCATTTCTCTTTTCGTGTTTTTATGGTCTTTTCTTGATACGAATCATCTACATACTAGTAGTAGTGATTTGGGTATCTTGGTTTTGGCTAAAACACAAATTTTTTGGATCAAAAGTTGCGAAATTTCTTGTTTTTCTTCATTCCGAAATTCAAGCAAGTGCTACCATCGGAAAGTACAAATTGTACTTGGGATTCCATCGCAATAACCTTACCATCGGAAAGGGTTTGGTTCTACATTGCGATCGTTGGATTTTATTACTTATTCCGATCTGGCATTCCGATCGTACTTTGCGATCTGGATTCCGACGGGTATAAGGAAGTACTTTATGTCGTTACTCTGCTTGAATTTTGTCAGCCACTTTGCGATCTGAGCATTGCGATCTGAGTATTCCGATAGACTTTGCGATCTGAGTATTCCGATAGATTTTACGATCTGAGTATTCCCACAGGCTTTGCGATCTGAGCATTGCGATCTGAGCATTGCGATAGAGCATTCCGATCTGAAAGCACATTCCGACAGTACATTCCGATCTGGACATTCCGATAAGTATTCCGATGGACATTCCGATGGGTATTTTGTTTGAGTAATTTTTAGACTTAGCCACTATCTAGACTAGTTTCGGAATGTAGTTTACACGAAGATTAAAAAAAAAAAAAAAAAAAAAAAAAAAAAAAAAAAAAGAGTTAAAATTTTTAGGTCAAGTAAATTCAAATTTTTTCCCTACTAGTTTTTGGCTATTTCTTACTCAAATCCAAAATTTTACGATACAAAATTTTTCGGCTTACCGTTTTGTCGGACTGAGAAATTTATTGTCGGGCTGAGAAAAGAATTTTTTAATTTTTCGGAATTTCAATTTTAACCACACATCAAATCACAACAAATCCACTAAGATCCGTAATCCATACACTTCATATCCTCTTCGAGACATCCGTTCAATAGACATCTTCGTGGATTCAACACCAACAACGTCCATGACTGAGATGAATAAAGAGAAGATGCAGAATCCAGAGGTTCAGACAAATACTGAGACTCCAATCAGTAAACCTTCTAACAAGGATTCTACCACCAAAACCGTTCATGCAATCAAATACAAGATGTCGAAAGCAAAAGAAAGATGCATGGAACACATAACGTTGCTTCAGTCACACCTTCAGGTTCTTTCAAGAGAAGACCTAAAAGGCACTCGTCTTGAAATTGGATTCAAACGGGTATTCTTTCTACTATTTGGTCAAGATGTTGAGACATTCATCAGAACGATGCTACTTAATGTGGACCATCTTCAACAAGAACTTGACAGAGACGATTTTCACGAAAATATATCCATGGAGGTCCTTTTAGCTCTCAACAATCAGTTCCAGCAATTCATTGACTCAAGTGGCTTATCCAAAAACGATCGAGAGTTCACAAGCACATACTTTACCAAATATACTCTTGTAGATCTTCAAGCGTTCAAAGAGACACTTCTTCAACATATGAGCAACATAAAGAAGTCAATTGCTGAAAGAACACGCCATCAAAGGCACTTTCAAAGAAGGGTGAATCAAAGACTGATGCAGACGAAAGAGAGCACTGTCGATATAGATCAAGCATTGGATGCTTCTTCGGTTGATACAGAGAGCAGCGGGACAGAATCAGAAACGCAGCATATCAGTACCAGCTCAGGGAATGATCAAACAACCAATGATGCGGATATCAGAACCATTTATGATGATCAGCCAATGGCTATGGTACATTTAAATGCTGAATACGACGTTCCTCAACATACTGAGAAATCTGAACCCATTCTTGACACGTATCTAGTGGAAAAGGTTGATAGCAATACCACACCTGATTCATCAGATACGAGTACTAATGGAGGAGAGACTTCTCAGGATGTTGATTCTAAGATTCACGAGCTTGAAATTCTGTTAGCTCAGAAGACTAAAGATTTTGAGGAAGCCAAACTCGATTTTTCAAAGAAAAATAACAAATTTGAGGCTTACTTTGAAAAACTTGAAAAAGCAAATGTTGTTCTTGAACAAAAATTGGATCGTAAGATTCAAGATTTTAATGTAGAAAAAGAACATTTTGTGAAACAAATAAATTTGTTAGAATCAAAGTTGGCTTCTCAAAATCCAAGTCCTCCGCCTGCTTCATTAACTGAATTATCTGTGCAACCTATCGACACTGTAGAAAGTAATGATACGAATGCTGATAACGCCATATTTGATAATATGAACATTAAGTTAGAACAACGCGTTGCTCAATTACTTCTACAAAATGAGCAATTAAAGGCTCAGATTCAGGAAAAGGTTTTTGCACTGACAGCGGTGAAAAACGAATTAAGGAAGATAAAAGGAAATAGTGTGGATACTATGTTACCAAAACAGTCAGTCTTGGGGAAACCTCCTTTTCAATCATTCAGAAATCGCTCAGTTGCTAGACAACCGAATGCGTTTAAATCTGAACGACTCAAAATGTCGAATCCGAGGTTTGCATCCCAAGTTGACATGCATAGCAAGTTGCCTAAACCAGTCACTCCACAATCTAGACCGACCTTAAGACAAACTGCTTCTGCAAAACCCGATCACATGAATGCTTCAAGCAACTTTAGATCTAGCTCCAAGAACATGCCTAGGCGTAGTTCAAATGACACGGGTCATAAAAGCTATCTAGAGGATGCTAAAAACAAGACACAAGCAAGAGATAGGACCAAACCACAACCTAGGAGCGTTGTTCACACATCTAGGAATTCTAGACCCTTCTATGATGTGCACAATTCTGCCAACCCTAGGAACTCTAGAGCCTTCTCAGATGCTAAGCACTTTGTTTGCACGAAATGTAACAAATGCGTGTTTAATTCCATTCATGATGATTGTATCACTAAAGTCCTGAACAAGGTGAACCAAAAAGCTAGAGCACCTCACAGATGGAACCCTAAAGGAAATAGGTTTTCTCCAACTAAGTCTTCCGCTGTGCATGAGAAACCTATGACTCCTAGATCCCTTAGGTGGATACCAACGGGTAGAACCTTTAAAACAATTGGTCTTAGGTGGGTTCCTACAGGAAAGATATTTCCCTTTAGCACAAAAAAGGTTCAAAGTGAACCCCAACACGGTTCTCACAAAGATATCACTAACCCACATGCAAGCATACAAACTACTGATAAAAGTGCAGGTAATAAAGTAACGATTCAACAAGAACACAAAGGTTTTCCATATTCATATCGTTCAACAAAAGACACTCTCAGAGTTTGGTTGTTGAAGAAGCAGATATCAGAGAAGTACGTGTCTCAAGGGTTTCACAAGTAAGATTCAAGATGACTTACAGTCACATTTCAGGCTGTAACTCGAACGTCAAAGAAAGGGAACTTTATCTCTTCAAACGATAAGTTACCCTCAAAACGAGAAATTAATATTTCTCGGACACGAGCTTCTCTTAAAACTATTCAAAAGTTTTTAGCTCGTGTACAAGGCTTATAGTCAAATTACAGACTGTAACCCGGGCTCACAAGACAGGAAAGTTCATCCCAAGTATGACTTATCCTCAAAACGAGAAATTTGATTTTTCTCTCATAATGACTTCTAGGCGCATCACAGCTTAGAACTCGGACCTCAACTAAGGAAAGTTTATCTCGGACGATAACTTATCCTTCTCAACGAGAAATTCATATTTCTCGGTCATGAGCTTCTCATAAAAACATTCAAAGTTTTTAAGTTCATGAAAACGATTTCTAAGTAAATGTCAGCTTAGAACTCGAACTTCAACTTAAGGAAAGTTTATCACGGATGATAACTTATCCTTCACAACGGGAAATTTATTTTTCTCGGTCATGAGCTAGTCACAAAACAATCAAAGTTTTGAGCTCATGAAAAACGGACCCGAAAGGGGAGTGTACGTTTCAGTGCGCTTTCCCTAATCAATAGAAGAGAAGTCTTCTATCCTGATTATTTTAAAACCGTTGAACACAATTTTTCAAGAATTTCTCAAAAGGTTTTTCTAAATCTTTCAAAATTGTGTGTTCAACACTCCCTTCCTCATAATAGGTTTTTATATCTAAAAATGTCATATGTTATTTTGATCAATTTTTGAGGGGGAGCGTTTTAAAATCAAGCCTTTTAATGTTGTTGGGTACATCTCTAAAATTGTCATATTTTATGTATCCAACACATTCCGAAAATGATATAAAATTGTCAAATGTAATATATTATATCGGAAAAGGCATCTCAACTCCGTACCTCAACATATTTTGTGGTGTCGTTTTTCTAAAAATTTTGTCAAATTTTGTCTCAAGACACACATATATTGTTGAGGGGGAGCGACCCGACTGAAAATGTTCCATGATTCATGCGTGCACACATGTTTCTCTCCCAACGATTTTTCGGAAAATGTCATATTTTAATCAATTGGTATCTCTAATATTATATTTTTATATTAGAGATAGGGGGAGAAAATGTGATTAAAATGTAATATATCGCAACATGTGATCTTAAAGACTCAAGTGCAACTCTTTCCTTCATATGCCAAACTATTTCGTATATCGATGCATGTGTGTAGGGGGAGCTTTTCGGAAATGTAAAACTTTCAAGTGTAAAAAGTTTTGATTTTTATCAAGCACTTTGAATGGTTTTCAATGGTTTTATGGTTACGATCTTTACCCAAAACAACCTACTATCCACGACGGAACGATGGAGTCAAAAGGTGGTTTAGGATAGGAAACTAAGTCCTATGATCCAACCAGAACCGGAGGGATCTACCCAAGGACATTCCATAGCTAGAAATAGTTGTCCTTAGGAAAGATGGAGTGGAATGAAGCTGAATGCGGACCAAGTACTTAAGTTAGCACTGGAACAATCACAACAAGGTGCTAATGATGACGTATTGGTAAGCATTGAAGGAGTTGAATATTCTATGCAACTTAGGCAGAAACCGGGTCAATACATCTATTGAAGACAAGTCATCATGGACCCAGTGATGCAATGCACAACCCTTCCCAGCCATTCGAGTTTCTCTCAAAAGAAACTTGTCTCATTGTCACGGAGATCAACACGTATCTATTGACTTTCTCACTCCGAGTCAGTTAATATTGAAAAGGTGGCAGTCTGCTCCAGCCTCCGATTACCAAAATGCACTTATTGAGTCTAGAGCCAAACGAGATCTATCTATCATCTCATTAGGACACAATCGAGTCCTACGCATTATCCTTGTGATATTGCCAGAACATCTGAGTGATACGATTCACAATGAAGATGGAAATCCTGCTTGAGCCAGCATTAAACAAGCTCATGGTAGGTAACTTGTGCGATTCTACACGAATCAAACTTGTGAGAACTGGAAAGCAACTAAGTTTCGATTCTTAATTGATTCAAACTTGATTCCAGGTTTCTTCGCAAAATCCATGTGATCTTGCCAGAACATTCAGAGTGACACTCATTAGTGTTCACAGTGATGAATGGAAATCCTTCCAGTGTCAACATCAAACAGCACTGCGGTAGGTAACTCGCAAGATTCTCTATGAATCAAGCTTGTGACAAACTGGAAAGCAACAATGGTGCGATTCTTTTAGAATCAAACTTGTTCCAGGAAATCTGAATTGACGACTCTAATCAGACGGATAATTTATCCTTATGATTCACTCTTTACGTTCGCAGTCTGCTTTGAGACGGTCGAGTAAAGAGAACTGGCTACTACCGCCGGGAAACCCTGTCAAGGAGGTTCTTAATCGAATCTATCTGATCACAGGTACGGTATTTAATACCGTTTAACGGTCTTCACCGACCGGAGGTAAAACGCTACCGAGTTAGGGTGAAATGTTCAAAGCCATTTCATCCGTGTCTATATATGTTGATGCATATCAAGAAGGTGGCGTAGCTGTGCAACCGATGTCGATTCAGAAGTCACAAGAGCACGAGATGGCGATAATCAAGATACCTAAGAACGTAAGAATGAAATAGGTCATCTTAATCACAAGGAGTACAGATGAAGATCTCAAGCACTCAAAGTCAAATGACAAAGGCTCAAGATAAAGATCACGAAAGCATGAAGGAACAAAGCTGTTACAAACAAGATCAAGACCAAGATACAAGACCAAAGCAGGAAGATCTCCTCTACAAGAATGTATTCACTCAATCATCTTATGCTTTTTAAGCTTTTTAAGATGACCGATACATTGGGGGAGATTGTTAGCCTTATATTTTATATAGTCGAACAAGAATGTAATAGGTCATCTTAGTCGTTATTGGTCATGTATTGTAATAGGCTAGTCGGGAAAACCGGGCTTGGACTTTAAGCTAATATTGTATAAGTTAGGGGCGTAAGCCCAAAAGAAAGCCAAGCCCGGCCCAAGATGAAGCCCACAAAGGCCTTAGTGCCGTGGGGTATATAACCCTCTTTCACATGTGAAAGAGGGTGTTGGTTCATTTCATTAAACACATAGTTTTAGTGTAAACCTTCCACTTCTCTCTCTACTTTCTCTCTCTACTTTTCTTCTCTTTCTTTCTCTAAGAATCTTGTGTTATGGATTGATTGGGAACAACAAAAAGTGAAAAGGGGAAACTATTTATATGAAGAAGAGAGACATTGAAGTGACATAGCACAAGTTCCCATGTAAAATCTCCACCGTTGAAAAAGGGGGTAGACACGTGGAAGCAGATCCTTGGTGGCGAAGCCCTAGTGGCCGACAAGGCAGGAACCCAAAAGACAAAACCCATTAATGCAAGGTCAGAGAAGCGGCTTGCATTAATTGGGCCCATTACTGTTTGAAGAGCACGTATTTTAAAGTATCACACCGTTAGCTTGTCCTAACGCTATGATACTGGGGGGGACATGTTCGCGTATGTCTCCGGTCAACGCTTCCGGAGAGCGTACCCTTCCTCGCCCCAAAACTGGAACCCTGGAGCATTTAATAAGGGTGACCTGTGAACAGTAGAGCATTTAATGAATTAGCATTGGGCTGAGGAAAAAGAAAAAGGCGCCCATCCTAGTATCCAGGGGGCTTCCGTCTATCCTTTGGGTAAAGGGAAACACCTCCGCCCTTGGGACAATAAATCCCTCGATTGTGGGGATTTGGCTAACCTAGGTTTTGAGACCTAGTCTATTGACGTGACTACACATACATGTATGTACTATGAAGTAGTATAAATACCCCCACATTTAACACACACACCAACTCATTCTCAATACCACCATTAATATATATTTCACCCTTCGGTATTCTATACCGGATATCACTTGTGTGACAGTCACTTACTCTCACACCGGAGCTTGGTCCCGGGGTCAAACCCTGGACGAGTTAACGTGTGTTGCTCTGTGTTTCCTAGGTTCAAGGTCAAGAGACAAGCACACCTTCGAGACTGTCGAGGCAAAGTCGTTAGCAATAGCCTAGCTGGAAGATTTTGTTTGAACAACAAACAAATGGTTTTGTTAATGAATGGCATATGATTTGAACTCTGTTACTATATGCGCTAATTCTTGAAGCACCGTCACTATTTTTTAGAAGGTAAATTTTCAACAACAGACAACAACTTTTATAATACCAACATTGCTTTTCTAGAGATGCATAAAGGTTAGATAATGAATCTAGAATAAGGCTTTCAAATAGAGATTAGTTAAATCCAATTAGTGTTGACACAAAAGAAAAAGAATTTATCTGGCAGTTTGAATTTATTTGTAATCTCATTTCACCACTTTCAAATGCACGTTCAAATGTTAAAAGGAGCAGATAACTTAAAACAAATAGTCAAAACCGCTCCAAAGTAAAAAAGCACCCGAAAACGCAAATACAGCAGACATGATTCAAAGCTTCATATCTTTATTAGCTATTTTTTAAAATGTTTTATAGTTCAAGATTCATTAAATTATGTATTAACTTTTGAAGATTAAAACTTAAAACTATTTATATAGAAAAATCACTGTTAGCACATGTGTGAAAAAAAACTATGAATGACGCACAACATAACAAAGATATTGATTTGTGTTGAACGATGTAATGGTGAGTTTCTTAAGAGAACATAACTTTGATTAATCATCCAACAAAAACATCAAGAAGTGTCGTTTTTTGAGCACCACATACGTATTTTAATATGAATCAAAACATTACCGTATAGAAGATTTTCTACATGTAAAGCCGTGGATAAAGCGGAGCTTTAGGGTCTGCAGATGCTATAGGAGATGAAAAGGTTGTCAATTTTGGCTGCAATTTCAAAAAGAAACTAGTGAGTGAGAGTCTAGCAGCATAAACCAATATGTATTGAAAATACTTACATGCTCCAACCCATTAGTAATGTGTCTGTATCATATTATTCTTATCTTTCTTAGATTTATCTAAAGTGGGTCAAATCAAAGAATTTAGCCATAAGATAAATGGGTCAAATGCTTAAGACCTGCAGGTCACTCAATGTATCTCGGTAAAAGCTTTAAACTTTGTTCCCCATATATGGCCATACATATATTTCTTCTCTTCCATTTCATAATCGCATGTATAGTCTTAAATGAAACCATAGCTGATCCTACCCTTTTTTTTATGTGCACTACATATGAAAAACAAAAATGCGATGTCGTCTAATGGGACAAAGTGGGTTGCAAGACTACATGCAAGCATTTCACCACCACCCAATATAGCAACTGTAAGGCCCACGTATTCCCGTACCAGAAGAATATGAACTCATATATTGTGGACGTAATCTCGACATTGCTTCTAATACTTGTGTAAATAAACGAAAGTCGAAGGGCCAAACTTGTGAAGTAGATAGTTTATAACCGTCATTCTGTTAAAGTTAGTTATTTATTCGGTTATGAATTTTACCGAAAGGACACGATGGTTTGTGTAGTTATGTGTCGTTTGGGTAAGTATAAATACCCATGGAAAACAAGTCTGTAAAAAAAAGAATCCTATCATTTTAGTATTTTTATAGTGATTGTAAACATATTCTGATTAAATAATAATTGAGTGATTCAATTACACGATTCGCCTTTCTCATTTATAATCAAGATCGGGACAACAGTGGCATCAGAGCAAGGTTGAGAGATCGAAGGAAGAAAGGCCGAGGGATTCCAACTATCAAGAATAAACTGATCGAGAGAGAAAGAGAAGGAGCAACAAAGAGACGCGACGGTCTCAAGGAGGAAGAAACAAAGACAGCGATTGTCAAAAAAAGAGAAAGACATACCCGGTTGTGCGAAGGAGAAACCACCGCCGTGTGCTTCCCGCAAAAAGAAAAAGGGCGACTAGAGTTTGCCCTAATTTAATAGGAAGAAGGAGAGTCTTTTGTTGTTGGGTTGTTGTGTTTGGGCCTAAGAACACGCACAAAGGATTTGCTACAAGATATACAGGTTCTATTTTTACAAGTGATAGTATTTATCTTCTAGTAGTAGAATAGATCAAATCGGAAATTATGACGGGAGATAAAAACGAAAACAGAGTTGTTTTCACCACGTCGTTACAAACATATCAATGCCCAGTTCTAAGCAATACAAACTATACACTATGGGCATTAAGAATGAAGAAGATTTTAATGGCAAATGGAGTATGGGAGTTAGTAGAAGGAACAAGTACATCAAAAGAGATTGATGTAAAAAGGGATAGTTCGGCGTCATCATACCTATTCCAAGGGTTACCAGAAGATTTGCAAATGCAAGTTGCGGGCTGTGAGACAGCAAAAGAAATATGGGACTCACTAAAGGCCAGATTTATTGGGACACAAGATGTCCAACAGGCACACTCGCAACAACTTAAATCATAATTTGAGAGGCTTTTGATGAAAGAAGATGAATCAATAGATTCATTTGCCGGAAAATTGATGAGTATTGTTACAAAGGCTGCCACATGTGGATTAACGTTTGACGAACAAACATAAGTACGGAAAGTACTTAATGCAGTACCAGACAAATTCCTGCCTGTAGTAGCGACCATCGAGATGATTGTTGATTTTAAAACCGTGAAGTTGGAGGAGATTATTGGGAAACTTAAGACTTATGAAGAAAGGATTAAGTTTAGAAAAGAAAGACAAGAAGATGATGGTGAGAATTTGTTGCTCACGCGTCAAGGGAACGACAAAAAGTATAAACCGCGAAGGAATGGTGATAAGTCGCGAATAAATTGTTACAAGTGTGGAAAACTTGGGCACTATGCTTATGAATGTCCGAACAAGAAAAAGGAGGAAGTTGAGGCACTTTTAGTAGAAGATGACAATGAAACATCACTGCTAATGTGCAAAATTGATGAATATTAGAATGATGGAAGGTTTGGTCGTGTGATACGATCAAAGAAAAGTCGTGTGATGCGAAATGATACTGAAGGAAGGATGTGTGAAATAACCAAGTTAGCCATGTGATATGATTTGTGAAGGATCAAAAGGATTCTGTGAAAGAATTAAAGTGGAGGATGTTTTATTCATGTGATGTGAATTGGTGAAAAATTTTGTGTGAAGCAACCGCAAATGAAGAAAGACGGTGTGATGCCAAAGATGAAGAGACAACAGTGTGCGTTGGCTCGTTTGAAGAAAACAAACCGCGAAGAGCTTGTTGTGTGAAGCAAGACTTAATCTGTGCTAGATTGGATGTTCAACAAAAGTAAAGAAAGTTCATGTGATTTGATGAAGTTGAAGAATGAAGACGGTGTGAAGCCATCAAATGTTTATTCAAGATCTAGGACGAAGCAACGATCAAGATTAGGGAGGAGAATGTGGACGTAATCTCGACATTGCTTCTAATACTTGTGTAAATAAACAAAAGTCGAAGGGCCAAACTTGTGAAGTAGATAGTTTGTAAAACCCGTATTTAATTGATGATATTAAATACACAGTTGAATTTTAATAAACAATTCACAACAGAATATATTTACGAGGATTTATTTACGAACACGTAAGCAATGTTTAAAATTCATGAATATTAAATTCACACAGTCTCTGTTTAATTAAGATCGTGATGTAATTAATTATTTTGGAAATAATTCAGAAAATAATTATTCAGTATTACGTACATATTTATTTTCAGTAAAATGAATAAATACATAAAGAGATTTAAAACACGAGCACGTAAAATATTAAGCGAAATGGAAACATCATTATGCATATGTCGGGCTTGGGCTGCGTTTCAAATACCAAGACAACAAGGGAGTGTTGGGCTTTCAGCCCAAGTCCAAGTACAAAAAAAAAATAAAACAAACGGGGTACCCCCCCCTTTCTTTTCTCACGAACAGTAACACAAAACCAATTAGGGTTTTGTTGTTGGAATGCCGCCAGTTCAAAAAAAAAAAAAAGGTTTGGTTCGATTCTAATCTATGAGTTCGTGAATCTTCGTTAATCCTCAAGCACACCAATCTCATATAACGGTATTCCCTTTCTTTTACCTTCATAAATCATGAATTTAGGGTTTACATCAAGAACACACGAAGTGGTAATATTAAACCCAGAATCAATCCATTTTAGACAGGTTTTGGGTGTTAATCGCGAAAACCGACATTCCACTGACCCTCGGTGGGTTCTTGGTATGTACAGCCGAGACCTATAAGGTCTCGGTGATGCTTTGGTGACCAGCCGCGAGTCAATAACCCAAACAGGGGGTAACTGGGAAATTAGGGGGCGTTTGGTTTAAGGACAGTGGGAAACAAGCGTAATCCAAGGGTTTTTTTGGTTCGAAAACAGTAAGTGCAGGCGATAAGGGTGCGTTTGGGTCTGCATCATCAGCAGGGGCTGTTTGGGATTGTGAAACAGGGGGAACTAAATAAGGAACAGTAGGAACTTAGACAAACGATGGGAACAGAATCAGTAGCAGTGGGAACACTAAGAGTAACAGTGGGAACCGTATACTAGCAGTGGGAAAACTGCATTGGCAGTGGGAAAATAAACAAAACAGTGGGAACCACGAATTAATTTAATTTTGTAAATTATTTTTTAAGTGAGTTATATGAATAAATTACTTATATTATCCAATTTTGTTTATCTAATTAATAAAATTAAATTAATTCTACCTTTCATTTTTATCCTATTAAAAAAAAACTTATGATTTATAAATAATTTTATTTAAAGATATTAAATTGGAAATATTTGAAGATAGAAAACTTTCAATAATAACGAGTTACTATGTATAGCAATACCGGGGTATACATTTTACGATAATCAGAAATACCGAATACATTAAATTAGTAATATTTACGAACAGTCAGGACTTATCAGATTATATACGATCAACATTTCAAGAATAATTTTAATCCAACGAAAACAGTAAGAGCAGTAAAATAAATAAACATCAGTCAACTTATTTTCACGTACATTATTTATGTAGTATCCGTGAAGTCGGAGTCGATCCTGCAGCTTCATTATCGGACATGAGGTACGGATTCTCCGTCCTTTCAGTAAGGACTTCCTTTCTATGCATGATTAGGATTTCCCGTCTTCAGCCAAATGTTTTTCCCCAGTATATGTTTAAGTTTATCAGTAATCATATTAATAACTAAATAAATTGCCTGAGCATTATATACAAGCACAACCAGTTTATGTACTAGTTACGGAGGTACCGTAACCACGACACTAGAGGCACCGGTGTCGTGACTCACATGCAGGAGAGTGATATCCTGCATCGTTCCACTCAGCTCAGCTTGGCCATTTTATCAGTATTTTAGTGGGGCGTATGGATGCATCCTAGGCTTATATGTGTTACAAGTTATCATGGTGAATGTGATGTGTGCTCTACATCCTTCATATTGGAGCTGATCCCTCCACCCAGCACAGTTAATTAGAGGTCACCCCTCTACAGCATGACGAGGTCACCCCTCTAGTTATTCATGCACAGTTGTTACAGCACGTGACCTATATAAGCTCTGGCAAATAAAATACATTAAATGCATGTTTTCAGAATTAATAGTTATATTTCAGTATCAGTATATATGAACCGGGTTTCTCAGATTTTATGCAGAGTTCTACCACATGTTACATATCAGTCTTACAGCTTCAGTATTCTATCGTCTGTTTCATTCAGTATATTCTTATCATGTTTTATATCCGTTCACTGAGCGTTATGCTCAGCCGTAGTTCCTTTCATGTTCTAACGGCAGGTACACCAGGACGCTCTTAGGATTCTGAGAGCATGTGCATTTGGATGGAAGCTATCCAGACTTCTTACTTTATGCATTTCTTACATTATTCTGCTTATTTGGACATTGTTTAATCCTTTTATTCAGTATTTTACTTTTCATGTTTTGGGCTTATGTTTGGATTGCCGATGTTTGATTCCGGTATTTCCTTTATGGTCAGTTAATGTTTTAGGACATTTACCTTATGCTTTGATGACACGCCATAAATACACGTAACGGTCCACTTATCCAAGTGGGGTGTTACATAGTTTATAACCGTCATTCTGTTAAAGTTAGTTATTTATTCGGTTATGAATTTTACCGAAAGGACACGATGGTTTGTGTAGCTATGTGTCGTTTGGGTAAGTATAAATACCCATGGAAAACAAGTCTGTAAAAAAAGAATCCTATCATTTTAGTATTTTTATAGTGATTGTAAACATATTCTGATTAAATAATAATTGAGTGATTCAATTACACGATTCGCCTTTCTCATTTATAATCAAGATCGGGACAACATATATCACATGTATACTATGCACATAGACTAATATATGATCAGTTAAGCTACTGTATTATCGAGACTAAGAGGGCCAAATAGGAAACATATTTTGGAGGTTGTTTCATTCTAGGACTAACCATATCATGAAATATGTGGGTGCTCAACGATATACCCTACCTTTCATGTCCTAGGGATAATATTATTTCGTGATCGGAAAAACCCTAATGTAGTTCATGTCATTGCGAAAACTTGTAAAATGATAGTACCAAACACTTAATGAATTAAGGAATGCATATAATATGTGTGAGAGTACATGGAGGCCTAATTAATAGTATCTTCATGATAAAAAATATTGTAAGAGAGATACCGAATTATGTGTAGCAACTCAAAATCTACCTTGTATTAATGCGCATGCACCACCTCCCGTTATAATTCATCTAAGGAGTGATACCTTCAAGTATAATTTCAAGTTACCTAAAAAATACATATCATAATCAACAACACATAAAAGTATACTGGTATTAAATAGTCAGTTGACAAATTTTATTCACAATTAACTATTTAGTAAAAAGAAAGAACTGTTGCAAGAGCCGCTTACATGGGCTTAGTGTATGTTGGCATCAGATAACTCAATCTAAATACTTTCAAAGAAAAATTTCCACTTAGTTTCCAGTTACCTGGTACAAAAGATCTCATCAGATAAGCAATAAAGCACTATAAATATTCAGAACGAAAAACCATAAATATTCCAAACGAAAAAAAAACATGCGCGTAAGAGTGGTTAGTATCTTATGACCAACTTTTGTTTTTAATAGTTGCTACTACTTCGGTAACATTCGTCGATCAATATTATATACAACAAAAGGTTTAAATTCTCTACAAAGATTAAATATTGTGTCTAATGTGAAAGATACCTTCAAGTATAATTTCAAGTTAACTTAAAAATACAGATCGTAAACAACAACACATAAAAGTATACTGTATTCAATAGTCAGTTGAACTATTTAGCTAACTTCAGTTTATTATATATTATCAATTACACACATATGAAACTCAAGTGCCTTTTTTTTCTCGCTTTTGATACTTCCTTAAAGTTTATGGACATAAAATTAATAGTCGTATGATCGGATCGAACTCAGAATTACTGGATTGCACACAATACGTAAATGGTTAATTTTATTTATTAAATATCAAATATCAAATCAAATCAAATCAAATCAAATCAGATCAAAAACCCTTATATAGGAAGGAAGGTGAAACAATACCTTAAATACAATATTCTATAAAAATGACACATGTAATTCATTAAAGGGTTTTCATAAAATGCTTCAAAAAGAAAATAAGAATTACAAATGATGCCTTAAATACAAAATTCTATAAAATATATATAAGGAAGGATGGTGAAACAATGCCTTAAATACAAAATACTATAAAAATGACACATTTGTTTCCATAAAATGCTTCAAAAAGAAAATAGGAATTACAAATGATGTCTTAAATATAAAATTCTAAAAATAACACATGTAGTTCATTAAATGATTTCCATAAAATGCTTCAAAAATAAAATATGAATTACAAATGATGCCTTAAATACAAAATTCTATAAAAATATATAAGGAATGATGGTGAAACAATACCTTAAATACAAAATTATATAAATGACACATGTGTTTCCATAAAATGCTTCAAAAAGAAAATAGGAATTACAAATGATGTCTTAAATACAAAATTCTATAAAAATGAATATGTAATTCATTAAAATGATTCCATAAAATGCTTCAAAAAGAAAATAGGAATTACAAATGATTCACAATAGTTCAACTTACTAAAACGAAAATATATTTAGATATTCGGACTGTCAAGTTATGGACTGGGCTATATACTGTTGCTAGATTATACACGTGACAAAAAATTAACAGGAATGAGCTTTTTTGAGCTTATTTTTGCTAGAATACATTTTACCACAAAACTTACAAAACAAAATAATTTCTAAAAAATATTTAACTATAATGTTTTGCTAACAAAAAAAAAACTTAACAATAATATTAGTTTCAAAATTTTTTTATGTAAAAAAGGTTATTCATAACATTAACATATACAAGATTTATTACCTCATAAAATTCAAAAATACATAAAATATTTATACAATATTATGAAAATTCTAAAATATTTTAATGTAACAAACTTATTCATAACGTTAACTTATGCAAATTCAATTAACTCATAATATTCATAAATAAATAAAATATCTTAAGCTATGTTATTTTTGTTCATTCTATGCTACATTATTAAAATATTAATTTCATAACTAACACTACATATACTAAACTTCTAATACAAACACACATAACTTCAATTTTTATTAAAAATATATACTTAAAACTAGCCTGTCCACCGGACGGGTCTAAAGGCTAGTATATTATATATATTTATTAAATCAAATCGAACTTAACTAAACAATGGTTAAATAAATTAAGAGTTAAGTTAAATAACCATTATGGAATTATAGAAGGAAAAGGAAAGCGGAAAAGTTCTGGAAACACCCTTTGGGTGTGGTTCGACCGACGGCCAAAGGAGGGGCAAATGGAAACTTTTGTTTCCTAATTTATGTTTACTTGGTGATCAAGTTTTGTTAAGCACTATATAAACACCCATAACCAGCGACGTACCCACATGGGAGCTGGGTGTGGCACGGGCTACACCCCATTTTAGGTTATGAAAGGTAAATTTGTTAAAAGATAATGCTTTTCACGATACGTGCAACACTAATTTTTACGTAATATAAGACAACTTTAGTACTAATAATTATAGAAAAAAATGTGCAACACCCTATTATAAGTTCCGAGTCCGCCACTGCCCATAACCCCTCATAATTTACTCCATCCCTTCTCCCCTTTCTCTCTTGCGATCGACCAAACCAAACGCACCTTAGAGTTCTTTGGTTTTTGATTTTGCTTAAATTCCACAAGCGTTGAAGTTCCGGTTTGCAAGTGCTAGACTCACGGTTAGCCCGTTGCATTACGTGTGTACAAGAGCGTAATATAGTTTTGCTTTAAACTATATGTTGGTATTGTTCTTCATAAACCCTAATTGGCGATTCGTCGGTTATCTTGTGGATCTACGCTAGGATAAAGGTATGTAACCCTAATTGATTAATTATAATTGTGTTATTATGATCTTGTTAAATCACTTCCGCTATAATGTGCTTTGATCTTTGTTATGATTATATAATTGTTATGAATATTATAAACCTTCACTTCTGTCATACCAGCAACACATTTTTTCTTAATATGTATTGGTATATGTTGTCAGTCATGTTAAAACGCATTATTTGCACTAAGTGTTGATCATTATTTTTCATGAGAATTATTCGTATGAAAAGAGAAAAAACCTTGTAAGAAATGAACATACCTCAAGATAATGTGATAAGTCAATATCATACAAACCAATCTGCATCACGCTTGAAGCAATTAGCTAGTGCCTATCAGTCAAAACATCATACTGATTTTGAAAGATATGAAATAGTTAAAATCAAGAAAAAGCATTAAAATAAAACTATGATTAATGGACCTTAAAAAGATTAAGAATGTTTTTAGTATAGTGTAAGTCTACGTCAACACTCTATTTACTAATGACACTTAAAGAGTCATCTTATCAAACGTCTTATGTACATACACATGGACTTTTTGAATACTCAATAAAAGAGAAAAAGGAGTACCTTTTGAGTTGCTTGGATTGATGGTTCCAACTTCGAACGCCTAATCTATCAAACAAAAAAAACAATTATAAAAATATTCAAAATAGCAATCTACAATGAGACACACCTCATGATTTGCAAAAAAAAAAAAAAAAGTATCCTTGAAAAAACAAATCATTTTTAAGTCTACACATAAGATTTGAATTAATAGAATGAATTTTGCGAATACTCAATTACCAACAATAAGAAGATTAATACCTGAAACATGAATGGAACTAAAGCTTCAAGTAGTGTAGACTTTGTGATGATGATGCTAGGGTTCGTGGACGGGGGTTTGGGGTTTGATAATGAAACCATGAGTTATTAGCTTTGAAGAAAATTTAATTATGCCCGCAAATTATGTTAGAAGCTTCGATTATTTTTTGGCTTCTTGTGTAAGCCTTAGACATTTTCATTTCAATTAGTATTAAGAATCTTACTAAAAATAGTCTAAATACAATGTAAAATTACTAAGTTAGACATTCTTAAATTTCAGAAAACTTTTTTAAAGGGGTATTTATTGTCTTTTTAAACTCTACTTTATTATAATATATAGATGTGTGATACCGAAATGAATATCTCTCGGAAGCAACATGAGACTATAGATTGAACAAAGAAGTTTCCGGGCCTTCCCTACATAGAAAGGTCCTTTAAACCGAGAGCCTTTGATTGAAAATAGAATAAGACAACATTCGACTACACGACTGGGTAAGAGACTAATTTGACACTGGACTTAAGATCCTCATAGAACCTGATCATTCATATATTTTAATCTAATGGTTGTTAGAACTATTACCAACCATATATACATCTAAAAATATATTCTCATACATTCATTCTCTACCTAACTTTCTATTTCCTCAAAACACAAATATACCTTATCTCTTCAAAACACAACAAGTAAAAACAAAACCACCACCTAAAACTTAAAAAAACATCACCAGAACTTCAACCGATCATCAGAAAACCAAAACTCGTCTTCGATTACCGTAATCACACACGTCACCTCACCAATGATTTACTTGAAAGTGACATCTATGATTTGTTAAAACTATATGAAAATCAATAATTGTAAAAAAAATAGATCCGGAAAAGAATGTTATTGAATTAAAGAATATTCTTGAAGTAGATCTACGTTGCTGAATCGAAGAATACAAAAACAAGTTGTTGAAGATGATTTACCAGAAGAATTTCAGACCTAGAAGTTGTTGTAGAAAAAATTGCAAGAAAAATCACACGTGATTTTATCGTTGTAGTGTTTTGTAATGAAAAAATGTAAATCACATCTGATTTTCTCTTTATTTTTGTAAATAAAGCAAACGAGGTTGTTTGGATATAGACAGGATCAAATCAAATGTGATTTTGTTGTTGTAGTATTCTATTAAGAAAAAATGTCAATTAGTTCTTGTAAAGTGAAGGAATAAGACTATTTTTTATATAGAAAAGGATAAATCCACGTGATTTTGGTGTTGCATATGAAAGGAAAAATAAGATACGAATTTTGTAAAATTACGTGTGATTTTTGTAAAATTACATGTGATTTTATAAAATTACATGTGATTTTTGTAAAATTGCATGTGATTGTACCAAATAAGAATAGATTTTGATTTCTAAATAAATGAATCACATATGATTTTAGTAAACTTACATGTGAGTTGCTCTTTGTTTTGTCATATTTTGTTATGAGAAAATGTAAACTAAATGTGAATTTTTCTTTTTATTATAAACTGAATCACTTATGATTTATTTTTGATATAAAAATGACAATGATAGACATTAGATTTGTTACTTGAAGTATGAAGTGTGTGAGATTTTTTTTATCAAAATCACACGTAATTCGTGTGTACATCACATGTGATTTGTGTGAATCACATGTGATTTGAGTGAATCACATGTGATTTGTGTGTGAATCACATGTGATTTGTGTGAATTACATGTGATTTATACATAAATCAAATATAAAAAATTTGTTCCTTATTTCTTACGTTGTTATATGGTATTATGTGTTGTTTTTACAGAACCTGAAAAAACTGTACGTAAAAATCCGTCACATACTCGAGAAATGTGATTTGAAAGAAAGGTGATGGAAAAATAGAAGAGAAGTCATTTGAAGTTATAGTGGAGTCGAAAAAGAATTGTCAACATTGTCGATAAAAGTTTTTTGAAGTTAAAAAAACTTTTGTTTAAATTTACTTTTCATTTTTCTATATAATTTCTTTAAATTATTTTACAAAATATTTTATTGAATATAGAGTGCACTTTTACTTTAATGCATTGAATTCTCATGTTATTGATGATGAATTTTTTGTTTTTTATGCTATTTTTAAGTTTAAAACACAACACAATACTCAATTCATAAAATATGACACGTAATAAAATTATCTTAAACTAAAGTATAAAAGTACTAAAAAAACACATGTAAATAATAGAAAATCACATGTGATTTACCATATACATGGTTTATAACAATGACATCAAACTCTTTGCGTTACATAATCATCGACCTAATTTTTAAGATGCTTAGCCGATTCAGACATCCTCTATGCATACACATTCAACTTATCTAACGATATTATCGCAACGTACTTGAAATTTAAACACTTCAAACGTTTCAAACGCAACATGTGTGTCAATCACATGTAATTCGTGTGTGAATCACATGTGATTCGTGTGTGAATCATATGTGATTCGTTTGTGAATCACATGTGATTCATGTAAACAATTATTTAACTAAACAAATAAAATTACAAACTTGGGTTGCTCTTCTATACTTTCACCAACCATAGCACAAGCCTCGGGTCTCCTCTATACTTTCACCAACCATCTCGAATCCTCAGAACTCACGTTACTCACGTGACCATTTGACGAACCTGCATTAAAACCCAAATCGAGATCAAAACTCCCAAAGCATAACTACTTAACTGATATGGATAAAGTACAAATAAGTCTATCACAAAAAAAAACCTTGTAAATCATATCATACCACTGAAACTAAATTGTTTATTGAAACACATGTTTGTAATTATTAACATTCTTTTTGTAAAAAATGTATAAGAATGTCATTAACAAAAACTATACGGTAGTACGTGTACTGCTATAGCCCATTCAAATATCATGAAAGTTTTAATTGTGCATACAAAGTGCATAGGGAAATTTCTACTAGTTTGAGTATAAAGTCAAATACCATGAAAAGCAAAAGAGAAATAAATAAATAAAAAACTAACTTTTTATAAACATCTTCAACCATGGGCCCGGGTTTTTCTTTTCAACATCATAAGTCTTTAGATACCACAAATATTACCACATAAAGAAAGTATCCGATTATTGAAAACTCAAGTCGCAATAACTAATCTCTTATGTTCGAGTAGCATACTTTTACTTATAATATCGAATTCTGAAATTTACGTTTATGTGTCATCATCTTATGATGGTCTTTCACAGATAGAATACACAACACTAAAAAACATCAGACTCTTCCTGAAACACCTTGAAGTCGTTCTAAAGAAAAGCAAACTGTAAAATCTTAGTTGTAGCAGCCTTGAAAAAACGATTATACACATCATTAGTAGCACATATAATATTTATGAAAACTAGAGAAAACTAGTAGAAAGTGAAAATTACAAATCATAACTAGAAGCAGATCACACAGGATCTAACAAAGAATCACATGTAATTCAACAATTCATCATAAGCAAAAATAATAAAGAATCTAACAACAGTTGGATTAATAACAAAACTAAGCAAACAAATCAAACAAAAAGCAAAAAAACTTAATACTGTTGAAAAACAAAGATAACAAAACAAACCCTAAAAGTATTATACCATATTCGTAATCAACAAAAACTTGATTATATAAACAAATCAATTAATAAAAAGACAAATATATACCATATGCCGCAAAGGATCAACTGTAGATGCTATTTTTTGATCTCGTAAATCAATTGTATAAGATCAATTTCGATCAACTTTATAAGACTTTGTGTTAGGGTCTGGATAGAATGATCTGAGGATAAAGTGGACAGTGTGTGTGATGTGAGTTTGTGTGTGTAAAGAAATGAAATGAATAATTTGGACCCTGTAAGATGTGGAGAGTGAGCAATGTTAATTTACGTAAATACCCTCCTTATTGAATCTCATCCGTTGAGTGTTTTTTCAAATCAAAGGCTGAGATCGAGTCTTTTCATCTTTTTTGGAACACATTCTAATGGATCTTTTCTATTTGACACTGATGCCAATCAAATAGCAAAATGTATTCATCTGTTAACTATGCAACAATTTGATTACAACAACTCTACCCAATTAGTCTACACACTATGCAACAATTTGATTAGGAAACCTAATATTTGAGCACTTCTCATACGGACATGAGGACACATATGACATGTATATTTCTTAATGGGTTTTGATCTTAAATAATAGTACTAACAAAGTTTTCAAATGTACTGATTTTATATGTGATGTAAAAAGTCTGTCACTATGTATAACAAGCTTTCATGCTTTGTTTTAATATGGGGCCATTATACAAAGATGTTACTATATTTTATAAGAATGTTCATTTAAGTTACTAGAGTTTCATTTTGTTCATACAGGTTACTTATGTTCATAGGTTGGTTAATAATAGCACCTAACATTTATATAAGTTACACTAAAATTACTAAGAGGAAGGGTGATTGTCGAATAACACAAAAAAATATGGTAAATCATGGTGCAATGCATTGTGGATATGACATATGACTTGTTCATATAATAACCATTTAATTATTTACACACTAATATTTAACACTTAAAGTGAGGTCTTTAATATAAAATTATATAAAATTTATATTATTTCACTGATGTTGTATTATCTTAACTTTTTAAATAATTAATAAAACAGGGTTTTTTATTACAAAATTATGATGTGGATATAATAGGTGACATGACTGTACTCAAAAGACGACTTTTGCACTGAAGATGACCTAGCACTTTTTCACCTTACCTTACCAGATACTGTGGCCTCCGTACTCGTTTTCACTTATCTTGGATTCATAAAACCCACCCTTACACTAATCATTTTTTCTATTATTCTTTTCCAAATCACAACAAAATCCACAACACTCCCACCCGCAAAAACGAAGCCGCTAACACAAATCCTTCCTACACGACATCTTCGTCACATATCCCTTCATAACAACATCACCGCCTTCGCCACAATCCTTTAAATCATGTAGCTTTTTGGCGTATCGTTGTTTAAGATGCAACCAATTTTCCATAGCCAAACCCATCACCATCTCAAAATCTCATATGGGGTTTTGATAAGTCGAATAGAGCATCATTGTTATCAACAATATATATTGAAATGAAACAGAGGGGGTGTGTACCAAAAAACAGAAGGGGTATATAGAGTGATGGTAGTCAAAAGGGTTTTGCTTTTGATGGTGATGTTAAAATAAGTACTTTTTCTAAGTTCAATCTCTTGTTTTAGGATTAAATAGTTGTTTATGGTCCCAGTTGACTGATTCTCAAATCAAACTAGTTTCAGTCTAATGAGTTTTAGCTCCCTCATACCATCACAAAATGTATTAGAAGTTGTTACACTATGCTAGGACCTCTGGAATAGGTATTTGTAATAGATAAGCTAGGAGGTATGTAGTTCCTCCTGGTCCTAGTAGTAGTAGGAGCAATCCGTGCTCCTGGTCTAGTATAAAGTCAAACATCATTATTCTTATTAGTTTGTTAGGATATGAATGAGATATGTTACGAAAGGATATGCATATCAGAAGTTACAGGTTTTGATTTAATGTAGTATTAGGGTTTCCTTGTAGTATAAAAGGAACCCATTGGCAGAAGGGTTATACACACCTTTCATCATCAGTATTCATTTCATATTAATAGTAGAAATCCTTAGTAAGGATCAAGTTATTTAGTTGTTATGTTTCTTCTTGTTCATAGCATTTGTATTCCGCACTTATACTGTGTGTTACATTAAGAGTCTCTCTGTGAATAGACTTGTGATTACAGAAGTCGTTCACCATCCTTAACAGGCTACAAGATCCACATCTAGTAGACCCAACAAGTGGTATCAAAGACTGGGAGAGTCTCTTCTCAAGAAGAACCATTTTTTTACTAACATCTTTATTTAATCATGTTTGCTTCTAGTTCTACTGAAATAGGAGAACCAAGCACCACCACAACACAACAAACACAACAAATCGTTGCTACTGTTTCCAATACTAATGGAAAATTCCCACTCTTGAAGAAGGAAGAATATGATAGTTGGGCCATGAAAATGGAGTGCTGGATCACCAATACTGATCTAGAGTTGTGGAAAATTATCCAAAATGGCAACAACAAGAAGAAGACTGGTAGAGACAAGAATGGTCAGATCATCATTCTAGACCCTAAATCTAACGAAGAAATCACTAAAGAAGGAAATCAAAGCAAAAACCATTTTGCTTCAGTCTCTTCCTGATGATCATATGGGTGATTTTTATCACTTGGATGATGCTAGGGAGATTTGGAATGGGATAAAGGCAAGATTTGGAGGGAATGAGGAATCCAAGAAGATGCGCAGATCATTACTGAGAGATGAATTCACAGAATTCAAGATTTCTGAAACAGAAGGTCTTCATCAAGGGTATGATAGGTTTCAAAAGATTCTTAGTCAATTGAATCAACTCAGGTCCAAACCTGAAAATAAAGACATCAATGCCAGGTTCCTTAGAGCCCTGCCTCATTCATGGAATCAGGTAGTCATCTCTCTAAAGGCAAAATGAGGCCTTGAATATCTTTCTTTTGATGACTTGTTTCACAAACTCAAAACCTTTGAGTCGCACATGAGAGGATACTCAAGTGATTCCTTTTCTACTCCTGCTAACTCTGCTTTTGTGAGTTCCATGGGATCTAGTCCAGTGTCTTATGCCAGTAGCCCAGGCTATATTGTGTCATCTCAACATACTTCTTCTCTTGAATCAAAAGCCAAAACTAGTAGCATGGTAGAAGCTGTTCTTCACTCTTTTGTTGCTGATGTTGATCCACAACAGCAGCTTGCTTTTGATAATTTCAAACAGGTTGATAAACTTGACTTGGATGAAATGGATCTAAAATGGCAGATGGCTATGCTCACTCTCCGAGTTCATAAGTTTGAAAAGAAAGTCGGTCGAAAATTCAACTACAACCCAAGAGAGCCAGCCAGATTTGATAGAAGCAAGGTCAGATGCTATAACTGTTAGCAGCAAGGACATTTTGCTAGGGAATGCCCTAACAAAAATGACCAGGAGAAGAACAGGTATTCAGCCTTCAAGGTTCAAGAGCTCAAGGATGAAAAGAAAGCTTTGGTCTCTGTTGACTCCAAGGTTAACTGGAATGATCATCAGACTGCTACCTTGGAATCAGCTGAAGCTTCTATTAATGTATTTTCTATGATTGCTGGGCACTTATCTGATGCAGAGGAAGCAGAAGAATTTGCTCTTATTGGAATTTCGCCTCAGGTACAAAATTGCCCTCTTGGTTGTCATGATAAATATTCAGAACTTTTAACTCAATACAATGAACTCTTAACTCAATACAATGAACTAAATGAACAAAATGATTAATATTTCTTAGAGGTTCAATCATACAAGAGTTCTCTAAAAACTTTGGAACAACAAAAGAAGTGGCTTCAAAATACTCAACGAGAGTATGGGGATAAGATTAGAGTTCTAAGCATTGATTTAGAAAACACCACTAACATGCTTACATATACTGAAAATCTTAACATAAGCAAGAAATGCAAGAAAAATTGGATGCCACACTTTTACGATTTGAAAAACGGGAAAAAGCTCCCAAGAATCTTTCAAAGTTAATAGATAGTAGCATGTCTGGTAGGACTAAGAGAGGGTTAGGGTTTGATAAATATATTGATTCATAAGATGTTTTTGATTTATCTTTTTCGAGTGTTTTTTATCCTGACAAGGAGGAGGAGGGAAAACCTAGTTACAATAGGTTTAAACCAGATGCAGCAACGCATGATGTCCCTCCACCTCTTACAGGAACATTTATGCCCATACCCAGGCATACTGACTTGGATGGATCACAGATGCATGAGTCTACAAAAAGCTCTACTAATACTAATGACTTTGTCTCTTGTACTTTCAATAACAAGGCCAGTGACTATACATCATGTGGTTTAAGTGAAGAGTCAAGACCTTCAAGCCCCAAGACAAATGACCCTGCTCCTACTAGTGCTAGGATGAGTGATGAGAGAGTTGCTTCTGCTTCTACTTCTACTGATTCTAGTTCTAGTTTGTTGAGTTCTAGGAATGTTGATTCTCCTAGATTTGTTTGTAATAAGAATAGCAGTGTGAAACAATGTTATTTGAATAAAAGGTCTTTCAAAACATGCTTTGTTTGTGGTAGTAAATTTCATTTGATTAAGGATTGTGATTTTTATGAGCAAAAGCCTTCTGGTTATCAAGCTTATCCTGCTCCTGGTCAACCAGGAGTTGCTCCTTTTCCTACTAGAAGATTAAATCCATGTGCCCAATCTTATCCTTCTAGTAGAAGGACCTCTCCTTCAGCTTCTAATCTTTGGAGAAGCAATGCTTATGCCTACAATAGACCAACCAGCAACTATTTTCAGAACTTTAATCAGAATTATGCTATTAATTCAGACCAAATGCATTTTGGGTTGGGATATTTGGGTTCTGCTGTTAATCCCTCAGCAGTTTGTTCCTGGTCACAAAATAACACCCATATGATGAACAGGCAACCTAAGAACAACAGTGGATCTCATCAATCTTCTTGGCTATCTACTAAAGATCCACAAGGCAGACTCAAGCCTGAAAAGGTCTGGGTCCCCTTAAGACACTAACTTTTGCATATGACTTTTCTGTTGTTGTAGATTACTCTATACCAAGATCCATCTCTTGGAATAGTAGATATTGGATGCTCTAGGAGCATGACAGGAAATAAAGGACTTTTAACTAACTTTGTACCATTTCAAGGCAGAAAGGTGTACTTCAGAGGTATTGAAGGAAGGATCTCTGGCAAAGGAACCATTCAGACACCTAACCTTAATTTTGAGCAGGTTTACTATGTGGAAGCACTTCAACACCTCAACTTGATCTATATCTCTCAGATTTGTGACAAGAAGCAGTTTGTCCTCTTTACGGATACTGAAGCACTAGTGTTGTCCAAAGACTTTAAGCTATCGGATGACTCCCAAGTTCTACTCAAAATCCCTAGAAGACATAACCTCTATAGCATCAAGCTGAATGAAGTTAATCCTACTGGTCAACTAGCTTGTTTGGTTGCCAAAGCATCAGAAGATGAAGCCACCAAATGGCATAGAAGGATGAGACATGTAAACTTCAAGTGTAACACCCCCAAATTTATACAACTCAATACAGCGGAAGACTAGTTGGTGTTACGGGATAGCACATTACTCACATCATAGACAACACAAAAAAATCGCGTCGTTGATTAATAAAGCATTTCCATTCAAAAATATCAAAGTTACATCGGTCCCAAGTCATTATATTTCATACAAAGTTTTACAAAGTATTTGAATGGAAAATATAGTTTAGGTGCGGGCCATGAATTCTTGTCGTCTTCCCGAGAATTACCTTCAAGTACCTGAGACAAAACATGTTAAAAGAAAAGGTCAGCGATAACGCCGAGTGAATTCATAGAGTTTAATAAAATCCATCAATATAATATCAGTATAAATTTTTTACTGAAAGTCATTTTGTACAAATCTTTGTAATAGGCCATAAAATAGCCAAAGTAATTTTATACAAATCCTTATCGAAAATCATAATATTGGAATTTGCCTTAAAAATCATTATACGAACCAATGTCGTAAAAACATCATACAATACGTCTTACGACGTTGTATAAAGTTAAATAAAAACCGTTATATGATTATGGTTATGAAAACCAAAACACGAACATAATATCAGTAGTATGACCCTGTATTGCTAGTCAGGCAATACATCGTAATTCGGAGCGTCTAATAGTATTTCGTTAGTTTTGGATTATTATAAGCTGCATGACATTGTTACCTTACTAAACCAACAACGGGTAGCTAACCCGATACTCAATTTGCCCATCTAAAGTAGCGTGTCGTCACAAAGGTCACGCTATGGAAATCTTCTCATACATAAATTCGCTTACCAATCAATGTGGCATAACGGGGATCAACCGTCAAGGCGCGAACTGGGGTGATCGTCCCCAAATTGTACTATTAAATGCATAAGCGTCTACCAAATCCCGGTAGTTCACAATTCATGCTAATGGGACTTTTAGTGACATAACCTAACTTTAATAATCCATTTTATTTCATCTATCGGGTCCTTTAATCATTTATCGGGTCATACAATCGGGTCATTCAATCATTCGGGTCCAAATCAATAAACAAACAATCGAGACAAATGGTGTCCTATTTTATAAAAACTAACATGTTATCTCTCTCGCGGGTTTATAAAACATTTCATAAAAACATTGAAAAGAGTGCGAGGCTATGAACTCACGTTGATATGGGAAGGCGGGTTATCGGCAATTCGGACGTACGGTACGTGCTTCAATCACGGAAACCTAGACAAATAATAATCGATCTTAGACTCATGTCCAATAACTTTATAAAAATAACAATTATGTATACATATGATGATTTTATATATGTGATGATCAAGTGGGTTTACATATCCTCATTTACTCATTTTTTTGTTATGTGTCGATAACTTTTATACTAGTTTTCTCGTTTTACCTATTTACGTGTTTTAGGTCCAATAAGCCTATTATAAGTTCTTATCTTGTATTAATCCTTGTTATACTTATATTATCAGTATCTACACTTTACAAGTTGGGCCTAAAAGGGTTAAGTCCAATAAATAAGTTTATAAGTGTTTTAGTCCATTTTGTTGTTTTATTAGTCCAATAACGTTAATTTAGTCCGTTAATGTCCGTATGTTATATAGTTCGGGTTTTATCGGTTTTTACTTGTTATATATGTTTATATATCAGTATATGAGTTTTATAAAAGTTTACATTAGACGGGTCCAACTGTCTAAGTTTTATTTAACAAAAACGTTAATTTTACGGTAAGAGCCGAAAAAGTCGTAAAAATCATGTTTATAGTTTTATAACTTATAAAACTTAACAAGTTACCATTTTTATAAAATTTCCACTTATTTAACCTTTAACATATTTATATAAATAAAATTCATGAGTTAGTGGGTTTTAACTTTACATTTTATACAATATAATTTTGAGTGCTTATATAATAGTATTATACTTTAATTTCCAAAATCTGATTTTTATTTTCATCTTCACCAAAACTGCCATATCTAGAGTTCTATATGGAGATAGAAGCTCAAATTTTTATCACATAAACTACATGATATGTGCTCCATTTAACTCTACTATAGCTACTGTTGAATCATCTTCTAAGTATTTTCTAAAAATCGTCCAAAACAGTGAACTCAGATTTGTACCTTAAACTTGTTTTGATCATATCTCACTCATTACAATGATTCCATTGCATGGCCAACTCTCACATGTGTACAAGACTCAAAGCTTACTGTATATAAATTCTACTTCATCATTTTATCAGTTCATGACATGTTTCTTTACTGTTTTATACAGCCAACAAATTTAGACAAGATTTTAGCCTTGTTTCTTATAGTTTTTCATCTTTTTAAGCATGTTTATCAACACCAAATCCCCACACAATATTTTTATCATCATATAATCATCATAAACATATACAATAGGAAATAAAATACATGATTACATAACCAAAAATAACAAGAAGATGAGGAGGACAATCTTTATACCACCAAGTTGATGTAGGTTATGATTTGGACATGGATTTAGATGGAGAAACTTGTGATGAACCATGACCATCTTCAAGACCACCATTCTTCATGAACACCTTGTGGAAATCAGCCCTAATACTCCATGGAAACTCCTCCTTGGATGTTATAATCACCACCAATCAATAGGGTTTCAAAGGGGCTTCAACATATGTGTAAATTACACAAGATTTTGTGGTGGAATCAAGATCAAATTGGGTGTTTTTGGGTGAGATATGGACGACACATTGAGAGAGAGTGAGAGAGTTGTAAGTTTTTTGCATGAGTGGAAATGAGGCTAGTTGTTTAGTTAAGTGGTTTTGATAGTGTTAGCTTACTTTGTAAGCATGAAGTAACAAGTGTTTACTTGTTTATGAGGTTGTGACACCTCATGGTGTAAGTAGCTTAATGTGGCCGGTTTTGATGGGGGTGGGGCAAGTGTCCCACTTGTCTCATCCCCATTTATTTACGGGTACTCCTCGATTCTAGTTTCCTCGATTTGCGTGCCCTCGGGTCGTTTTACGAAAAATGTTTTTATAAATTATGAATCAACGTCACAAAACGAATCCAATAAAAATTGTTTCATCAAAAACGGAGTTCGAAAACGTAAATACGTAATCCTAAGGTTTCCGGTTTAGTCGTAAAGGACGTTAAAATAAAATCGTAAGTCTTAATCTCCTCTCGTAAATTTGTGAGTTTATGAACCAACACAAATTTAAAACTCCAAAATAATATTCACGAATAAATTTATTTTCTGAAATGTCGGACTGTCACCAAAGACGGTGTATGTAAACGTAAGCACGTAACGTTGAATCCTCCGGTTTAGACGTAGCCGATGCTACTCCAAGACGTAAATCCAAATTTTGTTCCAAAAAATAAGTGAGTTCATAAAATAATATTTTCAAATAAATATTGAGATAAAATATTGACCATAAATTGACGGATTGTCACAGTATTTACCCCTAAACAGGATCTTTGTCCTCAAAGATCATCTTACTACTCGCTTCTTATAGAGTTAAAGCCATGTGGGTATTTCCTCCACATTCGGTCTTTTCTCACAAGTGTAGTTCATTACAATACGCGAGTTTCATCAAACATAACTACAGGAATAAGATCAGGCTAAATGTTGACTTACTTTCTCTATCCATGATGTTCACGGGTTTCTGATGAATGCAACTTTTCGCCGATCTAAGCTTTACTAAGAACAATCAGATTTTCACTTGATAGATATTCCATCAAGTTCGATTTACGAAACATAATTCACGCAGTTCTTGAAGTCCTAGGGTAGATCCAGCTTATATGCCTTTCAAACCAAATCTTTTACATCATCTCAATGGTCCCATGCAACGGGGACTTATATCCCATGATTTGTCAGATCATGAATTCATTTTTCCAAGTTTAAAATTTTGTGGCATAACTTCGCTACCCATTTGGCACTTCAAGATCTACATTTCATATTCATATAACTTCTTGCCTACTACCGGTTGTCAATAATCAGATCCTAATTTCAACAATCATTTCAGATCTCGCGAGTCGGGTATTTTGTAAGGTTTGGTTCGCCATCATAGGGAACCTTAATCCTAAAAGACATGTCCAACTCACAATGGGTGTATGTCGGGTGTCTTCATCTCAACTCCTGCTTACAGATGCTCTAATATTTAGATCCTAACGAGATTCGATCTTAATCTTAACACAATGGTTATCAATGATAGTATCTCCAAAGGAAAACGATTATACGGTCTATTACCAAAGGTCAATCATTCAAACATAAAACAACACTTATATTACTTTGTATCGTTACTTTACCTCGTCCCTTCGATTTGGGGTGGTACATAGTACTCTCATCAAGGTTTGTTCTCAATGATTTCTGAGCAAATCTCTAGAAATTCGATGCGAAGCGAGGATCTTGATAAAGATGTTCGATACAGGCACACTATGTTTACATAACTCTTTTGCATTTATCATTAACGGGAATGATATTAGCAGATTTGGTCAGTCTGTCGACGATGACCCAAATCGAATCAAATTCAGATGATGACCTTTGCAATAGCTAGACGTTTACTAATGTATGAGGCGATCTCTGCCTTCATAATATGCCATTAGTACAACTTCTTCAGACAAAGATACTTTTAGTCATCAATGACATAAATAGAATACTTATACTTACAAATTCCAACATAACCATATCTCACAATCCTCTATATTGACAATCACAAGTGGTCTTTAAAATATTTAACGCTATCGGCTTCTCAATTCTGATGGTTCACATTAGCCGCGAACCCCTTTTATTATCTATATTATCCTTTTTACAATCATCGGCTATTTTTAAATTGTTCGGCAATTTATTTTGCACCTTCATTATTAAGGAACATGTCCTAATTGGTTCTTTATCTTTTATACATAATGTGTCAGTATTTACGTTTACTTTCCTGATGAAATAAATATCATAACCGTATTTATTCAAAATTTCTTTCTTCATAATTTCTAAGTTTTAGTTTCGTCTTTACTATTATGTTTATCTGTTTTACTCAATCTGACGTTTTAAAGTGTTGATAATTATTACAACTAATTAAATAATTATTAGTCAATTTTTATGAAGCGTAAACGTAAAAGTTTTAAATTTCTTAGTTCGACCAATTATATAAAATGTTCAAAATAAATTTGAATTTAATTAACAAGATTTTTGTTGATTTATTGAAAATAATTAATAAGATTCGTAAATATTCGAAAAATCTTTGGTTATACTTTGGTCAAAATTTTCTTAGTTGAAAAGCAAAAATTGTCGTTTCAAATTCCAAGTTATGGTTTAAATGGTTTCCTCAATCCCTCTTTGGTTATCTTGAGGTATATACAAACATTTACCCCTAAACAGTTGTTTAGTTAAATGGTTTGTGTATAAGGGAATAATCCCTTAAAATCCTTTGTTAAAACATTTGTCAAAATATATTTTCACTTTCTTTTTAGTATAACTCAAAGTCTTAAATGACTTCTAAATTTTGAAGAGTCAATTTATATTCCATTATCTATTAATCACACGGTTAAATCATGTAAAGTATTAAGTCTTAAGTCTAATGTTAAATATTCAAGGTACAATTTTTAATTGTTCGGCCAATTCAGGGCAATCTATAATTAATTATTAACTTCATTCTTATTCTTATAAACAAACAAATAGTCCTTAATGATCGCAAGCATGAATTTATCAAATTACAGCCTTCACACGTGATTCACCAAATTTATGAATGCTACGTGTGTATTAGTCAATCCAAACGTCATCACATGAAACTCATAATGTTCATTATAAGTACCGGATGTAGTGATTGGAATACATAATCTTTTTCGCAGATGCGAAGTTAATGATAACCATGCCATGGATCAACTCGCTAGAACCTGGTAAATGATCGAATAAATCTCCCATTTCGAGTTATGGATATCGTTTTCGATTGTCAATTTACTCGTTTCACAGTAATCTATAAATATAAAGAATGATAACACCATAGCTCTTCATGATGACGAGTTCGGTAGAATAAAATCTTTCTCCGACAACTCTCTCAGTTGCATGGTAGTTCCTTTAATTCAGATGGTGCTGACGTACAGTACACAAGCCACAGGTGCAGCACCAAGAATATAATCAAATACCAAATTCTACTTGCCTTAATGGCAAAAGTCTAGTTAATTCATCAACAAATACCTCCTAAAGTTTCACATACGGAAACATCTTTTAATAATTTTAGTTTAAGTTCTTTCTAGATTATAATATCTATAACTAGTTCACAGCCATTCACGGTATAATTTCAAGTCTAAATGCAGGATATAGTCATCCATCAAGAATTATTTAGATCACTTTTGATAATCAACATCTTATTTTCTAGGGGAATTCTACTCGAGTTCCCATCAATTAAGACAATGTCGTCATGTCATAATCAATCAATCCATTCTACTGGCACTATCAACTTTCCAGTTTCATTGCCGTTGATAAGATGTGAACTTCTCAAAAGTCTAATAATAACTCATAACCCTTCACCAATCTAAGGATATATGGAGACACAACTACTATTAAAAGAGTAAGGTCAACGCATAATCTATGCGAGAGAATTTCAAATCAGATACAGACGAAAACATTTAACGAATATGAATATATCCCATGTTTTCCTAATCTGAGTATGCATTCGAAAGCTCCTCGGATCGTTACCCAGGTCATTCAAAGGAAATCAAATCATAAGAAATGATAAGAACGTCAATACATCCAGTCGGGTATCAACACTCGGTAATCGGATATTTTTCCTAAGAATCTCACTACGGGAGAACTGGACAAGAAAGAATTGTCAATTGTCAATGAAGACAATATCCACAGATGAGTAAATTCGACTCAGAAGAATAGATGCTACAGGCACATATGTAGGTGTCCCTAACACTATGTCCCTATTTTTCACTTCTTGCAGATCTCATAAAATTTAATCTTTCACAATCTTCAAAGAAAATGTAGTGCTTATTCATTAGTTTTATGGTGACTACTAATCAGCCTTGCATGGTCAATTCCAAATTGTATGTAGGCGCGCAACTATATACAATTTCAAGATTAACGATGCAATACTCAGTTCGTCGAAATTTTATCATCTTGTTTATAATAAAAACATTTTCATGCTTAATTCCTAAATAAGAATCAAGAATAAATTTACAAAGATTTTCTTTGTTATGAGAACAATTAAGTTTTCCAAAGCGTTTCATAAACAACTTCATTTTGATATCAGTCACTTATAAATCTCACTTTAAATAATCCTTATTGTGATGAAAATTAAATTTTCTCAAAGGATACCGTTTTATCTTATAAAAACAATTAGTGATCTGCAAAAGAGTGATGAAGAGTTGTTCACCAAGAACTAACTCCAATATAATAGGAAATGAGCTTAGCCAAATAATCATCAGGTTCATGACCTCGATGGCACTCAGGAATACAAAGAGAATAATCTACAACGTAACTCAATTCAAGATGAGTACTTGTTCAATGGTTGCATCACTAATGCGAACATTAGGATGAAGCAATAAAAGATAGATACCATTGATACATGTAGAATTTAGCAATCAAAGGTAGTCTTTTCATTAATCACAAACAAGTCAAATTGTACCGTAACACATTACGTGTCACTATGTCATACAATTCTTAGAACTCATCCTACCAACTGATATCTCAGTTAGGTTAGGGATTTTTAAAAGATACCACAATGAATACTAATCTACAAGAGTCATTAGGTGTTCCACATGTCCCGGAAGATCCATCGGTCCCAATTCAGAAGAATATTTCTTCAATTTATTTCTTGGACACTGGGCATCCTCGTTAGTGGACAATGGTCTAGGAACAACCCTTAACACAAACCTACAATCAATTAAAACCTTATAATTCAATCACAGAACTTAACGACTTCCTCTTAACAATCTCATATTCCATACGAATTAAATTTTACTTCATTCAAGTTTCAACCAACTTAAACTCAATGTAACATCCTACCTCATTCTCCAATACTTTCAATCTTATTCTTAGGCCTTAATAGGGCAATAAAAGCTCGATATGAATCAATACTTAATTTCCAATCCTATAGCTCTTACAACAACAATTATCAAATGAGTCACTAGTATGAAATGACTCATACATTCAATTAGACTTCCCGGAAAGGTATTAGTGGCATGAGGCTTTTGGGTACTGGTTCCAATGACAACCTCAAGTGCAACATTCACCCTTTCGATTTCAATTTAAGAATTGGATGACAACGAATCTGATAACATCTTTCTAGGTGGTAACATTTTGTCAAACTCCACTCTATAAGGAAAGATCGTCATGACATCGATATCAGATTTAATCTCGCCAATTCTCTTTTCAATATCACAATCAACTAATATATACATTCCTACGAGTATCAACCATTTGTTGGGATCATAAATATCCACAACTTGGTTTAGATCTAGGATAGCTAGAATTCCTACGAGAATAGCTTCGATTAATTTACTAGGGGATTTAGGGTTACTTGTGACAATCTACGTCGTATAAATACCTCGTATAAAAATCAAAATAATCATCAAACAATCATGTAATAAAATTACATCATATATATATATATATATATAATCCAAGTTATATATATATATATATATATATATATATATATATATATATATATATATATATATATATATATATATATATATATATATATATATATATATATATATATATATATATATATATATATATATATATATATATATATATATATATATATATATATATATATATATATATATATATATATATATATATAAAATAACACTTCTCAGTCTGGCCTTGTCGGTAACTCGGGAATTCTTCGGCACCGTTATAGTCAAAAGATTTTTAGACATTTTTAGAAAAATGTTTATAGTTAAAAGATTTTGAAATGTTTTATTCAAAACCTAGGTTTTAAAAATCTTTCGTTCTCTATAACGAGAGCTCTGATACCAAACTGTAACACCCCCAAATTTATACAACTCAATACAGCGGAAGACTAGTTGGTGTTACGGGATAGCACATTACTCACATCATAGACAACGCATAAAAATCGCGTCGTTGATTAATAAAGCATTTCCATTCAAAAATATCAAAGTTACATCGGTCCCAAGTCATTATATTTCATACAAAGTTTTACAAAGTATTTGAATGGAAAATATAGTTTAGGTGCGGGCCATGAATGCTTGTCGTCTTCCCGAGAATTACCTTCAAGTACCTGAGACAAAACATGTTAAAAGAAAAGGTCAGTGATAACGCCGAGTGAATTCATAGAGTTTAATAAAATCCATCAATATAATATCAGTATAAATTTTTTACTGAAAGTCATTTTGTACAAATCTTTGTAATAGACCATAAAATAGCCAAAGTCATTTTATACAAATCCTTATCGAAAATCATAATATAGGCATTTGCCTTAAAAATCATTATACGAACCAATGTCGTAAAAACATCATACAATACGTCTTATGACGTTGTATAAAGTTAAATAAAAACCGTTATATGATTATGGTTATGAAAACCAAAACACGAATATAATATCAGTAGTATGACCCTGTATTGCTAGTCAGGCAATACATCGTAATTCGGAGCGTCTAATAGTATTTCGTTAGTTTTGGATTATTATAAGCCGCATGACATTGTTACCTTACTAAACCAACAACGGGTAGCTAACCCGATACTCAATTTTCCCATCTAAAGTAGCGTGTCGTCACAAAGGTCACGCTATGGAAATCTTCTCATACATAAATTCGCTTACCAATCAATGTGGCACGACGGGGATCAACCGTCAAGGCGCGAACTGGGGTGATCGTCCCCAAATAGTACTATTAAATGCATAAGCGTCTACCAAATCCCGGTAGTTCACAATTCATGCTAATGGGACTTTTAGTGACATAACCTAACTTTAATAATCCATTTTATTTCATCTATCGGGTCCTTTAATCATTTATCGGGTCATACAATCGGGTCATTCAATCATTCGGGTCCAAATCAATAAACAAACAATCGGGACAAATGGTGTCCTATTTTATAAAAACTAACATGTTATCTCCCTCGCGGGTTTATAAAACATTTCATAAAAACATTGAAAAGAGTGCGAGGCTATGAACTCACCTTGATATGGGAAGGCGGGTTATTGGCAATTCGGACGTACGGTACGTGCTTCAATCACGGAAACCTAAACAAATAATAATCGGTCTTAGACTCATGTCCAATGACTTTATAAAAATAACAATTATGTATACATATGATGATTTTATATATATGATGATCAAGTGGGTTTACATATCCTCATTTACTCATTTTTGTGTTATGTGTCGATAACTTTTATACTAGTTTTCTCGTTTTACCTATTTACGTGTTTTAGGTCCAATAAGCCTATTATAAGTTCTTAACTTGTATTAATCCTTGTTATACTTATATTATCAGTATCTACACTTTACAAGTTGGGCCTAAAAGGGTTAAGTCCAATAAATAAGTTTATAAGTGTTTTAGTCCATTTTGTTGTTTTATTAGTCCAATAACGTTAATTTAGTCCGTTAATGTCCGTATGTTATATAGTTCGGGTTTTATCGGTTTTTACTTGTTATATATGTTTATATATCAGTATATGAGTTTTATAAAAGTTTACATTAGACGGGTCCGACCGTCTAAGTTTTATTTAACAAAAACGTTAATTTTACGGTAATAGCCGAAAAAGTCATAAAAATCATGTTTATAGTTTTATAACTTATAAAACTTAACAAGTTACCATTTTTATAAAATGTCCACTTATTTAACCTTTAAAATATTTATATAAATAAAATTCATGAGTTAGTGGGTTTTAACTTTACATTTTATACAATATAATTTTGAGTGCTTATATAATAGTATTATACTTTAATTTCCAAAATCTGATTTTTATTTTCATCTTCACCAAAACTGCCATATCTAGAGTTCTATATGGAGATAGAAGCTCAAATTTTTATCACATAAACTAAATGATATGTGCTCCATTTAACTCTTCTATAGCTACTGTTGAATCATCTTCTAAGTATTTTCTAAAAATCGTCCAAAACAGTGAACTCAGATTTGTACCTTAAACTTGTTTTGATCATATCTCACTCATTACAATGATTCCATTGCATGGCCAACTCTCACATGTGTACAAGACTCATAGCTTACTGTATATAAATTCTACTTCATCATTTTATCAGTTCATGACATGTTTCTTTACTGTTTTATACAGCCAACAAATTTAGACAAGATTTTAGCCTTGTTTCTTATAGTTTTTCATCTTTTTAAGCATGTTTATCAACACCAAATCCCCACACAATATTTTTATCATCATATAATCATCATAAACATATACAATAGGAAATAAAATACATGATTACATAACCAAAAATAACAAGAAGATGAGGAGGACAATCTTTATACCACCAAGTTGATGTAGGTTATGATTTGGACATGGATTTGGATGGAGAAAATTGTGATGAACCATGACCATCTTCAAGACCACCATTCTTCATGAACACATTGTGGAAATCAGCCCTAATACTCCATGGAAACTCCTCCTTGGATGTTATAATCACCACCAATCAATAGGGTTTCAAAGGGGCTTCAACATATGTGTAAATAACACATGATTTTGTGGTGGAATCAAGATCAAATTGGGTGTTTTTGGGTGAGATATGGATGGCACATTGAGAGAGAGTGAGAGAGTTGTAAGTTGTTTGCATGAGTGGAAATGAGGCTAGTTGTTTAGTTAAGTGGTTTTGATAGTGTTAGCTTACTTTGTAAGCATGAAGTAACAAGTGTTTACTTGTTTATGAGGTTGTGACACCTCATGGTGTAAGTAGCTTAATGTGGCCGGTTTTGATGGGGGTGGGGCAAGTGTCCCACTTGTCTCATCCCCATTTTTTTGCGGGTACTCCTCGATTCTAGTTTTCTCGATTTGCGTGCCCTCAGGTCGTTTTACGAAAAACGTTTTTATAAATTATGAATCAACGTCACAAAACGAATCCAATAAAAATTGTTTCATCAAAAACGGAGTTCGAAAACGTAAATACGTAATCCTAAGGTTTCCGGTTTAGTCGTAAATGACGTTAAAATAAAATCGTAAGTCCTAATCTCTTCTCGTAAATTTGTGAGTTTATGAACCAACACAAATTTAAAACTCCAAAATAATATTCACGAATAAATTTATTTTCTGAAATGTCGGACTGTCACCAAAGACGGTGTATGTAAACGTAAGCACGTAACGTTGAATCCTCCGGTTTAGACGTAGTCGATGCTACTCCAAGACGTAAATCCAAATTTCTTCCCAAAAATAAGTGAGTTCATAAAATAATATTTTCAAATAAATATTGAGATAAAATATTGACCATAAATTGACGGATTGTCACATAAAGACCATTCACAAACTGGCACATATGAACTTGGTCTCTGGTTTACCTCCCAAAACTTCCAGAAATGACATCAATTGCCTTGCGTGCAACAAAGGCAAACAACACAAAACATCCTTCAAGGCCATTACTGCTCTCAGCCTCATAATTGAACCATTGCAGCTACTACACATGGATTTGTTTGGTCCTACCTCCATTACGTACATTGAACATGAACACTATTGTCTTGTGGTAACTGATGGGTATAGCAGGTTCAAGTGGGTTTTCTTTCTGGCTACCAAAAGTGAGACCTACTCCATTCTCAAAGACTTCATTACACTCATTGGGAATCAGCTGTCCAAGAAGGTGAAAGGTATCCGATGTAACAATGAAACCGAATTCAAAAATGCAGATCTCATAACACTTTGTAATTCCAAAGGTATCAAAAGAGATTATAGTGTTTCCAGGACTCCTCAACAGAATGGTGTTGCAGAAAGAAAGAACAGGACTCTTATAGAAGCTGCAAGAACTATGCTTGCAGATTCCAAGCTTCCAACTACGTTTTGGACAGAAGCTGTCAACACTGCAAGTTATGTGTTGAAGAAGATTTCCATTACCAATCCTCATAAGAAGACTCCCTATGAGCTACTCACAGCCAAAGTCCCAAGCATTGCTCATTTGAAGCCATTTGGCTGTGCTGTCACCATTCTGAATACTAGTGACTATTTGGGGAAATTTGATGGCAAGGCAGATGAAGGCTACATTGTGGGATATTCAGATCACTCAAGAGCTTATTGCGTTTATAATCTCCATGCCAAGCGTGTCATTAAAACTATAAATCTCAGGTACTTTGAGGATAAGACAAACATCCAAGGCAATGGTCCTGAATGGTATTTTGATCTTGATTATCTTAGTGACTCATTGGGATATTTTCGTTTAAAAACTAACCAAGATGCAGGTCCACAAGTGTTTGCAACTTCTAGTGCAGGTGCTACTTCTAGCTCTTCGGACTCAGATGAGGATGATGACATTTTTGTTGTACCATCCTATTCAACCACAGCCGCTCCCAACATCAATGCTACTCCTATTGATGCTTCTTCATCAGACATTATGGATTCACAAGGAGCTCTTGACACACTGCTCAAGCAAAAACAAGATGCTACTACAGCAGCTACTCAAGGAGGCTTTGAGTTTCCCTTGAGTACTCCTGTTGTGCCAGTTACTCCTAGTGATCCTAGTGTTACTCCTAGTGCAAGTTTAACACCTATTGGTAGTCCAGTTAGTGATCCGGCTTCCACAACTAGGTTCTCTGGTCCTTCTGACTTGGGAAACTATCAAAAGAAGACGAATACTAAGCTGGATGATATTCATAAGCAACCAATATATGGCATTTTCGACTTTGCTTCATATGATGATGACATTGTTAGGGATCTTAATAACTTGGAACCAGAAGTGGATGTAGCTCCTACTCCTGTTCAACAGATCAATAAAGACCATCCTACTACTCAAATCATAGGGGATCCTGGTTCTACTGTCAAGACTCGTCGCATGCATAAGAAAGCAACGTCTAGTCATCATGCTCTTGTGAGCTACATTGAAGACCAAAAGCGTAATAATTACACAGATTTTCTTCACTGTTTGTTTGCGTGTTTTTTTTCACAGGTGGAACCTAGGTCAGTCTCACATGCTCTTGAGAATCAAAGTTGGGTTGAGGCTATGCAGGAGGAGATGCAGCAGTTCTTGTTTTAGAATGTTTGGATCCTAGTTGACTTACCAGATGGAAAGACAGCAATTGGTACCAAATAGATTCTCAAAAACAAGAAAGATGCAAGTGGTATTGTGGTGAGAAATAAGGCTAGGCTGGTTGCGCAAGGTCACACACAACTAGAAGGAATTGAATATACTGAAGTTTTTGCTCCTGTTGCTAGAATTGAGGCCATTCGTCTATTTTTAGATTTTGCTTCTTATGTTGGCTTTACGGTTTTTCAGATGGATGTCAAGAGTGCGTTTCTCTATGGCAAGATTGACGAGGAAGTTTATGTCACTCAACCTAAGGGCTTTGTGGATCCACTTCATCCCAAGAAAGTCTACAAGGTGGTCAAAGCTCTTTATGGACTTCATTAGGCTCCTAGAGCTTGGTATGAGCGTCTGTCCACTTTCTTGTTGAAACACGGCTACAGAAGAGGCACTAATGACAAAACACTCTTACTTAAAAGGAATGCCAAAGACCTCATCCTGGTTCAAGTATATGTGGATGATATTATCTTCGGTTCTACTAGGAAGGAATGGTGTGATGAGTTTGAACAGCTAATGAAAGGCGAATTTCAGATGAGTGCCATGGGAGAACTCACATTTTTCCTAGTGAAAACAAATCAGCACAAATGACACTGCTATCGAGTATTGGTTAACATTTCATATACATATTCTATTAGTTGCGATACTTACCCTTTCCTTCTAACCTCATCGGTTGCTATAAAAGTTGGCAGTGAAGGTGAATGGAAAAATAAGTTTTGGGACTAAATCCATAAAATACAAGACCATGAGGATCATATAAGGAACATACTCAAAAGAGAATAAACAATTGAATATTGCCAATAGCATTTTAACCGGTTATCCTAAGTCGTAATATAAGAAGTAATTTAAAAAACCGGTCACACAAATATGAGTAACATGGATGAACAAAATAAAACTCTAGTACGTTAGACGAACTTTTTTGTAAAATTTAGTAACACCTTTGTATAATAACTCTTCTAATATGCACCCTTAAACTTCTTTAATACAAACTGAATTCATAAATTCCACATGTACATGACACGTTGAAATTTCAATAACCTTAAATTGATATATGTCATTAATGTACAAAATTTTGTTCCTGAATTGACACTAACCCTAAATCTAACCAATCAACCTAAATTTTACCCGCATAACCTACATAATGTCTTCATCACCTTCTAATGACACTCTTTGTTCTCTACCACCTACCATTTGAGAATGAAAAGAATCGGTAATTGAACAAAACCTCAAGAACTATCTATCATCATTTAAGACGTTTTCTTTGTTGCACACATGTCTATAATATAAGTGATTTGTAATTTGTTTAAGATTTGGGTATTTGCTAGTTTTCTAAATACTTAAGGGTTCAAAATGTCACACATTTGACTGAATTGATCTTGAATTACCAAATAAGCACTACAAATAATAGGTGTATGAGATAAGTTTGATCGTCATCTATTAACATGATGGGTGAAGAGCAATTGACTATAGAGACAAGATATGTGATGAAATCACAAAGGAAGAAAACATAAGGAGGTATAGAGGGATGGGGAAAGGTGGAAGGAAGTGTCACCTTAGGTTTAGGTTGTATAAGTAGCGAGGAAAGAAAGGAAAAAAGTATAGGAGGAAGGAAGTAGGATGGGAGGAAGGCGGAAGGACGAACGAGTAAGTAACACATTCACTTCATAAAAAAACTTGTTGTGATTGGTTGGTTTAGCGACCACATGACTAGTCTCACAAATTTAGCGACCATGTTTGTCGTCCTAGTTTTTCAAATAAATAGTTTTCTTTTGGTTATTAAATCGGTTCGGGAAAACGAAATGAACACACCATCGTTTAACGAGGGTTTAGGGATTAGAAGATGAACATGGCCCATAAAATGAAAAGTAGATAAGCTTAATGGTTGTTGGTTAGTAATTATATCTAACATATATAGTACTTAGGGGGCCTTTGGTTCGTGATTTTAAAATACATGAGTTAGAAACCCTGTAGTATTTCTACTGGTTACGAGATTCAAATGCTATACTTTACAATCCCCTTATTTGTTTGGTTTGCTCATATGTGAGACAAAGATATGAGGATATATAATACTATAGTAATTGACACATACACACACATATATGTATATATATATCCTCTCTTAAGATGACAACACATCCACTATTATGTCATCTTTTTCCAAACAAATCTTATTTTTCATAAAGTCTAACACACTTCTTTGCGAACACATACATTGTTTTTTCCTAACATATATTCACTTTTTTATAAAACCATCAATGAATCGTTTTTACAGTTGATATCTTTTTGATGAATTTGAGATACTAGATGAGATCTATGCCATAAACTAATGAATGAATGTTGAAGCTTTTGCATAAACTAAAAATGCCCACATGAACTTGACAAATAGGAGTGAATTAATGGTGAATATGAAGGATAGCCATAAATGAAAAAGAAGAAGTAAAGAAAAATACTAGGACTACAAGAAAAAAAGAGTAAAAAACGATGGGAGAGAAAGGAAGGACTAAAGGACATAGTGGTCAACTTTGGCCTTTATTGGTCCTGTATTTCAAAACTATCCTTCACCTCATGTTTTTTTAACCCCGCCAATATAACATTTTTTTTGTATTTAAAAACTGCTAATGAAATCAATCAAACTCGGAATTCAATGAATTTTACATTTAAACCCTTCCAAAAAAATCAAACACAGTAAACTAAACACACCTTTAATGTATTTTTTTCTTTCTCTTTCATACATATATATATATATATATTTGTTAAAAAATCATGTATATATTATTTCTATCTCATTTAACTCTACAAATATTTACCAAAACCAAATTCTAAACTGCAGAAACTAGAACGGGGGGTTGAATAGTTTCTAGTTCATTTTCAAAACATTTCGGCTTAATCCACTGTGCGCGGTTCTTTATTGTACCCGTGGTTCTTTATCGATAAAGAACCGCTGGTCCATTTAGGGAACCACCGACAGTGGACTTAACCTTCTGTTACATGTTAAACTTTGACAAACCGTTGTATCGAATTCTCGATCAAGTTTGACTACATATGAGATGTGTTTGATTGAAAGATAAATACTACAAGTAAGAAAACAAACAAACACATCAAATCAAGAGTACATCAAGCAATAGTCTAAACACTAAGCACACACGTACTAAGTATAAGCTTTTCCGCAACTAAGATGTTTAGACTAAGTGATGTACACTTGACCATAATCAAAACATCAAGCACACACGTACTAAGCCTTAACTTTTCTGCAACTTAGATGTTTAGATTATGAGATGCACACAACACACAATAACATATAAATGCATCGATAAGAGTAAAGACATAAATGTAAAGGAAAGTACCGACATGATGATTTATAATGGTTCGGTCACGAAGCTCCTCCTCACCCTACTCCACTCCTCGAGTACACCTTACTCGAGAGTTACTTCACTAGTCAACAAACTCCTTAAGGTGGAGAAACCATACACAACGTCGCTTATCCAATTTCTGACTCTAAGCTAAAAGTAGAGTCCTAATCTTAGGTAGGACCAATCTACACACAACTTACACAACTTTCAAATTGACATACCAATTTGGATCTACACAACTACACAAATCTTCACAACTACCCAACTCATCACAACCACACAACTACACCACTCTTCACAACTACACATCTACACAACTCTTCACCCTAGTTATGTTTTATGGCCCAACATAACAAACCTTGTGTTTTATGGCGTAAACACATAAACCATATAGATCTAAGTACTCACCACTTAGATCTATGACTCTAACACTATATCCAAGTATTAACAAACTTAGATCTACACAACTAACACCTAATCCAAGGATACCC
The DNA here is from genome assembly GCA_025667525.1 of Glebionis coronaria. Classification (NCBI taxonomy): domain Eukaryota; kingdom Viridiplantae; phylum Streptophyta; class Magnoliopsida; order Asterales; family Asteraceae; genus Glebionis; species Glebionis coronaria. Next base: position 604,718,818 of record CM046875.1, on the reverse strand, counting down.
ATCTCTTGGATCTACTACCCTTACAAACACATCCAAGTGAACCCAACACTTGGATCTTCTACATATACATAGTAGGAAAATAATTATTTGATCTAGAAGGAGAGATCTTCATCATGTTATGAACCCAACACTTCATGGTAATGAAAGTGTTCTTCTCTTTGCACTTGAGAGGATGAGAGGATTGAAGGAGAGAATCACATCTTAAAACAAGATTAATCTAAACTAACTAATCAAGGAGTTTAAAGATGTTTTTGAAGAAACTGTGCAAAAAGGGTTGAAAGAAAAGCTGTAAATGATCCACTATTTATAGGGCAACAATGCAACGACTATAAAGACCCGCGGTTCCTTAAGTTCCCCCGCGGTTCCTTATCAATAAGGAACCGTGGGTTCCTTTAAGGAACATCTAGCTTGGAGAGCGTGAATTTTTGTCTTTTAGTGGGGAAATGCCATTTATACCCTCAAAGGATATTCCTTTGGTATTTGGAATATGCCAGATTCAAATTAAAGAATATTCTTTGAAATATACCTTAGATAATATTCTTTGGAATATTCCAAATTCAAATTTCCATTTTCTTTTTAATAAAACATTTTCTTAAAAATAAAGTTTATTAAAATATGTTGTCACATTTGATTAAATGTGAGTTTTAAGAAAATATTAATCCTTGATCACTTAGTTAGGTTAATGACATGTTTATTCATACCTTGAGTGATTCATGTGAGATCTTGGAGGTGTCAAGAGATGTATACAAATGTATTCTTGAGTGATTGCGAGTACCTTAACATTTTACATAATGTATTGCGAATTATACGTTTGTCATCAACAAAACACAAAGAGATTATATCGACAAAATATCGTAAGGTTTGTGAAAGCCCTAAACCAAGCTTGAAACAATAAACTTAACTAATCGACACACTTAATTACTTTTCAAATGCAATACTTATTATTGTGTAATAAAGAATTACAAGTGTTATGGATAACACCGTTTGATGACAACGTGTTGTGCACACTTTGGACAAACTAAAACCTAACTTATGAACACAGTCACAGTTGTTTGGTTCAACAAGTTCTAATAGTTAATGTGTAAAATATGTCAAAGTGTTGAACATTAACTCTAGGCTACATAACCTATTTATAGTGGTACGAGGTTGACTCCAAGTACTGGTTGATCGTGACTACTCTAGACAGACACTTGTCAGACCTCTGTCACAAGATGCTCTTCTATTCTTGGTAGTCTGCCATAATGCTTTAGGGAAACAGAGCTGACACAGTTTCCCTTTTCTTCATAGTCTCGTACATACTAAGGTATGTCCAAAGTGTACTGGGTGTTAACAGGGTATTGACACCCCTGTTAACCCTCAACCCCTCAGAGTCCCTGATACATCTTGGCTGTTATCCATCACAGCTAATGAGTATGTCTTCAAGTAATCTTCGACTTCCTTGACAATGTCTCTGACATGGACTCCTCTGAGGTTTCTCACAGAGACTTAGATCTCTGTGAGTCTTGCGATACTTGACTGCCTCCTAGGCATAGGAAAGTTAATATCAAAGAGCTTGATTTATGTTTAAATCTATGAAACAGGGAATCTAATAAACTTATATTCCTAACACTTTGCACTAACAATCTCCCCCTTTTTGATGATGACAAACAAGTAAACCAAAACACATATTAAAATGTATAAGTTACTCGTTTATACTTACTTCTCCCCCTTTTGTCGAATCAAAAAGGTAGTCAACGTCTTTGAAAAAGAGAAGAAACAACGTCGAGAGAACATACATCCAAAGTGGTAGTCATCGATAACACATCATTTGAAGAAGAGATGAATTGACATCACGAGAGCTTGCATCCGAAAAGTAGTCTTCATTAGTAGAAGAGGAGGATCTACTTCGAGAGAACATGCATTCAAAAAGCTAATCTTCCATTGTGGTTGTCGGTTGAGAAGCGAGAATCCAAACCGTAGACCCATCATCTAAAGATATTGAGCTTGCGCCATCCTAGTGAAGTCTTCAATCACCATAGGTTAACCAACTCCATGCATAATAATATGCTTATCTTCGAGATTCTAAAAATCATTACTTGCAAAATGTTCAATGAACGCAATTTAAGTGAGTCAACGATCGCAAATGTAATGAGTTGAACTCTTAAAGATGATCCCCCTTGATATGAGCTCCCCCTTGCTTGAGGCACCAATAAAGCAAGAAAAGTGACGAGCTACAAAGAAGGGCTAGAAAAGTCCTACAAAACAAAGTTAGTGGACAAGATTATATATAGCAAGGGTCACCCAAGCGGAATTAGCTTTAAACATCTCGAGTACAAAGAGAGGGACTCAAGAGAAAGCCAAAACAATCTTCACTTTTAGAAGTGTCAAAATATGTCAAGTTAATAAAAATGAGGGCTATTAGATAGAAAAAAGAACCCAACTTATTTTAGTGACACCAAAAAAATAAAGAGGACTAAGAAAGAAAAGAAATGTCCAATTTGTAAGGAAAATATTGTCGAGAGGACATACTCCACTTTAATATCATGGCAAAAATACCAAATTAAAGAGAGTATGACATGGACAATAAAAACAATTCCACATAGTCGAAAAGAGAGAAAGAAGGACTATGATGAAAAGAAAAATGAGGATGATAAACAAGTCGTTTGCACAAACAATGACAAGCATTGAAGAAATAAGTGTGCACGCGATGCTATCAATCCAAAAAACTAAAAAGTCCAAGGAGAGGATTTTGACAAGATCAAATCACAATTGATGGAATAGAGGTAGAGAAGAAACATCCATACCAATTGTAATGATAATATGTCAAAAGGTTAAGAGCTTAGAATTTTGGGAATCACCCAAGAAAATTCATGATTTAACCAAGATCCTCTCAAAAGGTTAAAAACTTAGAATTGTTGGAACCACCCAATCCAATTGTAAATTTTTACTACAATCAACTCTCAACAATAAGAGAGACAAAAAAAATCTCAAATCAAAGACATTTTTGACCTTATAAATAATTCCTTTAGAAAGCTCCAAAAGCTTTAATTCGGGAATCAAGGTACAAAAATAAAGAAAAACCAAAAGCGAGGATAAATCGACGCTTAAGAAAAACACTAGATATAAGACATTATAGGCAAGGATGCTTATGAATGTCGACACCAAAAAGATGACTCAATGATATAGAGAAAGAGATCAAATGAGTCAAAGAATGGAAAAACCAAGATGGATGGTGTTTAGCATACGATAAACTACATGCTCAAAGTTTCATAGCTCTTCCCAATCATTGTGAAATTTCAAAGAACAATAACATGACGAGGAAAGGGTGAGGCTCGACTTGACTTATTTTAGAAAGGATAAAAGAGAGAGACTCAACTTAGAGAGGCATGATTAAAATAAATCAAAAGAGACTCAACAAAGAAGTTAAGGATAACTTCATAAAATAATTCAAGAATACTATACCTTATTAGGTGATAGTGAAGTCTTGAAAGAAAACGAGAGAAGAGACTCAAAAGAGAAGAAAATAAGGAATCTTCAAGAAAACTTGTCAAAGAGAGAAGTAGACCAAAAACAAACAAAAGGGACTCACTGGCCGCGGCTCATTAAATAGGTCTGTGGTTCATTGTCAATAATGAGCCGCTAGGTTATTTGCGGAACCGTGAACAATGGGTGTCCAAAAACGATTATCGACTCAAAAGAAAATCACTTGGTCAAACAATTTAACATAAGATGCTAAATGGCTTTAGAGTCAATGCTTCGGATATGACTTTTAACAATTGCAGTTGCAAGTTAAAACTACTTGAATATTTCGAAAGAAATATTTAAGTTGTCAATCTTACTAGGATAGGAATTGGATTAGGATCTAACCTTTCTTGACAATCAAGTGAGAAAATAAAGAAGAAAAGGAAGATCACAAGGAAAATGATATCCAAGACTCAAAGACAAATCATGTTGAAAAAAAACATGAAAGGAAATACAAGAGAATAAAGATCATACATAGATGTATGAAACACAAGCCTAAAACTTAAGCATAATTTTAATCTTAGTTACACTAGAATTCTAAGATTTGCTTAAATTGGATGTCTTAGCAATAAGCAATCCACATGCTTAAATGAAAGACAAGGTGGTGGCGGAATTTGGTGGATAAGGCTTGGTGATAATCTTGTAATTCAACTCTGTTGATCCCAAACTTAGATCTATTAGCTTTGTGTATACGAGATTAGATCAAGTATAACACGTAGAGAAACCTTTGTTATATGCTTTGTGAATCTAAGGGTTATGCGGAATTTAACACTTAAACAAGAACACAAGATGTAAACAAAACTTTCACTTTGATTATCAATGTCAAACTTGCTTACAATGAAAGATGTTTACGAATGAAAACTTATATAAAACTTGATACTAAACATTAACCTAAAGGCCTTCTTTTATAGACTAAGAAGCCTTGTACAATAAGCTACGTATCAACTATTCTAGGTAAAGATAAACATAGAAAATACATTGTCGCTTCTATCCTTACTAGAAGTATTCTAGAATATAATAAACGTGTAGCTTATATCTTCCATCAGTGCTTGTCGTCAATCTGTCAACGCTTGACTTTAACTTGTCAACGCTTGAGCTGTCAGCGCTTACTTTGTTCTTGTCAACGCTTGAGTTGTTCTTGTCAGCGCTCAAGTGATCTGACCATAATTTATTCCCAACAATCCTCCCCTAAACTTTATATCCACTCTTATGATCAAGTTTCTGAATAAGCATTAAGAACTTGGAAGAGTCTGACAAACCTTCTCATATTGGTAATAAATAAATCTGATCAAATTCTTTGCCACGTCACTTGTATAATCTATCTCCAACTGGGTGTCCTTCATCTTTTCCAAAATAGCCTTGGATATGAAATACTGAGCATCCACAAGTAGATACTCAGCAAACTTTGTAGAACTCAAATGGTATACACCAGCAGCTGAATATAACCTCCATTGAAGACCACTGAGGTCATCTTCAAGATCCTTCCATATTTTAGGATCTTCCTCATTTGTCCCACACATTCTTTTGAATGTGGTCCAAAGTTTTATTCCATTAGCTGAAGTTGGTGCTTCAGCCTCATACTTGGTCTCTAGTAACCTCCAAAGGTCCACCAAGTCTTCTCTATCACAACTTGCAAATAAAGATATGAGAGTGGTAAAAGTGTGTACCTCCTTGCCAAATCTTCCAATCTTCCAGAATCCACATTCATCCTCATCATAACTCACAATTGGATTCCTGGAATCTAATGGTAACACATGCACCATATCTGAAGCTTCTAATGGGGAGAGCTTGAGGCTCTTTCTGATAACTGCTTCACTTGGATATAGTGGATTCATATCTTTTGGAAACTCAAGTGTAAATCCCTTCTTCACTGGTCTGGGAACTATCATAGCTTTCTTGATTTCCATCTCTTCTACAAGTTGCTCCTTTCTTTCATCTGAAAGAAGTCTGAAAGTGTTTTCTTCCTGCACTTTCACCCAAATAGGATAAGCCCTATGTTCCAACTCATCAAATGTCAAAGCCTTCAACTTCTGATGTGTCCATCCAACTCCATGACATCTGAGCAACATAAAATAGAGCTTCCTTCTATCCCTTTTCAACTCAGAGAGAATATTGCTTGCCTTGTGCTTCAAAATCACCTTACAATCCTTCTGAACTCTAAGAAGAAGCTCCAAACCCCATATTTGATCTGAAATGGTTAAGTCTGGGTTATCCATACAGCTTTCTTCCCAAGAATTGTACATCTGAACCACCTCTGGCATGTCAAAGTCAATCTGCAACTTTAAATCTCTCAACTTTTCCCTAGCAAGCTCATCACCATACTCAAGCCTTTCTGGTTCTATAATCATCACACTTGAGTCTGAGCTAGCTCCATCACTTTCTTCTTCAGAAGTCACAACAAATGGTGACTTTTCCTTTTCACCTTGTTCCATCATTTGCTCAGCCAATCTTTTATCAAATTCAACTTGGGCTGCATTCTTTGGAACAATTTCTTCTACCAATTTACCCTTACCCTTATCTGATGGTGAAATGGTTGGTAAGGTAGATGGTAATACCTAAGTAGAAACTTCTTTGATGATAGATGATGACTGGAATACATCACCCTAATGTGCAGGTCTAGTGATGAGACTGCTTTTATACATAGTCTCATCTTCAAAATAGGGCTTAAAATGCATTAAATATCATCAAAATACCCAAATATATGCTTGTGTTTGTTGCTTGTGTATTTTAGGTACGGATATTGAGATAATGACAAAAGATCACAAGAATCATGCAAAAACGAACACGGGAAATGAAGCCGCACAATGAACCAAGCCCTAGTGAAGACTTTCCCAAAATCAACCCTTGAAGATTTGAAGAATTATGAAGAAGGGTCCTCCAATTATGAAGAATTGACACTTTATACCCTTGTATCCTCATAATTACAAGTTTGGTCCCTAAAGTCTGTCAAAATTACCAAAAGGGCCCTTAACTTTGAAGAATTGGCAAGTTTAGCCCCTCAACAAAGCTAAATTGTCAACCAATATCATCCACAAAGTCAAATATATCATGAAGTCCTTCAAAGTACAAGAAATGACAAGTTTGGTCCTTTGAAAATCTCAAAATTACAAAAAGGACCCTCAACTTTCAACAATTGGCAAAAATGGTCCCTCATTTATCAAGACTTGGCAATTTCAGTCCTCCAAGATGACAATCATACAAGTTAAGACCATTACCTTTGAAGAAATTACCAAACCAGCCCTTGAAGAATTCAAATATGGCAAGAAATACCCCTGAATTTACTTTATGAAACTTTTTGGGGCAAAAGTGTGAAGTTTGAAACTTCAAATACAAAGGAAACGAGTTTTTGGCTAAATATTTACAAAGTGGCAAGTTTCTGAAAGAAAGGGGGTTAAAATGGGCAGACAACCTAAGACACCTAGACCAATCACCAATTGCCACCTCACCCCACTCACTCTCTCCTCCAATCAGATCTCACCCTTCTTCCACCTCACCAATCCACTAACCCGGTTTATTATTTTTTAAACTTGGCGCCATTAACACAATTTAAACCTTAATCACCTCCCAAAACAGATTAAAACTTGCACTATTCACCTCAAGAACACAATTAGGGATTTCTTAATTTCTTGTAATTAAGCCCTAATAATTTCCAGAATGATGATTAATGGCCCTCTAATCATAACCCAACCCCTAAACTCCCATCACTCTCATGCATGTGATAATGCCAACCTTCCCCTGCCCCACTTCTCACGTCCAAACAAAAACTAACCAGCAATCCAACGTTTGAGACTTGTGCTTACTTTTTAAGCTTCATACACACCCTTGGATCAACTTAACACTTGCCAGCTCTTACATAACTCCAAAACAAGTCACATGATTCAAGAAGAAGACAAAGTTCTCAAGGGCAAATTTGGAAGATCAAGCACTAGGGTTTTAAGTTTTTAGCTGTTCCTTAGTCATTTGTATGCCTATATAAAGGCCTTAGGGTGCTTCATTAGACGTTTGCTTTTGATTTTTCCTTGGTTCAAGTTTCTGTAAATCCTATTTCAAGTTTAATGAAATTGAGTTTGAAATCTTGAAGAAAAGTCATTGGCCACTCTTGTTTACTGCTTTCATTTGTTATATGCTTTGTAGTTCTTAAAGTTCAAAACCTGTTTTCAAAAGAGGAGTGTGCAAAAGGTTGCATATTTCCTCATTTTCTTGATATTTTGCTAAGTCTTGTTCCAATCTTGGAATTCTTGGGCTATAGGGCTGATCATAGCATCCTAACTGAGTTGGTTAAGGTGTGGTGAGGCTTATAACTTGGGGATAATCAAGTGTGGGGTAACAAGTTTGCATCAATCAAGATTTTTCCAAGTTTCTGATTTTTCATATTATTGTGCTTAACCCTTGTTGAATCTTAGCAGGCTTTTGTGGAAGCTTGTGCTTGTTCTTGCTAGCACATAAGCTCAAAATTCGTGGGTGTGGATGTACATCCATGAGGTTTGCTTACTTAATCTCCAAATCTGCATAAATTGTGATTTTTGGTGATATTTGTATGAAACTGTTGTTCTTGTGAATTTTGTGGCTTGTTCTTGCTTGAATCTGTTTATTAGACTTGTTAGAGTGTTAATTGATGCTTGGTTGGCCTGAAATCTTGTTTTGCTTTTGAAAATCTTGATTTGAAAAAGTTAAAGGGGTGTTTGGGTCTACTGATTTATGCTTGTAATCTGATTTTGTGTTAAGGGAAAGTGTTGTTTATGCTTTGTATCTGTTATACCTTTGTTTGAGAGTGTTTTGCTGCAAGTTTTGGGGTTTGAACACTTGAATTGATCAATCTGCTATATTAGCCTTGTTTCTGCTTGTTTTGACCTAGGATTTTGGGAACACTTAGTGTGTATGCATGCTTAGGGATAAAAGTGGTTTAAACAAAGTTAACATAACCTGTTTGAAAGATTTGAGGTGTTGAAATTGGCTTGTGTGTCAAATACATCAGCAAAAGTAGAAATCTGCATGTGTAGTGTTCATCAGTAACCTTCATAGCTTGGATCTTGCTTAATTCTTTGAACCAGTGCATGAAATCTGTTTAGACTTGCTTATTGGAGTTTATTATAGCTTGTGTGTGCATTTGGTTGAATTTGGTTGGCTGATTTGTGCTAAAATTGCTCTTGAATGCTAAACTGCTTATTGTTCATGTCTGTGCAATGTCTGGTGATTAATTGATTAAACTGTATCAATTGGCTGTTTGTGATTGTGTTATTTTGCTTGTTATTGACTCCTTTTGATCCAAAGATCAATTGGGTGCCTTTGTGAAAACTGAATCCAAGAAAAAGTCACTAAAGACAACAAGTCAAAATAGTCAAGCAGTGGGAAAAGTTCCCACTGCTCAACATCCAAAACTAGCCCCTGCTAGTGCAATTTTATCATCAGCTTATCAATAAGCTATTCTAGCTTATTCTGACTTGCAACAACTTATTTTTTGTAATAGATCTTCATTATTTGACCCATTTAAGTGAACTGGAGCTTATCAGACTTTGACTTTGACTTTTCACTAGAAAACCAACTTGTTTGACTTTTAAGATAAGTGCTTATTTGATTTTCCAGCTTATTGAGTGTGCTTATTTGGAAGTTCTTTGGTTTTTAAGCTTAGTTTTGTCAAAAGAAACATTTTGCAACTTGAATCAGCTTCTGAGGTGGTCTAGATCATAAAAACGACTATTTTGTCGTTTTGTGAATAAGTTGTTGACTTGTTTCTGGCTTATTGAGTGGTCTTATTTGAAATTTCTTTTTACAGAAGTCTTTGTTAGGTCAAAAGAAGGTTGTGTGTTAAATTTTAGCTTATGGCATCAGCTTATAGCTTAATGGGCCAAAAAGCCCATTAAGAATAAGCTGCTTATTATAAGTTAGCTTATTTCACATTTTCAGCTTTTGGGCCTTTGGAAAAAGTTGTTTAAAATCAAATTTTGAGTCAACCTGTGCTTTTTGAGCACTTTTTCTTATTGGGCCTTAATTAAGCCCAATAAGGGACTGTTTAGGGTTTGGCCCATTTTCTAGGCCCAATAGGGGTATTTAGGTAATTTCACTTTCATTTCTGAGTTATTTAGGTTAAATTAAGCTAGTTTGCAAGTTTTTAGAATTTTTTATAATTTTTGGATTTTTAATATTATTTTAATATTATTTTATTATTAAAAATTAAAAGTCTGATTTTCTAGGTTTTTATATTTTTCCTAGGTTCTAAATACTTAATTAGGATTTTTGCAACTTTCCAAATATTTTTTAGGTCTTTTAATTATTTGTTTTAATTAATTTAAGATTTAATTGATTTTAGGAGTTTTTAATTATTTAAAAATAGTTTAAATTGGTTTTAAAATTTTGAAATATAGTTTTTAGCTTAATTAGAGTATTTTTGAGGTTTACAAACTTGAAAATCTTGTTTAGGGCTTTTTAATAATTAATTTTGATTTTTAAGGCTTTAATTAGCATTAAAAAGTCATTATCTAATTAATTAAAAGGTTTTTGCAAGTTTTGATTTTTTGTAAACTCTTAGATTATTATTAAGGATTTTTGGTGATTTTTAGGAATTTTTAGGGTTAAATTTTAATTTTGGTGGTTTTTACGACTTTACGTGTACGCCTTTTTAGACTTAGTTTAATCCGTCTTCATAACCGTCATTCTTTTCTAATCCCTTTTCTATTTTTCTTTTCTCAAATATAATCACAAATTAATCTAAGTCATTACACACATAACACACTAGCCTCCTTGAGAACGAACTTAATTGGGTCATTCACACACGGTTTTCCTAAATCGTCGTGCTCACTTGCCCTATTTATTGCATCCTTTTCCTAAAGGTGTAGTTTTAATCAACATCATTTTGGCGCCGCTGCCGGGGAGGCGTGTTGTGTTTTGATTTGGCATTGTTGTTTTTATACTAACCATAATTAGTATTTGTATTAGTAGCACTCTACTAATACGTATTATCGTTTTTCGGTTTTTGTGTGAATATTATTACTATATTGTATACGTAGAACAATAAATACACAAGTACTCCAAATACGTGAGCAATCACAACCTTGACTTGGGAGGTCATTACCCAATCATTGTATTCGAATCTCAAACCAAAGAAAAAGGCAAAAATAGATAAATACTTTCGTGAAGCTTAATCTTGAAAATACAAACTATAAGGTGGGTATAAGGCGGATATTATAAAATATATCCTAAGGAAAAAGGCTCTTAAGTGCTTCGCGCCGCCTCGTTTCCCCGCTTGCTTGTGAGTATTTGATTGTGAGAGTGAATCGAGGGTTTTGCCGCCCAAAGTATTACTAAGTATCATATATATTTTCTTGGTTTCAATTTGATTAAACCCTCTTGAACGATTTGGTGTTCCACCATCGTTCTAAAGTCATCGAAGGCGTTCACTCCACATGTTCGTTTTCATTCCTTGAGGCTTCGTTAATCAAGAGATTTGATTAGTGAGGAGATTTGTGGACTCATTGTCTACTTAATACATTTCACCAAGTTCCAAAAAAGGTTAATACAATCAAAAACCACAAAAAAAATTAAAAAAATACAAAACACCAAAAAGAATCTTCTTTGCTCATCCCCTCGTTGTACGTGACGTTTATGCTAACTCGTAATCAAGCAAGACGTGCTCGTAAACGAAAAAACAAATCTATCACTCCAAACAATTCTAGTGAGGAGTCTCCTATTGACGAACCCATTGTAAGAGAAGCACCAACCATGGCGAATCGAACTATGATGGAGTTACTTCAAGCACCCACCGAGGGTTATGGAGAGGCTATTGTGATTCCCGCTATCCTTGCGGAGAATTTTGAGGTTAAGACGGGTTTGTTGTCCATGATTCAAAACAACAAATTCCGTGGTGATGAGAAGGACAATCCACACAACCATATCCGCCAATTCAATCGTCTTACCGCTACTTGCAAGTTTAAGGATGTATCTAACGACTCGATTAAGATGATGCTTTTTCCGTATTCCTTAGCGGGGCCCGCAAAAATTTGGTTAGAGAAAGAGCCACCCAATTCTATATTGACGTGGAAGGATCTCGTGTCTAAGTTTGTGAACCAATTTTTTCCGCCCTCTAAGACGACGCACTTGAAAAACGAGATTTCAAAGTTTTCACAAGAATTTAATGAAAGTTTTTCAACGGCTTGGAATAGGTTTAAGGAAATGTTACATGAATGTCCTCATCACGGTTTTTCCGATTTGCATCAAATTGACACGTTTTACAATGGACTTAATGATCATGAAAGGGATTATTTGAATGCCGCCGCGGGTGGTAATTTTTTTGTGTAAAACGGTTGAGGAAGCTTTGGTGATTATTGAAAATAGATCTAAGGTGTATAGTCCTCGTAGCACGTCTAGTGTTCGTAAGGCTTCGTCTTCGGCTTCACCTTCTTTGTCTAATACCATCGATGCTTGCCAAATTGAGGCGAACTTGGAAAACAAGATTTTTGATAAGTTGAAAGGACTTTTGATTGAGTTTAAAGTTGGTGAACCAAGTGCTCCCGCTACGGTTAAAGCGGTTGAGGTTTCTTGCATGTATTGTGGTGGAGGTCATGATTTCTCCGAGTGCATTACCAACGGTGGTAACACTTCGAGTGCCTTTGCGGCCACGGGAAATTACAACCAAAACGGTCAAGTTTCCCGCTCTAATCAAATGACTCCACCGGGTTTTGGATCAAATCAAAATGCTAACAACTATCGCAACAATCAAGTTGGTTTTAAGAACAATTACAACAAGGGGAATTATGGGAATCAAGGGGCTAATAATCAAGTTTCAAACAAAAATGATTTTCAAAATAACAACAAGAGTTTGCAAACATTGAAAGATCTTCCAAGTGAGTTTGTTGAATATGCTAGTGGTAATGATGCTAGGTTTGACAACATTCAAAGAGAAATAATTAGCCTAAGATCCGAGTTCAAAAACGACTTGAAGAAAGAGTTGAAAAATGAGTTAGCTAATGAACTTAAAATCCACACCAACAAGATGGAAGGAAATGTCACTAGGTTGCAACAAAACCAACAAAAAATGGAACAAGGGCAACATGAGATTAAACAAGAGATGCTTAAGGCCGAGAAAAGGCAAACCGAAGCCGTATTGAGGCAATCTAATTTTGAAGATAAAATCTCGTCTATGTTTGAGGCAATAATGTGTAAACCGTCGTCAAGTGGTCTTCCTAGTAACACCATATCCAACCCTAAGGGAGAGATGAAAGTGATTACCACACGTAGTGGTAAGACACTTAAGGAGCCGATTCCTCAACCAATTGCTCCTACGGAGGAAGCAATTGAGGAAGAACCCGAGGTGGTGGTCCAAAAGGAGCATGTTCCAATCCCACGAAGTACCGCTCATACCACACCTACGGTTGACCCATCACCATCATTGGAACCCGAGATTCCAAAGGCTATGCCTACTATGCCTCAACCCACACCACCTTTGCCCTATCCATCGAGACTTAGGAAGGAGAAACGTCAAGAGCGCGACAATTACCAATTTGAGCTTTTTATGAAAATGTTTCGTGATTTGCACCTTAATGTGAGTTTCGCCGATGCCTTGGTCATGATGCCTCGATTTGCCGCTAACTTTAAGAGTATGTTGAACAACAAGGAGAAATTGCACCAATTGTCTAGTTGTTCGTCGGTTTATCTTAATCGCATACCTCAAAAAGTCGGTGATCCCGGTAAATTTTTGATCCCTTGTGCAATCCAAGACATGGAAGAATGCTTCGCCTTGGCCGATCTTGGTGCTAGCATTAACTTGATGCCACTTGCAATCTTCAAGTCGCTCAATCTTCCTAATCTTACTCCTTCACTAATGTCTATCGAGTTGGCCGACCATTCCACAATTCCCGCATGTGGTTTGGCGGAAGACGTTTTTGTGAAAGTGGGGAAGTTCTACTATCCCGTAGACTTCATTGTTGTTGACATCCCCACGGATCCTCAAGTTCCTCTTATTTTAGGTCGTTCGTTTTTAGATACGTCTATGGCTTTGATCGATGTGCATGCTAGAAAGATCACCTTACGTTTCAACGACGAGGAACTTGTTATAAACGCAACTCAAAACTCTCAAATTTTTCATGTTTATTCCGTTGCAACCATAAACCTCGTTGATATGATTGACGTGGTTTGCGAGGAATTTTCACAAGAAGTTCTAGGTTTTGGTGATGAAGAAACTAGTGGCAATCCCACTATGTTGGATCCAATTCTTGATAACTCGACACCAACCTTCACTCCTTTTGAAGGTGGTGGTTTTACGTTGGAAGAATTCGATGTTCCACGTACTTGTGACGAAGACCTCGACAACTATGAGGACTTCTCGATTATCAAGGATTTTCTCAACGATTTCCCATTTCCTCCACCTGAGGAGGTTATGAGTATCGAACCCAAATCTTCACTTGAGGAACCACCTATCCTCGAGTTGAAAGATTTACCTCCTCACCTCGAGTATGTCTATTTGGAGGAGGACGACAAGTTGCCAGTTATTATTGCGAAGGAACTTTCGAATGATGAAAAAAACGCACTTGTCGATGTTCTTAAGGCTCACAAAGGGGCGATTGCGTGGAAGTTATCCGACATTAAGGGAATCGATCCCAAGTTTTGTACCCACAAAATCTTAATGGAGGAGGATTTCAAGCCAACAATCCAAAGTCAAAGGAGGGTGAACCCCAAAATTCACGACGTCATCAAAAAGGAGGTCCTTAAACTCCTTGACGCGGGAATGATTTACCCTATTTCCGATAGCCCTTGGGTGAGTCCTATTCATTGTGTCCCTAAAAAGGGAGGGATGACCGTTGTGCCAAACGATGCCAACGAGTTGATTCCCACGAGACTCGTGACCGGATGGAGAGTGTGCATTGACTATCGAAAGTTGAATGAAGCCACTCGAAAAGACCATTTTCCCTTGCCCTTCATGGACCAAATGTTGGAGCGTCTTGCGGGAAACGATTTCTATTGCTTTTTAGATGGTTTTTCCGGTTACTTCCAAATTCCCATCGATCCTCGTGATCAAGAAAAAACTACGTTTACGTGTCCATATGGAACGTTTGCCTATCGTAGAATGCCATTCGGACTTTGCAATGCACCGGGAACTTTCCAACAATGCATGATAGCTATTTTTCATGATATGATCGAGAAGACGATGGAAGTCTTCATGGATGACTTTTCCGTGTTTGGTGATTCCTTTACTTCGTGTTTGTCGAACCTTGAGAGAATGTTAAAACGTTGTGAGGAAACCAACCTTGTGCTCAATTGGGAAAAGTGTCATTTTATGGTTAAGAGTGGAATCGTCTTAGGGCACAAGGTCTCGAAAGCGGGGATTGAGGTAGATCAAGCTAAGGTAGACGTCGTCGCCAAATTACCTCATCCCAAAACCGTCAAGGGAGTTAGGAGTTTCCTAGGCCACGCGGGCTTTTATCGACGATTCATCAAGGATTTCTCGAAGATTTCTCGACCCATTACACATCTTCTTGAAAAAGAGGCACGTTTTGTCTTTGACGAAGATTGTGTACGAGCCTTTGAGATCCTTAAGAGGAAACTTACCGAAGCTCCCATTCTTGTTGCTCCAAATTGGAACCTCCCCTTTGAACTTATGTGTGATGCAAGTGATTACGCTATTGGGGCCGTTTTGGGGCAACGTCATGAAAAGCACTTCTTGCCTATCCACTATGCTAGCAAGACGATGACCGAGGCTCAACTTAAATACACTACAACGGAAAAGGAGTTCCTTGCCGTGGTGTATGCATTTGAGAAATTCCGACCTTATCTCGTCTTGACGAAATGCATAGTGTATACGGACCATTCGGCTATCAAGTATCTCATGGCTAAACAAGATGCAAAGCCGAGATTACTTCGTTGGATTCTCCTCCTTCAAGAATTTGATCACACCATTGTTGACAAAAAAGGAGCCGAGAATCTAGCGGCCGATCATCTCTCTCGTTTGGAAGATCCTCACCAAAGTGTTTACGAGCCCAAGGAAATCACCGAAACATTTCCGCTCGAGATACTCGGTGTAGTGAATTCTAAGCTTGATTCTTCTACCCCATGGTTTGCGGATTTTGCAAATTACCATGCGGGTAACTTCATCGTTAAGGGTATGACAACTCAAGAAAAACGAAAATTCTTTCGTGATGTCAAGTTCTACTTTTGGAACGACCCTTACTTGTTTCGAACTTGTGCGGATCAAATCATCCGTCGTTGTGTATTTGGCACCGAAGCTTCTAATATCCTTAGAGCTTGCCATGAGGGACCCACGGGTGGTCACCACGGTGCTAATCTCACGGCTAAGAAGGTGTTTGATGCCGGCTTTTTTTGGCCTACTATTTACCGAGATGCACAAATCCTTGTGAAGTCTTGTGATGCATGCCAACGACAAGGAAAAGCCTCACAAAAAGATGAAATGCCACAAAATATCATTCAAGTATGTGAGATCTTTGACGTTTGGGGTATAGACTTTATGGGGTCGTTCCCATCATCTCGTGGTAATAAGTACATCCTTGTTGCGGTTGACTACCTATCTAAGTGGGCGGAGGCGAAGGCCTTGCCCACTAATGATGCTCGTGTGGTAGTTAAGTTCTTGAAAAGTTTGTTTGCTAGGTTTTGAACCCCTCGTGCGATCATAAGCGATCGTGGAACCCATTTTTGTAATGACCAATTCGAAAGAGTCTTAAGGAAATATGGGGTTACACATCGTCTTTCTACGGCTTATCACCCACAAACGAGTGGGCAAGTCGAGGTTTCAAACCGAGCATTGAAGAGGATCTTGGAGAGATCCGTGGGGGAAAACCGACAATCTTGGTCGGATAAGTTAGACGATGCTTTATGGGCCTTTAGGACCGCTAATAAGACGCCCATTGGGTGCACTCCCTATAAGCTTGTGTATGGAAAGAATTGTCATTTGCCTATCGAGTTAGAACACAAGGCTTATTGGGCCCTAAAGCATTGTAATGATGACATGGAGACCACGGGGAAACACCAGAAAATGCAATTAAATGAATTGGATGAATTGAGAGACATTGCTTATGAAAATTCATTGATTTACAAAGAGAAAACTAAAAAGTTGCATGATTCAAAAATTAAAAACCGGGTTTTTAACATTGGGGATCAAGTATTGCTTTTTAATTCAAGATTGAAAATATTTTCCGGTAAATTGAAATCCCGTTGGTCCGGTCCATTCACCGTGACTCAAGTGTTTCCGTATGGGACCATCGAGCTAGCTCAAGATGATGGTCCTAACTTCAAGGTGAATGGACATAGGTTGAAGCACTACTTTGGTGGGGAAGTTCCATCCTTGAACTACCTCGACCAAGTCACCTTCCCCAATGATAATTAGTGTTGAGGGGATCGAGTCGAGCTCATGACTCGGTAATCAAAAACGAGGAGCCTCGTGGGGGAGTCCCATGCTTATCCTATGTATATATTATCGCTTTCTTAGTCTAAAGTAGCTTACGTGTGGGGATTTGTGCCCTTCCAACCTTTGTTCCGTGGTTGTTTGTGATATGTGGTTTTTAGATCATGATCTTCACGATTGGAGCCTCTCGTGTTCGTTTTAAGGGAGCACTCGATCGTTTGCTTTGGAGACATTTCTCAATATCCATGATGTATCCTTTGATGTTCTAACCTTAGGTTTTTAGCACACTTCATAAACGGCTATTACTTAATGGTTACACCCTTTCCATGCTAGATTAGGCATTCGACTACGTCTCTAGTATGGGGGTGTTTGCACCCCTAGACTCGAAACATTGAGGACAATGTTTAACTTTAGTATGGGGGGGTGAATAGATACTTGGCTTGCCAAACCTTCACGCTTTCCAAAGTTTATCGTTTTGTTTATCGTTTTCTTGCAAAATAAGGCTAAAAATGGCCAAATTTAAAATTTTTCTTATGTTTTATAAGTGCTTAAAGACACGAATGTAGGTTTTCCGATGGCGAGAATAAGAGTAATTTTTAACTCGATCGTGCGTGTTGAGCACTTAGCTTTGATTCCTTAACTACACATTAGGCTAAGTCTCTTAAATGAGGACGAGAAATGATAGAGTTAATTATAAGTTACTATGCTAAACGTAGAGTACTCGTATTCTTTCAAAAACTCATGTGTTCTCGTTGTTTGCTTATTCTCCCTTCGCATGTAAATATTTTTTGCTTAATAAATAGTGACTTAGCGGTTTAGTTAGGATTGTTGGGTTTCTAGTCTTTTCTAGTAGCTTCCGTGTAATTAAATTGGGAAGACATTAAGGTATCGCCAGCGTCACGGTTTTGAAGTATTGGCACCCTAATAATCGAAAGCTTCACCCAATAATAAGATTTCAAGTGCTCACCTAAATCAAGCAAACAATTTGAAGCCCCACGAGGCCGAAAAATCTATGCAAAATTGAAAGTGAATCAAGCCTTAATCTTCGAAGCTTTAAAGATCCAAAATTCGCCTTAGCGTGAGGATATACGTCTTTGGCTAATAAAACCACCGATGAGGCGGATAATAAAAGGCAAGGCAAGACCGAAGTCATAATAAAAGCTTCATGGCGAAGTTGAATAAAAGATGGAGGTAAACCAAAGATAATAAGGCCCTTCCGTTAGGGGGCGTATAAAAGTCTTGGTAATAAGTCTCATGTTCAAAACCGTTATAAAACCGTGTTTATCGATTCTTCTTGTCAACTTAATTTTTTAACATCGTCGTCTATTAGGAGGGGTTATTGATTTGATGGTCTTAGTTACACCGTTAGGACTCTATTTTTAGACCTAAATCTCTATTATCGCATAAGTCAAACAATGTATCCTCGTGAAACATTCAAGACATCATAAAATATAAGAGATACAACTTAGGAATAATGGGAGAATAAGTACGTGATTAGGGCATATGAGTAGTGTTAGCATTACTAACTTATAATGACAATGATCTCGTTGCACGCTTAGCATGGAATTGGAGTGAAAATCGAGGATGACGAAATTATTTCTAACGAAGCATTCACGTGTTCTTATTCTATGAACCTAAACGTCCCATTTTGCGATGAAAATCATACATTATGTCTATAACACAAGTAGTAGTAATAGTAGTAGTGTAGCTAGTTTATCATTCCAATAAAGTGAATAAAATGAATTTTGGAGATGCTTTGATACTTTATTCTAGCATTGCGTGAGGGCACGGCAATGGTTTAGTATGGGGGAGTGATGAGACTGCTTTTATACATAGTCTCATCTTCCAAATAGGGCTTAAAATGCATTAAATATCATCAAAATACCCAAATATATGCTTGTGTTTGTTGCTTGTGTATTTTAGGTACGGATATTGAGATAATGACAAAAGATCACAAGAATCATGCAAAAACGAACACGGGAAACGAAGCCGCACAATGAACCAAGCCCTAGTGAAGACTTTCCCAAAATCAACCCTTGAAGATTTGAAGAATTATGAATAAGGATCCTCCAATTATGAAGAATTGACACTTTATACCCTTGTATCCTCATAATTACAAGTTTGGTCCCTAAAGTCTGTCAAAATTACCAAAAGGGCCCTTAACTTTGAAGAATTGGCAAGTTTAGCCCCTCAACAAAGCTAAATTGTCAACCAATATCATCCACAAAGTCAAATATATCATGAATTCCTTCAAAGTACAAGAAATGACAAGTTTGGTCCTTTGAAAATCTCAAAATTACAAAAAGGACCCTCAACTTTCAACAATTGGCAAAAATGGTCCCTCATTTATCAAGACTTGGCAATTTCAGTCCTCCAAGATGACAATCATACAAGTTAAGACCATTACCTTTGAAGAAATTACCAAACCAGCCCTTGAAGAATTCAAATATGGCAAGAAATACCCCTGAATTTACTTTATGAAACTTTTTGGGGCAAAAGTGTGAAGTTTGAAACTTCAAATACAAAGGAAACGAGTTTTTGGCTAAATATTTACAAAGTGGCAAGTTTCTGAAAGAAAGGGGGTTAAAATGGGCAGACAACCTAAGACACCTAGACCAATCACCAATTGCCACCTCACCCCACTCACTCTCTCCTCCAATCAGATCTCACCCTTCTTCCACCTCACCAATCCACTAACCCGGTTTATTATTTTTTAAACTTGGCGCCATTAACACAATTTAAACCTTAATCACCTCCCAAAACAGATTAAAACTTGCACTATTCACCTCAAGAACACAATTAGGGATTTCTTAATTTCTTGTAATTAAGCCCTAATAATTTCCAGAATGATGATTAATGGCCCTCTAATCATAACCCAACCCCTAAACTCCCATCACTCTCATGCATGTGATAATGCCAACCTTCCCCTGCCCCACTTCTCACGTCCAAACAAAAACTAACCAGCAATCCAACATTTGAGACTTGTGCTTACTTTTTAAGCTTCATACACACCCTTGGATCAACTTAACACTTGCCAGCTCTTACATAACTCCAAAACAAGTCACATGATTCAAGAAGAAGACAAAGTTCTCAAGGGCAAATTTGGAAGATCAAGCACTAGGGTTTTAAGTTTTTAGCTGTTCCTTAGTCATTTGTATGCCTATATAAAGGCCTTAGGGTGCTTCATTAGACGTTTGCTTTTGATTTTTCCTTGGTTCAAGTTTCTGTAAATCCTATTTCAAGTTTAATGAAATTGAGTTTGAAATCTTGAAGAAAAGTCATTGGCCACTCTTGTTTACTGCTTTCATTTGTTATATGCTTTGTAGTTCTTAAAGTTCAAAACCTGTTTTCAAAAGAGGAGTGTGCAAAAGTTTGCATATTTCCTCATTTTCTTGATATTTTGCTAAGTCTTGTTCCAATCTTGGAATTCTTGGGATATAGGGCTGATCATAGCATCCTAACTGAGTTGGTTAAGGTGTGGTGAGGCTTATAACTTGGGGATAATCAAGTGTGGGGTAACAAGTTTGCATCAATCAAGATTTTTCCAAGTTTCTGATTTTTCATATTATTGTGCTTAACCCTTGTTGAATCTTAGCAGGCTTTTGTGGAAGCTTGTGCTTGTTCTTGCTAGCACATAAGCTCAAAATTCGTGGGTGTGGATGTACATCCATTAGGTTTGCTTACTTAATCTCCAAATATGCATAAATTGTGATTTTTGGTGATATTTGTATGAAACTGTTGTTCTTGTGAATTTTGTGGCTTGTTCTTGCTTGAATCTGTTTATTAGACTTGTTAGAGTGTTAATTGATGCTTGGTTGGCCTGAAATCTTGTTTTGCTTTTGAAAATCTTGATTTGAAAAAGTTAAAGGGGTGTTTGGGTCTACTGATTTATGCTTGTAATCTGATTTTGTGTTAAGGGAAAGTGTTGTTTATGCTTTGTATTTGTTATACCTTTGTTTGAGAGTGTTTTGCTGCAAGTTTTGGGGTTTGAACACTTGAATTGATCAATCTGCTATATTAGCCTTGTTTCTGCTTGTTTTGACCTAGGATTTTGGGAACACTTAGTGTGTATGCATGCTTAGGGATAAAAGTGGTTTAAACAAAGTTAACATAACCTGTTTGAAAGATTTGAGGTGTTGAAATTGGCTTGTGTGTCAAATACATCAGCAAAAGTAGAAATCTGCATGTGTAGTGTTCATCAGTAACCTTCATAGCTTGGATCTTGCTTAATTCTTTGAACCAGTGCATGAAATCTGTTTAGACTTGCTTATTGGAGTTTATTATAGCTTGTGTGTGCATTTGGTTGAATTTGGTTGGCTGATTTGTGCTAAAATTGCTCTTGAATGCTAAACTGCTTATTGTTCATGTCTGTGCAATGTCTGGTGATTAATTGATTAAACTGTATCAATTGGCTGTTTGTGATTGTGTTATTTTGCTTGTTATTGACTCCTTTTGATCCAAAGATCAATTGGGTGCCTTTGTGAAAACTGAATCCAAGAAAAAGTCACTAAAGACAACAAGTCAAAATAGTCAAGCAGTGGGAAAAGTTCCCACTGCTCAACATCCAAAACTAGCCCCTGCTAGTGCAATTTTATCATCAGCTTATCAATAAGCTATTCTAGCTTATTCTGACTTGCAACAACTTATTTTTTGTAATAGATCTTCATTATTTGACCCATTTAAGTGAACTGGAGCTTATCAGACTTTGACTTTGACTTTTCACTAGAAAACCAACTTGTTTGACTTTTAAGATAAGTGCTTATTTGATTTTCCAGCTTATTGAGTGTGCTTATTTGGAAGTTCTTTGGTTTTTAAGCTTAGTTTTGTCAAAAGAAACATTTTGCAACTTGAATCAGCTTCTGAGGTGGTCTAGATCATAAAAACGACTATTTTGTCATTTTGTGAATAAGTTGTTGACTTGTTTCTGGCTTATTGAGTGGTCTTATTTGAAATTTCTTTTTACAGAAGTCTTTGTTAGGTCAAAAGAAGGTTGTGTGTTAAATTTTAGCTTATGGCATCAGCTTATAGCTTAATGGGCCAAAAAGCCCATTAAGAATAAGCTGCTTATTATAAGTTAGCTTATTTCACATTTTCAGCTTTTGGGCCTTTGGAAAAAGTTGTTTAAAATCAAATTTTGAGTCAACCTGTGCTTTTTGAGCTTATTTTGAGCACTTTTTCTTATTGGGCCTTAATTAAGCCCAATAAGGGACTGTTTAGGGTTTGGCCCATTTTCTAGGCCCAATAGGGGTATTTAGGTAATTTCACTTTCATTTCTGAGTTATTTAGGTTAAATTAAGCTAGTTTGCAAGTTTTTAGAATTTTTTATAATTTTTGGATTTTTAATATTATTTTAATATTATTTTATTATTAAAAATTAAAAGTCTGATTTTCTAGGTTTTTATATTTTTCCTAGGTTCTAAATACTTAATTAGGATTTTTGCAACTTTCCAAATATTTTTTTAGGTCTTTTAATTATTTGTTTTAATTAATTTAAGATTTAATTGATTTTAGGAGTTTTTAATTATTTAAAAATAGTTTAAATTGGTTTTAAAATTTTGAAAAATAGTTTTTAGCTTAATTAGAGTATTTTTGAGGTTTACAAACTTGAAAATCTTGTTTAGGGCTTTTTAATAATTAATTTTGATTTTTAAGGCTTTAATTAGCATTAAAAAGTCATTATCTAATTAATTAAAAGGTTTTTGCAAGTTTTGATTTTTTGTAAACTCTTAGATTATTATTAAGGATTTTTGGTGATTTTTAGGAATTTTTAGGGTTAAATTTTATTTTTGGTGGTTTTTACGACTTTACGTGTACGCCTTTTTAGACTTAGTTTAATCCGTCTTCATAACCGTCATTCTTTTCTAATCCCTTTTCTATTTTTCTTTTCTCAAATATAATCACAAATTAATCCAAGTCATTACACACATAACACACTAGCCTCCTTGAGAACGAACTTAATTGGGTCATTCACACACGGTTTTCCTAAATCGTCGTGCTCACTTGCCCTATTTATTGCATCCTTTTCCTAAAGGTGTAGTTTTACTCAACATCATCTGTCAACGCCCAACTTTCCTCTATCAGCGCCCAAAATACTTCTATCAGCGTCCAAATTTGTTTTAAAAAGTAAAAAATGACCTTAACAAGTAATTTATCCTAGAGAAGATAACCAAAAGCTGATAATTATCATAGGGCGGCAAGCACTGTCCAGCTATGCACACTTACATAAGCAAGATAGACATAACAGTCCTCTAGTGTCCCTTGCTAACCAAAATTCTTAACAACCAAGTTACCTTATAAAATCCTTGTTACTCCCAGGTAAATCCCATATCAAAATCATTCCCAAGTCTCCCAACAGACCACAACCAATTCTAGGCCAAAAATGTCTTGGCAGCATGCAAAGTTGATATACTATGCATGCTACAGTGCCTCATGGTTTAGTAAAACTAACCCATACTCACCTGTGGACACAATCTAGAACTGTGATAAGAGTATCATATGGATACCCAAAAATCCTAAAGGTTCCTAAAACCTCCCCTTAAACTATGATACAAAAGTGTGCTAAAATCATGCATGAACATAAAAAATTTATGTCAAGATAGGAATGAAACATTACAACCATCATCCATAAATAAAAACTTGTCCAAATGCTTCTCCTTTGATCCATAAGCAACTCTGTATCCAATGGTATACTGCTAACACCATCTGCACATTTAGATTGAAAACCACAAAACTAACATTGTTGCTGACAACGCCCCGATAACACACAACAGCGTTGAAGGAAGCTTTGTCAGCGTTAAACAATTATATTGCTGACAATGTTGCAAAAACACTTATCAGTGTTCAAACAACCTTTGTCAGTGTTAGAAAAATATAGTGGAAAATCTAAATCATCAATAAGACCAATGATAATAATGCATCATCCTGTACATACTTTTACAAAAAGAATCCAAAACATATATTAAGTGAGATTAACAATTCCAATACTTGTTACCAAGTATTGAAATCTTCCAGCATCAAAAGGTTTAGTTAATAAATCTGACACATTTTCCTCAGTGTCAACCCTATCTGGTTGTATTAAACCTTTCTCAAAGCAATCTCTTATAAAATGGTGTCTAATTTCTATGTGTTTAGTTTTAGAATGATGTACAGGATTCTTAATGATGCATAGAGTACTATTATTGTCAACAAATATCTTAGTATGCATGAAATTATACCCATAATCCAACAGCTGGTTCTGAATCCACAACACTTGACCACAACATGCTGCTGCAGCCACATACTCTGCTTCAGTTGTAGAGTTAGCCACCACTGTTTGTTTCTTGCATTGCCAAGATATTAACCTGCTCCCAAGAAACTGACATCCACCAGTTGTGGATTTCCTATCAAACTTATCACCTCCATAATCACTATCTGAATATGCAATCAGCTCCAATGGTGAATCCTTTGGGTACCACAAACCAAGATTAGGATAGCATCTTAGGTACCTAAAGATCCTCTTCACAGCATAAAGGTGACATTCTTTGGGAGTCACTTGATGACGTGCACATGCACACACAGCAAACATGATATCAGGTCTGGAAGCAGTAAGATACATCAAGGATCCAATCATGGATCTATAATGCCTGACATCAACATCTTTCCCATCTCCAATCTTTCCCCAAGGGTGTTCTCTATCCATAGGAATAGTAGCCCTCTTTTCATGTGGAGAAAAGCCAAACTTCTTCAAGATTTCAGCAACATATTTGTCCTGGGAGATGAAGATACCATCTTCTTTCTGCTGAACTTGTAAACCAAGAAAGAAGTTCATCTCCCCCATAGCACTCATCTTGAATTTGTCTGTCATAAGCTTGGAGAAATCCTCACTCATCTTTGGATCAGTAGACCCAAAAATGATATCATCAACATAGACCTGCACAAGCAACACATCTTTGCCTTTCTTCTTTGTAAATAGTGTCTGATCTATGGTGCCCCTCTTGAATCCATTGTCCACCAAATAGGTAGACAGAGTACCATACCATGCTCTAGGGGCTTGATGAAGGCCATACATAGCCTTTTTGACTCTATACACTTTATCTGGATGCTCTGGATCCTCAAAACCAGGAGGTTGCATGACATAAACTTCCTCAACAATGGTGCCATACAAGAATGCACTTTTGACATCCATTTGATAGACTGTGAAGCCCATGCAAGATGCATAGGCTAGAAAAATCCTAATAGCTTCAATCCTTGCAACTGGTGCAAAGACCTCCTCATAGTCTATCCCCTCCTCTTGTGTATAACCTTGAGCCACTAACCTTGCCTTGTTTCTGACCACAATACCTCTTTCATCTCTTTTGTTCCTGAGAACCCATCTTGTCCCTATAGGTCTGACATATCTAGGACAATCAACCAGCTCCCAAACATCCTGAATTGCAAATTGGTGAAGCTCATCCTGCATTGCTTCCACCCAACTTGGTTCTTTGAGAGCATCAAATATCTTCTTGGGTTCTTCTTGTGACAGAAAACATGCAAACAAACATGCTTGCACAAGAGGGGTATCAACCTTCTTGTGTATATTGGCAATAAACCCACCAAGTCCTTGATGAGATCTTCTTGTCTGAACTGGAGTCATAATATCACCAATGATCTGAGATGTGGGGTGATTCTTCATTGTGGAGGTGAGAATCCCTCCTTCAAAAAGTCTGGTGTCCTCAACCTCATGCTCCATATTGCCAATGTCTTCTTCATTAGACTCTCTTTGATCAACATGAATCTCTTCATAAACCCTGGAAGGTCCTCCTTGTTCAAAAGTGGAAGAGAAAAGATGTGCAAAGGTGTTGTCAACGTCTGAACCTTGTTTGTCAGCGATTGGGCTAACAACGCTTGAACTGTTGTTGTCAACGTCTGAGCCATCAACGTCTGAATTGGTCTTGTCAGCGCTAGATTTGCCTTTGTCAGCGCCTGAAGAACCATGCATGTTTGTATCTGGTGGTATTTGGAGACCACCATTATCTTGTCCAGCAGCAGCAGCAGCAGCAAAAGCATCTGTCCAAATGGGAATTGTGACATATTCAAATGTAGGAGATGCCTTTTCTACTTGTGATCCAACCCTCTCATTAACCTGTGTACCTGAAACATCAACAATTTGTTCCTCCACAACATTTGAAGTTACCTTCAGAATGTCTGCATTAGTGACAGGCGTATAATTTAAAGTTCTAGATAAGGGTTCCAAATCAAACAGCCAATTAGGACCACTTTCAGGATCACTAGGTTTATTCTCTAAGAACCTAACATGTACTCTTTCAACAATACGTTTGTCCTCTTTAAGATAAACCCTATAACCCTTGCTCTGGACTGAATACCCCATGAAGTAACCTTCATCACCTTTTGCACTAAATTTCCCCAAGGCATCACTAGTATCTAGGACAACTACATGACAACCAAAAGGTCTGAGAAAACCAATATTAGGTTTTCTTCCCCAAAGTAACTCATAAGGTGTTTTGTTCTGAATTTTGTTAACCAATGCTCTATTTTGCACATAGCATGCTATATTAACAGCCTCAGCCCAAAAGGCTATAGGAAAGTGAGCATCAGCCAACATTGTTCTGGCTGCTTCAATTAGGGTTCTATTCTTCCTTTCAGCAACCCCATTTTGTTGTGGGGTTCTAGCAATACTGAATTGCCTAGTAATTCCCTTCCTGGCACAAAAATCATCTAGCTTCTTGTTCCTAAATTCTCCACCATTATCACTCCTAAGCATCTTAACCTCATTGCCAGACCTTTTCTCAATTTGAGTGATAAATTCAATAAGAACATCAGCTGTGTCACTCTTCATAGCTAGAAAGAATGTCCAAGTAAACCTAGAAAAGTCATCAGTGACAACAAAACAATATGACTTGCCATTCAAACTTTCTATATTTGTTGGACCAAAGAGGTCCATGTGTAGCATATGAAGAGGTCTGGAACTAGTATGCACCTGCTTGGACTTGAATGAGACCTTGTGCTGCTTGCCTTTAAGACATGCAACACAAGAGTGGTCATTGTGGAAGGCCTTCTCAGGCAAACCATCAACTAAACCAAGCCTCACAAGTCTATTTATATTTTTAAAATTTATGTGCCCTAGTCTCCTGTGCCACAAATTACTTTCATCTACTGAGGCCTTAGCATAAAAACAAGACATATTTGTATTCACTTTAATTCCATTTAAATTGACATTATATATGTCCTTATGCCTAGGTGTTCTATACTCAATATACTTTTCATCAGGGATCTTAAAATCCTTTCTTAACACCAAACACTCAGTATCAGTGAAAAGAACCTTATTTTTGTTATCACACACTTGTGATACACTAAACAGATTATAATCCAGTTCTTTTACCAGGAAGACGTTCTCAAAACGTAGATTATTGGTGAGGAGGGTTCCTTTGCCTGTGATAGTCCCATATCCACCTCCAAAGTATACCTTATCACCATCTTTAATAGGAGTGAAGTTCGTCAGATAGTCTTCCTTTCCTGTCATGTGCCTTGAGCATCCACTATCCCAATATCCATAATCATTGATCTGCTTTTGAATGCCCTGCACATAAAGAAAACAAATTAGTTTTCTTTGGGAACCCAAGTCTCAGAAGACTTGGATTCATCTGGTTGTTCAATAAGAACAGACTTAGTTCTCACAACAACCCCATTCTCATCCCTTTTAGGATGAAATACCCAGTTAACCCCAATTGGTTTTGTAATGACCTTTGAAATGTAATTAAATCTATTGCAAGTCATTGAAATTCCATTATTATTAGGGTTTTGATCTTTCTTGGGTCTCCATGTTAAGCTTGAAGAAGCTTTAGACCCCTTACCTTGTGGCTGCAAATACTTAGGTCTGGTCACGTTTCTGTCAGTGTTGGATTTTGTCCTGTCAACGCTGAAATTACCCTTGTCAGCGTTGAACCTAGGGTTTGCTACAGGAACCCATTGCCTATTTGACCAGGTGTTTGTCTTTTGAAAAGGTCTTTGTCCATGAGTGTTAGACCTTCTAGAGAAGAATGGGGCAGGTCTAATCACTTGTGGACTTTGCTGCACACAAGGTTTGGGTCTGACAACATTTGACTTCCTAACAACGTTGACTTTCTTCCTATCAGCGCTGAAATTGTTCCTATCAGCGTTGGCTTTGGGAGCGTTGACACACTTGTATGCCAAATGTGAAAAGCTACCACAAGTGTAACAGGCTTTCTTAGACACACTCTTAGGTCTAGTAGAGAAGAAACCTGTTCCAAGATTGTTAACTTGGCTCTTGGGTGACCTATTATTCCTATACATCTCTGCATATTTAATGGTAGGTCTTCTAACAGTGTTGGAGCCTAGGTCAACAGCTTTACCAGTAACTGGGTGAGTAACCTTAATGGGTGGTGATTCATTGGGACTTTCACATAGCAAACCTCCCTTAACAAACAAAGTAGGGTTAGCTTTCTTCCACTCATTTAGGTCAGTCAGTTTTTGTTGATACTCTTCCACTGGAGTGACAACTCTTGGTGGAGGAATGAATTCCTCTTCTTGGCATTCTGGTATACCAGTCCAAGATAAATCCTTTCTAAGGACACCATAGAAGTCACCAGCTGGTGGTGGAACCAGAGAGTAATCATTCATCCCAATCCCAGTCATGTCCTTAGGATCCCTTTGTTTAGCTACACAGGCTCCTAGGGTTTGGGTGGCTCTATCAAATCTTTGAATCTTGAGGTCAACATTATCTTTATTCTTAATGGCCTCATCTAACTTAGCCTGTAGGTCTCTATTGACCTTTGTCATGATATTTCTAATATCCATACTACCCTCTAGCTCATGTTTTAAGATATTTATCTTATCTTTTAAATCAAATTCCATTTTCTTGTATTCAGAAACGGTTTTCTCAGTTTCAGTAAGAGCTAGTTGGTAATTGTACAATTTACACCTTTCAGTGCTCATATCATCTTTTAGTTTTAACACCTCTTTGTTAAGTCTATCAGTGTTTAACCTACAACCTTTGCTACAAAAAGCATCATCATATACCTCATTATCAGATGAAGAGGAGGAGTGTGCCATGAGAGCATATTCAACATGCTCTTCTTCTTCAATATCAGCAATCAAAGCTTTGTCCTCTTCAGCATCCTTAGCTAGATAGCTCCAATCCCATCCAGTACCATCAATTCCTTGAACTGCAACCATGGCCTTGGACTCTTGAGCTTTAACAACCTGACTTGAGGGTTTACCAGCATCAGATCTTCTAGGAGATCTGCATTCCCTCATGAAGTGCCCCATACGATGACAGTTGTAGCACTTAACTTTGGATTTATCAAATCCAGCTGTGTCTTTAGCATTGAAGGTCATCTTCTTCTTGAACCTTCTATTCCACCTATTTGCTCTTATACTAGCAAGAGCCATGTTCCACTTGATGTCCATCTCTTCCAAGTGCTCATCACTTATCTGCTCAAGGTCCTCATATGTAATCACTGAACCATTGGGCAAAGAAGCAATGTAAGCACACACAGTATCCAAATCCAAACCAGCAGGTTTAACTCTTGGGGAGTCATTCATGAATGTGTCAGCGTCTGAAAAGGAGACGTTGACAGGACTTGTTCCAGCGTTGACAGATGATGATCCAATAACTGGATGCATAAAAGAGTCCTTCTGATTGAATTGACCTTCACTATGAGAGAAGAAGGCCATGTTGCTGGTGCTAGCTTTGCTTCCATGTTGTGAAAGAGTTTCATCTTCCAACAGTCTTAGTTTGTTGTAGATGTCATCAAACGAGGAGCTCTTGTAAGTATTATTGGCAAGAATAGATCTTGCCTCAATCTTCCATGCCTCACCAAGACTTTTCAGAAAAGTAGCATTGGTGTCAACATCACCAACTTGTGTCCCCATGAAGGACAACTTGCTTGTGATGTCAAGCAATCTGCTTCTCACACTACTCAGTTTCTCATTGGGTTGAGCTTTGAAGACAGCATAGTCATGCAGAAGCTGCTTTTTCTTTTCTTCCTTAGTGTCTGCATTGCCACCATATGCAACTTCAAGTGCTTCCCAAAGATCCTTAGCAGATTCATAGCCTCTATATTTGTGCTGGTTTTCTTGTCCCAAAGAGACTTTCAGAATATTTAGGGCTTTCATGTCAACCCTTTTCTTTGCAATATCTTCAGCACCTACAGCTCTACCATCTCCAGGTTTTTCTTTCTTATCCTCTTCAGGGCATCCTTCAACAGCTGATCTTTGAGTAATGGCATCCTGAATCTTTTGAGCCTTATTGAATGAGTTTCCATATTCAATAATCTCCCAAAGTGTGTAATCAAAGATCCCCAGATATTGTTCAAAGTTGAACTTCCATAAGTCAAAGTTGGTTGCATCAAGCATGGGAATCCTGATGTTTGGTAAGGGTGAAGAGGAGGTGGTTATTGCTTCAGACATGATGTTGTTTTTGGTGTTTTTAGAAAATTAGGGTTTTGGTGTTCGTGTATCGTTCTGGTGTTCTTCAAAGATCAAAAGTTCCTCAACAAGCTCTGATACCACTTGTTGATCCCAAACTTAGATCTATTAGCTTTGTGTATACGAGATTAGATCAAGTATAACATGCAGAGAAACCTTTGTTATATGCTTTGTGAATCTAAGTGTTATGCGGAATTTAACACTTAAACAAGAACACAAGATGTAAACAAAACTTTCACTTTGATTATCAATGTCAAACTTGCTTACAATGAAAGATGTTTACGAATGAAAACTTATATAAAACTTGATACTAAACATTAACCTAAAGGCCTTCTTTTATAGACTAAGAAGCCTTGTATAATAAGCTACGTATCAACTATTCTAGGTAAAGATAAACATAGAAAATACATTGTCGCTTCTATCCTTACTAGAAGTATTCTAGAATATAATAAACGTGTAGCTTATATCTTCCATCAGTGCTTGTCTTCAATCTGTCAACGCTTGACTTTAACTTGTCAACGCTTGAGCTGTCAGCGCTTACTTTGTTCTTGTCAACGCTTGAGTTGTTCTTGTCAGCGCTCAAGTGATCTGACCTTAATTTATTCCCAACAAACTCATCGTAGATATAAGACATGACAAGATGTTGATATTGATAACAAAGACAATATGTTACATGATGCATGACATAATCATGTGATGGAGGAAGAATACAAAAGGGAAGTGGTAGAAAATGAGAGTTTCTAAAATCAATTTTCTTAAAATGAGAAAAGATTTGATAAGGTGTGTTCTTTGGTAAATTTGGGTTGAAAGAGATTTGAGAAAATTGTGGATAATCAAGGCTTTCATTTGTGAAAAATACATTTCGCTTTGGTGTGAATGATATTTCAAAATGCTTTGGGTTAAGAAGATAAAGCACAAGATATTTTGGGAGTGACCAAAGGTTTGAAACAAAGATACCAAATGGTATTGGAACAATTGGAAAGTTTTAGAAAACCCGTTTTTGGTTGCTTCTGCCCGCGGTTCCTTATTTCCACCGGCGGTTCCATATCGATATGGAGCCACAGTCTCTATAAAGGACCGCCCACAGAGGGTGTGTTTAGGAGGATAAGGGAGTTTTTCCAATTCGGCAAATCCTAATGTTCTAGTCTAACTTCTCATAAAGTTATGCTAAAGAGCAATAAAAACTAGAACACACACAAAGGAAAAACACATAGGATCAATTAGCACGTAGGAAGAAGGCTAAGAAAAACCTAATGGCTACAAATGAAAAAGACTCTTAATGACATACAAATTTCATCAAAGTAAACTATCATTAGTCATATTTAGGAAGATCCATTTAATCAATTTAGAGAATGAGTATGAGACTATCACTAGAGGTGCTCAATTAAGGCTAAGCACGACTGTTTTTATGAGTTATATAATAACCCAACTTCCCACATGGAAGTTATTCAACCGTTAGGTCAAATTAAGATTCTAGTGAATTAATTCTCTAGTAGTCATTCTCAAGTTAGACAAAATGTAATTCCTACATTTGTCTAATAAAGTGTAGCAAGGATGAAAAGTGTATGACGACACAATGTACAACCTAATGAGGGTAAAGAATGCACCATTTCATATCTTGTCAAATAAGTCCAGTTAAGGTTATTTACCTTAATGGAACTTGAGGCTAATAACTTTGAAGTTTATAAACAACGTTTACACAAAACAAAGGAACGCTCTTGATTGGTCTTTTGGAAATGATACATTTACAAATTGCATTGCAATGTAAATTACTTGAGTATTTCGGATGAAACATCCAAGTTGTCAAATCGACTCTATTGTGCATTATAAGCAATTATTAAACAAATACGTCTAATAATTTGAACAAGTAGATTCAATATACCATCGTCAATACAAGTGTGAGTTATGATCCGATGTATATTATTAATAAACCACATTTATGTCTACACTTAAAAACATGTCAATTAGATTCGATAATGATACCATCATAGTTTGAATAATGAATTGATATTTAATCGAAATATTTCTTGATTCCCACAAACACTCATTTAAGAGAAAATAGCTAAGATTTTCAAATAGTGTTTCATGTTTTATAGTGAGACATTAATCTACTCGAACTAATAACACAATGATCGAGTAAGACGACCCACATCAATAGATTTGACAAGCTCCCAAAGCTTTCAAACCTAAAAGTGTTAAAGAACATGTCAAGGTGTACAAAATGTTTAGGTAACATTTGTAAACCAAGAGATGTTAATCCTATATGCAATGCACACATAAATAGACAAATAAGTAACACTACTACCAATAGTAATGATCACTTAAGAATGTCCAAAAACAAAAGAAAAAGCACAAAAGCATTCGTCTTCGTTTTGAGTGTTAGATACACCAAAGTATGCATAGCTTGATTTTATTTGAAAATAGTTTTCGACCCATTTCAAAATTTAATTAAGCTCAACACTTCATAAATATATCAATTTTCAAATATATATCAACAAGAGATGTCCAACTTAATAGAAAAGAATAAAACACAAGTTTTACGACAAACCGACGCTCAGTACTTTGGACAAAGTATGGAACTTAGAAAACATCCAAATTTTAAATTTTGAATAAAGGTTTGAAAGCATTTTTAATAGAAAGTAAATTCAATTACGTTCGATATGACGGGTGGCACGACTTTTACGGACTTACGCTTGATTTTATATGATTTTTCAAAATTTGCAAAAATCTGTGTCGGACTGACTGCGGTTCCATATTGATAAGGGACCGCGGGGAACAGATAAAGAACCGCGTCTAGAGAACAAAAATGTGGTTTTTGGCCAAAATCATTTGGTAACTTTTTGGAAGGACTTAGGACTCTAAAAAATCATTTTAGACACATAGAACTCGTATTTTAGAGTTAATTATGACACAAAAGATTTTTATACTTCCAAACATGAAAAGATTTAATTCAAGCTATTATACAACGTTTATTTAACACCAAAACTACGAATGAAACAACAAAACACATTTCATAAGTAATCACTCTTCATGAATAATTTGATACAAAGATCGTCTCTTATTTTAAAAACCGTTATCATTTTTAAAAACCACTTGTTTTGAAAAAGAGAGCAAAGATCGATCCAAGCTTTAAAGTACAATATACTTCAAAGATCTTGAATAACCTCGCTTTGATACCAATTGTAGAAACTAGAAGGGGGGGGGGGGTTGAATAGTTTCTAGTTCATTTTCAAAACATTTCGGCTTAATCCACTGTGCGCGGTTCTTTATTGTACTCGCGGTTCTTTATCAATAAAGAACCGCCGTTCCATTTAGGGAACCGCCGACAGTGGACTTAACCTGTTGTTACATGTTAAACTTTGACAAACCTTTGCATCAAATTCTTCCTCAAGTTTGACTACATATGAGATGTGTTTGATTGAAAGATAAATACTACAAGTAAGAAAACACACAAACACATCAAATCAAGAGTAAATCAAGCAATAGTCTAAACACTAAGCACACACGTACTAAGCATAAGCTTTTCCACAACTAAGATGTTTAGACTAAGTAATGTACACTTGACCATAATCAAAACATCAAGCACACACGTACTAAGCCTTAACTTTTCCGCAACTTAGATGGTTAGATTATGAGATGCACACAACACACAATAACATATAAATGCATCGATAAGAGTAAAGACATAAATGTAAAGGAAAGTACCGACACGATGATTTATAGTGGTTCGGTCACGAAGCTCCTCTTCGCCCTACTCCACTCCTCGAGTACACCTTACTCGAGAGTTACTTCACTAGTCAACAAAATCCTTAAGGTGGAGAAACCATACACAACGTCGCTTATCCAATTTCCGACTCTAAGCTAAAAGTCGAGTCTTAATCTTAGGTAGGACCAATCTACACAACGTCGCCTACTTCACCATTTTCCGACACAAGGATAAATGTCGAGTCCTAATCTTAGGTAGGACCAATATACACACAACTTACACAACTTCTAAATTGACACACCAATTTGGATCTACACAACTACACAACTCTTCACAACTACCCAACTACCCAACTCTTCACAACTACATAACTACTCCACTCTTCACAACTACACACCTATACAATGCTTCACCCTAGTTATGTTTAATGGCCCAACATAACAAACCTTGTGTTTTATGGCATAAACACATAAACCATATAGATCTAAGTACTCACCACTTAGATCTATGACTCTAACACTATATCCAAGTATTAGCAAACTTGGATCTACACAACTAACACCTAATCTAAGGATACCCATCTCTTGGATCTACTACCCTTACAAACACATCCAAGTGAACCCAACACTTGGATCTTCTACATATACATAGTAGGAAAACAATGATTTAATCAAGAATGAGAGATCTTCATCATGTTATGAACCCAACACTTCATGGTAATGGAAGTGTTCTTCTCTTTGCACTTGAGAAGATGAGAGGATTGAAGGAGAGAATCACATCTTAAACAAGATTAATCTAAACTAACTAATCAAGGAGTTTAAATATGTTTTTAAAGAAACTGTGCAAAAAGGGTTGAAAGAAAAGCTGAAAATGATCCACTATTTATAGGGCAGCAATGCAACGGCTATAAAGACCCGCGGTTCATTAAGTGCCCCCGCAGTTCCTTATCAATAAGGAACCGCGGGTTCCTTTAAGGAACCTCCGGCTTGGAGACCGTGCATTTTTGTCCTTTAGTGGGGAAATACCAATTATAACCTCAAATGATATTTCTTTGGCATTTGGAATATGCCAAATTCAAATTAAAGAATATTCTTTGGAATATACCTTAGAGAATATTCTTTGGAATATTACAAATTCAAATTTCCATTTTCTTTTTAATAATACATTTTCTTTAAAATAAAGTTTATTAAAATCTTTTGTCACATTCGATTAAATGTGAGTTTTAAGAAAATATTAATCCTTGATCACTTAGTTAGGTTAATGACATGTTTATTCATACCTTGAGTGATTCATGCCGAATGCGATCTTGGAGGCGTCAAGAGAAGTATACAAATGTATTCTTGAGTGATTGCGAGTACCTTAACATTTTACATAATGTATTGCGAATTATACGTTTGTCATCAACAAAACATAAAGAGATTATATCGACAAAACATCGTAATGTTTGCACTAACATAAACTAAATCCAATTCTAATTCTAACCTTGAAACGCCCTCTAAACGTATGTTCTGAGTAAACATGCTCCAAACCTAGATATGACACATATGCCCTTACTTTTCTCACATACAAGTCATCAGTCATATAAAATAAACAAAATTAAAGTACAACATTATTGAGTTGTATCTTACTCCTTCCGACATCCTCCAGCAACCCTCTTTTGACTAAAAAAAACTTCACTCAATCCCTTCCCACACCCTTTATAGTTGTCTATCCATCAATTATTACTCCTTCCTTTGATACACTTACGATGTCTCACTTAAATTTACTAAAATACTACAAGTGTAGGTACTGAGTTTTGGTAAAACATGAATCTATATGATAATAAGAACAAGTTTTACACAATGCCCATTTGACCACTAATAACACCATTCGTACTTTCAACATTTATAAAACTGATTAGAAATGGATCAAAGATTTACAAATGAGCACAAGATTGTTGTAGAACACTATCACAAAGTGAATGACAAATGAAACTCTCATTTTGATGAATCAAAGCTAAGCTCTTGATTCAATGAAAGGAGGACCATATCACTATAATACTTTGTATTATTTTGTGTATTTCGAATCTCTAATCATCTCTCTATTCAAGCATACATATGTATAGGTGAAAGTACATGTGTAACATGTGATGGTTGGTGAGATGTACCGTTTGTAGAAGTACATCTTTCAATGAATGCTTATCTTCTTGAAAAAGCAACGACCATGCTTTTGTAATAGTGCTAACAACCATTCTTACTTTTATATCAACTCTCGTATATTGTTTGACTTCAAAGAAAAAGTAATGTCGCCTTTTTTCTTATTAGTGGATTTGAAGTTTCAACCCATATATTGTTCATTCAAAGATGGTCTTCACGGCGTTAGTGAGTTATTGTCATCACTCATTAACTCTATCACCTTTATCATTGTGGTTTTCTTCACTCGTTGAGATTTGTCTTAGGTTGTGACGAGTTTTATTCTAGATTCTGAAGAACATTTTGTAGATGACTCGTTGAACTTATTTAAGTTCAATGACTTGTTTTCTACTTAGGATTTTTTTTATACAAATCTTGTACAAGGCATAATTAGACACTAAATTAATCCAGCTACACAAATTTCAAATTTTAACACATGTGGTTGCTAACTGTTGAGTCATGTCTTCGCGAAGTAGGTGGTCGCCAAAGATTTGACGTCATCGGTCCGTAGCTTAAAATCCACTTTCAGCGACCGCCAATGAGGCCAAATTTTTTCAACCATAAATGGTTGACCACAAATGGGGCCTGCAAATTGCCACTAAATGTGTATACCCTTTAAATATTTATATTTATTTTTTAAAATTATTTTTCTACTAAAATAACCTTTTTAATCAAAAAATAAATACTATTTATTTTTAACATTCGTTTGGTGACAACACATGTATACACAATTAGCAACTATTCGTAGACGCTATTTGTTTTTTTTTGAACGGTAACTTTTTATAAAAAGCTAGCAAGGAGCTATAAAAAGATTACAAAGAAAGTAAATATGGATGTTGCATCCAATAGTTTCAACAAAAACTACACTTACATCCCACGAAACCAAGAAAAAGACCGGGTAACAATATCATCAAAAATAACACTCCTACGGGGACTGCGATTTGTAAAGAGAATGTGGTTACGAAAGTTCCAAATACTTCACCAAACCACTAAGAAAACTCCTTCACATACCTCTTTGAGCTTGGACCCAAATTGAATAGAAGAGAACCAACCTATCCAATCCGCGTAAGACTCAACGGGATACCAGGAATGTTCCACCACCTGCAAACACGATGGGAGACATCTCGAGCCAAAGTACAACGGTAGAATAGGTGCAATGAGTGTTCATCCTCTTCATCACAAACTGCACATCGAGTGGACAAAACACTAACATCTCTTCGAACTAGATTCAACCTAGTAGGAAGAAGATCAAGCTGAAGCTTCCATGCAAAGATGTTAACCTTAATAGGCACATAATGGGTCCACCGAGAAGCAGCAGACTTGGGCAGAAAAAATCATTAATGATGAAACGAGCATCCTTAACTTGAAAAGACCCAACACCCTTAAAATCCCATAACCAATGATCTTCATCATTTGATAGCTCAACCGATTCCAAGAGACCTTGTAAAAGAAGAAGTTGATGCGCCTCAACACAACATCAAATAGCACGACGAAAAGACTCGACAAGAACACTCCCATGCAGCTTCTCATCAATTGAACAACCCTTATTAGACTCGAGGGCAAATAGGCGAGGAAAACGACTAGATATAGGACATTCTCTAATCCAAATATAAGACCAAAACCGAATACTCCTACCAGACCCAACGTGAAGCTTATAGTGAGCCATCAAATCAACACCTTGATGTTTAAAAGCATGAACCTCCCTAAGAATCGACACCCAAGCCGAGTTCTGCATAGAACGCGGCTGAATATAATTCCCATGAGCAACACTAATAAATCTAAACCACAAGGATCCATCCTGAGACAAGAACCTCCACACCCATTTAAAGAGAAGAGATATATTCAAAGCATAAAAACTCAAAACACCCAATCCTCCATTACTTTTAGGAGCAAGGACTTTGGACCATGGAACCCACACAATTTTCTTTTCCCCTCCTTGAACCCCATTAAAAAAATTCCGACGCAAACTATAGATAGGTGTTGAGCCCAGAACTGATTGAAGGAGCGTGAATCGGCCTCCAATAGAAAGAGTTTTAAGTTTCCACTTGGACAAGCGAGCCTTAATCTTAACATTCAAATCCTCCCACAACTTGGTGAGCGACATGTTCCCTCCGACCATAATACCAAGATACTTAAAAGGAGCCTTCAACACCGCACAACCGATTGAATTAGCAACAACAGAAACTGTGTCCACAGAAACACAAAATCCTAGCAAATGACTTTTCTTAAGGTTAATGACCAAACCAGAAGCTAAGGAAAAACATTTGAGACATTGCAAAATACCCCGAATATTGTCTTTCGACCACTCCCCCAACGAAAATAGCGTCATCCGCATAAAACATATGAGAAATCGTAAAGGACGGACCGATCCTAAAACCTTTTAAGAAACCAGCTTCTATGTACCTCAAAATAGATAAATGAAATGCCTCCATAACGAGAATGAAAAGATAAGGCGCTAAAGGGTCACCTTGTTTAAGGCCTCGAAGAATCTGAAACTCAGAAGTGGGGCTCCCATTAACAAGAATAAATGCCATACCTCCTAATAAACTCTTTTTGATCCAACCTCGCCACTTAGAACCAAACCCAAAAGAGTGAAGCACATCGTCCAAGTAGTCCCACCTAATTGAATCGTAAGCTTTAGCAAAGTCTACTTTGAAAATCATAGCCTGCTGTTTTTTCCGTTTACACCAAGAGAGAAGTTCATCGAGAATAAAAGGACCATCAAGAATCTGACGGTTCGGAAGAAATGCTGTTTGAACATCCGAAACAAGATTGGATATAACCTTCGAAAGACGTCTAGCTAGAATTTTAGTCACAATCTTATATAAGCTTCCAATCAAACTGATAGGTCGATAGTCGTTAACAAACTTGGGATCATGACACTTCGGAATAAGAGCAATAAACGAAGAGTTACACCCTCGTGTGAAAGAGCTATGAGAAAAAAACCAAGATACCGCAATATATAAGTCCGTCCCAAATATACTCCAATATTTACGAAAAAATTCAAAGGAAAAACCATCCGGCCCTGGTGATTTGCTTCCCCTGCAATCCTATACCGCGTCCCGTATCTCGGCATTAGAGACCACCTTTGTCAATTCGATAACCTGACCCAGATAGAGCTGGGCTGGAAAACTGAAATTGAGTCGACACCGACTAGAGCCAGAATCTTGAAACCTAGATGAAAAATAAGAACGAAATTCCTCCTTTACCCGACAAGGGTCATACACCCAATCACCATCAACCATAATACCTTTAATAGACAAATTAGCATGCTTACGGTTAATAATACCATGAAAAAACTTGGTATTCTCATCCCCCTCAATCACCCATTGCACCTTAGCCTTTTGAATCTGATCCCGAGCAGCATTGGAGTTGATTTCTTGTAGTTGTCTCGTTAAGTCCATACGGGATAACAAAATGTCATCAGACACCACTCCTTGTTCGAGAGAAGAATCGATGGCCCTAAGTTTAGACTTGATCGAATTAATTTCACCCGAACGTTTTAGATTCATACTTGTAACCCATGAACGAATCACTTTTTTTGAGGGTTTGAAGTTTCTTAGAAAATTGGACCATCCCATTACTATTATCAAGGATGGTAGAACTCCAACAATCTGAAACCATTTGTCCAAAACCATCCCACCCAAGCCAAGAATGATACAATTTA
The DNA here is from genome assembly GCA_025667525.1 of Glebionis coronaria. Taxonomy (NCBI): domain Eukaryota; kingdom Viridiplantae; phylum Streptophyta; class Magnoliopsida; order Asterales; family Asteraceae; genus Glebionis; species Glebionis coronaria. Next base: position 604,679,003 of record CM046875.1, on the reverse strand, counting down.
AAAGGAATAGCGCCAAAATCAGCAATCTTATCTCTGAGTAAAATAGGACGATGATCTGATAGATGTCGGTCAAGGAAAATAGCAGATATATTTGGAAAAACAGAAATTAAACCTTCACTCACCAAAAAATATCCAGTTTACTCATTTTAGACGCCGAATGATGGGCCCATGTAAACGCATAACCTTCCAGATTAATTTCAACAAGACCAGAATCCAGAATAAATCTATTGAAGACAGAAGCTCCAAGCGAACTGAAAACCGACCCCAATCGTTCTATTTCGAAACAGACTTCATTATAGTCCCCAAGCACCATATACTCACCTTTCCAACGAGACACAAGAGAGGTAATATAATTCCATAGACACCGTTTTTCCGAAAGAGATTGAGGAGCATAGACAGAAATGACAAGAAGATCCAAATTTTTTGGAGTCCAAGTACCATAAACCGCAACAAAAGAGTCATAAATAACATGATGAGACTTAGAAAACACAAAAGAATCCCAAACACAAAGAATTCCCCCAGAATTACCAACAGCTTCACTAACGACATATTCAAAGATACTATTCCCCCATAAAGATTTAACCACCATATCAGAAAACCCTTCAATTTTCGTTTCTTCTAAAGACATAAAACTCACCTTATTCTTCGAATTTAACTCCCGAATCCATGTTTTTTTTGGCCTGGGATCCAAGGCCTTGAATGTTCAAAGAAAGAACATTCATCGGAGACCCTCAACATCTCCACAAGATCCTATTATTTTCTCCATATCTTTCGCACACCCATCCATGTCATAACCCATAGCTTGACCCACCCTAATCATGTCTTCAAGAGCATCCAAAACTGAACCACCATTATGCAAGCCTTGACTGTTACTGATATCCTCCAAATTAGCCTCGACATTAGGAGAAGTTACCTTCATAACGCGAGAACTAAAGCTAGATGATTGACCTTGATGCGAGCCTTGGTGAGTAGAAAAATTCTTCGGAGTAGCTGCGCCAGGATCCTGTTCCTCTAGAGTAAAACCTGGTGGATTAGGAAGACTAGTATCTTCCACGGAGTTATTCTTATCAACTGCTAGTTTGCGGAGTAGAGGATAAATATTTAAAGGATCACTAGATTCTTCACTGCCATTAACAGGCTGTGCTTGGTCTTTCACCATGTCTTCATTGTTATCGCCAAATTCAGTTTCAGAAACAGCCTCTTCCTCAATACCAAAGTCACCTTGAACGTTCTCAGCATTATTATTATTACTGCCCGGAATAGTACCGTCCCCATCAACAAAATCACCTTCACCGCCAGGGACTACATCATCCACTACCTTAAACACAGGGACCCAAACAAATAACTCTTTAGCACGTACCACAAAAATCTTTCTACGAACAATAATCTTGAATTTTTCAAGAATAATGTCTTCTTGATTAGTATTGATGCAGATTCTTTTACGCGCAAAATTAGCAACATTACCTTCTTCAAGATCCATTACTTGGCCCCACTTAGAGCCTATCCTATCATACGTAGCACGAGATAAAGCGTGGAAAGGAACACCTTCAATATCAACCCAAACTATCCTTTCCCTAGAAACGAAGTCAGGCTCAACATTACATAACCTGATAAACCAAGAAGCAACACCCGAGTACTTCATAAGTTTAACTTTAGTATAATTGGAGGCCAATTTCATCATAACCCACAGACCTCCAAATACGAAACCTTAACATTTTTAAAACCCCCAGCAGACAACAAAACACAAATATTGGAAATGGAAGAAAAACACTTGACTTCTCCCATAACAAAATGATCAAGGTTGCGTTGGACCGTAAACGCATCATCCATAACTAGGGCAGGAGCAGGAGAAACAGCAGGCATAGTAGGAGGGATATTAGGAGGATTACCTTTAACCGCAGACGCAAATGACGGTTTGTTATGAGAAACATTAGGTGGTCCCTGGAATGATCGAGGAGATTGATGACGTTCATAACGAACCATTTTGGCATAGAGATGCATACGACCTATCCACAAAGTACAGAGATTCCCTACAAGCCTCTCAACTTTGTCCACTTTAATGAATCGAAAAAACGCGAATCGTTTTCCAGCCTTAGACCTACGATTAGGTATAAACACATCAACCACCGTACCATACGATTGACATACCCTCCATAGATGTTTAGATGTAGTATCATCCGGAAAGTTAGTCACAAAGATTGATTTAGCAATCGAACGAGTCTGATCAGCAAAACTACGATACTTAAAAGCCATAAAGAAATTAGCAACCAGGAAGGGAAGCGTCACAAAATTAGGGTTGGGAGAACAAAAAGGCGATGAACACAAAAAACGGAAACCCTAGAAATCAATTCAAAAATAAAGAAGCGATTCATCGAAACCAACAAGTATCTCGTGCGGAACTATTAATCACAAAGGAGTAGGGACGATCAAGATCGAAGCCTAAACCCTATCACAAACCGCCTGGCAACAAGATATATGCAGCCCTAAATTAATCCCAGCGTTATTCAATGGATACAAGATTAAAAGGATCGAAAACATAATTCAAAAAATAAAGAAGTGATTAAAATCATCCAACAAACACCTCGTACAGGACGATTGATCACAAAGGAATAGGGACGACCAAGATCGAAGCCTAAACCCTATCACAAATCGACTAGTAACGATGCATAAATTAGACAAACAATTAATCACAACGTTATTCAATGAAAAGAAGATTAAGAAGATTGAAACCCGTGTTATAAAACCCTAGATCTGAAATCGCCCATAGAATATTAAGAAGATTGCGATGCATGTGAATCTCGTAGACGCTATTTGTGGTCAAGCATTTATGTTGAAGATTTGTGGTCGCTGTAAATTATGACCTATGATCGCCAATTTTTTTAGCTACATACCAACAACGTCGATCGTATGGTGACCACATGTGGTTGACTATGTGGCGACCACATCTAGTCGCCAAACTGTTTTGCGAAGACTTGACTCAACTTTAACAACAACATGCGTTAAACTTTGAAATTTTTGTAGTATTTTTGTAAATTTCAATTGAGCCACCGCAAGTGTATCGGAAGAATGAGGAAGAATTTATAGATAGACAAGTATAAGTAACACTTTACTTTTAATGAGTCAAAATAAGGGTACGGTAAGGAGGAAGGAGTAAGGAGTTATTTGATAACCCAATGATGTTATACTTTTTTTTTTGTTTATGTGAGATAGTAGATGACACTCGTTTAGAATACCTTTATTTAAATACATGTGAATAAATGTATATATGTGAAAGAAAAAGAGAGAAACATGCAATTAATATGATCGACATAGATAATTAACCAAAAACCACAAAGCTTATCTTTAACTTTATGAGCCATTTTTAACTTCTAATCGATAAATCTTTCAACCAAACTACATATTTTATACTCAACCTAAACCCCAAATAATGCAAAATCATTAAACAACCGCTCGTTGTAGTTTTACATATCCTAAAAGTGGATAGATAAACACATTTCTTCCTTTTTAAAATTCATCTTGTTTTAGACATTTTATTTTCTAATAACGACTAACATTTACACAATATATACATAATAAATGCCTAAAGATCAATTTTAAAAAGGAAGAAATGTGTTTATCTATGATACTTTCAGGATATCTAAGACTATAAAGAGCGATTGTTTAATGATTTTGCATTATTTGAGGTACGGATTGAGCATCAAAATATATATTTTGGTTGAAAGATTTAGAGATTAGAAGATGAAAATGGCTCATAAAATCTAAAGTAGATAAGCTAGATGGTTTTTATTTAATTATCTGTCTCTATCATATTACTTTGTCTATTTCTTTCTCTTTCTCTTTCACACATATATACATTTAGGTGTTGTTTGTTTTAATAAAAAAGTCTTATCAGCCTGTTAATAGACTAAAGCTTTTAATCAGTTCTTTTAGAGGTTGAGTGTGTTTGTTTTTTCATTTTAGTTCAGAGGCAAGTAGAGGTAAAAAAACATATGGATAGACCAAACATGAAAGAAAAATCTGAATGCCTCTATTTGAAATAATAAAGAATTTAAATGTTAAAAAAAAACAATATTAATTAATTTTCCGCCTTAACTTCAGATACATATGTGCGAATCAAATTGAGATTCAGATCCTCTTAACAAACAAACAACACCTTACTACGTGTATTTAAAGAAAGTATCCTACGAGTAAATATATTAAAATCAAATCTTAAACCGAATCCAATTCTAAGTCTAAACATATATACAAACCAAACACCTCTAAATGTATGCTATGAAAAAAATGCTCCATAACATAATTATTCTTACTTTTTTCAAGCGCGTGTCATCGACTATATCTCACATGTCCTAAGCTGCTAAGCATCACTTGGACGAATACTTATTTGGTTAGAGGCCGATTCTCACACTAATTGAAACACAAGTCGACTTTGTTATCTTGTTCGGTTTTATGCATTTATATTATGGAAATGACTTCAATGCTTTACTCGTACACATGGGACTTTTATAGTTATAATTAGGGCTGAGCATCGGTCCATGACCGGACCGGACCGGCCAAGACCGGACCGGACCGAGGACCGAAATGGTCCGAAACCCCGGACCGAGACCGGACCGAAATGGTCCGGTCCGGTCCGGGTTGGTCCGGTCCGGTTCGGTCCTCGGTCCGGTCCGGTCCTATTAGGCATAATTGGAGAAATTTTGGTAAGACCGTACCGGACCGGACCGGACCGAGGACCGAATTAGCTCAAAACACCGGACCGAGGACCGGACCGAAATTGTTCGGTCCGGTCCGGTTCGGTCCGATCCGGTCGGTTTTTACGGTCCGGGTCGGTTTTGGGTCTGCCGTGCTCAGCCCTAGTTATAATGATAAAATATTAGTAAGGTTAATACTTGAAATGCTCTAAGATCATTTATTAGTTATTTGTTTTTATACTCATCAAATACCTCATGTGACTTATGTGACATATGCGACTTATGCAACTTAATACAAAATAAAAAGTTATTTGAGAAATTTTAATAAGTCGCATAAATCGCATACGTCGCATAAAATATTTTGAAAATTTTTAATAAGTTGCACAAGTCACATATGTCGCATATATAGCATTTCATTATGTTTTCCAAAAGTGTGAAACCCCAGTTTTGATTCAAACAAATGCAAACCCATGTTTTAATTTAACATTACGAAATTACAAAAGCAACATATTTCAGTGAAGATACTATAAGTGAGTCATCAAGATTACAATGACATTTAATGTAATGTTTATGATGATGATTTGTCAGTAGTCAGTTCATGTACCAATTTTTCAAAACAGATGCATAAAACCCAATTACAAAAGAGTCTTTCTCTAAAAGGTATCTAAAATTGGCGATTACTTAATTGGCCATCAAAGAATGCGGTTAAAAATGCGGTTAGGAGTTAAGAACATCAACGTTCCTTCGTACATTGTTTATAGTGGAGTCCCATACAGAAAGAGATAAGTCAATTGTTCGATTGCTTTATAACTCGATAGGCGTAGGTTGAATTGTCACCTACGACGCAACGGGCCTTCCGATAGAATGTTGATTGATGTGTACAAGTCAAATGTTGGTTTTAGGAAGGACAATGGCATTTCCATGTGCCATGAATAAGATCACCGGCCCTTTGGAGGAAGTACCAGGATGTCTTGAATGTAAATTAAACGCTCGGAAAGCACAATTATAATATGAAACTTTAGAAAAACAAGATAGAGTAAAAACCATAAAATACCATCTTACTTATTGTTTTGTGCCGACTTTAAACACTTACTATTTTATCTCGTGACTTTACCATTCTATTTCAAAATCGTTTCGAAGTTACCCATTTGGTAACTTGGCAGCGTGACACGGTAATATCCACGTCATTCTTTTTTTACGTTTATTAACGCCACGTATGATTTCCACTATCTATAATTTACGTTGACTTTACTTACTAAAAAACGAGTTCTATTTTTACACACACTTACTAAAAAACGAGTTCCATTTCCCTCTCATAACAAAATCCATCATTATAATCCAGTTTTTTCTTGTTGATAGTCGATTTAGTTTCACCGTTGAATCAAGATGGCAAAAGGTAATCTATCCATCTCTGAATATCATAAAGTAATTTCTGGAAAAATTAGGGTTTTGGAAAAAGGGGGTTTTCATTTCATGAACTCTGATTGATGTAATTTTAGGGATGATAACTCGTTATTATTCATTGTTAAACGTTTGTATAACATTAATTGATAATACCCCCTTTTTTGAAACACTAATTGTTCCAAAATATCTAATTAATTTGCATAAACCCTAATTGATGTAATTTTATGGATGATAACTAGTTATTATTCACTGATAAACCTTTGTGTAACACTAATTGAAAAAAATCCTCTTTTTCGAAACCCTAATTTTTCCAGAATATCTAATTCATTTGCATAATCCCTAATTGATGTAATTTTATGGATGATAACTCATTATTATTAACTGATAAACGTTTGTATAACACTAATTGAAAAAACCCCTCTTTTTTCGAAACCCTAATTTTACTCTTATTACCTAATAAATGTGCATAAACCCTAATTGTATCCTCCATTATTTAACCTTAATTACATTATGCTTTGCAGGTAAGTACAAAAAGAAGAAAAAAATTAGGAAGCCTGTCTTTACTGTATATCTAAAATGGGATGAGATCTTCTATCCTCAACCAATGAGGTACGTTGGGGGTGACATGAAAGAGGTAAATGATACCAATTTTGATGAAATGTCATATGACATTCTTAGGGAGATTATTAAAAGGTTACTTCCTAGTGCAGTCTTTAGCAAAATTTATTATTGCCGAACAGATCAAGAGTTACACTTAGGCCTTAAGGAAATTAAATGTGATCAGGATATTCTAGATATGCTTACAGCTGGGTATGAAATGCCAATGAGATAAATATGTATTTAGAACACTTTGATTATGATATTATTGAAATGCTTAAACTTGAACAAGAGCATGAAAACATAGGAGAGTCTAGTGATGAGTATTATTCCAGTGATGAAGAACTAGTTGTTGACAATTTAGATATTCAAACTGAGGGTGATGACTCTGTTGTGATTAAGAACTTCAACACCCACGACCCATTCCTCAATAAGCTTTGTACTTCAAGGGTTCTTTTTAGAGGTAGTGCTAATTTTAGGTTGCCTGAATTACATGAACAACCACAGGTAGACCCTGATGAAAGCAATATTGATTCATCGAATAAGATAAAAAAGGGTGTTGTTTATCCCGCATTTGACCTTGACATCCCATGGGATAAGATGAAGCCAATCCTAGGAATGAGATATGAGTCCCCTAGTCAGTTGAAGTTAGCCTTAGCAAACTATGGTGTTGCCCATGGTTATCAGCTCTGGTACATGAAGAGTGACTGGAAGGAGTTGCTTGTTTATTGTGGAAGAAATGTTGAACAGGGTAGATGTGCAGGGAAAAAAGGTAACATAAATAAGGTTATGAAAAATAAGGTTAGGACAACTGGGTCTAAGGGAAAGGGAAAGGTTGTGGGTAAAAAACCAAGCAAGTTAAAAAAGGTGAATGTGAAAAAGGTCACCACTTCTCCTGGTGAAGGTACATCAGCTGGATCACCTGGTAAATGGACAAAGAAAATGATTTAGTATGAAAAAAGTAACTTGCCCATTTAGGTTGTATGCATCTTGGATGCATACTGAGCATTCATTTCAAATCAAGTCATTGATTTTAGACCATAAATATTGTAGGAATTACAACCTGGGATCTTTAGTCACATACAAGTGGATTGCATTTCATTATTATAAAGAAATTGTTGAGGATCTATTTATGCCTTTGAGAAAAATGAAAGAAAACACCAGGCAAAAGTATATGATAGATGTAAGTATTGGTCAAGGCCGTAGAGCCAAACAGTTAGCATTATTTGATCATGAGGGTGGCCTGATTGAGCATTATGGCAAGTTGTATCAATATAGAGATGCTATTCTAGCATCTAACCCAGGGTCAAGTTGTCGGGTAGATGTCGATGTATCAGCAAATAGGAAAGAAACTTTTAAAAGGATATATATTTGTTTCAAAGGGGTCAAAGATGGATGGTTAGCAGGCTGTAGAAAGGTTATCGGGTTGGATGACTGTTTTTTAAAGCATACATGTAGGGGGAACTACTAACAGCAATGGGAAGGGATGGAAATAACCAAATGTATCCCATTGCATGGGCTGTAGTAAGGATTGAGAATCATGAAAATTGGGGTTGGTTTATTGGTCAACTGGTTCATGACTTAAATATACAAGATGGAGATGGAATAACAATCATATCTGATTCCTATAAGGTAACACATTTAATAATTTAAATTTGATTTTTGTTAATTCTGTTTATTTGTTCTTAATCAATGCCTTCTGACATAGGAATCACTTGATGCTGTTCATGACTAGATACCGCAAGCAGAACACAGGAAATGCACAAGGCATCTTTATGCCAATTTTAAGAAGAAGTACAGCGGAATGCAGTACCAAAGAATTTTTTGGGCTGCAGCATCCTGTACATTAGAACAGCAGTTTGATCAGATCATGGAACGTATAAGATTGTTAAACCAAGAAGCATTTGATTATTTGGTTAAAAGGAATCCCAATTCTTGGTCAAGGCCTTTCTTTGAGATGGACCGGAGATGTGCTGCATTTGAGAACGGTATATCGGAAAGTTTTAACTAAGCAATCTTGGAACCAAGACACAAACCTATCATAAGAATGCTAGATCAGAGTAGGTTATACATAATGCAAAGATTGGTTGCAATGAACAAGCTTGTTTCAAGTTTAGAAGACACTATAACACCTAGTATAAGAAGAAGGTTAGAGGTACTCAAAGAAAAACAAAGGTAAATGCTCTTTATGCTTGTATATAATTCATTGTTTTTGTTAGTATTTGACCTATATACTAATCTAGTTGTTTCTGTTATTGCAGAGATTGGATTGTATTTAAGAGTGGCTACCAAGAACTTGAAGTCTGAAGGTATGATGAGAGCTATGGTGTGAATTTACTTAACAAGGTATGTACCTGTAGGATGTGGGAGTTGAGTGGGGTTCCATGTATGCATGTTGTAGCTACAACCTTGCATGAAGGAACTGAAATAGATCTAGGAGTAAGCCATTGGTATAGTCAAGAGTTTTGGTTTAATGCTTATCAATTCTCCATTAGACCCGTACCTGGGTCTAACATGTGGAGAAGGACTAATGACATTCCACCCTTACCTCCACTTTTAAGAAGGATGCCTGGTAGACCACAGAAAGAGAGAATAAGAGCCCCTGATGAAAACAATGGAACATAAATTAGTAGGAGGGGTAGAACAATGACCTGCAAAAACTATTGGAAACAGGGTCATAATAAGGCAACATGTCAAGAAGAACCCCAACCTAAACCTGTTGTAGAGAAGAAAAAACCAAGGAGAAAGCTTGCTGTTGTTGTTGGGCAATATGCATCTAGTAGAGGTGGTAGGGCTGGAAGAGGTCAAGGAGGTGGAATTGGGGGTTCTGGTATTGGGTTGGATGAGACAGCTGAAGGTAGTGGTGGTAGGGGTGTTGGATCAGGTTGAAGAGGAGTTGGAAGAGGTGTTGGGAGAGGTGTTGGGAGAGGTGGTGGTAGGGGTGTTGGATCAGGTTCAACTAACAGGGGTGGTTAAACTAGGAAACCATGTACAAAGGCTGGTTCAAGTAGGGGAGCCAAAACTTCTACATCAAATGGATGGTTAACTGCAAAACATGTATACCCACTTAATTACTTAATTTTTTATTTAATTTTGTATACATCTAATAATGATAAACAAGAGAAAACATGTAATACAGGAATATCAATTAGAGCTTGATGAGGAGGCTTTTAGGGAGCATATGCATGAAGAATCACTAAGACAGGCAAAGGAAAATGCAGAACAAGAAAGGATTGATAAAGAAAGAAGGGAATAGCAGGAGTGGGAAGATACGCATGATTACTACAATCCAGCTGATTGGATACATGACATTCAACATGATTGTGCACACAATCACCAAAATGTTGAGATTTTATTCCCACACATGCAAGTCCCACATCCTACACAAGAATATGTTGTTAAAGGTGTTAGGGAAAACCAACATGAGGGTCAATCTGTTTTACCACACATTCATTCACAACCTACACAACAATATGTTGGTCAAACTATAACAACTGCAGATATGAAAGATGCACCAATCATGATGGAAGCAAGTGTTGAAACTGCTGTTGAAGATCAAGTTGTTGATAAGGTGGATGAAACTGATGCTAGAGGCAAGGCTCCCATGTTAGTTGATCCAAAACCTGCACCAAAAAGGAAGAGGGGTAGGCCACCATCACATGTAGATGGAGTAAGGATTTATCACAAGAACCGTGGCAGATCCAAAAGAATTGCCAAAATGAAGTTGAACAAACCATTTGTGTTTGACAAGGATGGGACTAGAAGTACTCCAGATAAATCCTTTGATGTTTCTCCTTAACTTTCTAAACCTTAATGTCTGTAATGAACTTTTAGGAACTTATAAGTGCTTAGCTTTTGGTAATGGGTCAAAAGGGTAGTCAAGTGAATCTGGGTATTGCAAGGTTTATGGGACCTGCAAATTCTGTTGTAATCTTTTTGTCTTGAACTATGTATTTGACTGCCATGATATATTGTAAAGCGGCACTTAATTATGTTTAGATTCCTTTTGTGTGTTGTTTAATCCTACTTGATAAAAGCACCAAAATCTTGCAGAAAACAAGACAAGATTGTGAGTTTGTTTATTTAACTTGTGCACAATGTCTCATACAACTTGTGGCAGACAACCAAACTTGTGCACAATGTCTCATACCACATGTGGCAGACAACCAAATTTGTGCACAATGTCTCATAACACTTGTTGCAGACAACCAATGAATAAATACTCAACAAACAAAACACTGAAGACATGAACTGAGTACAAAAAACATGGTTCAAAGCTGATACATACTTAAACAAAACATTCAGTACACAAAACCTAGTTCAAAGCTGATACATACTTAAACCCTACACATTCAGTACACAAAACCTAGTCCAAAGTTAATCATCACGGGCTGATACATACTTAAAAACACAAATCCTACTAATATCTAATTCATAACATAGAAAAACAACAATAAGGCCACCATGATCAAAGATGTCTTCTTCCAAAACCTTGCATTCTTCTTACTCTTGATCAACTCATCTTGCACCACAACCAATTGTTCAAGGCTTCTTATCTCAGCATCAACTTCCTGTCTCTGGTGAGGATTCAACTGGAAATGCATCTGATACAAAAGCCCTTTGTACCAAGCATTATCTAATTCAGTGTCATACCAATAGAACTCATTACACTTTCTCACACCATTTTTCTGCAAGTTAGGTTTTATGAATTATCATATCTTATCATTCAATTAAAACTAATGCTTAATAAAATTAAATTAGGTGTCGTTAAATCTAACTTACGTATCTGTTGGGGCAAACTAAGAATCTTCTAGCAGGATTGGCGGGTTTCCATGAAGTGTACTCCATCAATGGAAGATTGCACGTACATTCAGAAGGGATGTTTTGTTCGCAATGCCAATTTGCTATTTTTTAGTTTTGATGGAAAAGAAAATAGGGTTTATGTTTAGATCTCCAGAAATTAGGGTTTATGTTTAGATCTCCATTTTTGATTTTGGATGGAAAACAACAATGTGAAGGTCAAAGGGGACGGGGGGTATTTAGGTTTAGGATAAGGGTATGTGGGTTTGGATCTTGGATCGGGTATGATGGGATAAACAATTTCTCTACCATCCCCACGTAGATATATTAACTGAATTTATAATTTTTTTTAATTAATTAAATGACGTGTAAGTGTTCCCGGTCATAATGGTAATATTATTACAAAACAAACAAGTAGAATGGTAAAGTCACGAGATAAAATAGTAAGTGTTTAAAGTCGGCACAAAACAATAAGTAAGATGGTATTTTATAGCTTTTACCCAAACAAGATATGATGATTCAAAAGACTTTATATTAACCAAAAAAAAACACCAACAAACAAACAAGAGAGAGTTTAAAATAATCAAATCCACCACAAATATAATCTGATGTGAATCTATTGTCTAATTGATAATAGTTTTACAACAATTAAACAAGAACAACTAGATGAATCAACAATGGTGGAGAGTGATAGTATGAAACGCCATTGACGGCTGAAAACACACACCACACTCTCACAACCCTAACTCTCAATGAGTTAGGGTAAGTTATACATCAATGACCAACGGTCATAACCCAAAAAACACTTGGGCCTTCATAACACTTCAGCCCAGCTCCAATCCAGCCCAATGTTCAAGTCCAGCATCAACTTTCCAAGAGCATGAGTTTAGTCCTTGCAATATCTAAAAGCACACAATAAGTCCCTATATATTTGATTATCAGATTATTAGAGGTATTTTAACATCCCCCTTAATCTGATATTCTAAACAAGTCAATCATCCCAAGTTTTTTAACCAGGGTTTCATGCTGAACTATATCCAATCATTTGGTAAAGATATCTGCAATTTGGTTTGCAGACTCCACTTTCTTAGTTCTAACAATGCCACTTAAGATCTTTTCCCTCATAAAATGAAGGTCAATCTCAAGGTGCTTTGTTCTTTCATGGAACACAGGATTGGCAACAATCTTAGTTGCTGAATTGCTATCACAAAAAAGATCTACAGGTAAAAGATTGTGGCAATTCAAATCTTTTAAATTTTTTAGGATCCAAATGACTTCACTAGTCACTAAAGCAAGAGCCCTATACTCTGCTTCAGCTGATGATTTAGAGAGAGTATTTTGTTTCTTACTCTTCCAAGAGGCAAGATTATCATTTACAAACACATAATAACCAGTCATAGACCTCCTAGTCATAATACACTTAGCCCAGTCTGCATCAGAAAAAGCTTTAAGAAACATACCAGAATTCTTCTCAACATGAATACCAAGGCCTGGAGAGCCCTTCAAATATCTCAGAATTCTAAAAGCAATTCTCAGATGAGACCTTGAGGGAGAATGCATAAACTGACTAAGATAATGAACAACATATGAAATATCTGGTCTAGTGTTGGTCAAATAGATAAGTTTCCCCATAAGTTTTTGGTAATCAACAATATTTTCCAATAGGGGGTCATTATCAGAAGCCTCATTAGATATTGACAGCTTTGCAATTAAGGGTGTCTTAGATGGTTTGCATGCAAGCATCTCATATTCGGACAAAAGATCAAGAACATATTTTCTTTGGTTTAAACACACACCAGAAGTGGTGTCAACAACCTCAATCCCCAAAAAGTATTGCAATTTTCCCAAATCTTTGATTTTGAAATTTCCATTCAATTTTTTTAAAGCTATCAATTTCTTTCTCATTATTTCCAGTAACAATAATGTCATCCACATAAACAAGCACGGTAATAAAGAACTTATCACAAGACTTAGCATAAAGAGAGTAGTCAGATTTACTTTGAGTAAAACCATTTTCAACAAGAACAGAAGTAAGTTTAGCATTCCACTGTCTAGGAGACTATTTAAGACCAGAAATTGACTTTTTCAGTCTACAAACACGTTTAGGGTTATCAGAATAAAAACCTTGAGGTGGTTTCATGTAGACCGTTTCATCCAACTCACCATAGAGAAAAGCATTGTTAATTTCAAGCTGATAAATAGGCAAAGAATGATTAACAACTAAATTAATAAGACATCTAATAGTAACCATTTTCACAACAGGATAAAAAGTTTTCTCATAATCAATACCCTCTTTCTGACCACAACCCATAGCAACAAGTCTAGCCTTATACCTTTCTATTTCACCACTGGACTTAAAATTAAGTCTCCAAACCCATTTAGAATTTAATGCACTCCTACCAACATGTAATTCAACCAAGTCCCAAGTATCATTCTCAAGCAAAGTAGCAAATTCAAGATTCATGGCATCAACCCAATGAGGGCTTTGAGATGCTTCAAAAAAACTCCTAGGTTCACTACGTTTTTTCAATTGAGTCACAAAGCATAAAACATCCCGATTGAGTTTAGCATACCCAACAATATTTTCAATCCCATACTTAACTTTTGAATTAATAACAAAATCATTATAATTTTTAGGAAACACAGAAGGTTTTGAAGACCTCTTTAAGACTTAATCACCCTGAACATTAGTAGCAGAGTTGTCACCCAAATTTCTCCCATGTTTTGACCATGGACAGGAAGATTTGTAATAAAGAATACATTTCCCTCAGAATTGTTATTCTCATCAAGTGTGGCAGCCCTAGTCCCATTCGGGCTGGCATCACTGGTATCATTGTCTGAGACAATGTTTCCAGCGTCACCTAGACCAGAGGGTGGGTTACTAGCACTTGGTGACACAAGGTCACCATTATGGTTATTTACCACTCTCTCTTCATCATTATGAAGTTCAGGGGTTTCCAAGTCAAAAAAGGTTAAAACTTTATCATATTGAAAGACATCAAGATCTTTGTGATCATTGTTCGCCTTATTTGAAACAGAATCTTTAAAAGGAAATATGGATTCAAAAAACTTAACATCTCTAGAAATAAAAAACTGAATCCTGTCAAGACTATAAAGTCTGTAACCCTTTTGAGAATTGGAAAAACCCATCATAACACATTTTTCACACCTACTAGTGAGTTTTATCATGACTATTTAAAATAGCGGCAAAACAAATACAACTAAAAGTTCTAATATGAGAGAGATTAGGGGATGAATTATAAATCATCTCATAAGGAGATCTATCATTTAGCACAGAAGAGAGCAATCCGTTGATAAGATAAGTAGCAGTTAGAACACATTCAGTCCAAAATCTCAAAGGTATCCCCCCTGAAACATAAGTCATCTAGTAACATTAAGGAGGTGCCTATGTTTCCTTTCAACCACCCCATTTTTTTGTGGGGTATAAGCACAAGAGGTCTGGTATACAATTCCCTTTTCATGATAAATTTTTGAAAAATATGATTTACAAATTCAATCCCATTGTCACTTCTAAAATTTTTGACATTCCTTTTGAACTGATTCTTTAACATATTGTAAAAAATTTCAATTGTGGCACCAACCTCATCTTTACTCTTAATTAAGTACACCCAAACAGCCATTGTGAAATCATCCACAATAGTTAGAAAATATCTATGACCAGTGTGACTGGTCACCCTATAAGGTCCCCCAAATCTAAATGAAGAAGTTCACCAAGAGAGTTTGTTTTATGATCACTTAATAGAAAAGGTTCTCTAGTCTGTTTAGCCCTTTGACACATTTCACAAAATTCAGTTTGATCAAAAGAAGTAATATTTAAATAATGTTTGAGAACATTCAGAGTAAGGTCAGCAGGGTGAGCTAATCTACAATGCCAATCATGTTTAGAAAAAGAGCAAGTAACTGAGTCACACATTTAGTACCTTCTATATCTAAATAGTATAGACCACCACATTGCCTACTAGTCCCCAAAATGTTTTGGAGATTCAAATCCTGATTCACAAAAAAACATTTGTTTTCATCAAAAACAACCAAAATCTTATTATCCTTAGCCAGTTTGTAAACAGAGACTAAGGTCACACAATAATCAAGTATAACAAGAACATCAAACAAAACTAATCCATTTGAAAGTTTTAGATTCCCAATTTTAGAAATGATGGCCTCAGTCCATTAGGATGAGCCACCTTAATATTGAGATGAGAAATATCAAACATATTTTCCAATTCATTATCATTGTTAGTCATATGTTGATTTGCCCCAAAATCAACAACCTTCCCATTATGCCCAAGTTTTGATTTGATGATGGTGTTAGAACAAAAAAACTTCTCAAAGTTATCACTAAAAATCCTACTGTTGTTAAAGTAAGTACCTGCCATATTGTCCTGAACAATTTTTCTAGAACCATTATTACTACTCTTGTTATCCTTAATCATAGAAAGCAAAGTGGCAAGTTGTTCATCAGTGAAACCAGTTGAAGATGATGTCCTAACAGAATTGTTGGAGACACTTTTGCCCTTGAAACTTTGCGCCCCTTTTTTCTTTCCAAAATCATTAGGGTAACCAATAAGTTTAAAGCATCTATCAATGGTGTGACCACTATAACCATAATTCTCACAAATAATTTCAGCATTGGAATTACAAAAAGGTCTAAACACATTACTGGTTAGAGCGTTAGGTCTAAATCCAGTGGTGACAGAGTTAGGTCTAAACATGCCATTGTTTCCATTGTTAGGTCTATAATTACCACGGTTAGTGTTCTGATATCTCTGAAAGTTGTTTCTAGCAGGCCCATTAGACAAGAAGGCAAATGTCTGAGTCCTTTGGGAGGATCCATCAAGAGTCCCAGATGCTAACCTGTGAGACTCCTCACTGGAAATTATAGCATAGGCACCCTTAACATATGGCAGACTTTATCTAGGCAGAATAGAGCTTCTAATGCTCATATAAGAGTCATCTAACCCCATCAAAAATTACATAAGCTTTAAAAGCTGATTATGTTTCTTAAATTCACTAGAAGCAGAACACACACAATTAGGCAACTCAGTCATAGCATCATATTGTTTCCAATATGCATTTAATTTATGGTATTAATCAGACAAATTAGGCTCATGCTGCTTAAGAGTATTAATCTTATGATGAAGATTGAATATAACAGACCCATCAACTTAATGGTAAGTTTCTTTAAGTTTATTCCAAACATGCTTAGCCTTTTTAGAAAAGATTTGACCAATGAATAATTCCTTAGAAATAGAATTCAAAATCCACCCAAGAACAATAGCATTCACTTTATCCCACTGTTTTCTCAAAATCTCATCAGTTATGGATCTTTTACAAGACCCATCAATAAAACCAATTTTGTTTTTTCCTTCCAAAGCAAGTAACATAGCATTAGCCCAAACTTGATAATTTTCAGTACCCTTTAGTTTAACACTCACAACAGTCAACACAACAGTATTATTAGGATGTAAATGTAAAAGGGTCACTCAAGTCAAGCTTACTAATAAGTGTGACTGGATCAGTCACACTTAAAGTATCATCATCACCATGTGCAGACTCCTCACGGTCAGACATGGTGAAGAGTCACAAGGGTCAAAAAGTAACTCACAATTGTTAAAATTTTTGATCAAAATCCTAAAATGCTTGTAAATCCTCATTGTTTTGGTGGTGTTTAAAATAAATAGAATTTCACACCTAGCATCATTTTGATCAAAGAACATCAACTCATATTGATCTGTATAATTTCTGATCAAAGAACATCAACTTGTTGTTCTGCTGGCCTTGAAATATGGTTAATTTGAGAAAGGGTCATGGGGTCCTTTTACTAATGCATAAATTTGTCCTTCTTGTGAAATCTGGTTCTTTGATATGCACAATTTTTTAAGTTATACAGTGTGTTTGGCTCTTGAAATATGTTTCTAGGACATGATTCAATACCCTTGTTCAGTTTGAGGGAGGGTGTTGAGTTTATACAAACTGGCAAGTTTATTAAAATCATAAAATCATAAAATGCTTGTAAATCCTCATTGTTCTAGTGGTGTTTAAAATAAATGGAATTTCACACCTAGCATTATTTTGATCAAAGAACATCAACTCATTGTTTTGCTGGCCTTAAAATATGGTTAATTTGAGAAAGGGTCATGATGTCCTTTTACTAATGCATAAATTTGTCCTTCTTGTGAAATATGGTTCTTTGATTTGCACAATTTTTTAAGTTATGCAGTGTGTTTAGCTCTTGAAATCTGTTTCTAGGACATGATTCAATACCCTTGTTCAGTTTGAGAGAGGGTGTTGAGATTATACAAACTGACAAGTTTATTGTTATTTCCTTTTGTGTATTTGCTGTTTGTGCAGGGACTAATTTTGTACTTAGTGTATTGTTGCTGTCATGAAGGGATAGTCTTGCCACATGATGCAAACTCTTTGGACTTTGGCTATGTTACTGTTGCTGCATAATGGACCACCCATTTATATAGACATCACAACAGTCGCCAAAGGGAAGCAAGGCAAGAGAGAAAAAATACACACACACTTTAAGTAGTAACTCTCTCTCCCTCTCTCTACCCTGATTACTCTCTCTGCTACCTTCATGAAGCATATGAGAGATTAAGCTAGTTTTATGAGTGATTGAGTGTTTTTGTAGTGAGGAGGGTGGATCTTCCTAGAAGGGACACCCTCACCTTTTTTCTATTATAATTGTTGTGATAGCACCCGTTTGGGGACTAACCGTATTGTAAACCTTGTTCATTAATTAATCACAAAGGGGAGGTTGGTTGTGTGATTACCCAATTTGTTAAGTATCTGGTTATGTTTTTCTACATGGTATCAGAGCCAGGTTCTCTAAGATCATCAATAGATTTTTTATTAAATTTTTTAGGGTTTGAAATTTTTTAGAGGTTTCTCAAATCGGATTTAATTTTAGGTTAATCGACTATTGAGATAATCAGATCGAAAAGCTTTTTTGTGATGGACCTAATTTTGAGAAATTATGGGTTGTTTAAATTTTTGGGGTTTTTAAATTGAGGTTATTTTGGGTAGATCAACTATTGAGATAGTTAGATCTAAGAAAAGTTTTTTGGTGGTTGACCTAATTTTAAGAAATTACGGTTTGTTCATTCTATCAGATTGGCGGTTCTCGATCTAAGTTTTTGTTTGATTGGTGGATGTTACTCCTCAATTGGTTGGTTTTTGATTCGTTTTTGAAGCTGTGGAAATTAGGGATTGTGAAACCCTAATTTTATTTTTTGGGATTCTTGCTCCTAGTACCCGATCTTGTATTCCTGAGTGTTTTGGGAGTATTTTTTTGTTGGTACCGTTGTTATTATGGTGATTGATATTAGGGTTTGTGGAACCTTAATTTCTGGTATTGTTTGATTTGAATCCTGGTGTTGCTGTGGTTACCGTGGAATGATCCGTTGCCTTCTAGACTCGGTGAATCCGGAAGAAATGGGCCAGTTCTTGTTGTGCGTACCTTGTAATACCTCTCACACCTTCTCTCTTAGCTTTATTATTAAAATTCTTTTAATGGTGTTTAGGCTGTCGATGGGTTTAGTTGTCTTATGGATTGATTGTTTTAATGTCTATTATTGGTATTTGATATCTGTGTTTAGGAGATATAAGGTGGTTTCCTGGTTGCCATGTTATTTTTTAAATATTGTCTACCTAGATTTCTTTTGTGTCGTATACTGTTGCTCTGAGATAAGTGGGCTCTTGTGGTCCTTATCTTTATACTGCTTTCCTTTTATTCTACTTGTTTTTGTAAGTGATATTTGGATTATTGAGATTGCATATTTGTTCTGCTGCTGCTTTGGTATCTGCTCTTCTCAATTTAACCTTGAGAATTTGTTTGTTGACTGGTTTATTAAGGTTGTCTTGTTATTGAGATGGTTGGTGTATGTGTGTTTCTCGTTGTTAATTGCTTGGGTTGTGTTCTGTCTCATATTGTTGTATGTGTTTCACTTGCCTTTGTGGTGCTTCTCTTTTGATGTTAACTGTGTTATGTTGTTTGCTTCTTTTGATCATTTTCTTATTATGATCAGAGGTAGTGTGCTCCATATTTGCTTTATTGAGAATACCCAGATTGATATTATCATCATTTTATATGATTTATGCTCTAATTTGAGAACATCGCTGCATACCCCTTCCATCCTCTCTGAAATGAAACATAGACACCTTCTGCGTATTGCTAGGTGCCTTATGTTTTAGGGAAGGATCAATTCTTGTTCAAGGAGTGTATGCAACACAAGGATATGCATGTTTACTCTCTCTTATGCTCTTGGTGGAAATTATGTTTCTAAAATAAGTTATGGAATTGCACCTAAGCTTTCTCACCTTAGATGTTATGGTTGCCTCCCTTATTTCACATGCTTAAATAATGGTTCTAGCAGAGTCTTTGATTTTGATTTTAATGTTTTTAGTGTCAAAACTGTTTTTGATGATACTACTTGTGAGAATCTTATTACTTTCACAAACTCAAAAGCTTTAAGTGTGTCTGCTTTGTCAAAAAAATCTCCGCTAAGACTGTCTAATTCTACTAATCTACTTATTGATAAAACATCTAAAAGTCCCAATGATGTAGAGAAAGCTACACCCGATGATGATGGAAATGCCCCAAAATCTCCTTTTAGAGATGAGAGTGGCAATGCAACTTCTATGGGTAACAAAACCATCTCTGAGGGCAATTCACAACATCACACTCAATATGAGTTGATGTTCTCTGATCAAAATGATGCTAGGTGTGAAATTCAATTTATTTTCAACACCACCAGAACAATGAGGATATACAAGCATTTTATGATTTATAAACTGCCCTACTCTCTATTAATCTTTCTTGTGTGGTATGTTTGTCTTATATATGTTTATGTTTCCAAACTGGTATGCTTATTGTTCTTCCTTGTTCTCTTTGTGGTTTACTCTTGTGTCTAGGTTCTTTGTGTTCTTGTCTTGTCCTTGTTCTTGTTGTTTTATTATTTGTTTCTTTTGTTCTCCTTGAAGATATTATACAATAGGTTTAATTTCTTGATCATGTTCATGTTATTCCCTAATATGTCCTGTTCTTGAGCACATGCTTTGTGTTTTCTCCTTTTCAATGAGTAAATGTTTAATCTGTTTGTGCTTCATATTATTCTTCCTTTTGTGAATATTGTGATTTTTTTTGGTCTGTATTCTTTGATTGTTTCTTTTTTGTGTTTGCTTGGTTCTTGATACACATTTTTTGGTATCTGTTGTGCTTATTGCATTAATGTTGATGTTGTTTTTGTTGATTTCCTGTGTGCTTGGATGCATGATTCTATGTGATTTGTCTCTTGGGTTGATCAAATGGGGTTGACTGTTCCTCCAGGTACTATTAAAAGGGGGATGTTTGGATCCTTGATCTTTTCCTGGAATTAAACACATCTTTACTGTGAGATCTCCTTTGGGTGCCGATCACTGAAGTTAAGATTCAGTGGTCTTGTTATCCATTTGGGGGCGTCCTTGTTTTCCTAATAATGTTCAGGATGTGATAATTTCTTCGACACCCACATACTTATTATGTTCACTGCATAACACTCAAAACCTGCTGGCCTTGACCCACTTAGTTGGATAGGCTCTGGCAAACTTTGATTTTCATCGCAGATAAATTAAAGATTTTGGGAATCCTTGTCGGAATGGTTCTGGGATTATTTTTAAGACTTAGTATTGGGTGTCCTCTTGGGTGTCGACCACTAAATTAAAATTCATTGGTATTGGTATCCACTTGGCATCTTCTTGATTCAACCGTTATGATACTGTTGTGGTCGGTTGATTTTTTGGTCACCTAATTGAGATTATGGTGGCTGTGATTGACTTGGGTTGGCTTGATTGATAGCAGGCTGTGATATGCTTGGTTCATGCTTACCTGCTGATGTTCAGGTATGACTAATTCATGTTTTGATTGTTTTGTATCAGCCTTGTGGTTCTTGTTCAGCTGAATTAAAATTCAGTTGGTTTCCTTAAGGTTGGTTTGTTCTGATAATGATCAGGTTTGGTTACTATTGTTGGTCCTGTTACGTGAACCCTTTGTGGTTCAAAAATACATGCCACACATATTATATTGGGACTTTAATGTTTCCTATTGTCCTTTTAGGACGTGATTTTGGTCTATCCTTTGAGATGACGTGTTTCTGATTAAAAATCAGATGTTAATTATGGGACTTGATGTTCCTTGTTGATTGGCGTTGTGCCTGTTATGAGAATGATGTGATTCTCAGTTAGTGTGGGACTTGTTCCCTGTTTCAATGGCTTATGCCCTTTATTATCCTGATTATGGTTAATCTTGATACAGTTGTTGTACCTCTCTTTTATGAATCTTATGATTCTATTGGCTATTCAGAATGATGTTCCTAAATTACTTTATTATAAAATCAAATGATTCTAAAAAAATTTCAGAGCTTTGCTCTTTGGGATCCTTCGTTGGGTCATGATCACTGAATTAAAACTCAGTTGATTTTTGTTTTGACTCATGAGTCTTGTTTGGGAATGATTTATGTCTCTTTTACATGGACTATGGTTTCTTGCTATAAATCTTGTTGCCATTATATCAGCAAATGCAAAGTTCTGCATGGTGTCATACAGCTCAATGTTTTGCTGCGTTGTTTGGTTTCTGCTACCCACCTGAAGTAATGAAGCTCAAGTTATGTAACTCAAGGAAGTTGGTTTCTCATATTGTTATGACTTATAATTCAGAACGGGCATACAAGTTTTTTTGGTTTATTATCCTAAATAAATACCTGCTGATGCACAACTTCTTAAGTTATGTAGTCAGTGATATGTCCTAATTTGAAATTCACCACAAATATAATCTGGTGTGGATCTATTATCTAATTGATAATAGTTTTACAAAGATTAAACAAGAACAACTAGATGAATCAACAATGGTAGAGAGACATAGTATGAAACGCCATTGACGGCAACACACACCACACTCTCACAACCTTAACTCTGAATGAGTTAGGGTAAGTTATACATCAATGATCAACGGTCATAACCCAAACAACACTTGGGCCTTCATAACACTTCAGCCCAGCTCAAATCCAGCCCAATGTTCAAGTCCAGCATCAACTTTCTAAGAGCACAATTTTAGTCCCTGCAATATCTAAAAGCACACAGTAAGTCCCTATATATTTGAATATCAGATTATTAGAGGTATTTTAACATAAACTCTAACCAGCACCCTTACAACAAGTCATACTGATACGTTCTTAAAAGACCGCAGACTGATTTACTAGCAAAAACGTCGATAGCCTGTTATAAGGAGCCGTGCCATATAGACTTCACTACCTTAAATACATGGCTTCCATGTTCTGTTTAAAGCAATTTTCACAATCTCTTATTACCTCCGTCCCATAATAAATGTTCACTTTGACTTTTCTCGGTTTTTTTATTCAACTTTCACTATAAATATTTTCATTTGTGTTATATAATAATAGATGAAAAATTTATGTATGGGTTTAGATTTAAATACATTTTTATTAAATATATTCTTTATTCGGTATTATATAACACAAATGAAGTTATAGGACGTAGGGAGTATCATTTTGCAAGTACCACTGCTATACGGAAGCTCCACGCCAATATCACAATATACAATCAAATACTACAACAAATAAAAGAACTCTCAAGTTTTTGAATTATAGATTCTTCAACTATTTTGGTTAGCACGTTGTAGGAGGCGTACATGTGGTTGATAGCTGATGATTTGCTAAAAATCATGATACCAAATTGGTTTATTGTTAAGTGTTTTATTTCAGATGAGTTAAAATATCTCTAATATTGTTTGTAGAACAAGAGTATTAATTACATTGCTGAAGCTAAATTTTTTATGAGAGTTCCCTAATACAAGTCAGAAGTCACCAATTTTCTTAAAACGTTATTTCTCGTGCATCTTTGGATATCCAAAGACGATGATATAAATGTATTGCCCTCTTCATTTGAAAAGCATCGATACCTGCATTGCTGGACCACTTGTTGTGCCCACTTTAAGAACCCCAAATGATCAGCTATACTCACTAAACTATGCTTTAATATGCAATAACACAAGACTCCAGAAAAGTTACACAACTTTAATCTTTAACAGACCTATTCTACTCTTTCTTCCGTCAGAAAAGCCTACAATAAAGATATCTTAGCGACTGTTTTTTGTTCCAATCAGAAAGAGTCTCCGTTAGAGCGTTGGTAATGGTGTTTATCGTAGTATACGAAGATCTGGTTAAATAGAAAGGCTTCAACTCTAGAATATCTCACATAACTTTTCGGCCGGAACATATCTGTTTGGTAAAACATGGTCACCAGAGGTGTACCAGTGTTTACCTACACTTGCAAAAAGCAAGGATAGAGGTTGTAAGTAAAAACACCAAGCTTACAAAAGAGTGTAGGAACATCTTTTGACCTTTTTATATTTATTGTACATATATTTCATTTAAAATAACACACCAAACGATCTTCGATCACTTATTCCTATTTAGTTACATTTGGAAAAGAAATATATCTACATTTAATAAATGATTGTACAATCAAAATAAATAACCATAAATGACTGCAATCAATATCAGTAGACCAGCAGATTTTACATATCACTGAATTCGGACCCAGATGCCCGGGCTCGGTATTTCTTTATGAACCACAAAAAGAAGATAATTACCAGCCGGAGCAATGTTAGCCGATGTAGGCGCTATCACTTCGACTGTATAATAAGATTGTACGACAGCCTTGGTGGAGTTGCCGCTGTCAAGGACCAACAACCTGTGGTTCATAGAAAATGAATGCGTGTTAAATGGAGGTGCAAGCATCGTCACTGAGATTAGATTTAGATCCACAAGGCCTGGGACGGTAAATTCAATAACCATCCCTTTACCATATTGCATTTTTGTTTTGGTTTTAGGTAAGATTATATTGGGGCGTAATGTA
Source organism: Glebionis coronaria (assembly GCA_025667525.1). Classification (NCBI taxonomy): domain Eukaryota; kingdom Viridiplantae; phylum Streptophyta; class Magnoliopsida; order Asterales; family Asteraceae; genus Glebionis; species Glebionis coronaria. Next base: position 604,654,575 of record CM046875.1, on the reverse strand, counting down.
GACAAGCTTGAATCTAAATAAGAAGGCGAAAATGCCTCTATGCTTAGTTCGGTTGGGTAAAGTACGTTGGCAAATGCATATTTATCATGAGGATTACTTCCACCAACAAGAACCCGGCCATCTCGTAGCAAAACCGCAGTGGAATGGTACACTCTAGGTTTCGTGCTCGGGTTCTGCTTTTTAAATCTAAATCCAACTGGGCTCGCTGGTCGGTAAACCACAGGGTTCAAAACTGGATTTCTCCCAAGTTCCCACCCGGCTGTGCCAGCTGATGCACCATTAATGTTCAATACATGGCCATTTGGAAGCAACAACATATTTCCTACTACACGCGCCAATGGCATGGTTTCCATGATCCATTGGGGATTTTTGTCTGATATACTGATACGGCCGCAAGTATCCAAGGCTCCATCAAATTTACCATTTAATGCATTAAGGAATGCTCCTTTTGGCGCACCTCCACAAACCAATACTTCAACTGTATCGACCATCCCTTGTTTTATCTCCAAAGGGAGTAGTACTGCTGAACCTGTGCTTGGGTAGTTCCTTGGTTGACCACCGGGCATTGTTGGGTACATCCTCACAACTTGGTTCTTTGAATAGTCGAATGATATAGCACGGTTATTTGCAAAAATGAACAAGTTTCCATCAGGATTGAGAAATACAAATGGGTACAGATTATTTTCAACGTTGGGATCATTCGTTTGAACCAAGAAAGGTAAATCGTAAGAGTCCCCAGTAGCTGACATCTTAGGATAGAACTCAAAGGTAGGGGTGTCACGGCCACCGATAATAATTTGGCGACCATCGGGTAATATATGATTGGTAGCATACCATCTTGGTTGATTCAATCCATTTTGCCTCTCTTCCCAATCACATGTATCACATGATTTATAATTTCGTACCACACGAGAACCTTCACCCCAGCCGCCTGTCTGTGACAATCTTCCATTTGGCATTAAAGCACCCGAGGAACACCAAACATCAGTGAGTACCATAAGTGGTCGTATGGAATTGGATGCGACATCATATTCAACAGAATGTGCCGAGCAATCGGTTGAGTTATGGGGGCATTTTCCTTTTGGAAGGGAAATTTGGGAGGTGCCAAAGTCAGTGCGATCAAACATTACAACACGGTCATTGGGGAGTAGTTGCATGTGCATGGCCGAGATGCCAATGCTAGGGAGGAGGATGGACCATGACCCGCCGTCGGCGGGACATAGAGGAGCATGAAGGAGGAGGAAGAAAAAGAGGAGATAATGATAAATATCGAAACAAAAGAGGGTCATGATATCGAGTTTTTGTGTGTGTATGGAATGAAGGCAGTGCCGGCCACCTTAAATACTGGAAACTGAGGCAAAAAAGGCTGCTAGTCAAGTGGTCATGCTAAAGCATAAGATAGATTTTGAAACTATATATGATGTAAAAAAAAAAGTATCATTAAACATGTGTAAAACTTTATTAGCTTTTATCAAATGAAAATCTAATTATAAAAAAAGACAGACATTATTTACTCAAAAAGAAAGAAAAAAATGTACACGTGAAGACTGTAGTTTTCCATCACGTCAAAGCCCCCAACTAGAAAACATGTGAACCCAAATTTTTTCTAGAGCTACCAATTGAAACTGTCTACATTACATATGTATATATACAGAAAATCAAATGATACTACCAATTGAAACTTCTTGGAATAATTGCTCGATTTTCAGAAAGAAGGTGGATTGTATTAAAAATTTAGCAAAGAAGCTACTAAGATCTACGATATTAGAAGTTAATAGTGATCCATTCTAAGTTATTAACCAATTTATACACTTTTTTCTACACCTATTTGAGAACCATGAGGTTTTAAGTGGAAGTAAACATGATTTCGATATCGTCAAATCATCCGCATGGCAGTGTGGATAACATCATTAAAGATATGTTTTTCTTTGTTCATGTACAATCTTTTAAGGACAGAGAAACTCACACGCACATCTCCAAAGATAGCTGGATCATACAATTTAGTCACAAGGTGCAAAAGCTACATCAATCCTGTTTATCCATAGCCCCCATAGCTACTAGTTTTTGCGAGTATATTGACAATCGATACCTTGCAAGAATAGGTAAATAAATCTTTGTTCCATGTGTGGTTATAGCAGTTAATTTAAAATAAAGCTAACTGGTAACTTTTTGTGCTAGCTGTCGTTGTCGAGTTTAATGCTTGGGTAGGGGCCGGTGTATTCCGTAGCGTTCTTACTTGTAGAAACCAAATAGCGAACAATTAAGGGATGTTTGGTTCACTGTAGTAATTTGTTGTAATGTAATTTAAATTTCAATTCAATAAAGTGTTTGGTTGCATAATAGATGTAATTGTATTTTTTTAAATTACAATGGACCAATCAAATGGATGTAATGTGAATTACATAGACATTATGAAGGAATCTTTAGAATTACAAAGGAATTGCCTATTTAAATAAACTAGGATTGGTGCACGTGCTTCGCTGCGGCGAAGAGCGGACGTTTTTGGGGTCGAAGCTCTTTATGGACGGTGACCGGTAACATAAAAACTAAAATAGCCATTGACAATTCTTCTCAAAATTAACTCATAAACAATACATAAGTAACCAACAGTAAAATGCATAAATACATTAATTGTATGTCATGCTGTTTTGTAGATGTTTATATATTCTATAACTAACCTAAATTGATGGAGATGAATGTCCAATCAAGCAAATCTCTTGCCTGCGTGATGTCTGGTCTGGAATCTGGTGAATATTGCAGCATGTCCATAATGAGATTTGTGATGGATGGACCGTACTTTGGCGATTCTGGAATGCGATAATTTCCATTAAGAACTTGTACCTTTGATTCACCATCAAATGCAGACTTGAAATAACATATGCGAAAGAGGAGACACCCCAGGGTCTACATAAGATAAAAGTACAACATCAGTATATAAAGTAGGTAATGTGAATAGCTTGAAATTTAAGTTTATTTCGTTTAGTAAGATCAATTTCGCTGCTTAGACTGATATCTACATATCTCTAAAAATATAGGTCTTAGCTTATACTTTGATAAATGATACTTCTAGAAAAGCAAACCATCCAACTTTGATGTCACCCATCCTACATCATACCATGTTCATTGTCCTAACACTTTGCATTAAGAAAGCCAAAAGACGTGTGACCTCACTGCTACAACATATACATACCAAAGTTCTGCCAATGAAATTAACCTCTATAAGAAACAAAACTTGCAAATCTCAGTAACGCTGCACAAAAATCCAAAATGGAGGGAATGCCATGCCAAATATGGCATCTGCTGGCAGGTTTCATGATTCACCCTTTATGCACATATATGAGGAGAGGTTAGGATATGAGTAATCACCATCTAATATTTTAGTATAAATAAACGTTAATAACTTTTTAAAACTTCATATAACTAAGAGTACATTTTTTGAGGAATTAGTTATGAGCAGCGAGACATCATACTCGACCTTGGGCTTGAATCTTATGCAAAATCTCAGTAACGCTACACAAAAATCCAATATGGAGGGAATGATATGCCAAATATGGCATCTGCTGGCAGGTTTCATGATTCACCCTTTATGCACATATATGAGGAGAGGTTAGGATATGAGTAATGACCATCTAATATTTTAGTAAGAATAAACGTTAATAACTTTTTAAAACTTCATTATAACTAAGAGTACCTTTTTGAGGAATTAGTTTTGAGCAGCGAGACATCATACTCGACCTTGGGCTTGAATCTTTTGCAAAATCTCAGTAACGCTGCACAAAATCCAAAATGGAGGGAATGTTATGCAAATATGGCATCTACTGGCAGGTTTCATGATTCACCCTTTATGCACATAATATGAGGAGAGGTTAGGATATGAGTAATGACCATCTAATATTTTAGTAAGAATAAACGTTAATAACTTTTTAAAACTTATATAACTAAGAGCACATTTTTTGAGGAATTAGTTATGAGCAGCGAGACATCATACTCGACCTTGGGCTTGATCTTTTGCAATATTAAAATCTCCCAATCAAACATGCCATACAGGGCCTAAATTACATACCCAAATATCAACTTTCTCGCTTATAACTTCTCTCAGGAACAAGTCCCACATCTGAAACAAAAATAAGACTTGAAGTGAATAAATTAAAATAAAGATCTTTGATTATTATTCTCAAGGAAGGTACAAAATTCCTATTAGAAAACCTTCGGTGATCGATATGCAGGAGTTGTGTGCTTCCTAATTGTGTCTTCTTCGATGTCAGTTTCTGATGGCCTCTCAAAACGTTTATATTTGTTTAGGTAACTACCAAAATCACATAACTTCCATAGTCCATCAGATCCAAGTAGAAGGTTCTCTGCCTTCAGGTCGCTACAATTGCAATGCAAAATGATTACCAGAACATTATGATAAGCTTCTTCAATAAGCAAAGATATATACAGATGGGAAAGATTATTATATTTATCGATAATTAAAAGATATCATTTAACAACAGTATAACAAAACAGTAGCAGATTTGTATCAAGTATAGGCTGATAATCTCACCTCGAATCTTTCTTGTTCGGGAAGAGGGTCCATACTCTGATATAAATAACCAACATAGTCCAAGTACGGGCTTAAACATCATCTAATGTTTCAAGTTTGTTGATCTTTTCGGGTCAACTAATATTTCACTATCACAATCCTTCTTACGGTGATTTATGTTTTGGAAGCAACTATTGCCTCTTTTTAACAAAGTTTTTCTAATCACTTTAAATAAGCAACTCGACACACAGTTTTAAAGCAAGTAGGCATTTCTAAACAATGTACCAAAAGCTACTTAATTTTCGGCGTATTATGTGACTTATGGGCTTATATAAGCTTATTAGATTATGATAAACTTATATAAGCTCAAATAAGCCGAAAGATCTAGGCTCTTAGAATCTAGTGAAAATCAAGTTTATTCAAACAATAAAATAGGTACTGAAAATCCTAAATATCGCCTTTTCTTCATAAATCACCCTAAACCTTGTCAAATCATATGGCAAATTTTATAGCTACATACTATATATCCAATAAAAATTACACTGGTAAAAGGGTAGCAGAATAAAAAATAAAATTTAAAAATAGATCAATTACTTACACGTAATTGAAGATATGCAAGATTCTCATCTTTATTACTCTTCTTCCTCGAATCACCTTGCACCACAAATTAACCTAATTAACAGAAACCCAAAAACCCTAACCTAATAAATCATATTTAATCTAATTGAGTAAAAAAAACATGTATTATACCTTGTATGAGGTGGTTTTCTATCACCATCGTCAAACTCCCGTCAAGAATATAAGGGATCAGCGGCATCAAGAGGTTAGAAAATTCTAAAATACAGCTTAAGTTGTGATAAAAGTAGCTAACCAGTGTTTATTTTATTTTTTTTGTCTTCAAAGCCATCAGCAACCTCAAAATCACATCATCCAAGCACACGCCATGATTGTTTCTCGATCTTGAAAGACAACTAAATTGATTGTGTTGATCTGATAGTATGCATATGTCAAGATTTAGAGAGAGATGATTCAGATATGTTTAGAGAGAGAGAGAGAGTTGATATGTTTAGATAGAGAGAGAGAGAGAGAGAGATGAGAGAGAGAGAGAGATGAGAGAGAGAGAGAGAGAGAGGAGAGAGAGAGAGAGAGAGAGAGAGAGAGAGAGAGAGAGAGAGAGAGAGAGAGAGAGAGAGAGAGAGGGAGAGAGAGAGAGAGAGAGAGAGATGAGAGATGAGAGTATGGTATTGGTAAGAGAGGGATATGAGTTACCCCGACAAAAGGGTATGGGCTAAGACATGATCTACGGTTATAAAAGAGGTTTCCCAAACTATTTTAAACGGTGGATCTTATGTCCTTTTTTCAATTCTCATGAATAAATAAAAAGAGTAATAACCCATTTTGTTAATGCAATAATGACTAAAAACGTTACTTGCATTTTTCGGTCTCGCTTAGTTTTGATTACGACAATATGTAAAAACAAGCATTTACGAAAACAACGAAAAACGAATTCTTGAGTTCAAGTATTTTTCATTTTACCCATTTTCACTTAAGGTATGGATAAACAAGTATTAACCTTAATCAAGTGATCAAGTGATTTAATCTTTTCTTAAAACTCACTTTTTATTAAGTGTGACAAGTTTTTATTAAACTTTCTTTTTAAGAAAATAGTTTATTAAATTATTTATTTGAAATTTTGAAAATGGCATATTCTTATTTGGTTAAGAATATCCTTTCAGGATATTTTTTATATCAAAAAAATAAGACCTCCACCACTAAAGGACAAAAAGGAGCGGAGTCTAGTCCGGCGGTACCTTTGCGCCTAGGCGGTACCTTATCGATAAGGTACCGCGGGCCAAGATAAGGTACCGCGGGCAGATATAGCCGTTGGCTCCTTTGTCCAATAAATAATGGACCATTCTCAGCTTTTCACCTCACCTCTTTTGCACATTTATTTCCAGATTCAAACCCCTTCTTTAATCACTCAAATCTTTGATCATTTGTTTGATTATTACTTGTTTAAGAAGTGAATCTTGTTCTTCCATCCCTTCCTCTCCAAGTGCAAAGAGAAGAACACTATCCTAGTGAAGTGTTGAGTCCACCACCAAAGATCCATTGAAGATCTAATTTTATACACTTGTAGTTGTGTCATAGTTGTGAAGATCCAAGTAGTTGTGTCTATTTGGAAGTTGTGTATGTACTAAGTATAGTTGTGTAGATTGGTCCTAGCTATGATTAGGGCTCGACTTTTAGCTTAGAGTCGGAAATTCGTTAAGCGACGTGTACGGTTTTCTCCACCATAAGGAGCTTGTTGTGTAGTGAACTCTCGAGTAAGGAGTACTCGAGGAGTGGAGTAGGAACGAGGAGTGAGCTTCGTTGCCGAACCACTATAAATCCTTGGTGTTCGGTTTGATCTTTCTTTACCCTTAACTCTTTATATTATTTATTCTTTATGCATATACATATGTTAGTATTAGATTAGCTACACTATCATTCTTTATTCTTTGTGGATATATTCTTGTTAATATTAGTTTAGTTACACTATCATTGTTCATATTGTGCATAAGAAGATTTCACATATTTCCTCAAGCCTAAGTTTTTGAAAAAGGATTTTTGGAAACCACATTTTAACAAGTAAATATAAGAAACTTTTCAACCCCCCCCCCCCCCCCCTTCTAGTTTCTACAATTGGTATCAGAGCGGGTTGCTCAAGAATTTTTAAAGTATATTGTATTTTAAAATTTGAATCGATCTATGCATTCCAACAAGTATCTAGAAGGGCAATCTATGCAAAGACCACCACTTTTTGAAACCGATAGTTTTATTTATTGGAAAAATAGATTTGTAACTTATGTGAAATCAAAAGATTTAGATCTTTGGCATGTTATTACCAATGGTGATTTTTTACCCTTTCAATTTAATGATTTTCTAAAACAAAAGAATTGGTCACTTTTGACAAAGCTAATGACGATACTAAAAAGAAACTTTCAAAAAATAATGAGGCTAAAATGGTGATTTATAATGCTTTGCCTAAGAAAGAGTATGAAAGAATTTTTATGTGTGAAACCGTTAAAGATATTTGGAACACTCTTTTAGTAACCCACCAAGGTAATAGCCAAGTCAAAGAAAGCAAAATCGATCTTCTTGTCCAACAATATGAACAATTTGTCATCTTAGAAGATGAAACTATTGATAGTGCATTTGCTAGGTTTAACACCATTATTACTAGTCTAAAAGCACTTGATCAAGGTTTTTCTAGCAAGAACAATGTTAGGAAGTTTCTAAGGGCCTTACATCCAAAGTGGAGAGCAAAATTCATGGAGATTGAAGAGTCGAAAGATCTCTCAACTTTATCACTTGATGAACTCATAGGAAACTTGAAGGTTCATGAGATGATAATTTTGAAGGACTCGGAATTAGTGAAAACCAAGAGTGAAAGGAAATCTCTTGCACTTAAAGCTAAGAAGGCACAAAGTGACCATGATAGTTCCTCGGAAAGCGATGACGAGGAGTATGCATTGGCGGTGAGAGATTTCAAGAAGTTCTTCAAGAGACGAGGTCAACACGTTAGGCAACCCAACTATGACAAGAAACCATTGTCAAAGAATCGGTTTGTCAAGAATGAAATAGGTGATAGGAATTGCTTTAGATGTGGTGATCCAAATCACTTAATTGGTGATTGTCCAAAGCCCGCTCGTGATAAGAACCACACGGCATTCGTTAGTGGCGCTTGGAGCGATAGCGGTGAAGATGATGATGACAACCCCAAAGAGGAGAAATGTCTTATGGCTCACACTTCTAAAGAGGTACATTCCGAAACCGAATATTATAGCAATGATAGTTCCACTTTAGATGATATTGAATTTGAAGGCAAATATGATAGCTTACACAAACTTAGTCTTAAATTCATAGAAAATAATAAAACCTTAAAATCAACCAAAACTAAGCTTGAAAATGAGATCAATGAACTTAGGGAGAAATTGGCTAAACTTGAGAAAAACAAAGAGGTTGATTTAGGTTGCTTAAGTTGTGAGAAACTTAGATTAGAGAATGAAGATCTCAAGAGAACCTCCATTAAATTGGAAAAGTTCATGAAAGGTACTAGTGCTCTTGATGATATGTTAAACAAACAAGTTCATTCTAAGGAAAGACTTGGTCTAGGTTTTAACTCAAATGAAGCCTCAACTAGTGAACCAAAACAAGTCAGGTTTTCACAAAAAACGCCCACTGGACACGGTTCCAAATTGTATGGCACGGTTCCTTATCACTATGGAACCGCCGCCATAGATAAGGTACCGCGGCCAGAAGATGAATTTTGTGAAAATCCTGAACTTTCTGAAAAGTCTAAGTTAGATGAAAAACTAAAGCATCTTACTGTTAATAAGGTACAATTACCCATACTTGACGACAATGCTATTGGTAAGTTCTACAAGCCATTAAGTAAACCTCTCATAGGAAATAGAAGTTTATCTAGACTATCCTCTACTCCACCTAGAGTACGGAATGAGTCTAAGCCTAGAAGTAGAACGACAACGCCTAGAAGAGATAATCAAAACAACTCACGACCTAGAAGTAAAACTCCAACACCTAGAAGGAATAATAATAACTCTAAACCTAGATCAAATACACCTAGGAGAAATAATGAACAACAAAATGGTTACATGAATTACTACCCTCCTCCATTTTGTTCTCCATGGGGAATCCCCTCCTCATTCATGCATCCCAACCAAATGCAAGGGATGTTTGGAACTAACAATTTTGGACCCATGAGATATTGGGGACCAAATGTTTGATCTTGTGTGTTGTTACCTAGATATGCTTGGGAATTGATTTGGAGCCCGATGAGTGGATTAAGGATAGTGGATGTTCTAAACACATGACGGGTAATCGAAGTTTGTTCTCGCATTACAAAGCATATGATGGAGGTAACGTCACATTCGCTAGTAGTCTACGTGGTAATATCATTGGCAAAGGTACAGTTTCTCTTGACTCCATGACCATTGAAAATGTTGAGCACGTAGATAACTTAGGTTTTAACCTTTTAAGTATAGGTCAAATTTGTGATAATAAGTATAAGGTCATCTTTTCGGAACATGACAGTGAAATCGTAAAAGATGGAAAAGTCATTGGAAAAGGTGTTAGAAAGCATGGGCTTTATGTCATGAAGGTTAATAAGAAGTCAAAAGACAACATATGTCTTGCGACTATAGATGATAGTTCTACTCTTTGGCATAGGAGATTAGGTCACACTAATATTCGTTTAATTCAATCTTTAGTCTCTAAGGAGTTGGTAAGACACCTCCCCAAGATTAAGTTTGATAGTCACTTTTGTGATGCTTACAAAGTTGGAAAGCAAGTTCACTCAAGTCACAAAGCCAAGAATTTGGATTCGACCTCTCGGTGCTTAGAGCTCCTACATATGGATCTCTTTGGACCTTCCGCCATACGGAGTTATGGAGGTAACCTTTATACCTTAGTTATAGTTGATGACTATTCTAGATTCACTTGGACTAGATTTTTGGCATCTAAGAATGAAGCTTTCGATCACTTCGAAATCATTAGTCGAAGAATTCAAAATCAACTAGGATGTTCAATTGTTTCTATTAGGACGGATCATGGTAGGGATTTTGATAATGAAGTGCAATTTGGTGCCTTTTGTGAAGCTCATGGTATTACACATAACTTCTCGGCTCCTCGCACTCCACAATCAAATGGGGTAGTTGAAAGGAAGAATAGGACTCTCCAAGAGATGAGTAGGACGATGTTAAACGAGCAATCTTTGCCTCAAAAGTTTTGGTGCAATGCCGTGGACACATCGACTTATATTCTCAACCGAATTCTTATTCGACCTTCCTAGGAAAGACCCCCTATGAGATTCTTAAAGGTAAGAAACCCTCATTAGAATACTTTAGGGTGTTTGGAAGCAAGTGCTTTATCCTCAACACCAAAGACTGTCTTACCAAGTTTGACCCAAAGTCTTACGAAGGTATCCTTTTAGGTTATTCCCAAACTAGTAAATCCTACATAGTCCTAAATAGAACCACGGGGGTAATTGAAGAATCACTCAACGTAACCTTTGATGAAACCCCTCCTTCACCCAAGACACCACCATTGGTTGACGATGACTTGGATGAATTAGAAGTAGTTAAAGCCAAAGAGGTTAGAAAAATAGGAGTTGAAGACCTTAGTGTTGAAAAGGAAGTAAACATTAAGGAGTCTAGGGATCATACTCTCAATAATGTCATTGGTGACTTAAATCAAAGGACCCTAAGATCTCAAGTCCAAAACCAAAGCAACTTCTTTTGTTTTGTCTCCTTGATTGAACCAAAGAATGTTAAAGAAGCTTTGACGGATGAGAGTTGGGTCATTGCGATGCAAGAAGAATTGAATCAATTCGTTGCCAATGATGTTTGGGAACTTGTTCCTCCACCTAGAAGTTCTACCATTATAGGAACCAAATGGGTATTTAGGAATAAGCTAGATGAGAATGGTGTTGTGTCTCGTAACAAAGCTAGACTTGTAGCTCAAGGCTATAATCAACAAGAAGGGATTGATTATGACGAGACATATGCACCGGTAGCTAGATTAGAATATATTAGAATCCTTTTAGCCTTAGATTTTAAGCTTCAACAAATGGATGTAAAGAGTGCATTTCTTAACGGTTTGATCAATGAGGAGGTATATGTGGCTCAACCTCCCGGCTTCATTGATTTTGAGAAACCGGACCATGTTTACAAGCTTAAGAAAGAATTTTATGGACTCAAACAAGCACCCAAAGCTTGGTATGATAGACTTAAAGCGTTTCTTGTTAAACATGAGTATACCATGGGAATGGTAGACAATACACTCTTTACAAAGAAGAAAGGTCCTCACCTCATAATCGTACAAATATATGTTGATGACATTATATTTGGCTCAACTTGTTAAGAATTGTGTGATGACTTTGCCAAAATCATGCATGATGAGTTTGAAATGAGTATGATGGGAGAACTTAACTTCTTTTTAGGACTCCAAATTAAAAAAATGGACGATGGTATTTTCTTTAGTCAATCTAAGTACGCTAAAGAAATGCTAAAGAAATTTGGATTAGAAGAATCTAGACCAATGAAGACTCCTATGGCCTCAGATACTAAACTCACCGTAGATGATGATTGTGAGTCGGTAGACAACACCAAATATAGAGGTATGATTGGTAGTTTGTTGTACCTAACGGCAAGTCGACCGGAGATCATGTTTAGTGTTTGCCTTTGTGCTCGCTTCCAAGAGGCTCCCAAAACCTCTCACCTTGAAGCGGTTAAGCGTATCTTTCGAGACATTAAAGGCACTATACATTTAGGATTATGGTATCCTAAAGGGACCGGCGTAGAAACCATTGTCTACGCGGACTCGGATCATGCGGGAGACTATGTGGACCGGAAAAGCACTAGTGGAGTTTGTACCTTCATGGGTTGTTGTTTAACTTCTTGGTTCTCCAAGAAACAAACCGCTCTTACGATATCCACCACGGAAGCCGAGTATGTGAGTGCCGGAAAAGCATGCCAACAAGCTCTATGGATGAAGCAAGCGCTTGTTGATTACGGGATTTCTCTTGATGATGTTCCCATTATGTGCGATAATAAAGGCGCTATAGACCTAAGCAAGAATCCCGTGCAACATTCGCGAACCGAACACATTGAAATTAGACTCCATTTCCTTAGGGATAATGTTCAAAAGGGGAACATTACTATTGAAAAGGTGCCCTCCGAGGACAACTTAGCCGATATCTTCACTAAGCCACTTAAGAGGGAACCTTTTAATTACTTGCGTCTAGGTCTAGGATTAATGGAACATCTTCCTTAAATTCTTTTCTTCTTGTGTGTTTTCTTTTACCACTTTGAGTCCTTGAGTCTTTTAAACTTCTTTTGAAAAATCTTCTCCTCTCATTTTCAAAATTCTCAAAGTCTCTTTCGAAAATGGTTGAGAAATTCGTTTGACATTGCTAATTCAATCTAAAAACGATTTTTCATAGATTCTCGCTATTAATCTAAAGCTTACATAATTCATATGTATGATTCTCTCAAACATAGCAAAAACAAGATAGAATCATGGAGGATCATTGTGTCATGACTTAAGGTCTTGTCTTACACACCTCCTACATCGATTTTTTAATCCATGTATTTGGTCAAATCTCTATTTGGTAAGTTTGCATATGTTTTCTTTGTCTATCTTTGCTTTTAAGCATATCCCTATGATAAGTTAGACTAGAAAAATAAGGTTTGCTAAAAAATCTTCCTCCAAACACCAAACCCTGCTTCTGCAGGCGGTTCCATATGTGAACCGCGGTACCTTATTGATAAGGTACCGCCACCCTAGATAAGGAACCGCCTACAGTGGCCTTCCTTTTTCGGGTTTTTGTCTGAAACTCCAGATTTGCTCCAACATTTTTGAGAATCTTTGTTTCAAACCCTTTGACCACCCTAAAAATACCCTAAGCCTTCCCTGTTTAAACCATAAGAATTTTGCATTACTTCACATCCAAAATGTCTTATTCTCCCAATGAAAGCCTTGAATCTCCTCCATTTTCTCCAATTGCTTTCAATCCAAACTCACCCAAGAACACTCTTAATCACATGTCTCCTACCAAGAATGTTGATTGTGGAACATCTTTTCTTCCACCACCACCCTTTAGTGTTCTTCCTCCTTCTCATGATAATGTCATGCACCATGGAACATATTGTCATTGTTGTCAATATCAACATCTTGCTATGGCACACATCTATGAGGAGTTGAGCTACATCAAGAGTCTCTTAATCAAGCCTCCTCTTCACTTTGATTATGAGATCTCCAACAAGCCACCACCACCACCCTTCGCTATTACCTTGTCTTTCATATAAGCATTGGTTGCTTATCCATAAGACACCAAATTCAAGCAAATCTTAGAATTCTAGAATAACTAGGATTAGATTTATGCTTTTGGCTTGTTTCTTTTTCCATACTTCTTTGTATGATGTTCTTTTAGTAACCTATCTTGGATCTTTGTCTTTGTGTTTTCTTCTCTTTTAATTTTTTTTTGTGACCTATTGCTATATATTGTTGGTTGTTTCTTTTGTTCAACTAACCCTTCTATGTAGCTTGTCACCATATCTCGATTCCTCGGTGCCCTAAGCTAGGGGGAGTAAGCACCAAGGGGGAGTCTTTGCAAAGTCCGTTTCTTCAACACCGGCTTACGCAACCTTTTTGCTTCGACAAAGGGGGAGAAATGAATAAACTCGTCTTCGAAAATCTTGTTTTTGTGTGATTGAGTTTATGTATTGTTGGAATCAAAAAGGGGGAGATTGTTAATGCAATAATGGCTAAAAACGTTACTTGCATTTTTCGGTCTCGCTTAGTTTTGATTACGACAATATGTAAAAACAAGCATTTACGAAAACAACAAAAAACGAATTCTTGAGTTCAAGTATTTTTCATTTTACCCATTTTCACTTAAGGTATGGATAAACAAGTACTAACCTTAATCAAGTGATCAAGTGATTTAATCTTTTCTTAAAACTCACTTTTTATTAAGTGTGACAAGTTTTTATTAAACTTTCTTTTTAAGAAAATGTTTTATTAAATTAATTATTTGAAATTTGAAAATGGCATATTCTTATTTGGTTAAGAATATCCTTTCAGGATATTTTTTATATCCAGATAAGACCTCCACCACTAAAGGACAAAAAGGAGCGGAGTCTAGTCCGGCGGTACCTTAGCGCCTAGGCGGTACCTTATCGATAAGGTACCGCGGGCCAAGATAAGGTACCACGGGAAGATATAGCCGTTGGCTCCTTTGTCCTATAAATAGTGGACCATTCTCAGCTTTTTACCTCACCTCTTTTGCACATTTATTTCCAGATTCAAACCCCTTCTTTAATCACTCAAATCTTTGATCATTTGTTTGTTTATTACTTGTTTAAGAAGTGAATCTTGTTCTTCCATCCCTTCCTCTCCAAGTGCAAAGAGAAGAACACTATCCTAGTGAAGTGTTGAGTCCACCACCAAAGATCCATTGAAGATCTAATTTTATACACTTGTAGTTGTGTCATAGTTGTGAAGATCCAAGTAGTTGTGTCTATTTGGAAGTTGTGTATGTACTAAGTATAGTTGTGTAGATTGGTCCTAGCTACGATTAGGTCTCGACTTTTAGCTTAGAGTCAGAAATTGGTTAAGCGACGTGTACGGTTTTCTCCACCATAAGGAGCTTGTTGTGTAGTGAACTCTCGAGTAAGGAGTACTCGAGGAGTGGAGTAGGAACGAGGAGTGAGCTTTGTTGCCGAACCACTATAAATCCTTGGTGTTCGGTTTGATCTTTCTTTACCCTTAACTCTTTACATTCTTTATTCTTTATGCATATACATGTGTTAGTATTAGATTAGCTACACTATCATTCTTTATTCTTTGTGGATATATTCTTGTTAATATTAGTTTAGTTACACTATCATTGTTCATATTGTGCATAAGAAGATTTCACATATTTCCTCAAGCCTAAGTTTTTGAAAAAGGATTTTTGGAAACCACATTTTAACAAGTAAATATAAGAAACTATTCAACCCCCCCTTCTAGTTTCTACACATTTATCACCATCACATGTCATATTTTTTAATTTAAATTATATTTAATTTACATTACAATTTCTATTACATTACATTTTGTCAAATAAACACATAACATATTTTAACAATTTAAATTACAATTCATTCACATTACAATTCCTTTTATAAATTACAATTACATCATACACATTCAACGAACCAAACGGGCCCAAAATGTATAAATTAAAGGAAGATAGACGATAGCCTAACTAATTAAGTGTGCTAAATGTGGCTGACTATTAGGCCTTTATCAAGCTAATATCTTCCCCCAAATTTACAATGCGACAATGATAAGCAACGAGAGTTTGTCTTAAAAAAACAAAAACGAAGGCCATAACGTGGCTTAATATGTATCATATTTAAAGCACAACAATAACACAATACTAGTAAAGGTTCTATGCAAGCAACAAAAGTGTATACAATCAAATATGCTAATTAACACAGGAACAAATATCAAAGCTTAAGAATTATTTGTACAATTTAGCATTAGAAATTAGTTGTAGTTACTTTCACATGAGAAAAATTTATTATAGTCGTAGTTACTTTCACATGTGAAATGTTCGTTAGAATTTAGTTAGTCAAATACACTCTTTATATAACTCTTAATCACACTTCATGTAACTCACTTTTTCAATAATGAAAGTTACTCCACTTTCACCTTAACTATGTGTGAAAACTTCTATATGGTATCACAGCCATTTAAAATGCTCCGATCACCTGTAACTAACTTAGGGTTGTTACAACAACTTTCTCTCATCACCATTGTCACCCATTAATCAACCATCATCATCCTTCCGCATTCTGATTCTTCTTTAATGAAGTTCTCACAGATTTTCTGATCAAATAGCCAACTTCCCCAACAATAATAACTAACTTTCTTCTCTAACCACCATTAATGGCGGTTAAAAGCTCTAATCAAAACACTCAACACAACAAAACCATCAACCAAGACAATCTAAGCAACAATGTAGCCATTTTTCTTGACAATGACATCAATTCACCCAATCATCCTCTCTATCATCATCCCAATGATCATCCTAGTATGATCTTGATCTCAAAGAAGCTTACCGGTTCAGACAATTACAACACATAGAAAAGATCAATGATGATTGCACTCAATGCAAGGAACACATATAAAATTGTTACTAGTGTGTTTCTAGAACCAAGCACTCAATCAAGCACAAGATCTTTATGGGAAAGAACCAATGGCATGATCATCTCTTGGATCCTAAACACCATTTCAGATCAGATAAGTAATAGTCTCACATTTGTTAATATTGTTGTTGCTTTATAGTCTGAGTTAAGTGAGCATTATTCACAATTTGATGGTCATAGAATTTACCAAATCATTAATGATATTGTGCAATTGAAACAACAAAACTGTAACGTGGAGGTGTATTACAAAAAACTGAAAGGATATTGGGATGAACATGATGCTTTGGAAACCCCATATATGTGTATTTGTTCTGCAGTTGTGAAAATGGTAGAGTTAATGGGGATAGAGGTCAAAGGAAAAGATTGATATAGTTTTTAATATGGTTAGATGAATGTTATTCTAATGTTAGGGGTCAAATTTTGTTGATGCAACGTTTATCCATTGTATCTAAAGCCTACGGAATGATTAGGCAGGAAGAAAAACAAAGAGTAGGAATCATGCCAAAAACACTTACACCACGGATTGCACTTTCATCTTATTCAACCCCTAGACTACAAACTAGTTATCAAAGGAACAATGGCTTTAGACAAAAAAGAAGAAGCTCTTTTAGACCTGGTGTGATTTGTATAAATTGCTATAAGGAAGGTCATAGCAGATGAGTGTTACAAGCTTAAGGGATATCCTGTCGGTCATCAATTACATGGGAAGTACAAGCCTCCAGTTGTGAAAAGTGTTTCTACACCAAAGGTAGTGGCTGCAGTTACTGGAAATGGCCTTGACCCAAACATACCATCAACTTCTCAAGCAGGACACAACAATGACAGTGATGTTGTATTCATAAGGATGGACCAATTGCAAAATCAGCTAAGTCAAGTCATGATGATGATGCATAATGCACAAAAAAAAATCATAGGTATGGTTAATATACACGGAGGTTACTAAAGTTTCTTCAGAATAACGATTTTGTTACTAAAGTTTAAAAACTAACAGATGGGTTATTGAAGTTTCTTTTACCTGCAAATCAGGTTACCCACAATGTTTTAACCCTTTGTAACCGGTTAAGTGCTTACGTGGAATCAACAAATGCTTACGTGGAGTCAACAGTCATTAAAAAACGTTAATATACATTAATGTTACTAAAGTTTCCCTAAAGTGTCGATTTCGTTACTAAAGTTTCAAAACTAACATATGGGTTACTAAAACCACTAATGAATACAAATCAAGAGAATACACTTAAGGCTTAAAGCTACTAAATACCAACGTGGTTTCGCTTTTTCTGACTTTACCAATATGGCGACTAAAATACCAATATTACCAATGAAACCTGTTGGTTACCGACTAATATTACCAATATAACCTAATATGGCCTGCTATTACCGGTTAAGAACTTGCAGTCTCACCATTTAACGATGAAAAATTGCAAACAAAATCATAAAAATTATAATAATCTGAAAAAATTATTTTCTAGAAAAATAACTTTTCGAAAAAATAAAAAAATAAAAATATTTTTCTAGAAAAATAACTTTTCGAAAAAAAAATAAAAAAATTTTTTGAAAATTTTTTTTTCTAGAAAAATAACTTTTCGAAAAAAATAAAAATATTTTTTGAAATAAATGAAAAATTATATTTTTCAGAAAAAACTTACGTTTTAATTTTTTTGAAAAATTCAAAGAAAAAAATTTATAAAAAAATTGAAAAATCTTTTTTCAGAAAAAAATGTTTTGTTTTTTTTAGCTTTTTTAAAATTTTCGAAGAAAAAAATAAAAATAAATTACTGTTTATAAAAAACTGCAAAAATATTTTTATTCAAAATATTAAAAACACAAACTTTTTTCCGAGAAAAAAATTGTTTTCAGAATTTTTTAAATTTATTTTAATTTTTTTCTTTAAATTTTTAAAAAAGTTATAAAAACTAAACGTTTTTTTATTATTTTTTATAATTTTTTATTTATTTCTTCAATTTTGTTTTAAAGGTAAAAAGAGGTAATGTTTTTCTAAAAAAAAGTAAATTTTCAATTTTTTATAAAAATGTTTTTGGTTTTTTTATTTTTTTTCGAAAAGTAATAGTTTTTTCTGAAAGAAGAGGAAATATACTAAATTCAGTTACAGGTTGAGCATTTAGTAAGGTAACCGACACTTTGAGAAAACTTTAGTGACCGGAGTGCATATTATCTTACATGGCAATGCAACCGGTTAAGCAACTGGTAACCTCTTCATTGAGTAACGACGAGATACTTTTTCTAAACGTTTAGTAACAAATAAACCACACCCGTATACATGAGTAACCCATCTGTTAGTTTTTAAACTTTAGTAACAAAATCGTTACTCTAAGGAAACTTTAGTAACCTCCGTGTATATTAACCCCTCATAGGTATTATCAATCCCATCTCCATTAGAAGGCATAAATTTATTGCATTTGTCATGGTAGACTATAAGCTTGCTTGGGTAGTGGACAGTGGGGCAACAAACCATATTTCTATATCCCAAACTGTTATGTTTAACATACATATTTGTAATCAAACCATCCTTATAACCTTACCTAATGGTCAAAATGTGGAAGTTACAATGCGTGGATAAATGAAAATCAACAATGAAATAACTCTCACTAATGTCTTTTATGTCCCATTATTTTCATATAACGTACTCTCAGTTAGTCAATTAGCAACCAAAATGTTAATTGCTGCCATTCTCACCTCATTTTCATGCTAATTCTAGACACTCAACAAGAACTACAAGAAGATTGCTCATGGTATCCAGTGTCATGGCCTTTACATCATCTTCCCTGAGACAACCACTACTTCTGGTACAACTCCTTCAACTCCTTTTGCTAAAGCTTTCAATACATGTTCTACAAAAACCAGTCTTTGGCATTCTAGACTAGGACATCCTTCAATTTCTGTACTTAAACAAATAAAGTGTATCTCTTCTGATATCAATTGTACATAAGATGAACTTCAATGCAAAATTTGTCCTTTGGCTAAACAACACAAATTACCTTTTACAAACAGTCCCTCTTATTCTAGTGATGTATTTGACCTTGTACATACGGACATTTAGGGTCCATACAACACTCAACCATGAACAAATGCAAGTATTATTTAACCATAGTTGATGATCACTCAAGAGCCACTTGGACATTTCTCTTACCATCTAAACACCATGCTTCATCTCAAATAAAATCTTTTCATTCATATGTCAAAAATCAATAAAAAGAATAAAGAGTGACAATGGTAGAAAATTAATAAACCAAACATTAACAACCTTCTTCCAACATCATGGTATTATTCACCAAACATCATGTCCATACACACCACAACAGAATGTTAGAGTTGAAAGAAAACATAAACAACTTCCTGAGGTAGCCAGATTACTTAGATTTCAAGCAAACTTTCCAATTCATTTTTGGGGATATTGTCTTCTTACAACCACATATCTTATCAACATACTCCCTTCCAAACCCCTTCATACCAAGAGTACTTATGAATTACTTTACCACACACCTACAAATCAAAGTCACCTTAAAACCATTGGTTGCTACACATTTGCTCACCAACATCTTCTAGACAAATTTTCACTTAGAGCCATCTCACCTGTCCTAGTTGGCTATCCCACAACACAGAAAGGATACATTCTTTATGATCTCCTCACTCATAAATTCTTTGTGAGCACAAGTGTCATTTTTCATGAATCTACATTTCCCTTCCATGATCAATCTCACTCACATTCTCCACACCAGGCACCAACCACAACCATCTCCAACACTTCCTTACCAATTCATGAGCAGTCTTCTAACCCTTCACCCTTCCAATCACATTTCTGACAATACTTTCACATGTGAACAATCACCAACACCTTCCAATCACATTTCTGACAATACATTCACATGTGAACAATCACCAACACCTTCCAATCACATTTCTGACAATACATTCACATGTGAACAAACATCTATACCTTCACTTATTGACACCATTGAACCAAACCATATTCCACCACTCACATCTTCTACAAACACCACTACTGATCCTCCTCACACCACCGTACCACTACCACCATCCACTACCACCAGAACTTCCACCAAACTTCATAAGCTCCCAAATAAACTCCATGATTATCACATTACTCTTCCTACCTCTCTTACATCTTCCAAACATCACTACACTAATTTTATTAACTATAACAACATAGAAACACCAAGGGCAGAGCCAGGAATTCAAGTTAAGGGGGGCCGAATTATTTTTTGTTTTGCCAGTAATGTCGTAATATCAACGTTTGCATTTGATGGCGTATAATATCTTATATATGAAAGATGAATGAATGACAACGATCATACAAGTTCAAAATAGGATGAATATTATCAACTTTTCTAAATTGATTTTTTAGAACATAGTTACGTTTTTCGTTGTTTTTATTGTTCATAATTGTTTCTAACTAGAAAAAAAGGGATAGGAAGCTACACTTCAATGGATATATAAGTGCATTTTTAAAGACGTTTTTTCACTGTAAGACTGTAAGTGTAAACATAGTAATGGAACTAACCAACTCCTTTTAAAAAAAGAAACAACACTTTTACCTAGGTAGTAGTTTATTAAATATTGCCTGTTAAATTTTTTTTATTAAATATTGTAAATCTTACAGTATTTTCGGAAACTTCAAATGTACTTTTAACTAGGTAGGAGTAATTTAGTATTAAATATTGTCTTGGAAGTTGAAAAATAAACAATACAAACCAAAACGTGTGGAGGTGCTAATAATTATGTAGTGTATATCTTCTCTTTCAAAAGTCATCTTCTACATGGTACGCCGGATTTCTCAAGGCCATTATTCGGATTTCTCACAGCCACCATTCATGCACATCAGATTTCACAACTAACAACGATTAAGTTCATGTTTTCATCAAGAATACGCACACCGATTAATGTAACAGTTGGCTAGTTGGGGGAGGCTCAACACCCGCTAGCCACCCCATTGACTCCGCCCCTAACAAACACCATCACAAAGACATTTAATGAACAAAGTCAACCAAATCACTGAATCACATTCCTATGCCCAAACTTATAAGGATCCCAAATGGGTAGATGTAATGAATTTAGAACTCAAGGCCCTAGAAGCTAATCATACATGGACCATTACTACTATACCTTCTTACAAAACACCAATTGGTCACAAATGGGTCTACAGAATCAAATGTAAAGCTAATGGTACTCTAGATAAATATAAGGTCAGGTTAGTTGCAAAAGGTTTCAATCATAAAGAAGGAATTGATTTTCATAACACATTGGCTCTTGTAGCTAAAATGGTTACTGTTAGAACCATGCTAGCTGTTGCTGTCACTAACAATTGGCATATTGATCAATTAGATATCAATAATGCCTTTATCCATAGAGATTTAAGTGAAGATGTATACATGAATATTTCTCAAGGTTATTCTTCTTCATATCGAAAGAACAATGTCTGCAAACTTGAGAAATCTCTTTATGGACGCAAGCAGGCCAACAGACAATGGTTCATTAAGCTCACTGACTTTCTCATGCAACTCAAATTCAAGCAGAGTTCTGCAGATACTTCTCTGTTCATATACAATCATGACCATATTTTGATATCTCTTTTAGTATATGTGGATGGCATATTGATCACTTGTAACAATACCTCTCTTATCACCTCCATCAAGCAACAATTACACAAAGCATTCAGTATCATGGATCTTGGTTCTATTCACTACTATATAGGCATTGAATTTCTAAGGAACTCCTATGGTCTTATAATGTCTCAAAGAAAACATGCTCTTGAGCTTATTCAAAGTGCATGTCTTCTCAATGTCAAACCTTCAACCATTCCTTTTAATCCTTTAACTAAACTTACACCAGAGGCAGGAGACTTGATAGAAGATCTATCTACCTAAAGAGTTATTGTTGGTAAACTTATGTATTTAACTATCATCAAGCCAAAAATTTTATATGCAGCTCAACCTGTCAGTCAATTTTCTCAAGCACCAAGAACAACTCACCTCAAAAATCATGTTAAAGTCTTAAGATATATAAAGAACAGACCTGGTCAAGGACTTCACTTTCCAATCAACAATTCTCTACAGTTAAGGGATTTTTGTGACAGTGACTAGGCAAGTTGTATCTACACTAGAAGATCAGTCACAAGTAATTGTCTTTCTGGAACCTTGTTTTACTTTCTGGTAATCAAAGAAGTAATGTGTAGTTTCAAGATCTTCCACTGAGGCTGAATACAGAGCTCTAGCTAATACTACTGTGACAATGCTTCTGCCATTGCTCTAACTTCACATCCAATTCAACATGACAGATAAAAAAATATAGAGATTGATTGTCATTTTGTCAGAGATAAGGTTAGCGAAGGGAATGTCATTCCAAGATTTATCTCTACCAAGGAACATATATGTTCAAGTTGGAAACTTCACGTTTCCTACGAGTTTTGTTATTTTCGACTACAACGATCCTAAGTGCCCTATCGTTTTAGGTAGACCATTTTTATCAACGGCTCGAGCCCAAATCCATGTTTTCGCTGGGAAATTGACTTTAGGATATGGGGAGGATAAAATGGAATTTTTTGCGGATAAATCTCTTGACCAAACCAAAACCAATGATTTTCAAAATAATACTTTTTGAATCAATCTTTCTTAATTTGAAAATAAAAGATTATATCAATGTTTTGAAAAAATAAAAAAAGAATGGTTTTAATGATAACAATTTTAATGACAAAGAGTATGCCTACTTAATTGAAAAAGGTTTACGTAAATGCATGGACAAATTGTTTTGGGATTTATTCGAGGGTTGGAACGACAAACCAATGGCAGAGGAAAACATTAGTTCCATCACGACAATGACAAATGAGAACTCGTTATCACCACCTTCGAAGGACCATGACTCATGCAAGGCTCAAACTTCAACCATTAAAGTGCCTTCTACACATATCCCTAAATCCATTAAGGCTAAGGAAAGTACCATTAACGAGGTAAAATATCCCATCACCAAAGAGCCTTTCATACCTAGTCCCATGACTTATAAGACTACGGTTGTGACCTTTGAGGAATCTCCTCATGACCTTTGAGGAATCGCTCATACTGACTCATTCTTTGATCCCGATGGTGATTTTGCCGAGATCGAGCACATACTTCATAATCCATAAGTCATTTTTGAGGTTTCTCCAAAGTATTCTTCAAATGACTTTGTGTTTGACCCCTAGATCGAGGCAAAAAAATGAAAGATAACTTGCTCTTATGCCTCCATTTCCCCTAGAAGTGAGGTTGATTTTGCCAATCTCGATGCCAAAATTGATGAGTTGGAACGTCTTCTTCATGATGACGAACCTTCTACTTTGACCACCAATCCCATTCTCGAGGAGTTACCTAATCAACACTTCTCCACTGAGAATGTCGATAACCACATTCTTGAGGATTTACCTTAAAAACAATCCTCGACTAAGAATGATGGTTTTGTGCTTGATCATAATATTTTCGAGAGTTTCCAAAATTATCAAAGACGGTTTTGACAAACCTATTCATGATGAGAAAATCGATTTATATCAATGATTGCGGATGATGACCTTTATGTTGACCTAGAGGGGGAAGTTTTCTTTCTTGATTCACATTTTGAAAATCTTTATAATCTGCCTCTCGCCCATGACCTAAAAGTCCAAATCCTTAGTGTGCCTAACATCATCTTCGAGACACCTAATCCGAGTAGTGTGCCTATTAAGTTAGAGATGCCTAAGCGTTTTAGTGTTCCAAGCCATGTTTTAGCGACACCTAATATATTTATGTTTTAAATGACAAAACGGGTTTTCATAAAGACAAAAGTGAAAAAGGTTTTAAAATGATTAATCAAATTGACGAGACTCTTTTTTCACGTCATCACCTCTTGTTGAGTTTACTACCACCTCGTCTACTCCTTTTGACGATGGTGAGTGTGGTGCTAGTGTGGGGAAGCCCCATTTGAGTCCTCCCACTTCTCTACCGAGGACGAGATATTTGATCCCAGAATCGCATTTTTAGGGAAATCTCGGTCTTCCACCGATGCAATAAATGGAAGAACTTTCTGTATGCTGGGTGTGAGTGTACCTCGAGTAGCTCACTATGTTTGCCCACCCAATGTCCCACCCTTTTACGTATTTTTTATTTTCTTTTGCCCCATTGGGGTTGTGAGGGAAGTGATGTTGTCTCGTGTGTCATCCGACAACGAAGACGTAATTTTCGACCTTGATATTTGCACAATCTAAGGACTTAGTCCTTACGGTTGTTTTTAGGCCTTATGTATCATGTAAGATCCAATACTTAACCACTACCATGATAATCCCTAAATGATCACATTTATGGGGATTCGAGTCGAGCTCTTGACTTGGTTATCAAAAACAAGGTGCGTCGTGGGGGAATCTCATGCTTATTGTTATCGCTTTATAATATTAGTTTAATGTGAGGAGACTTGTGCTCTTCCGACCCTTATTTTGATGGTTGTTTGTGATTGTGATTATCTAGGAATCATCGTCATCATTAAAGCCTCTCATGTTCTTTTCACGTATCACTCGAGCTTCGACCGTTTTCTTTGAAGAATATGATATCCGATGATATCCTTTTGTTACTACGTTTATCTTTTAGCATGCTTTATAAACGACTTTTAGATCATTCGTTATACCCTTTCCATGCTCGAGATTAAGCATTCGACTCTTCGTCTCTAGTATGAGGTGTTTTACCCTTAGACTTCAAACATTGAGGATAGTGTTTAGTTTTAGTGGTGGTCCCGTTTAACTCGTTACTACTTATCAACCTTAAGTAGTAACTTGTTAATAAGATTCAAGTGAGTCGTTTTATCAATTAATTAGAACTAATAACAAATAAAACAACAATACCAATTAATTTTTAACGTATAGACTTTTATTAAAACTCAATAAAGAATCTATAACCTACTTTGGTTGCAGAATAACAATTAATTTTAACCATTTACATCTTGTTATTTTTTATTATTAATGACAAGTATCACAATTTTAATTGTCAAATAAAAATAAAACAAATAACTAAATTAGGTTTCATGCATACGGTTTCGCGTGTTTATTTAAAACGTGTAACCCATAACCACCAAACGAGCATGACTCGTGATGTCACTGTTGGGATTTAATATCTAGTTAACCATGTAACTACGAGTACGCAGCGGAATGGGTCTAGTTTGAGTAATTATGATTAACACGTAATTAATAATAAACAATAACGGAAACACGAAAACTAACCTTCGTCCAAAAGCAAATGAAACATATAAGTGGCTATAGTAAACCACCTCTGCGGTTGCTCACACAAACACGTCAAATGAACACGTCCGGATAGCTAGCCGAACTCCACGAATAATCAAACACTTGTCTTGCAAGCCCAAACAGCTAACAGGCCTAAAATGGCCAAATTCCTGTTTTGTCCAAGATCTGTTAGCCAACAGAGAAGCTAATGCTTTGTCGTCCGATATTGGACAAAGCTTACCCGATCTGCTTGTGCTTTCTGTCCGAGAATGCTCAGATTCAAGAGAACAAGAGCTTCTCTTGATGTTGCGCCTTATCAACTGAAACACAGGGATTATAAACCTTTTGTAGGGACTAAATAATCGTCTCAAAACTGCTTAAGTCCCTTGGATACCCGTATGCAAGAGCTTGAGGAAGGTTTATGATCAAAACCCTAGATTAGGTTTTAAGCTATAATCGGTTTAATAAGAGAGAAGGAGAGGCAAGATTTGCAGCTTATGTAACTGTATTTTTTCGTGTGTATGAGCATGGGTTGAGGGTGTATTTATACCCTCACAACCCTAAGTATGATAAGGATAGAAAATCAACTTTAATCCTTATCAAACTCAAGTCCCATCTCAATCACAACTCTCACCAATCCTTATCTCCTAAGTACAACTGAATGTAGACACTTAGAACTATCTCTAGAAGCTTCTGAAGCCAGCAAGGGATAAGCTCAAATTAGAGATATGTGTCTTAGTTCTTATCATGTCCAAACACTCTATAAACGGAAGTATTTCATGAAGCCTTAAAACGTGCTCTAGTGTTTGATGTGTGTGCCTCCAATAGGCTCACACATCTCAATCACATTTGTCTATCTCCTACGAGCATGAACTAACAAGTGCAACATGATCTATTAAACTTCTTGTAGGTTGTCTTTCATTTCGGCTGGAGTCTAGACTCTCCAACATGGAATAAACTACATCTTTTACAAGCAATCAAGGGTTATTGTGGACTTTTATAAATACATTTGAAACTGTATTTTCAAATAATACTTGATAACTAAATATTGTCAAGTATCATGTATGAAAAGTCATAAACATCCCTGAATGTGTGTTTGCTACAGATTTGTCCAACACAAATCTTAGCTACTAATAGCTCCAATTTTACTAAATAGCACTACCCTAAACATGTGACAATCACTGAAAAATGGAAGAGCCAAATCATATAGCTGCTATAAACAAAAGAAACAAGGTTATTTCATATAAAACTGTTTTAAGGTCTAAACCAACGTTTCAATCCGTGTGGTTATGTTTTTCTTATTACTTAGAAACATTATACCAATGAATCCAAATAAAGAAAAGTTGTTATGCTCACCACTCTTTCAATGCCAAAATTGTTGTGTATACTGCGGCTATGTTTGATAAAAGCTTTTATAAAGTTTTTTTTAAATCTGTTAGCTTTTTTTGTTAAAAAAATAATTTAATATCTCTTTTTAGTATAACAATTTTTAAGAATTGTTAGCTTTTTATTTTCACCAACTAGCTCTTAAATAAAAAACTGATTCATAAGTTTTTTAATTTGTTAAGAGCTGTTAAA
The DNA here is from genome assembly GCA_025667525.1 of Glebionis coronaria. Taxonomy (NCBI): domain Eukaryota; kingdom Viridiplantae; phylum Streptophyta; class Magnoliopsida; order Asterales; family Asteraceae; genus Glebionis; species Glebionis coronaria. The sequence goes on along the minus strand of CM046875.1, from coordinate 604,627,466 downwards.
GCTGTAAAATTACTGATATACCCTCCAACTATATTATAATTTATTTAAATATTTTATTTAAATAATTTTACATTTTAATTTTACACTTTTATTAAAAAGATACAACTTATAACTCTTGTTAAGGGCTTTTTACAGCTTACAGTTAATATAGGTTACAGCTTACAGCTAATTTTGCCGAACGTAACCTGCATCAAGTTCCATATCATCGTACCTACAAAAACAAGCATAGTTAAATTGGCTACAAGAACCCCCTGAACAAACCGCATAACTCAAAAAGTAAAACTATAGAAACTACACAAACAAAGAGACAATTGTTGCTCTCTACAAACTAACAGACGTCATTTCCATTTCTTTATGGGCGACATAAAATATCGTCTAACTTGACACTTTTTGTTTTTGTGGGAAGTATCTTTTTTTTTTCCTACTCTGGCATTAAACTTCCAAAATGTGTAGATTGAAAAAAGTAAGGGCAAAATTATCACAAAATACAAACAATGGACTATAGCTACACACAAAATCAAAAAGTGTCTAAAAATTAGATAGACTTTTTAAATTATAGTAAGCACTTTCTTTATATACAGCCAATGATATGTACAACTTACAAAATCATTCCTATAATTTGGTTTATAACTCATGAAATCACAACTATACTGTTTGAAGATGCCAGCCGTGTATTATTGATAGAAAGCCAGCCATTTAATTATACATTTCCAGCTGTATGAATTTTATTCAATCCTTGCCTTATTAGTTACATTTCGAGCTTGAACAAAATTCGGTTTCCAACATTTCAACACCTTCTGGCTTCTGTCAATATATTTTAGCCTTCAATATATTGGCAATACATTACTTGAATGTAATTCACTTTTCTAACATGTAACAGGGGTCGCACTTACGCCCATTATATGTAGTAGAGATACAGTTTTGTACAGTGTGCCATTAATAAAAAGAAGAAAAATATGTATCATGCCTGACTAGTGCAGGGAACTGATCAATGACATATTATACAATGCCTATATCAAATGGAATTATGTTCTTATAAAATAAATTGAACTTAAAATTAAATCAAACGATACGATCAGCTAACCTTATCATTAAAAAATGACATGACAATTCCCCCAAGTCAAGTCATCAGGCTACATATATGAATATAAAGAATAAGTGATCTGTATCTGCTATACAATAAAAAAAAAGGGAGAGAATAGATTTTTATCTCTGCATTCGGACCCAAATGCCTGGACTTGGAATTTCTTTATGAACCACAAACAGTAGATAATTCCCTGCCAGTGCAATGTTACCGGATGGAGGTGCCGTCACGCCTATTTTGTATGTAGATTTTCCCACAGATCTGGTAGAGTTACCACTATCAAGCACCAACAACCTTTGATTCATAGAAAAGGAGTGTGTGTTAAATGGAGGTGACACCATTGTCACGGAGACCGCACTAGGGTCCAGAACGCCAGTTACAGTAAATGTAATAGCCACCCTTTTACCAAAGTGGATCTTAGTTTTAGTCTTGGGTGAGATAATCCTTGGGCGGAGGGATGAAGAGCCTGAATCCAAATAAGACGGAGAAAACGCCTCTAAGCTTAGTTCAGTAGGGTAAAGCACATTTGTGAACTGATACTTGTCATGAGGGTTGCTTCCACCAACAAGAACCCGACCATCTCTCAGCAAAACCACTGATGAATGATAAACTCTTGGTATGGTGTTGGGATTCTGAACCTCAAATCGAGTGCCTATTTGATTATCCGGTCTATATGTTACAGGGCTGAAAACGGGGTTCCTTCCAAATTCCCACCCGGCTGTCCCAGATGACGCACCATTGATGATCAAAACATGACCGTTGGGAAGCAAAACCATGTCACCCATGACTCGACCCATTGGCATGGTCTCCATGACCCATTGGGGATTGGGGTCAGATATTTTAATCCTCCCGCAATCATTAAGAGCTGCATCAAATATTCCCCTTTTTGCATTAAGGAAGGCTCCTTTCGGAGCACCCCCACAAACCAATACTTCAACTTCAGACACGTTCCCTTTATTTATTCGCAAAGGAAGTAGTACCGCAGAGCCGGTGCTTGGGTAGTTCCTTGGTTGACCACCAGGCATTGTTGGGTAGGTCTTAACAACTTGGTTCTTAGAGTAGTCGAATAAAATTGCACGGTTATTGGCAAAAACAAATAAATTTCCATCAGGATATAGAAACACAAATGGGTATAAGTTATTCTCAATACGGGGATCATTTGTCTGAACTAAAAACGGAAAACTAGGCGAGTTCTCATTGGCTGACATCTTCGGGTAGAATTCATAGTTATGTGCACCTCGGCCACCAATGATGATTTGTCGTCCGTCTGGCAATAAGTGATTCGTGGCATACCATCTTGGTTGGTTCAACGCATTTAGGAATTCTTCCCAGTCACATGTGTCACACGATTTATAAACTCTAACCGTACGATTACCATCACCCCAACCACCCGTCTGGACTAAGCTTCCATCAGGCATTAAACCTCCAGAGGAACACCAAATATCAGTGAGTACCATTAGCGGACGTATGGTATTCGAACCAACATCATACTCAACAGAATGAGCTGAACAGTCTGTTGAGTTTGGGCGGCATTTTCCATTCGGCAGAGAAATGTTTGAGATGCCAAAGTCGGTACGGTCATAGATTACAACACGGTCATTAGGGAGTAGTTGCATGTGCATGGCGGAAATGCCGATGCTTGGGAGTAGGGTGGACCATGATCCACCGGCAGCACGGCATGATAGAGCTTGAAAGAGGACGATGGTGAATAGAAGTAGATGATGATAACGAAGTGTTGTCAAGAAGCTCATGGTAAATTGAATTTACTAAATTCGTATGTTTGTTTTTTTGTTAAAGATTGTTTGTGATGATATTGTGTGGTAGGGTTTATATACTGATTAAGGTGCTTGTTAGGGTTTAGAGTAAACAAAGATAATGATCCAATGAGACGAGTTCTCAAACATTGGCCTTTGTTATTAGGCGCGTATATAATATACTAAAATAAATCTCATTATACGATTTCGAGTATTACATAAAGTCAATGATGGTTTTGTTGTAACTATTTAGAGTAAACAAAGAAAATTACCTAATGAGAATGTTTTCACATTATTCGATTATTACATAAAATCAATTACAGCTTTGTTTTATACTTTATTTTTGACATCTACATATTTTATGAGAATATATAATCAATTTATGTTTGGAAATGGGATATATGTACTGTATAATTTTTATATGTTTCATTGTCCAGCTAGCATTGTAAATTTTATACCATTATCTGTAATCACCACACGCTAATACAGAGGTCCTGAAACGAAAAAGTAGGCCTTTAGTGATCGACCATTTACTTAAGTCAATTCTACTAGTCATAATTTGCTAAATACTTTTACATTATAAGATGAACATCCCTTACAACTCGTAGTTCCACACGTACACTACTTCGATAAAATCTGAGTTTCTTTTTCACGTAAAAAACAGAAGAAATCGGGGAAAATTAAGAATTGTGTTTCACTTATTTAACATGCTCTTTAGGCCGGGCGAAATGGTGGTGAGTTTGCCAAGTGCAGTGAGTTACCACCCCACCCATATATCTTGTAATGATTGTTAGTAGTCAAATATTTATAATTTTGAAGTGAATATGTGTACGCAGTTTCAAGAAACATAAATGAAATATTCTGTAGCAAGTACCAACCGACCCTAGTAGCAATCTCAACTCGTTTTACTTTATCACACATAGTTACCCACTGAATACGTGTAGCAAGTTTTACCAAGTAATGAATGTTCCGCAATTTTAAGTCCACCTCATAGGAAGGATTCCTGCTCAAGATTTATGTTCAAGTATATAGGCTTAACAAAGAGGATCAATAACAGTCGATTATGCTAGTAAGGCCTAATCATAACAAATTTGACATACACAAATCTAGTATGGAATTGGGTATCTTCAACGGCAAAAAGGAAATAGAAGTTGATGCGGTTCTTATTGATAATATAACGAAGACTGAAAGTTTTCATATTATGAGCATCATCAAAATAAAGCATACAATCACCGATTTTAAGATAACAAGCTCATGAAAAGACAAGTGAACATTACAATCTTTGAACAGTACCGTAGCTACATAATTGAAGCTTTCTTGTCGATATGTCACAGCAAGTTAGTCCTCGGCAAGTCTCTATAACCAAAAGAGATACAAGAAATCACTAGCTTTCTTATAGTGAATATCAATTCATTAATATACTTCTAATTATTACGATCTCAAAGATCCAGTGAAACAACTTCAATTATTCACTATACACTACCAAATAAGCAAGCAAATCCCTAGCTCTATTATAGTGAATATCATCACTAGTATATAGCTAAATAAAAGGATTCTATATGTGTGAGTCCACTGTGTGGTGAATGTTCCAGAACCTAACGAGATTCAATTCTTTCTGTTTGATTTCTAGTTAATGGGCCCTGGTTGTGTAAGCAAAATATCTCTTGCTAATAAGCACATATTTCGTATAATATATGTTGTTACCTACCTTGGAAATCCGTGACTCCGTGAGGATTCATAATCAAATCTGGACAACAAGTTGAAGTTTGATTTTGTTAAGTTGAAGTTGAATGGAATTTTTTTTCCGTTCTTGATTCGTGGTTCTTCTTGGTTAATGAACCATTCTAGTTCCTCTTCAATAATTGCCACGAGTAGTGTTTGTTCTAAGTCTTCTTCAATAAGATTGGATTATTCTTCTTTCTTTAATGGATATTTGTTTGCAAAATGCCCATACTCCTTGCATCTGAAACACATCACCTTACTTTAATCACTTGTAATTTTATTTTAATTTCCTTGGCCTTGTGATTGGTTAAATCCGCCATGACCACGTCTTCTGAATTGTTGGTCTTGATCTTCATGTTGAAAAAATATCAGTCTATATTGACTGTTTTCGTGTTTCTCTTCTTTTCCCTTAATTCTTTCTTGGTAGGTCTTAAGTCGACCTATCGCTTCTTCAAGAGTCATTTTACTTAAATATGAGTATTGCTCGAATCATGCGACGATTTAAAGGAAATTATCAGGTACAACATTTAAAAGTTTTCGAACTAGTGTCAAATCCTCAAAGATGTGTCCTAAGCCAGCGGCTTTATTTGCGTATGTTGTCAATTTTCTTGTAAAGGTGTCGATTGACTCGTCTTCCTTCATTTGCAACGTCTCAAAGTTGGATTTGAGCGTTTGTATTCTCGATTGTTGGACTCTTTCCTCCCCCATATGCCTTAAATTTAAAGCATTCCATATTTCTTTCGAGGTTTTGTGCTTCGATGTTTGAAGCAGTTGTTCTTCGGGTAATGATTGATCAAGAAATGCCATTGCGGTCTTATCTTTCTTATTATCAATTTGGGTAGTATCCGTTTGATCTACCCTCTCCCATAAACCATTCGCTTCTAGAATGATTTGCATTCGAATAACCCATAATAGATAATTCGATGATTTAAGCATAGGACATTGGAAGTGAGGTGTACTTATGGTACTAACCTCCTTCGAACATCCTCCATTTTCTCTTGTCATTATCTTAATCATCTTAATGATAGTGACATAAAATTTCCTAATTACAATAATTTGACACTTATAGTGTCCAGAAAAATATATTATTTTTCTAATGAGATCTCTAACGCCTAGCAGGCTATTTTAATTCTAATAGGATTAATTTTTTTAAAAAAGTTATCTTTGAAACTTTTTTATATTCTAATAGTGAATAAAACTAAGGTTAATTACTCATTAAAATTATTCTTAATATAATAAACGAGTAAATATCCACTAAGAATATTATTTAAAATAAGAAGAATAAGAAGTAATTAAAACCCTTAGATGATGAATTACTGGTTGAGATCAAATAATGGCATAATAGTAATAAAAACTAATATTAACACTATTTTATAAGTTGCATTGGGGAAGAGATCCTTTACATCCCTTATTTAACATAGTCCCAATGGACTAATCCAAACCATCAATATTATAATGATCTAATGGTTAAGATTAAACCAACATCCCACCTAACTTCCCTTATTTTCACACACACAGACAAAAAAAAATAGATCGGGATCTCCAAGCACTACACCAGCGACCACCACAACATACTCATCAACAACCTTTTTCCGGCGACTACCACAACAAACCCATATTTTTCCGGCGACCACCACAACAAACCCACTATTTTCCGGCGACCACCACAACAAACAACCCTTTTCCGACGACTTCCACAATAAAGCCACCATTTTTAGACAACCTAAACAAAAACCCACCAATTTCCATAAGAAACCCAGTTCTCAGACGACTTCTACAACAAATTCGTCATTTTCCGACGACTTTTACAACAAAACCCACTTTTCCGGCGACCTCGTCACTGACTCATATATGAGTCATGATACTCATATATGACTCATGTATGAGTCGTCATGACTCATGTATGAGTCATCGTGACTCATGTATGAGTCGTCGTGACTCATGTATGAGTCGCCGTGACTAATGCATAAGTCACCAAAATGACTCATGGACGAGTCACGGCGACTCATACATGAGTCACGGCGACTCATACATGAGTCACGGCGACTCATACATGAGTCACCATGATTATGTTACAAAAGTTATTACCTGTATTACAAATAGCCATATCTGCCATTGACATCTACATTTTCAGTAACATAGTAATTGACATCTATATTTTTAGTAACATCGTTATCGGCATCAGTTTCTATGTATTCAGAGTTCGTCGAAAGATGCTTGTATGTTGTAGAGGTCGCTGGAAGATAGTGGCTTGTTGTGGAGGTCACCAGAAGATGGTGGGTTGTTGTGGAGGTCACTGCTAGAAGATGGTGGATTTTTATGGAAGTCGCCGGAAAATGCTAGTTTGTTGTTGAGGTTGTCAAATAAAGGTGGGGTTGTTTTGGAGGTCACCGGAAAAGTGGGATATAGTCGGAAAATATTGTGGATCTCGCCGGAAGTAGATAATTAGGGTTAGGGTTTAATAATGGTTAGATAATTAGTGTTACGGTTGTATAATGATGTAAAAATTGAAGGATTTTGATCGGGATCTATGATGGTTAATCGGATTCGAATCTATGGTGGTTATGATGATCGGAATTTATGGTGATTAAATGATTGGAATCAATGGCAGTGGGTGTGTGTGAGTATGTGTGTGTGTGTGGTGGGTGGAAGAAGGAGATAAAAAACGGTTTGGGGAAAAAGAGGGGTGGGTGTTTTTTTTTTTTTAATTTGGACCCTTGGATGTAAATGGGTTGTATGATGTAGATTAGTCCATCAAGACTTTGCAAAAAAGGTGAACTCTATTGAACTTTTGGCTGTTGTCTTGAGAGTAGAAACGTAAATGAGATTATCTGTTTATAGTTCTACGACTTCACCGAAATCATCGGCACCTGATACTATTTATCTTTTTTTTTTAATTTACTTTTAAATTCATGTTCTTTAATTTAAAAATACCAAAATCGATGTTCATAATGTCATATTCACCATTTACCAATACCACCGTGTGTCATACAAGAACATTAATTAGATGCATGGTCCAATCCGATGCATGATTTATTGTTGAACAATAGGTTGGTCATAATATATAGTAGTAGGTGCATGGTTCATAAAAAGGAAAATACTTGGATGCATCAGTAACCTCAACAAATATGCTACACGAAATTGGTGTTTAAACCATATATTTACTAGCAGGGTACTTGCGCGTTGTGGCGGCGGCGTTGTGGCGGCGGCGTTGTGGCGGCGAGTACCCTGTAACATAATTTTTGGTGAACGATTTTTTTTACTTTTATATTTCTTTTACAAAAACATTTCAAAAAACGACAATTTATAGTTTGACTAACTTTATGTAGATCAGTAGATGGTTATATTTTTTTCTTTTAACATAATTGATTATGTTTGATTTATGTTTTAATTGGTTATATCTTGTTTATATTGTAAAATGTGAAAATATTATTGTACTTTTGACTAATAAGTGTTTTAAAAGTAAGATTAAATATGTGTTTTAATGTGTTTGTGCATTTAAAGGTTGTAATTCTAGCCTTTTCAACTTGTATTATTATTATTATATAATTTAATATAGTTGTGTTGAAAGGTTGTATTAAGAGCAAACGGTGTCATGGCGGAGGGGGCTCGTCGCTCCGACGTGGCACCCTCGTCGGGCCTCGCCGTGACATCGCCCCAGCCTTCGCCGCTCCCCATTCGCCAAACTTCAACGAGAGGAAAAAGAGAAACTGGGCCCCACCTGCTCAAATAACCGTTAGGCGACGGTATAAATTTTTATTTTTATTTTTTAAAAACTTTTTTTTTATAAATACCACTTATTTTTATCTTTTAAAACACATACACACAACAAACACTTTCAATCAAATCTTTTCACAAAAACTTTCAATCAAACGTTCAAAAATATGAGTAGCTCGTCTGATTATTCCAATTCGTTCGATCTCGAAGATATGGAAGAATACGAAATGGTGGTGCAGATTAACGAAGATGAAGAAGATGAAGTTCAACAGCATCGTAGATACATTTGGCGTGAACGTGAAGTCGCCGAACAACGTTTAATGGAGGATTATTTTAGTCCAAATCCGAAATATACGGAGGAAACGTTCAGAAAACGATATCGCATCAGACGGGAACTGTTTTTGGAAATAGTTGAAGGTATTGAAACTTATTGTGCAACAAATAATCCTTTACCCAATCATTTTCACTTTTTTACTATTCGATATGATGCTAAGGGTATGAAAATTATGAGTGTCATCTTGAAATGCACATCCACCCTTCGTCAATTGGCAAACGACACAGTGGCGGATGGGGTAGATGAGTACATGCAAATGGGGGAACATTGTGCGCGCGATTGTCTGGACTTTTTTTGTATGTGTGTTATAGATTTGTATCAGCCCGAGTTTTTAAGAAAGCCTGACCCAACTGACGTTCAAAGGTTGTACAACGCACATAATACGATTCATGGGTTTCCGGGGATGCTAGGTAGCCTTGATTGTATGCAATGGGAATGGGTGAATTGTCCCAAAGGGTGGCACGGGCAATTTGGGAGAGGTGATAAAAAAACACCCAACCATCATTCTAGAAGCTGTTGCATCATACGATTTGTGGATTTGGCATGCGTTTTTCGGGGTTGCAGGTGCGAATAATGATATTACCGTGCTGCATCATTCACCATTGTTCGACGACCTTTTGGCTGACAATGAACCAGTGGCACCGTATATTGTAAACGGGCAGCAATTCGAAAGAGGGTACTACATTTCCAATGGTATTTACCCTCAATGGTCATGTTTTGTTAAGTCATTCAGCCAAGCACGCGATGACAAAATCGCTCTATTTAAACGACGTCAGGAAAGTACCCGGAAAGATATTGAAAGGGCATTTGGTGTCCTACAAGGACGATGGCGTATAATTGTTCAACCGGCGCGTGCTTGGACTGTGAACAAGCTACGTAGAATCATGTACACGTGCATCATTTTGCATAACATGATTTTGAAGAATCAAAGGTTTGCGATATCCGAAGCAGCTGAAATGTACATCCCTCCTGGGAACCATTTGTTACGGTCATGGGTCGAGCGATGTGCAATCCGTCGCAGGAAACAAAGAGAACTCCGAGATAGAGAAGTACATTCAAGCCTTCAACAGAACCTCATTGAGCATCTCTGGGCACAAGAGCAACCATGAATAATCGACCGTATTTTTATTGTGCTTTTTTTTCGTATTGTTTTTTTTTCGTATTTTTTTAAGTATTTGTATTTTTATTTGAAGTATTTGTAATTTTTAATTTTATGAAATGAATTTTTAGTTTGTGTGAAAAATGAAAAAAGAAATAAAATGGTGAGTGGTGGGACCCAAGTAAAGAGGAGAGAGACTAGTTGTGAGTGAGGGGGTGTTTAGTTGGTTTTTTGTTTTGGTTAGTTGAGATGATGTGGCGCTGAGGTGACACAAGTGAATAGGGAAATCCACTTCGCGACACCTTTTACTCTAAATGTTGTACGACATGCTTGAGTAGTTTTGTTACTTAATTTTGTGGCATTAATAAAGAAGGAGAATTTATTATTTTTGCATTAAATATTATACAATGTACTTCAATAGGTGTATTAAATAAAAATTACCCATTAATGAAAAAAGAGATTTTAATACATGTTTTTAGTTTTTTGTATTAAAAGTTGTACAATGTACTATAATAATTGTATTACTTAAAATTTGTTCATTAAATGAAGAAAGAGATATCAATATCTTTTATAAGATAGTAAGATGTAAACGATGCATCTAAGAGCACAGGGTACAGGGTAATCCCTCGCGTTGTGTCAAAACGCCAAACGAAAACGCGAACCACCACACCCATATGGCGTTTTCGTGTCTCGCGCCTAGGGCACGACGCGCGTTTTCAGGATACGAAAACGCGAGAACCACACCCCGTTCTCGTGTTTTCGTGCATTTATTATTAATATTTTTATTTTTTTGAAATTTTAAAAAAAAATTGACCGTTGCATTTGATTTTTATACCGTTGGAGGAGCGGGGAAGCCTTTTTTTTCAAAAAAAACCTTTTTTCACCTATAAATCACTTATAAAACACCCATTTCACCTCAACAATCATCTTCACACACTAGTATAGTTAAAATGGAAGACAATCCTGATATGTACGAGTATTACTCCACACTTGATATGAATAATTACGCTCAATACGTCGATTATTTAGATCGATTAGAAGACGTTGAAGACGAAAGAGACACGTATACAAGACGCTACATTTCACGTGAAAGAGAATGGGCAGAAGAAAAATTACAACGAGATTATTTTGGGGATGAAAATACGGCACCTATATATCCGGAAGAATATTTTCGACGAAGGTATTGTATGAGCTCCACTTTGTTTAATAAAATTGTTAGTGATATACAAAATTATAATGCCGACCCTTTGCCCGAATACTTCTTTTTTTAAGCAACGACAAGATGAAACGGGTCGTTTGGGGTTTTCTACTCGTTTGAAATGTGCATCCGCCATACGCCAATTGGCATATGGTACAAGCCCCGATGCATTTGACGAGTATTTGCAATGTGCGGCACGTCGTTCCTGTGAATGCTTATGGCATTTTACTAAATGCATATACATATTGTATGTTGAAGAATATTTGAAAAATCCTAATTTAGCGGATATCCAACATGTATATGATTTACATGAGAAGAAACACGGTCTTTCGGGAATACTAGGGAGCATATATTGTATGCATTGGGAATGGGTTAAATGCCCCAAGGCGTTACATGGTCAATTTAAAAATAGATGTAAAAAATACCTGACTATAATGCTTGAGGCCGTAGCCGATCAACGATTATGGTTTTGGCATGCATATTTTGGGGTACCGGGTGCAAATAACGACCTTAATGTGTTAAATGGTTCACCGTTATTTGATGACCTTCTAGCCGATAGAGCTTCCGAAACTCCGTTTAAAGTTAACGGGAATACTTATAACAAATGTTATTATTTAGCGGATGACATTTATTCACAATGGTCTACTTTTGTCAAAGCTTTTAGTGTCGCTAGGGATGCAAAAATATTGAAGTTTAAAAAGGTTCAAGAAAGTGCAAGAAAAATTATTAAAAGAGCCTTTGGTGTGCTACAAGGTCGGTGGAGAATTATACAACAACCGGCACGAGCGTATCAAATGAACATCATTAGGAGAATTATGTACACTTGCATTATATTACACAACATGATATTGAAAGACCAAAAGTTCGATATAAGTGAATATATGCAAATGTAAGTTTCTCCCGAACCCAACATTACACGTACTTGGGTCGAACGATGCGAAAGACAACAAATGAAAACAAAAGAACTTCGGGATAGAGCAACGCACGAAGACCTTCGATACGACCTTATTGAACACTTGTGGAATCAAGAAGAAGATCAATAATTATTTTTTCGGTTAATTTTTATTATTATTTTTTTTCCAGTTAATTTTTTTTATTGTGTAATATTTTATTTATTAATGAAATGTTATTTTAAGTTTATTTTTATGTGGGCCCAATGTATACTCCATGGCTCAAGCCAACCAAGGAGCGTGAAATGTGGTGTTGTGGAGTTTGTGGTGTGGTGGGATCATTTAGCCACCACACACCATACCATGAGCAAATTATCGTGTTTTCTCACGGCTCAACACGAAAACTCCAAACCATACCTCATGCTCTAAGTGAGTTAAATACCTTTATTTAAGCGTTGCATATGCTTCTATGATAAGCAATGTTTTAAAACCCGGTTTTTTAGTTAACCTGGTCTAGTGACCGGTTTACGGTTCAACCGGTTCAACCGCCGGGTCAACCCGGTTCTTTATATATGTATATTTTTTTATATTTTTAATGTGTAATATTTATTTTTTACTTACTAACCTTAGTTTTAAATTTTGTATTTAAAACATTATTGTAAAAATTTGCAAAAATAATTAATTTATGCTTACAATTTGTAATAGATTATAATAAAATCATATTAGTGAACGTTTTAAGTTAGTTTAACTCTATTTTAACTAACACTAATAATCATTACTTCAATATATATCTTTAAAACTTAATATATTTATAGAAAAAAAGTTTTGGAAATATTTTTTTACAAAAAATTATAACCCGACTGGGTTAATGAAACCAGGTCAACCCGGTTCAACGAAAAACCGGCGGTTCAATCCGGTTCTCAAACAAGCAAAAACCTGGCTACATCCGGCCCGGCCTCCGAGCCGGTTCACGGTTCAACCGGTTCAACTGGTCGGGTCAACCCGGTTTTTAAAACATTGATGATAAGTGAATTTGGTTATATCGATGCATCTTACGTGTTTGATGGTTTTCTCGATACATCTAATTATGATCTATGCATCTAACTATATCGATGCATCTTAGCGATACATACATCTACGACCGATGCATCTAATTACATTGTTGCATTTTAGCGAGCCATACTTCTACGTTCGAACACATCTAATTTTGATTGACGCATCGAATTAATCACACATCTAACTATATTGATGTCAATGCATCTAGAGTGTTCAATTTTTTTTTGGCAAGCACTGCATACTTCTATAATCGACCAACCTTATACTATCAATCAATTTAAAATGTTTATTGATTAAAATAGATTATGCTTTAATAACGTTAAATGAATTTGATGTTTTAATAAATAAAGGTGCATATGCTAACTCAGTGTAAACAAGTTTTCAAAATGACACAATCGTACACATGTCTCTTAGAGGGCCGGGTGTAAAACCTGTAAATTCAGGTTTTGACTAAGTCATCATTGTGTACGTCACTTTATGATATTTGAATAAATAGTGCCACCTTTGCATGAGATCTCTTGAGCAATCATATGCATCATACACAACATACATTATTTTAATCACCCAAAACATGAGGACATTTAAATCTCATAGCATGCATTATGATTCTCATCACTTAAGCACCAGAACAGTCACACTTAGATGACTACATTTTATAAACTTGAAGGACTTTAACCAGTCACTCTTTTCTGAACATTTAAGTCACTTGAACATACACTCATAAGCATTCATCCCATTTGTTCATACATCCAAACTCATGATCACAATTAATACACAATTATTTAAGTATAAATTCTAAAGCTTTAAATATATTAGTGAATATATATTTTTCCTTACACTATAATTGACTTTACTCTACGACACCAACTATTTTATACTTAAACATTACCTTTGACCATTTTTACCTTTTTAAACTAAATTGACATACTTTCGATGTAGTAAAATCTTTTCTCATATAAAAATGACCATACTTTCACAAAGGGTCCCAAAACTAACCAAGACTTATACATATTCACCCAATATAACACCTATACTCCTAGTGACATTACCTAGACACAAAATTAAATATAAAAACCCCATAGACTAAATAATAACCGAAAATATATACCTACACACAACATTTAAATACCAAAAACCATTACCATTCCAACCTTGACTTTTAGACTTGTACAATTACTTCATTTAAGTCTTATACTATACAAAACACATTTTTCTTTTCCTTGGCTAACAAAACCGCCGGTATTAACCTAAACTATGTGTCTATGTATAACTTTGAGCAATTAAGGCATGTACTAACATTACTATGCACATACCACAAGTCCAAGACACCTAGCACACTCTTTGCACCCTTAGACGTGTGATAGGGCTCCTCCACACAACCCTTGCACTTGTACAAACATACCAATTATGTGAAACACTATGCAAGTCTTACATGTCCCCTTTGGGAGCACAACATGCGACGGAAAAAGAGTATAAGGGTCAAGTGTACCTATTTTGTCATTAAGACATGTACTAACATAGTACACTACCAAAAATCCCCATATCTAGCCATTTCATCACTCTTGGACGTGTATAACCCCAAGCCACAACCCTCAATCTCCTTTGTGATATTTATCACACTTGAAGACTCACACCTCCCTCACAACACAAAACATTCGGTTATACAACTTAACAAAACACCTAGATATCCCAAGCATTTACTTCTACTAGTTCTTAGTCTTTCCAAGCATTTAGAGCATCTCATTCAAGATACTTGGCATTTAAGACAAATCCAAGACCCCTTCAAGTAGAACCCGTCGGCTAGAATCATCAAACAATTGTCACCATCCCATTTTCCTTAAAAACAAGTAAGTGTAAACCTCCTTTAAGCTTTTCCTTTCTTATTTCATGTTTCATGAATATACATGTTATGGAAATGGAGTTTAAGATGCATGCACACGTAAAAGTCTTATGGAAAAACCCTAAAACGACATTCAAGCCCACGGCTTATATGAAGTTTATGGGTGTTCTTGCCTTAAAACCTTGAAAACGAGTACATATAAACTTAGGTAACCTATATAAGCCCTAGTATAATCATTTGCCTTGAAATGTGTTATAAACTTAATATAAGCCGAAACATTTAAGCTAATATAAGCCCATAATTCATATAAGCTTAGTCGTATTTTAGTTGGATGTTTAAGCCCATAAAATAAAATAAGCCGAGACACATGAGTTGGTATAAGCCATGTTAAAGGACTCCTAAAAAACTTAATATAAGCCGAGAACCATAACTTATATAAGCCACATCATATAAGCCCTAGAAACATATATAAGCCGAAACTTGAAATCCTATATAAGCTAAGCATGTAGACCATAAAAAGCTATATGAGCCGAACCTTAGGAATAATTAAGCTAGCTTATATAAGCCCTTGAAATGTTAAAATAAGCCAAGATTGTATAAGCCCTCTTATAAGCTAAATAAGCCGGTTACAAATAAGCCCATAATATTAACATAAGCCCAATAAGAAAAATAAAGATATTAGCCCACTTGGTAATTCACTAGTAAAATTACATAAGCCCAATAGGCCCATAGCAAATAAGCCGAGACCCATAATGGGCTAGCCAAGCCCATTTACTAAACCTTGGAGACTTTTTGGGCCACATTTTAGTGAAAGTTGGGTCCAAATTCATAAATTTATAAAACTTATATATTCATTTCGAGACTTAGTACAAGGGTCAAATGTGTCAATTTACAAACTATAGGGTGCGTTTGTTATCAAACCGTGAACCAAAGGAAACCACCAAGGCCATTGTTGCTAATATTGAAACTAAATATGAGCCATAGCTACTTTATTAAATATTCTGAGACCCCAAGGGTCATTTCTGCCATTTGGGCAAAGTTTTACAAGCCCTAATCCCTTTTAATTAATATCCAAAACTTAAAGGGCTATTCCTGCCACTTTTGAAACTTAACTCAAACCCTAGAAACTCTATATAACATTTC
This sequence comes from Glebionis coronaria, assembly GCA_025667525.1. Lineage (NCBI taxonomy): Eukaryota > Viridiplantae > Streptophyta > Magnoliopsida > Asterales > Asteraceae > Glebionis > Glebionis coronaria. The sequence goes on along the minus strand of CM046875.1, from coordinate 604,611,629 downwards.
TGAAACTTAAAGGACTAATTGTGTCATTTTGCAAACTTGAAGCAAACCCTAACCCTTATTATATTATTTCCGTGACATATGGGGGGTGTTTTGTCATTTCCCTAAAGTTTTACAAGCCCTCGGGGCGTTTTTATAAATAAAACTAACTAACAAGGACTAACGGCGTAATATACTTAACGAACGAAACCTTAAAGGTTATTTTTATAATTTGTCACACTTACAAGGGTTTACTAGTAATTTCAATTTAATTAAAAGTATTAATAAAATATTTTATTAAATTTAGTTATTGGAATAATTAAATAAATCACTAAGTTTATTTTCGAGACTTTATAAACTGACGAAACCCGTTAATTATATGTTTGCGACTTAAGAAAATAATATAATATTGCCTTACAGTTTATTTAATTAAAATCCATTTATTTTAATTTATTCCCGTTTACTAAGTCAACATATATATTTTTAGACACTAAAAAAAATATACGTTTGTCACAACCCTTTATAAGTATAAACATTTAGACAATTGTTATAACATATTAATTTGTGATCATGCACTATTTAAAATCATACATCCATCATGCATTGTTAATTTATGCATTGTCTAAGGCACTTAAAATTACTTAGCTAATTACTCCGGTTCGTGATCATATTGTGCCAGTTTGTTTAGTGACATCATCTTCACCACATCATTACCACTAAGGTGAGTTCATGGCCCCATCTTTACTATTTTATAACTGGAGGAGAAAACATACAAAAACTATATTTATATAATATGCAAAACATGCACTGACAACAACAACAACAACAACAACTTATTGCCTATTGTTGCCCCATACCCGTGGACTGTAATAGTTAATAGTGTAGCGCGAAATGTGTGAATAGATCTATTTGGGTGTTGACAACACCCGGCCTGCGTGACTTGCTATCACGAAACGCTTAGGCCAAGCAATAGGTTTACATCATTGTCGGACTGAGGGAACAACATCGGGACAGATCCAAATGGGCGTACCGAACAACTTATTTTGTCTAGCTTCTATTACAGGGCAATAGGAACTACTATAGTATGTAGCTTAGTGCTCTACTATCCTTGTGATGTTTTTGCATATTATTAACTTATTATTTAATTAAACCTGTAAATTCACCAACTTCGTGTTGACCCCCACATTTTACTTTATATGTTTTCTCAGGAAAATAAAGCAGGTTCATGCATTGGATTCCAGCATTATAGGAGCATCATGTCTACCATTGGGTTGAGATATTTACTTCAGTTTTTTATAATAAATGTGGTTTACAAACAAGATACTGAGTGTGTACAACTGATTCATGTAATTTGTATTAAATGACTTTTATGATCATTTCTCTATATACTATGTGCTATCGATCTACCCAAGTAACACCCCAATTACTATTCCGCTGTATTTGACCAACTTGGGGGGTGTTACAAAAATGGTATCAGAGCGTATAGTTATAGAGAACCAGATCGATTATAAAAATTTTAAATATAATGAAAATTTTAAACTGGACTATAACTAAATTTTAAAAATCAATAAAATAAAAAGAAAATTGATTTTTGGGGAACCCTTATAAGTTATGCATATAGTACATAGAGCATACACATTATGTGAACTAGTTTCACATTGATTTATAACCTTTGAGTTAATAAATCACCTAAGTATCTACTTATACTTTTAACATCCATAGTTAAAAGACATAGACCACATCGCATTGCATTTTAAAAACTTTTTGAATTGTGTAAGCTAAAAACTTACTCAACTTTGAAATGCTATTTTCAGATATCATGACGCCACCCACTATCGTGACTACCTTTGTGGAGCTCATGGCTCTTACCACTACTCCAGTATCGCCGACGTCAGTATTTGTCGGACCCGCATCTGACACGGAGTCTAGAGATGACCAGCTAGACGGGGTCATCATACTCACACATTCACCTACTCCATCACCACCTACTGTATCCCCTACATCACCATTGATTGTAGTACCTGCATCTCCTCCTAAGGAGATGGATCAGGTTGTACCATCCTTACCACCATTGCCACCACCTTCTTCACATCACACTTACCCTACCAGCACTCTGCCACCTCGCAAGAGGAGGCGTGATTTCATTCATGACTCGACATTCGAGGTAGGAGAGGGATCTGGAGCTGGACAGCCCAGTCTTGGCGCACTACAGGCACATGTCGACGCACTTGTGGCCCGCCAGGCGCAGGATACCGCTCTCATTCATTCCCTTTTACAGGCGGACCATCAGGGTCGCGCCTTACTTCAGGAGAGGTATAGATCTCTCTATTGGGCTGTGGCCACTGAGTCACGCACCATGCAGAGTTCTCTGGGTATGACCCAGGGAACTGTGCATTGGTTATGTGACAATCCGTCAATTTATGGTTGATATTTTATTCTCGAATATTATTTAAAAACAATTTACAATATGAACTCACTTATTTTTGGGAAGAAATTTGGATTTACGTCTTGAAGTAGCATCGACTACGTCTAAACCGGAGGATTCAACGTTACGTGCTTACGTTTACATACACCGTCTTTGGTGACAGTCCGACCTTTCAGAAAATAAATTTGTCCATGAATATTATTTTGGAGTTTTAAATTTGAGTTGGTTCATAAACTCAAAAATTTACGAGAAAAGATTAGGACTTACGATTTTATTTTAACGTCCTTTACGACTAAACCGGAAACCTTAGGATTACGTATTTACGTTTTCGAACTCCGTTTTTGATGAAACAATTTTTATTGGATTCGTTTTGTGACGTTGATTCATAATTCATAAAAACGTTTTTCGTAAAACGACCCGAGGGCACGCAAATCGAGGAAACTAGAATCGAGGAGTACCCGTAAATAAATGGGGATGAGACAAGTGGGACACTTGTCCCACCCCCACTCAAAACCGGCACAATTAAGCTAACACACCCTTAGGTGTCAAACATACACATACTAAGTTACACTTGTAACTTAGCTTCACATGGAAGCTTACACCTTCCATCAAAAACCACTAGCTCCTTCATTCTACCATTTCACCGTGCAAAACCACTCTCAAACTCTCTCATCCTCCCCATTTGTGCCGTCCCATATTCACCAAAAACATCCATCATTGATCAAATTTAACCACAAAATCTTATGTTATATACACATATCTTGAAGCCCTCTTGAAGCTCTCTTGATTGGTGGTGCTTATTACATCCAAGGAGGAGTTTTCATGGAGTAGTAGGGCTGATTTTCCACAAGGAGTTTATGAACATTGGTGGTCATGAAGAAGGTCTTGGTGCATCACAAGTTTCACCATCAAAATCCATGTTTTGATCACAACCTACATCATCATGGTGGTATAAAGATTGTCCTCCTCATCTTCTTGTTAATTTGATTATGTAAACATGTATTTTATTTCCTATTGTATATGTATATGATGATTATATGATGATAAAAATGTTATGTGGGGATTTGGTGTTGATAAATATGATTAAAAAGGTGAAAAACTATAAGAAACAAGGTTAAAATCTTGATTAATTTACATGGCTGTATAAAACAGTAAAGAAACTTTTTATGAACTGATAAAAGGATGAAGTAGAATTGATATACAGTAAGCTATGAGTCTTGTACACATGTGAGAGTTGGCCATGCAATGGAATCAAAGTAATGAGTGAGATATGATCAAAACAAGTTTAAGGTATAAATCTGAGTTCACTGTTTTGGACGATTTTTAGAAAATATTTAGAAGATGATTCAACAGTAGCTATAGAAGAGTTAAATGTATCACATATCATGTAGTTTATGTGATAAAAATTTGAGCTTCTATCTCTATATAGAACTCAAGATATGGCAGTTTTGGTGAAAGTGAAGATAAAAATCAGATTTTTGGAAATTAAAGAATAATACTATTATATAAGCACTCAAAACTTTAATGTATAAAATATAAATTAAAACCCACTAACTTATGGATTCTATTTATATAAATATGTAAAAGGTGGAATAAGTGTATAAATTATAAAAATGGTAACTTGTTAAGTTTTATAAGTTATAAAACTATAAACATGATTTTTACGACTTTTTCGGCTATTGCCGTAAAATTAACGTTTTTGTTAAATAAAACTTAGATGGTTGGACCCGTCTAATGAAAACTTTATAAAACTTATATACTGATATATAGACATGTATAACAAGTAAAAACCGATAAAACCCGAACTATAGGGCATACGGACATTAACGAGCTAAGTAAACATATTGGACTAATACTTGGGCTAATAATTGGACTAAATAAGATAAACACTCATAAAAAGAACTTATTGGGCTTAACCCATTTGGGCCCAACTTGAAAGTTTAAATACTGATAATATAAGTATGAAATGGATTAATACAAGTTAATAAACTTATAATAGGCTTATTGGACCTAAAACACGTAAAAAGGTAAAACTAGTAAACTAGTATAAAAGTTATCGACATATAACACTAAAAATGAGTAAACGAGAATATGTAAACCCACTTGATCATCATATATAAATAATCATCATATGTATACATAATTGTTATTTTTATAAAGTCATTGGACATGAGTCTAAGACCGATTATTATTTGTCTAGGTTTCCGTGATTGAAGCACGTACCGTACGTCCGAATCGCCGATAACCCTCCTTCCCACATCAACGTGAGTTCATAGCCTCGCACTCTTTTAAAAGTTTTTTATAAATGTTTTATAAACCCGCGAGGGAGATGACATGTTAGTTTTTATAAAATAGGACACCATTTGTCCCGATTGCTTGTTTACTGATTTGGACCCGAATGATTGAATGACCCGATTGTATGACCCGATAAATGATTAAAGGACCCGATAGATGAAATCAAATGGATTATTAAAGTTAGGTTATGTCACTAAAAGTCCCATTAGCATGAATTGTGAACTACCGGGATTTGGTAGACGCTTATGCATTTAATAGTACTATTTGGGGACGATCACCCCAGTTCGCGCCTTGACGGTTGATCCCCGTCGTGCCACATTGATTGGTAAGCGAATTTATGTATGAGAAGATTTCCGTAGCGTGACCTTTGTGACGACACACTACTTTAGATGGGCAAAATTGGTATCGGGTTAGCTACCCGTTGTTGGTTTAGTAAGGTAACAATGTCATGCGGCTTATAATAATCCAAAACTAACGAAATAATACTAGACACTCAGAATTACGATGTATTGCCTGACTAGCAATACTGGGTCATACTATTGATATTATGTTTGTGTTTTGGTTTTCATAACCATATTCATATAACGGTTTTTATTTGATTTTATACAACGTCATAAGACGTATTGTATGACGTTTTTACGACATTGGCTCGTATAATGATTTTTAAGGCTTTTTATAACCACATTCATATAACGGTTTCATTTAATCTATACAACGTTGCAAAACGTATTGTATGGTGTTTTTAACGACAAAGATTCGTATAATGATTTTTAAGGCAAATGCCTATCTTATGATTTTCGATAAGGATTTGTATAAAATGACTTTGGCTATTTTATGGCCTATTAAAATGATTTGTACAAAATGATTTCAGTAATAATCTTATACTGATATTATATTGATGGAATTTATCAAACTCTATGAATTCACTCGGCGTTATCGCTGACCTTTTCTTTTAACATGTCTTATCTCAGGTACATGAAGGTAATTCTCGGGAAGACGACAAGAATTCATGGCCCGCACTTAAACAATATTTTCCATTCAAATACTTTGTAAAACTTTATATGAAATATAATGACTTGGGACCGATGTAACTTTGATATTTATGAATGGAAATGATTTATTATTAAACGACGCAATATTTATGCGTTGTCTATGATGTGAGTAATGTGCTATCCCGTAACACCAACGAGTCTTCCGCTGTATTGAGTAGTATAAATTTGGGGGTGTTACAGTTTGGTACCAGAGCTCTCGTTATAGAGAACGAAAGATTTTTAAAACCAAGGTTTTGAATAAAACATTTCAAAATCTTTTAACTAGAAAACATTTTTCTAAAAATGTCTAAAAATCTTTTGAATATAACGGTGCCGAAGAATTCCCGAGTTACCGACAAGGCTAGACTGAGAAGTGTTATTTTATTATATATATAACTTGGATTATATATATATATATATGATGTAATTTGATTACATGATTGTTTGATGATTATTTTGATATTTATACGAGGTATTTATACGACGTAGATTGTCACAAGGAACCCTAAATCCCCTAGTAAATTAATCGAAGCTATTCTCGTAGGAATTATAGCTATCCTAGATCTAAACCAAGTTGTGGATATTTATGATCCCAACAAAATGGTTGATATTCGTAGAAATGTAGATATTAGTTGATTGTGATATTAAAGAAGAATTGGCGATATTAAATCTGATATCGATGTCATGACGATCTTTCCTTATATAGTGGAGTTTGACAAAACATTACCACCTAGAAAGATGTCATCTGATTCGTTATCACCCAATTCTTAAATTTGAAATCGAAAGGGTGAATGTTGCACTTGAGGCTGTCATTGGAACCATTACCCAAAAGCCTCATGTCACTAGTACCTTTCCGAGAAATCTGATTGAATGTATGAGTCATCTCATACTAGTGACTCATTTGATAATTGTTGTTGTAAGAGCTATAGGATTGGAAATTTAGTATTGATTCATATCGAGCTTTTATTTCCCTTTTAAGGCCTAATAATAAGGTTGAAGTATTGGATAATGAGGTAGGATATTGAATTGAGTATAAGATTGGTTAAAACTTGAATGAAGTAAAAATTTAACCTGTATGGAATATAAGATGGTTAAGAGGAAATCGTTAAGTTTTGTGATTGAATTATAAGGTTTTAAGTGATTGTTAATTCGTGTTAAGGGTTGTTCCTAAGCCATTGTCCACTAATGAGGATGCCCAGTGTCCAACAAATAAATTGAAGAAATCTTCTTCTGAATTGAGACCGATGGATCTTCCGGGACAGGTGGGACACCTAATGATTCTTGTAGATTAGTATTCATTGTGGTATCTTTTAAAAATAATCCCTAACTTAACTGAGATATCAGTTGGTAGGATAAGTTCTGAGAATTGTATGACATAGTGACACGTAATGTGTTACGGTACAATTTTGACTTGTTTGTGATTAATGAAAAGACTACCCTTGATCGCTAAATTCTACATGTATCGATGTAATCTATCCTTTATTGCTTCATCCTAATGTTCGCATTAGTGACGCAACCATTGAACATGTACTCATCTCGAATTGAGTTACGTTGTTGATTATTCACTTTGTATTCTTTTGAGTGCCATCGAGATCATGAACCTCATGATTATTTGGCTAAGCTCATATCCTATCATATCGTAGTTAATTCTTGGTGAACAAGCCTTCATCACTTTTCTGCAGATCACTCATTGTTTTTATAAAGATAAAACAGTATCCCTTGAAAAAAAAAATTAAATTTTCATCACTGTAAGGATTATTTAAAATGAGATTTATAAGTGATTGTTATCAAAATGAGGTTGTTTATAAAGTACCTTGGAAAACTTAATTGTTTTCATAACAAGGAAAATCTTTGTAAATTATTTTTGATTCTTATTTAAGAATTAAGCATGTAAATGTTTTTATTATAAACATGATGATAAAATTTTGACGAACTGAGAATTGCATCTTTAATCTTGAAATTGTATATAGTTGCGCGTCTACATACAATTTGGAATGGACCATGCAAGGCTGATTAGTAGTCACCATAAAACTAATGAATAAACACTACATTCTCTTTAAAGATTGTGAAAGATTAAATTTTATGAGATCTGCAAGAAGTAAAAAATAGGGACATATTGATAGGGACACCTACATATGTGCCCGTACTATTTATTCTTATGAGTTGAATTTACTCATCTGTGGAAATTGTCTTATTTGACAATTGACAATTCTTTCTTGTCCAATTCTCCCGTAGTGAGATTCTTAGGAAAAGTATCTGATTACCGAGTGTTGATACCCGACTGGATGTATCGACATTCCTATCATTTCTTTTGATTTGGTTTCATTTGAATGACCTGGGTAACGATCCGAGGAGCTTTCGAATGCGTACTCAAATTATGAAAACCTGGGATATATTCATATTCGTTAAATGTTTTCGTCTGTATCTGATTCGAAATTCTCTCGCATAGATTATGCGTTGACCTTACTCTTTTAAGGTTATTTATGTCTCCCGATATCCCTGAATTTGTGAAGGAATATGAGTTATTATTAGTCTTTTGAGAAGTTCACATCTTATCGACGGCAACGAAACTGGAAAGTTAGTAATGCCAATAGAATGGATTGATTGATTATGACATGACGACATTGTCTTAATTGATGGGAACTCGAGTAGAATTCCCCCTAAATGATAAGATGTTGATTATCAAAAGTGAACTAAATAATTCTTGATGGATGTCCATATCCTGTATTTAGACTTGGGGTTATACCGTAAATGGTTGTGAATTAGTAATAGATATTCTAATCTAGAAAGAACCTAATATGAAATTATTAAAAGATGTTTATGTTATCTGAAACCTTAGTAAGTATTTATTGATGACTTACCTAGAGTTTTGCCATTACGGCAAGTTGAAATTGGTATTGATTATATTCCCGGTGCTGCACTTGTGGCTTGTGCACTGTACGTCAGCACCATCTGAATTAAAGGAATTACCGTACAACTAAGAGAGTTGTCGGAGAAAGATTTTATTATACCAAGCCTGTCATCCTGAAGAGCTATGATGTTATCATTCCTTATATTTATAGATTACTGTAACTGAGTAAATTGACAATAGAAAACGATATCCATAACTCGAAATGGAAGATTTGTTCGATCATTTACAAGGTTCTAGCGTATGTTTTAAAGATTTGATCCACGGCATGGTTATTATCAACTTCGCATCTGCGAAGAAGATTATCTATTCCAATCATCACATCCCGAACTTGTGATGAACGTTATGAGTTTCACGTGATGTCGTTTGGATTGACAATGCACATGTAGTATTCATAATTATGATGAATCACGTGTGTAGGCCGTAATTTGATAAATTCATGCTCGTGATCATTAAGGACTATATGTTTGTTTATCAAAATAAGAATGAGTTAATAATTATTTATAGACTGCCCTGAATTGGCCGAACAGTGTAAACCTGAACCTTGAATAATTAACACGTGATTAAAGACTTGAACCTTTACATGATTTAACCATGTGATTAATAGATAATGGAATATAAATTGACTCTTCAAAAATTAAGAGCCCTTTTAAGACTTTGGATATTACCAAAAAGAAATGGAAATATGTTTTGACAAATGTTTTAACAAAGGATTTTAAGGGATTATTCCCTTATACACAAACCATTTAACTAAACTTCTATTTAGGGGTAAATGTTTGTGTATACCTCCAGATAACTTAAAAAGGATTGAGGAAAACCATTTAAAGCATAACTTGAAATTTGAAACAACAAATTTTGCTTTTCAACTAAGAAAATTTTGACCAAAATATAAACAAAGATTTCTCGAACATTTTCGGATCTTATTAAATATTTTAATTATTTTCGATAAATCAACAAAAATCTTGTTAATTAAATTCAAATTTATTTTGAACATTTTATATAGTTGGTCGAACTAAGAAATTTAAAATCTTTATGTTTACATTTCATAAAAATTGAAAATTTATTATTTAATTAGTTGTAATAATTATCGACGCTTTAAACGTCAGATTGAGAGAAACTGATAAAAATGATAGATGAGACGAAATTAAAACATAGAAGATATGAAGAAAGAATTTTGAATAAATACAGTTATGATATTTATTTCATCAGGAGGAAGGTGAACGTAATTACTGACGCATAATATAGAAAGAATATCTGAGTGAATTGTGGACATGATAATTACATCATCATGAGAAGTGAATATAGATACCGATGCATTATGTAGAAAAGATAAAGAACCAGTTAGGACATGTTCCTTATTAATGAAGGTGCAAAATAAATTGCCGAACAATTTAAAATAAACGATGTGTGTAAAAAGGATAAAATAGATAATAAAAAGGGATTCGCAGCTAATGTGAACCAACAGATTTGAGAAGCCAATGGCGTTAAATGTATAAAAGACCACTTGTGATTGTCTAAATATGAAGATTGTGAGATATAGTTATGTTGGAATTTGTAAGTATAAGTATTCTATTTATGTCATTTATGACTAAATGTATCATTATCAGAAGAAGTTGTACTGATGGAAAATTATGAAGGCAGAGATCGCCTCATACATTAGTAAACGTCTAGCTATTGCAAAGGTCATCATCTGAATTTGATTCGATTTGGGTCATCGTCGACAGACTGACCAAATCTGCTAATATCATTCTCGTTAATGATAAATGCAAAGGAGTTATGTAAACATAGTGTGCCTGTATCGAACATCTATATCAAGATCCTCGCTTCGCATCGAATTTCTAGAGATTTTCTCAGAAATCATTGAGAACGAACCTTGATGAGAGTACTATGTACCACCCCAAATCGAAGGGACGAGGTAAAGTAACGATACAAGGTAATATAAGTGTTGTTTTATGTTTGAATGATTGACCTTTGGTAATGAACCATATAATCATTTTCCTTTGGAAGGATTATCATTGATAATCATCATATTAGGATTGAGATCGAATCTTGTTAGGATCTAAATATTAGAGCATCTGTGAGCAAGAGTTGAGATGAAGACAATCGACATACACCCATGGTGAGTTGGACATGTCTTTTAGGTTTAAGGTTTCCTATGATGGCGAACCTATCCTTGCAAAATACCCGACCCGCGAGACCTGAAATGATTGTTGAAATTAGGATCTGATTATTGACAGCCGGTAGTGGGCAAGAGGTTATGTGAATGTGAAATGTAGATCTTGAAGTGCCAAATGGGTAGCGAAGTTATGCCACAATTTTTAACATTGGAAAATTGAATTCGTGATCTGACAAATCATGGGATATAAGTCCCCGTTGTATGGGACCATTGTGATGATATAAAAGATTGGTTTGAAAGGCATATAAGCTAGATCTACCCTAGGACTTCAACGACTGCGTGAATTATGTTTCGTATATCGAACTTGATGGAATATCTATCAAGTTAAAATCTGAATTCTTCTTAGTAATGTTTAGATCGGCGAAAAGTTGCATTCATCAGAAACCCGTGAACATCATGGATAGAGAAAGTAAGTCAACATTAAGCCTGATCTTATTTCCGTAGTTATGTTTGCTGAAACTCGCGTGCTGTAATAGATTGCACTTGTGAGAAAAGACCGAATATGGAGGAAATACCCACATGGCTTTAACTCTATAAGAAGCGAGTAGTAAGGTAAGATGATCTTTGAGGACAAAGATCCTGTTTAGGGGTAAATGCTGTTACAATCCGTCAATTTATGGTTGATATTTTATTCTCGAATATTATTTAAAAACAATTTACAATATGAACTCACTTATTTTTGGGAAGAAATTTGGATTTACGTCTTGAAGTAGCATCGACTACGTCTAAACCGGAGGATTCAACGTTACGTGCTTACGTTTACATACACCGTCTTTGGTGACAGTCCGACATTTCAGAAAATAAATTTGTCCATGAATATTATTTTGGAGTTTTAAATTTGAGTTGGTTCATAAACTCAAAAATTTACGAGAAGAGATTAGGACTTACGATTTTATTTTAACGTCCTTTACGACTAAACCGGAAACCTTAGGATTACGTATTTACGTTTTCGAACTCCGTTTTTGATGAAACAATTTTTATTGGATTCGTTTTGTGACGTTGATTCATAATTCATAAAAACGTTTTTCGTAAAACGACCCGAGGGCACGCAAATCGAGGAAACTAGAATCGAGGAGTACCCGTAAATAAATGGGGATGAGGCAAGTGGGACACTTGTCCCACCCCCACTCAAAACCGGCACAATTAAGCTAACACACCCTTAGGTGTCAAACATACACATACTAAGTTACACTTGTAACTTAGCTTCACATGGAAGCTTACACCTTCCATCAAAAACCACTAGCTCCTTCATTCTACCATTTCACCATGCAAAACCACTCTCAAACTCTCTCATCCTCCCCATTTGTGCCGTCCCATATTCACCAAAAACATCCATCATTGATCAAATTTAACCACAAAATCTTATGTTATATACACATATCTTGAAGCCCTCTTGAAGCTCTCTTGATTGGTGGTGCTTATAACATCCAAGGAGGAGTTTTCATGGAGTAGTAGGGCTGATTTTCCACAAGGAGTTTATGAAGATTGGTGGTCATGAAGAAGGTCTTGGTGCATCACAAGTTTCACCATCAAAATCCATGTTTTGATCACAACCTACATCATCATGGTGGTATAAAGATTGTCCTCCTCATCTTCTTGTTAATTTGATTATGTAAACATGTATTTTATTTCCTATTGTATATGTATATGATGATTATATGATGATAAAAATGTTATGTGGGGATTTGGTGTTGATAAATATGATTAAAAAGGTGAAAAACTATAAGAAACAAGGTTAAAATCTTGATTAATTTACATGGCTGTATAAAACAGTAAAGAAACTTGTTATGAACTAATAAAAGGATGAAGTAGAATTGATATACAGTAATCTATGAGTCTTTTACACATGTGAGAGTTGGCCATGCAATGGAATCAAAGTAATGAGTGAGATATGATCAAAACAAGTTTAAGGTATAAATCTGAGTTCACTGTTTTGGACGATTTTTAGAAAATATTTAGAAGATGATTCAACAGTAGCTATAGAAGAGTTAAATGTATCACATATCATGTAGTTTATGTGATAAACATTTGAGCTTCTATCTCCATATAGAACTCAAGATATGGCAGTTTTGGTGAAAGTGAAGATATAAATCAGATGTTTGAAAATTAAAGAATAATACTATTATATAAGCACTCAAAACTTTAATGTATAAAATATAAATTAAAACCCACTAACTTATGGATTCTATTTATATAAATATGTAAAAGGTGGAATAAGTGTATAAATTATAAAAATGGTTACTTGTTAAGTTTTATAAGTTATAAAACTATAAACATGATTTTTACGACTTTTTCGGCTATTGCCGTAAAATTAACGTTTTTGTTAAATAAAACTTAGATGGTTGGACCCGTCTAATGAAAACTTTATAAAACTTATATACTGATATATAGACATGTATAACAAGTAAAAACCGATAAAACCCGAACTATAGGGCATACGGACATTAACGAGCTAAGTAAACATATTGGACTAATACTTGGGCTAATAATTGGACTAAATAAGATAAACACTCATAAAAAGAACTTATTGGGCTTAACCCATTTGGGCCCAACTTGAAAGTTTAAATACTGATAATATAAGTATGAAATGGATTAATACAAGTTAATAAACTTATAATAGGCTTATTGGACCTAAAACACGTAAAAAGGTAAAACTAGTAAACTAGTATAAAAGTTATCGACATATAACACTAAAAATGAGTAAACGAGAATATGTAAACCCACTTGATCATCATATATAAATAATCATCATATGTATACATAATTGTTATTTTTATAAAGTCATTGGACATGAGTCTAAGACCGATTATTATTTGTCTAGGTTTCCGTGATTGAAGCACGTACCGTACGTCCGAATCGCCGATAACCCTCCTTCCCACATCAACGTGAGTTCATAGCCTCGCACTCTTTTAAAAGTTTTTTATAAATGTTTTATAAACCCGCGAGGGAGATGACATGTTAGTTTTTATAAAATAGGACACCATTTGTCCCGATTGCTTGTTTACTGATTTGGACCCGAATGATTGAATGACCCGATTGTATGACCCGATAAATGATTAAAGGACCCGATAGATGAAATCAAATGGATTCTTAAAGTTAGGTTATGTCACTAAAAGTCCCATTAGCATGAATTGTGAACTACCGGGATTTGGTAGACGCTTATGCATTTAATAGTACTATTTGGGGACGATCACCCCAGTTCGCGCCTTGACGGTTGATCCCCGTCGTGCCACATTGATTGGTAAGCGAATTTATGTATGAGAAGATTTCCCTAGCGTGACCTTTGTGACGACACGCTACTTTAGATGGGCAAAATTGGTATCGGGTTAGCTACCCGTTGTTGGTTTAGTAAGGTAACAATGTCATGCGGCTTATAATAATCCAAAACTAACGAAATAATACTAGACGCTCAGAATTACGATGTATTGCCTGACTAGCAATACTGGGTCATACTATTGATATTATGTTTGTGTTTTGGTTTTCATAACCATATTCATATAACGGTTTTTATTTGATTTTATACAACGTCATAAGACGTATTGTATGACGTTTTTACGACATTGGCTCGTATAATGATTTTTAAGGCTTTTTATAACCATATTCATATAACGGTTTCATTTAATCTATACAACGTTGCAAAACGTATTGTATGGTGTTTTTAACGACAATGATTCGTATAATGATTTTTAAGGCAAATGCCTATCTTATGATTTTCGATAAGGATTTGTATAAAATGACTTTGGCTATTTTATGGCCTATTAAAATGATTTGTACAAAATGATTTCAGTAATAATCTTATACTGATATTATATTGATGGATTTTATCAAACTCTATGAATTCACTCGGCGTTATCGCTGACCTTTTCTTTTAACATGTCTTATCTCAGGTACTTGAAGGTAATTCTCGGGAAGACGACAAGAATTCATGGCCCGCACTTAAACAATATTTTCCATTCAAATACTTTATAAACTTTATATGAAATATAATGACTTGGGACCGATGTAACTTTGATATTTATGAATGGAAATGATTTATTATTAAACGACGCAATTTTTATGCGTTGTCTATGATGTGAGTAATGTGCTATCCCGTAACACCAACGAGTCTTCCGCTGTATTGAGTAGTATAAATTTGGGGGTGTTACAGGTTACTGGATGAGGTTGCTTTCCTCCGCTGCTGGTTAGCTACACTCGAGGGTCACTCATACGAGACCCAGGCTGCTATCCTCACCCAGGAGGAGACCTTTCGGACATTCATAGACCTAGCAGACCTCCGCCATCAGGGACTCACTACCGAGATAGACCATCTACGGAGAGCCGATGCAGCACGTCAGCACCAGTTGCTAGAGACTATGAGATTCTCCAATGAGACTAGGAGGGCGATGATCCGTATGCAGGATGATCGTGTACCTACTCCACCAGCCGGACCACCTGCACCCGCAGACAGCCATACTAGTGTAGGCTAGATTTCATTGTACATCATGACAAGCATTGAGTTGCATCTCAGGTCGCATGATTTAGATCTTTTGTACTTGTATTTCCATTTCAGTTGTATCTGTATCGTACCACCTAACCTTAGTAGGTAGGTTATCTTTGTAGTATTACAAATATTTGTACCACTATCTCAGACAGGATGGTTGTATCTCTGTCTTAGATCGGTTGTATTGTATTATGTTGATGTTCACCAGTACTAATATATCATCCTCTACTTGTTTGTTTGAGTTTATATTATTATGAAATCTTGACAGGTTATCTGATTTGTTGTGAATTCTATGCATACTCATTTTATGCAGCTTAATATTATAATTCTACTAACCAACTGATAAATCTCATCTTTGTGTATGATAGAACGATGGCACAAAGAGTCAATCGACAGAACACTAACGCTGCTCCTTCAACGACCGTTTCAGAAGCACAACTCCGAGTGCTTATCGGTCAGGGCATTGCTGATGCCCTAGCCGCCAGGGAAACACACCCCAACGGGAACCAGGGCGACAGTCAAAACTCGAATGCTAGAGATCGAGTTGCCAGAGGATGTACCTACCCCGACTTCCTGAAATGCAAGCCCAGTTACTTCAAGGGCAAAAAAAGGGGTAATAGGACTCATGCAGTGGTTCGAAAGGACCGAGACAGTATTCCGCATTAGTAATTGCACCGGGGAGAACAAGGTGAAATTTTCCACCTGTACTCTCTTGGAACATGCTCTCACCTGGTGGAACTCCTTAGTTGCTACTCTTGGACATGATGAATCCTATGGGATGACCTGGAATACACTTATGGAAAGACTTACCACGACATACTGTCCTCGAGGTGAAATCAAGAAGTTAGAGATTGACTTGTGGAACCTCAAATGCTTGAACCATGACATCTCGACTTACAACCAGAGATTTCAGGAGGTAACTTTGATGTGTACTCGTATGTTCCTTGATGTGAAGGACAAGATAGAGAAGTATGTCAGTGGACTTCCGGATTCTATGTACGACAGTGTACTTACATCCCGACCCACTATAGTCGAGGGTGCCATAGAGTTTGCCACAGAGCTGATGAACAAACGGGGACGTGATCATGTGATTAGGCAGACTGAGTACAAGAGAAAGGTTGAAGAGAACTATCGTGGTTACAATCAGGCCCAACCACCAAAGAAGCAAAACTTGGGCTAGATCTGTAGTGCTGTTTCCTCAACACCACCCCCATATGCAGGCAACAAGCCAAAGTGCACCAAGTTCTATTTCCATCATTTCTCTACTGTTGACTGCCGAAGGCCCGGACAGGGCAACCCTTATGTTCCAGCCATCAGGAACAACTCCAGCACCAACTACAAGCCCCGCAATGGCAACAGTCAAAACTTTCGTAGAAATGGACAACAGGGAAACCGCCAGCACACTGGCGGCGGTAACACGACCCGTAGGAAAATTCGTTGCTATGGTTGTGGAGAGATCGGACACATCAGCCCTGATTGCCCAAAGCGAGCAATTAGGAACGGGAGCAGAGGAGGAGCACCATCTAGAGTCTATGTGATAGGAGACGCCAAAACCCACCTTGACTCCAATGTGCTTACTGGTACGTTCCTTCTAAACAATCGCTATGCAAATATATTGTTTGATACGGGAGCAGATGGGAGTTTTATATCCACAGAATTTAGTAGCTTACTAGACATCACACCTACACCGTTAGACGACTGTTATAGAGTCGAATTAGCAGACGATAAGATCATTGAACTAACACTATTTTAAGAGGCTGTACCTTAAACCTTTTAAATCATCCATTTGATATCCAGTTAATACTTGTAATTTTGACGTCATTATTGTTATGGACTGGTTAGCTAAATACCACGCGACCATTGTGTGCGACCAAAAGCTAGTCCGTATACCATGGGGAAAAGAAAAACTAATCGTTCGAGGAGAAGGAAACTCAAATAGAATTGTCACCAGGCTGAGTGTTATCTCCTACACTAAAGTCCAGAAGTACATACTAAAAGGATGCCCTATCTTTTTTAGCACATATTTCAAAAACCGACAAGGAAGAAAAACCAGAGAAGAAACAAATCAAGGACGTGCCAATTGTCCGTGATTATCCTGAAGTTTTTCTAGACGAATTACCTAGTTTGCCTCCGACTCGTCAAGTGGAATTCCAAATCGACTTGATACCAAGAGCTGCACTTGTAGCTAAAGCACCATACCGATTAGCACCTACCGAGATGAAAGAACTCGCAGAACAACTTCAAGAACTGTCAGACAAAGGTTTTATCAGACCCAGTTCCTCACCTTGGGGAGCTCCAGTACTCTTTGTCAAAAAGAAAGACGGATCTTTCCGAATGTGTATCCATTACAGGGAACTAAATAAGCTAACTGTGAAAAATCGTTACCCACTGCCACGAATCGACGAATTATTTAATCAGTTACAAGGATCAAGTATATACTCTAAGATCGACCTACGATCGGGGTATCACCAGTTGAGGGTCAGAGAAGAGGACATACCGAAAACAACTTTCAGAACTCGTTACGGTCATTATGAATTTCAAGTCATGCCATTTGGCCTGACTAACACTCCAGCCATATTCATGGACCTCATGAACTGAGTGTGTAGGCCCTATCTAGATAAGTTCGTGATTGTGTTTATCGAAGACATACTCATCTATTCCAAGAACGAGCAAGAGCACGGAGAACATCTTGCTCAAGTACTAAAAGTACTTAAGGAAGAGAAGTTGTACGCAAAATTCTCGAAGTGAGACTTTTGGATTCCTAAAGTTCACTTCCTCGGTCATGTGATCGATGATAAGGGAATTCAAGTAGATCCCGCAAAGGTTGAATCCGTGAAGGATTGGGCATCACCCACTTCACCAAAGGAGATTCGCCAATTTTTAGGCCTTGCCGGTTACTACCGGAGATTCATAGAGGGATTTTCTAAGATAGCTAAATCTATGACAAAGCTTACCCAAAAAGGCGTAAAATTCGATTGGGGAGAAAAAGAAGAGGCCGCATTCCAAACCATTAAGCAAAAATTGTGTAGTGCACCCATTTTAGCTTTACCAGAAGGCAACAAAGACTTCGTCGTCTACTGTGACGCCTCACACAAAGGCTTAGGAGTTTTCTTGATGCAGAGACAGAAGGTGATTGCCTATGCTTCAAGGCAATTGAAGAAATACGAGCAAAATTACTCTACCCATGATCTAGAGCTCGGATCTGTAGTTTTTGCTTTGAAAATTTGGAGACACTACCTGTATGGAACGAAGTGCACAGTGCATACCGACCACAAGAGCTTGCAACATATCCTAGACCAGAAGGAGCTAAACATGAGGCAACGTCGTTGGATAGAATTTCTCAGTGACTACGACTGCGACATCAAATACCACCCAGGAAAAACCAACGTAGTTGCGGATGCTCTAAGTCGAAAGGGAACTGATCCTACAATGAGAGTTCGAGCCCTAGTCATGACCATTAGTTTGGACCTACCCAAGCAAATACTAGAGGCTCAACTCCAAGCACAGAAACCTGAAAACATCAGAAGAGAAGACATAGGAGGAATGCTTAAGACTGACCTAAGCAAGGAGAAACTGGAAGCTAGAGTAGATGGAACGTTATATTTACACGGAAGAAGTTGGTTACCGTGTTACGGAGACTTGAGAAACGTGATCATGCACGAATCTCATAAGTCCAAGTACTTAATACATCCCGGATCTGAAAAGATGTATCAGGACGTGAAGAAGTTATATTGGTGGCCAAACATGAAAGTAGACATTGCCACATACGTGAAGAAATGTCTGACTTGTGCTAGAGTAAAGACAGAACATTAGAGGCCATCTGGTTTGTTAGTCCAACCCAAAATACCTAAATGGAAATGGGACAACATCACCATGGACTTCATTACCAAGCTCCCTACCTCATCTCACGGTTACGATAAAATCTGGGTAATCGTCGATCGACTCACAAAATTCGCTCATTTCCTGCCCATCAGAGAGAATGACTCACTGAACAAGTTAGCTAAGTTGTACCTAAAAGAAATAGTGACTAGACACGGCATACCAGTCTCAATCATTTGTGATCGAGATGGTAGATTCGCGTCAAACTTTTGGAGAGCCTTCCGACGAAGTTTAGGAACAAACTTGGACATGAGCACCGCATACCACCCGCAGACTGACGGTCAGAGTGAACGAACAATCCAAACCCTAGAAGACATGCTAAGAGCATGTGTGATCGACTTTGGAAAAGGATGGGTCGAGCATATACCATTAGTTGAATTCTCCTACAACAACAACTACCATGCCAGTACTAAAGCAGCACCATTTGAGGCCCTGTATGGCCGCAAGTGTAGATCACTAGTGTGCTGGGCAGAGGTGGGGGAATTTCAACTGACTGGACCCGAACTAATTCAAGAGACGACAGAGAAGATCACCCTCATCAGGCAGCGAATTCAGGCTGCCCAAGATAGACAGAAGAGCTATGCAGACAGGAAACGGAAGCCTATGGAGTTTGAGGTAGGTGACCGTGTTATGCTGAAAGTATCACCTTGGAAGGGCGTCGTCCGATTTGGGAAACGTGGGAAACTACACCCACGTTATGTGGGACCCTTCAAGGTGATTGCCAGAATAGGTGAAGTCGCCTATCGTCTAGATTTGCCCCAGCAGCTAAGCCGGGTACACTCTACATTCCATGTCTCAAACTTAAAGAAGTGCTACGCAGATGAGCCGCTAGCCATGCCATTGGAGGGAGTCCACTTCGATGACAAACTCCAATTCATAGAAGAACCGGTGGAACTCATGGAGAGAGTAGTCAAGAAACTAAAGCGAAGACAAATCCCTTTAGTTAAGATACGATGGAACTCTAGGAAAGGTCCTGAGTTCACGTGGGAACGTGAGGACTCATTTAGAGCTAAGTACCCACACCTGTTCACCTAAGCAGTGACGTCATCTTAAGCTTTAAGGACAAAGCTAAAATAACGGGTTAATGCTGTAAAACCTGTAAATTCAGGTTTTGACTAAGTCAATATTGTATACGTCACTTTATGATATCTGAATAAATAATGACACCTTTGCATGAGATCTCTTGAGCAATCATATGCATCATACACAACATACATTATTTTAATCACCCAAAACATGAGGACATTTAAATCTCATAGCATGCATTATGATTATCATCACTTAAGCACCAGCACAGTCACACTTGGATGACTACATTTTATAAACTTGAAGGACTTTAACCAGTCACTCCTTTCTGAACATTTAAGTCACTTGAACATACACTCATAAGCATTCATCCCATTTGTTCATACATCCAAACTCATGATCACAATTAATACACAATTATTTAAGTACAAATTCTAAAGCTTTAAATATATTAGTGAATATATATTTTTCCTTACACTATAATTGACTTTACTCCATGACACCAACTATTTATACTTAAACATTACCTTTGACCATTTTTACCTTTTTAAACTAAATTGACATACTTTCGATGTAGTAAAATCTTTTCTCATAAAAATGACCATACTTTAACCAAGGGTCCCAACCTTAACCAAAACTAACCTAGACTTATACATATTCACCCAATATAACACCTATACTCCTAGTGACATTACCTAGACACAAAATTAAACATAAAAACCCCATAGACTAAATAATAGCCAAAAATATATACATACACACAACATTTAAATACCAAAAACCATTACCATTCCAACCTTGACTTTTAAACTTGTACAATTACTTCATTTAAGTCTTATACTATACAAAACACATTTTTATTTTCCTTGGCTAGCAAAACCACCGATATTAACCTAAACTATGTGTCTATGTACAACTTTGAGCAATTAAGGCATGTACTAACATTACTATGCACATACCACAAGTTCAAGACACCTAGCACACTCTTTGCACCCTTAGACGTGTGATAGGGCTCCTCCACACAACCCTTGCACTTGTACAAACATACCAATTATGTGAAACACTATGCAAGTCTTACATGTCCTCTTTGGGAGCACAACATGCGACGGCAAAAGAGTATAAGGGTCAAGTGTACCTATTTTATCATTAAGACATGTACTAACATAGTACACTACCAAAAATCCCTATATCTAACCATTTCATCACTCTTGGATGTGTATAACCCCAAGCCACAACCCTCAATCTCCTTTGTGATATTTATCACACTTGAAGACTCACACCTCCCTCACAACACAAAACATTCGGTTATACAACTTAAAAAACACCTAGATATCCCAAGCATTTACTTCTACTAGTTCTTATTCCTTCCAAGCATTTAGATCATCTCATTCAAGATAGTTGGCATTTAAGACGAATCCAAGACCCCTTCAAGTAGAACCCGTCGGCTAGAATCATCAAACCATTGTCACCATCCCATTTTCCTTGAAAACAAGTAAGTGTAAACCTCCTTTAAGCTTTTCCTTTCGTATTTCATGTTTCATGCATATACATGTTATGGAAATGGAGTTTAAGATGCATGCACACGTAAAAGTCTTATGGACAAACCCTAAAACGACATACAAGCCCACGGCTTATATGAAGTTTATGGGTGTTCTTGCCTTAAAACCTTGAAAACGAGTACATATAAACTTAGGTAACCTATATAAGCCCTATTATAATCATTTGCCTTGAAATGTGTTATAAACTTAATATAAGCCAAAACATTTAAGCTAATATAAGCCCATAATTCATATAAGCTTAGTCGTATTTTAGTTGGATGTTTAAGCCCATAAAATAAAATAAGCCGAGACACATGAGTTGGTATAAGCCATGTTAAAGGACTCCTAAAAACTTAATATAAGCCGAGAACCATAACTTATATAAGACACGTCATATAAGCCCTAGAAACATATATAAGCCGAAACTTGAAATCCTATATAAGCTAAGCATGTAGACCATAAAAAACTATATGAGCCGAACCTTAGGAATAATTAAGATAGCTTATATAAGCCCTTGAAATGTTCAAATAAGCCAAGATTGTATAAGCCCTTATAAGCTAAATAATTCGGTTACAAATAAGCCCATAATATTAACATAAGCCCAATAAGGAAAATAAAGATATTAGCCCAATTGGTAATTCACTAGTAAAATTACATAAGCCCAATAGGCCCATAGCAAATAAGCCAAGACCTATAATGGGCTAGCCAAGCCCATTTACTAAACCTTGGAGACTTTTTGGGCCACATTTGACAAATGGTGAAAGTTGGGTCCAAATTCATAAATTTATAAAACTTATATATTCATTTCGAGACTTTATAAAGTACAAGAGTCAAATGTGTCAGTTTACAAACTATAGGGTGCGTTTGTTATCAAACCGTGAACCAAAGGAAACCACCAGGGCCATTGTTTCTAATATTGAAACTAAATATGAGCCCTAGCTACCTTATTAAAAATTCCGAGACCTCAAGGGTCATTTCTGCCATTTGGGCAAAGTTTTACAAGCCCTAATCCCTATTAATAAATATCTGAAACTTAAAGGGCTATTCCTGCCACTTTTGAAACTTAACTCAAACCCTAGAAACTCTATATAACATTTCTGAAACTTAAAGTACTAATTGTGTCATTTTGCAAACTTGAAGCAAACCCTAACCCTTATTATATTATTTCCGTGACATATGGGGGGGGGTGTTTCCCTAAAGTTATACAAGCCCTAGGAGCGTTTTTATAAATAAAACTAACTAACAAGGACTAACGGCGTAATATACTTAACGAACGAAACCTTAAAGGTTATTTTTCTAATTTGTCACACTTACAAGTGTTTACTAGTAATTTAATTTTAATTAAAAGTATTAATAAAATATTTTATTAAATTTAGTTATTGGAATAATTAAATAAATCACTAAGTTTATTTACGAGACTTTATAAACTGACGAAACCCGTTAATTATACGTTTGTGACTTATGAAAATAATATAATATTGCCTTACAGTTTATTTAATTAAAATCCATTTATTTAATTTATTCCAGTTTACTAAGTCAACATATATATTTTTAGACACTAAAAAAATATACGTTTGTAACAACCCTTTATAAGTATAAACATTTAGACAATTGTTATAACATATTAATTTGTGATCATGCACTATTTAAAATCATACATCCATCATGCATTATTAATTTATGCATTGTCTAAGGCACTTAAAATTACTTAGGTAATTACTCCGGTTCGTGATCATATTGTGCCAGTTTGTTCAGTGACATCATCTTCACCACATCATTACCACTAAGGTGAGTTCATGGCCCCATCTTTACTGTTTTATAATTGGGGGAGAAAACATACAAAAACTATATTTATATAATATGCAAAACATGCACTGACAACAACAACAACTTATTGCCTATGTGTGAATAGATCTATTTCGGTGTTGACAACACCCGGCCTGCGTGACTTGCTATCACGAAACGCTTAGGCCACACAACATGTTTACATAATTGTCGGACTGAGGGAACAACATCGGGACAGATCCAAATGGGCGTATCGAACAACTTATTTTGTCTAGCTTCTATTACAGGGCAATAGGAACTACTATAGTATGTAGCTTAGTGCTCTACTATCCTTGTGATGTTTTGGCATATTATTAACTTATTATTTAATTAAACCTATGAGTTCACCAACTTCGTGTTGACCCCCACATTTTACTTTATATGTTTTCTCAGGAAAATAAAGCAGGTTCATGCATTGGATTCCTGCATTATAGGAGCATCATGTCTACCATTGGGCTGGGATATTTACTTCAATTTTTAATAATAAATGTGGTTTACAAACAAGATACTGAGTGTATACAACTGATTCATGTAATTTGTATTAAATGACTTTTATGATCATTGCTCTATATACTATGTGCTATCGATCCACCCAAGTAACAACCCAATTACTATTCCGCTACATTTGACCAACTTGGGGGTGTTACACCAGGTACGGTGGTTGGCCGCTCGGCTGGCCACGACGGTGCGAGGCGATGGCGACGCCAACCGTACCCAGGGTGGCGTAGTCGTCTTTGGGCTGGCAACAACCAGCCGACGCCGTGGGCGACGGCGCGAGCCCATGGCGCACCCAACCACACCGTGACTCGCGCCATGGGGTGGCGTTATGGTTTTTTTTGTTTTAAATTTTTTTTTGAAAATTTGAAAAATATGACCGTTGGGCAACGACTAGTTTTTTTTGCCTTGTTTTTGACCGTTTTCTAGGGTTAAATACCTCTTTTTCATATACTTTCACTATATATCACACAAACACATACTATTTTCTAAAATTCACACACTATTTATCAATATGAATCCCGGAAGTTCAGATTTGTCCTCTATTTACGAAAACTACGATCAAGAAGATATGGAAGATTATGCCCGATATCTTGAATATTGGGAACAAATTAAGATGTTAGATGACGAAGAGCAAGAAACTAGGAGTAATGCCGGTCCTCGCGTTAGAACATACATCCCACGTGAACGAGAAGACGCGGAAAGTAAACTTATGGCCGATTATTTGGTGACCTTGAAACTCCGCCAAAGTTTCTGGAGGATCGATTCTGACGAAGGTATCGTATGAGTTCTACCCTTTTTAGAAGAATAGTTCATGATATAACTAGTTACAACGTTGATCCACTACCACCCTACTTCTATTTCTTTAAACAACGTAAGGATGCAACGGGTCGTTTAGGTTTTAGCCCCACTATGAAATGCACATCGGCAATACGCCAATTGGCGTATGGTACAACACCCGATTTACTAGATGAATATTTGCACGTAGCCGAGCGTTGTTCACGTGAATGCTTATGGAACTTTACCAAATGCATTTATGTATTGTATGTTGAAAAGTATCTTAGAACGCCTGCTCCTGAGGATGTAGAGCATATTTATGATTTGAACAATAGGAAACATAATCTCCCGGGTATGCTTGGTAGCATAGATTGTATGCATTGGGAATGGAAAATTTGTCCTACAGCGTTACATGGTCAATTTAAAAGGCGTGATAAAAAATACCCAACACTTATGCCCGAGGCTGTTGCTGATCAACAGTTATGGATATGGCATTCTTATTTTAGGGTGCCGGGGGCAAATAATGACCTTAATGTTTTATATGGTTCACCGTTATTTGATAACCTTCTTTTAGACGAGGCTCCAGATACTGAATTTGTTGTTAACGGTAAAACATAAAAGCAAGGGTATTATTTAGCAAATGAAATTTACCCTCAATGGGCTTCTTTTGTTAAGTCGTATACAAATGCAACGGACGAAAAGAAAATAAAATTTAAAAGGATTCAAGAAAGCGCTAGAAAAGATATTGAGAGAGCGTTCGGGGTATTACAAGGTCGGTGGGAGATTATTCAACAACCAACACGAAGTTACCAAGTCAGCACGCTTAAAAGAATCATGTATTGTTGCATTATAGTACATAACATGATATTGGAAGACCAAAAGTTTGACATTAGTGAATATGACCATATGTATGCTCCGCCTGAAACCAATCTCGAACGTACTTGGGTCGAACGGTGTGACACATTTAGAAGGAAAAATAAGGAACTTCGGGATAGGAAAGTTCACGATTCACTTCGACGTGATCTTGTTGAGGATTTATGAAACCTTAATCATTGATGTTTTTTTTATTATTGTAATTGTTTTTAAGATGTAATTTTTTTTATTTTTTTTTCGTGTATTGTTCTTTAAAAATTTATATTTGTATTTTTATTTATGAATGAAATGTGTTTTTAGTTTAAAATAAATTGTTGAAAAAAAAGTTGTTGGGTGACGACGACACGAGAATTCTCGTGTTAACCAGGGAGGGGGGTTGTGCCATCGTGTGGAGTTTTGGTGTCGTGGGAGTAAAAGGTGATGTGACATCACTTTTTTCCCACGACACGAGTTTGACGGCTCAACCGTACCGTGTGCTCTTATGCCGGTCTCCAAACACATCAAATTTTGAAAATAAAAAGGGCGTACGGATGTTCTTCAATTTTTCGAAGATATAAGAAATTCGTCTATGTAAAAAACAAAGGATATGAGAAAGAGAAAATATTGGTTTTTCCAAAACTGTCCTTAGACTCTAAATTAAAATGATTGGCTTTCATCACTTCTTATTCTTTTTAGGGAAAAAGACGAATTTGGTCAAGTTGAGCACTTGACATCCACTGGATGGTCAAGCCAATTTTTTTTGACAAATATGGTCATCACCACAAATTCTCAACTTTGTAGTCACAAGTGCTCAACATCAAGTTATCAACTTACGATACTCAACCATAAAATGCTCAACTTTGCACCATAAAATGCTCAACTTTACACCACAAAGTGCTCAACTTCGCAAATTTGAAAAAAAAATTGTTTTTATTTTTTTTGCAAAGTTGAGCATTTGGGGGTTGAGCACCGTATGTCGAGCATTTAGCATAGGACACGTGTCATAATTATAGTGGAGTTGAGCAGTTGAGTATTTGTGCATGACCATATATGTAAAAAAAAATGGATTGACCATATAGTTGTTGATCCCAAACTTAGATCGATTTAGCTTTGTGTATACGAGATTAGATCAAGTAATACACTTAGAGAAACCTTTGTATATGTATATGACAATCTAAGTGTTATGCGGAATTAACACTTAAACAAGAACACATAAGATGTAAACAAACTTTCACTTTGATTAATGATATCAAACTTGCTTACAATGAAAGTAGTTTACATATGAAAACATATATTGAACATTAACCTAAAGGTCTTCTTTTATAGACATAAGAAGCCTTGTACAATAATCTACGTATCAACTATTCTAGGTAAAGATAAATATAGAAAATACATTGTTGTTCCTATCTTTACTAGAAGTAATCTAGAATACAATAAACGCGTAGAGTATATCTTTCCATCAGTGCTTGCCTTCAATGTATCAACGCTTGACTTTGTCTTGTCAACGCTTGAGCTGTCAGTGTTTGTATTACTCTTGTCAACGCTTGTTTTACTCTTGTCAGCGCTCAAGTAGACTGGCTATAATTTATTCCCAACAATCCTCCCCTAAACTTGATATCTACTCCAGTGATCAAGTTTCTGAATAAACATTAAGAACTAGGAGGAATCTTACAAACCTTCTCATATTGGTAATAAATAAATCTGATCAAGTCTTTTGCCACGTCACTTGAATAATCAATTTCCAGCTGAGTGTTCTTCATCTTCTCCAAGACTTCCTTGGACATGAAGTACTGACCATCCACAAGTAGATACTCAGCAAACTTTGTAGAACTCAAATAATAAACACCAGCAGCTGAATACAATCTCCATTGAAGAACATTGAGATCATCTTCAAGATCCTTCCAAATAGCAGGATCTTCATCAATTGGTCCACACATTCTCTTGAATGTTGACCACAGTTTTATTCCATTGACTGAAGTTGGTGCTTCAGTCACATACTTGGCTTCCAATAACCTCCATAGGTCTACCAAGTCTTCTCTGTCAAAACTTGCAAACAAAGATATAAGGGTGGTAAAAGTGTGTACCTCTTTTCCATACCTGCCAATCTTCCAAAACCCACATTCATCTTCTTCATAGCTTACAATTGGGTTTCTGGAATCAAGTGGTAACACATTTACCATATCTGAAGCTTCTAATGGTGAGAGCTTGAGGATCTTTATTATGACAGCTTCACTTGGATGTAATGGATCCATATCTTTGGGAAACTCAAGAGAAACTCCCTTTTTCACTGGTCTGGGAACAAACATTGCTTTCTTGAGCTCCATTTCCTCTGCAAGTTCTTCTTTTCTTTCATCAGAAAGAAGTCTTAGAGTGTTCTCTTCCTGCACTTTAACCCAAATGGGATAAGCTCTACATTCCAACTCATCAAATGTCAACCCAGTCAATTTCTTATAAGTCCAACCTGTTCCATGTCATCTGAGAAGCATAAAGTACAACTCCTTTCTATCCCTTTTCAAATTTGAGAGAACATTGCTTGCTTTGTGTTTCAGTATGACCTTGCAATCCTTTTATACTCTTAGAAGAATCTTCAAACCCCATATCTGATCTGAAATGGTCAAATGTGGATTCTCTATACATCTTTCTTCCTAAGCATGGTACATTTGAACCACCTCTGGCATATCAAAATCAACCTGCAATTTTAACTCATTCAATTTCTCTTTGGCCAACTCATCTCCATACTCAAGTCTTTCTGGCTGTTCTATGATCATAACACTTGAGTCTGAACTGGCTTCATCACTTCCTTCTTGCTCTTCTGAAGTGACAACAAAAGGTGATTCACCCACCTTTTTCTTTTCTTGTTCCACAATTTATGCAGCCAACCTTCTATCAAATTCAATTTGTGCTGCATTCTTTGTAACAACCTCTTCTACCATAATACCCTTACCCTTATCTAATGGACCAATTGTTGGTAAGGTAGATGGTGATACTTGTGAAGAAACCTCCTTGATGATGGATGATGACTGGAATACATCAACCTCATTTGTAGGTCTGTCAACGCCCAATTCTGCTTTGTCAGCGCCCAAGATACTCATGCCAGCGTTAAAATTCTCCTTGTCAACGCTCAAATTTCCTGCCTCAACGCCTTTTGCAATTTCCTCCAACATGGCTGTAAATGATAAATTTAAGTTTGTAGGAGAGACTAGAGACGTATCAAAACCTGTCTGTTTCTTCAAACTTGTTAGGGCCTCAGCAACATCCAAAGATTGACCATCATGGTTGCCCTTATCACTCACATTTATTTGTTCATCCTCCCCTTTGGAAGATTCCTCCATCCCTCTCC
Source organism: Glebionis coronaria (assembly GCA_025667525.1). NCBI lineage: Eukaryota > Viridiplantae > Streptophyta > Magnoliopsida > Asterales > Asteraceae > Glebionis > Glebionis coronaria. The sequence goes on along the minus strand of CM046875.1, from coordinate 604,582,607 downwards.
TTGTACTAGCAGTCTCCAAGATAACAATCCTATCCCTCAATTGCTTGAGTTCAAGGCCTTGTGTGCTGACAACTTGTACCAAGTCTGCATTTTGCTTTTGCAAGCTCATGTAGACAACCGTCAATTCCATTAGGGTCATTGGTTCCAATCTGCCCACTTCTAAAATGGGTATTTGACCTCCCAAGTTAGATTCATTGGGCATGGATGAGGGCTTAATGATGGTAGGACTGTCTTGGCCAGCTTCTAAGCCAGAACTAATAGTCCCAGCCTCATCCATAACACCAACCACACTTATGGTGGTGGTTCTCTCTGCTACATGGCTAGGACCACTAGAGGAGAACACTCCAGTAGTCCTTTGGCGTTTTTTTAACCTATATTGTGTTGGTGGAGATGATGATGTGGATTGGGTGGATGTGGGTTGGTTAAGGGGTGTTTGGGTCTGTGAAGGTTGTGTGTCAACGTTTGAAATAGGCACATTAACGCCAACATTTAACGTGTCAGTGTCGAAGGGTTCTTGGTCAATTTTCATATGTTGTGGTGAAGGTAATGGTTCAGGTATTGGATCAATTTGGGGTTGAGGGTCTGGTTGGGGTTGTGCTGCTTCAATGACAGCAAGCATAGCTTGGGTTAGGGGCAGGTCACGATGAGGGGGTGAATTCATTTTCATAAAAATTGCTTTCTTTTGCACAGGGATCTCATAAAAATCATCATGATCCCTTGTGCATTATCCTTGGACATCAAAAACCATTTGTAAAAATCTGGGATAAGCTAAAGTCATTTTGTTCCCTTTATTTTTATACATGCCCTCAAAAATCATTTTGGAATAATTAAATTTTTGCCCAGTAGCAATGCACACAATAGCACTGGAAATAGATCTATTGATCTCATTGTGTGTAGTGCACTTGGGACTCAAACATTGTAGGAGGACATGTATTAGGTACTTCCAGGTTGGGGGAAACTCCTGTTTATGATATTTATTTAAAGTTCCTTGAGCAGGAAAAGGATAACCCAAAGCCCTTAGTCCTTGTTCTATTTCACTAATGGGAAGGGTGGTTATACCATTAGCATCATCAAGATGCAAAGCTTGGCGTACCAAAGCTTCAGTAACCACCCAAGTTCTCCCATGAACAATAGAAGATAATGTAGTCACTCTATTAACTGTTGAGGAACTAACATTGTTCCAAAACTGTTTAATATGTGTGACAGGAATGAGTGGTGCATAAGAAAGAGCATACCTAAAAGGAGATGCGTTCAAATACACCACCATTTGTGTGTATTGGGGAAACAGAGCATCATCAGCTTCAAGATACGCGATCATGTTGTGTTGACTTCTGAACCCCAATTCCAAATCTGATGGTTTAAACTTTGGTGCCATTGTTGAAAGCTATTAAAATGATTGATAAAGATGAAGTTGATAAGAGAAAATTGTGTTAGACAAGAATAATAGGTACCCTGTTTAAAAATAGGAGCCAAATATATAGGAGAAGAAAATGCATGTGATTGGCCCAAAAATAGGCAAGTATTTTCAAAATGTAATCATGAAAATATTGAAAAAGAATAAGTTTATCTCATGCATTAAATGAAAGTTATCAGCTCCCAAAATTACGGCCTAAAAATATGTCAAAAAGTAACAACTGGGTAGGTCCCATTGAGTGTCAACAGTCAAAAATAACCTATCAACGCCCAACGGCTATATTCTTGTCAACGTTTGCCATAGCCATGTCAGCGTCTAATTTGGTCACAACAACGCTTGGAAAAATACTTGTCAGCGTCCAAAAATAAAATGTTTAAAAATGAAAAATGACCTTAACAAAGTTATTTATCCTAGAGAAGATAACCAAAAAGTTGATAATTATTATAGGGCGGCAAGCACTGTCCAGTTATGCCCACTTGCTTATGCAAGATAGACATAACAGTCCTCTAGTGTCCCTTGCTAACCAAAACTCTTAACAACTAAGTTACCTTATAAAATTCCTTGTTACTCCCAGGTAAATCCGATGACAAAATCATTCCCAAGTCTCCCAACAGACCACAACCAATTCTAGGCCAAAAATATCTTGGCAGCATGCATAGTATATCAACTTTGCATGCTACAGTGCCTCATGATTTAGTAAAACTAACTCATACTCACCTGTGGACACAATCTAGAATTGTGATAAGAGTATCATATGGATACCCAAACATCCTAAAGGTTCCTAAAACCTCCCCTTAAACTATGATACATATGTTGCTAAAAATATGCATGAACATAAAAAAAAAATTCAAGATAGGAATTAAAAAAATTCCAACCATCATCCATAAATAAAAACATGCCCAAATGCTTCTCCATTGATCCATAAGCAACTCTGTATCCAATGGTATACTGCTAACATCACATGCACATTTATATTGAAAACCACAAAACTAACATTGTTGCTGACAACGCCCCGATAACACATGACAGCGTTGAGGGAAGCTTTGTTAGCGTTAGACAAATATTTTGCTGACAACGTCACAAAAACACTTATCAGCGTTCAAGCAACCTTTGTCAGTGTTAGAAAAATATAGTGGAAAAATCTAAATCCTCAAGAAGACCAATAACAATGCATTATCCTGTACATACTTTTACAAAAGGACTCCAAAACACATATTATGTGAGATTGATCATCCCAATACTTGTTACCAAGTATTGAAACCTCTCAGCATCAAAAGGTTTAGTTAGTAAATCTGACACATTCTCTTCTGTGTCAACCCTGTCTTGCTGTATTAAACCTTTTTCAAAACAATCTCTTATAAAATGGTGTCTAATTTCTATGTGTTTAGTTTTAGAATGATGTACGGGATTCTTAATAATGCATAATGTGCTGTTATTGTCAACAAATATCTTGGTATGCATGAAATTATACCCATAGTCCAACAGCTGGTTCTGAATCCATAAAACTTGTCCACAACAAGCAGCTGCAGCCATATACTCAGCTTCAGTTGTAGAATTAGCCACCACTGTTTGTTTCTTGCATTGCCAAGATATCAACCTGCTCCCAAGAAACTGACATCCACCAGTTGTGGATTTTCTATCAAACTTATCACCTCCATAGTCACTGTCTGAATATGCAATCAGCTCCAATGGTGAATCCTTTGGGTACCACAAACAAGACTAGGATAACATCTTAGGTACCTAAAGATCCTCTTCACAGCATAAAGGTGACATTCCTTAGGAGTCACTTGATGGCGTGCACAAGCACACACAGCAAACATGATGTCAGGTCTGGAGGCTGTAAGATACATCAATGATCCAATCATGGATCTATTGTGCCTGACATCAACATCTTTCCCATCTCCAATCTTTCCCCAAGGGTGTTCTCTATCCATAGGAGTAGTAGCCCTCTTTTCATGTGGAGAAAAGCCAAACTTCTTCAAGATCTCTGCCACATACTTATCCTGGGAGATGAAGATACCATATTCTTTCTGCTGAACTTGTAAACCAAGAAAGAAGTTCATCTCCCCCATAGCACTCATCTTAAATTTGTCTGTCATCAGCTTGGAGAAATCCTCACTCATCTTTGGATCAGTAGACCCAAAAATGATATCATCAACATAGACCTGAACAAGCAACACATCCTTACCTTTCTTCTTTGTAAACAGTGTCTGATCTATGGTGCCCCTTTTGAATCTATTGTCCACTAAGTAAGTAGACAAAGTACCATACCATGCTCTAGGGGCTTGATGAAGTCCATACATAGCATTCTTGACTCTATACACCTTGTCTGGATTCTCTGGATCCTCAAAACCAGGAGGCTGTATCACATATACCTTCTCAACAATTGTTCCATAGAGGAAGGCACTCTTGACATCCATTTGATAGACAGTGAAGCCCATGCAGGATGCATAGGCTAAAAAGATCCTAATAGCTTCAATCCTTGCAACTGGCGCAAAGACCTCCTCATAGTCTATCCCCTTCTCTTGTGTATATCCCTGAGCCACTAATCTTGCCTTGTTTCTGACCACAATACCTCTTTCATCTCTCTTGTTCCTTAGAACCCATCTTATCCCTATAGGTCTGACATATCTGGGACAATCAACCAGCTCCCAAACATCCTGAATTGCAAATTGGTGAAGCTCATCCTGCATTGCTTCCACCCAACTTGGTTCTTTGAGAGCATCAAATATCTTCTTGGGTTCCTGTTGTGACAGAAAACAGGCAAACAAACATGCTTGCACAAGAGGGGTATCAACCTTCTTGTGTATATTGGCAATAAACCCACCAAGACCTTGATGAGATCTTCTAGTCTGAACAGGAGTCATAATATCACCAATGATTTGAGAAGTGGGGTGATTCTTCATAGTAGAAGTGAGAACTCCTCCTTCAAACAGTTTGGTGTCTTCAATCTCATTCTCCAAGTTGCCAATATCTTCTTCATCAGACTCTCTTTCATCAACATGAGGATGAATCTCTTCATATAAATTGGAAGGTTCACCCTGTTCAAAAGTAGAAGAGAAAAGATGTGCAGAAGTGTTGTCAACGCCTGAACCTTGATTGTCAGTGGATGGGCTAACAACGCTTGAACTGTTGTTTGTCAACGTCTGAACCATCAACGTCTGAATTGGTATTGTCAGCACTAGATTTTCCTTTGTCAGCGCCTGAAGGACCATGCATGTTTGTATCTGGTGGTACTTGGGGACCACCATTATGTTTTCCAGCAGCAGCAGCAGCAGCAAAAGCATCTGTCCATATGGGGATTGTAACATATTCTTGTATAGGAGATGACTTTTCTGCTTGTGATCCAACCTTTTCATGAACCTGTGTACCTGAAACATCAACAACTTGTTCTTCCACAACATTTGAAGTTACCTTCACAATGTCTGGATTAGTGACAAGCATATAATTTAAAGTCCTAGATAAAGGTTCCAAGTCAAACAACCAATTTGGACCACTTTCAGGATCACTAGGTTTATTCTCTAAAAACCTAACATGTACTCTTTCAAGTATACGTTTTTCCTCTTTAAGATAAACCCTATATCCCTTGCTCTGCACTGAATACCCCATGAAGTAGCCTTCATCACCTTTTGCACTAAATTTACCTAAGGCATCACTAGTATCCAAAACTACTACATGACAACCAAAAGGTCTGAGAAAACCAATATTAGGTTTTCTTCCCCAAAGTAACTCATAAGGTGTTTTGTTCTGAATTTTGTTGACCAATGCTCTATTTTGAACATAGCAAGTTGTATTAACAGCCTCAGCCCAAAAGGCTATTGGGAAATGAGCATCAGCCAACATGGTTCTGGCTGCTTCAATTAGGGTTCTATTTTCCTCTCAGCAACCCCATTTTGCTGTGGGGTTCTGGAAACACTAAATTGCCAAGTAATTCCTTTCCTGGCACAAAAATCATCTAACTTTTTATTCCTAAATTCACCACCATTATTACTCCTAAGTATTTTAATTTCATTACCAGTTTTCTTCTCAATCTGAGTGATAAAATTAATTAAAGTGTCAGCTGTGTCACTCTTCATAGCTAAAAAGAAAGTCCAAGTAAACCTAGAAAAGTCATATGTGATGACAAACCAATAGGACTTACCATTCAAACTTTCTATATTGGTTGGACCAAAGAGTTCCATATGAAGCAAATGAAGAGGTCTAGTACTAGAGTGCACCTGTTTGGATTTGAATGAGACCTTGTGCTGCTTGCCTTTAAGACATGCAACACAAGAGTGGTCATTTTGGAAGGCCTTCTCAGGCAAACCATCAACCAAGCCAAGTCTCACGAGCCTGTTTATATTCTTAAAATTTATGTGCCCTAGTCTCCTGTGCCATAAATTACTCTCATCTACTGAAGTTTTAGCATAAAAACAAGACATATTGTTACTCATTCTAATCCCATTCAGATTCACATTATATATGTCTTTATGCCTAGGTGTTCTATAGTCAATATATTTCTCATCAGGGATCTTATAATCCTTGCTTAACACCAAACATTTAGTATCAGTAAACAGAACTTTATTTTTGTTATCACAAACTTGTGATACACTAAAAAGATTGTAATCAAGTTCCTTTACCAGAAATACGTTCTCAAAACGCAAGTTCTTGGTGAGAAGTGTTCCTTTGCCTGTGATAGTACCATATCCGCCTCCAAAGTAAACCTTATCACCATCCTTAATGGGAGTGAAGTTTGTTAGATAATCTTCCTTCCCTGTCATGTGCCTTGAGCATCCACTATCCCAATATCCAAAATCATTGACCTGTCTTTGAATGCCCTGCACATAAAGAAAACAAGTTAGTTTTCTTTGGGAACCCAAGCCTTAGCAGACTTGGATTCATCTGGTTGTTCAATAAGAACAGACTTAGTTCTCATAACAACCCCATTTTCATCCTTCTTTGGATGAAATACCCAGTTAACCCCAATAGGTTTTGTAATGACCTTTGAAATGTAATTAAATCTATTGCAGGTCATTGAAATCCCATTATCATTAGGGTTTTGATCTTTCTTTGGTCTCCATGTTAAGCTTGAAGAAGCTTTAGACCCCTTACCCTGTGGTTACAAATATTTAGGTTTGGTCACGTTTCTGTCAGCGTTGGAATTGGTCTTGTCAACGCTGAAATTACCCTTGTCAGCGTTGAACCTAGGGTTTGCTACAGAAACCCATTGCCTATTAGACCAAGTATTTGTCATTTGAAATGGTCTTTGTCCATGAGTGTTAGACCCTCTAGTGAAGAATGGGGTAGGTCTAACAACTTGTGGACTTTGCTGCACATAAGGTTTGTGTCTGACAACGTTTGACATTCTAACAACGTTGACTTTGTTCCTGTCAGTGCTGAATTTGTTCCTGTCAGCGCTGACTTTGGGAGCGTTGACACACTTATATGCTAAATGTGAAAAGCTACCACAAGTGTAACAGGCTTTTCTAGACACAACCCTAGGTCTAGAAGAGAAGAAGCCTGTTCCATCATTTCTAACTTGGCTCTTAGGTGACCTAGTATTCCTATACATCTCTGCATACTTAATGCTAGGTTTTCTAACAGTGTTTGAGCCAAGATCAACAACCTTACCAGTGATTGGGTTTGTAACCTTAATGGGAGTTGACTCATTAGGACTTTCACATAGCAAGCCACCCTTAACAAATAAGGTAGGGTTAGCTTTCTTCCATTCATTCAGGTCAGTCAACTTTTGTTGATATTCTTCAACTGGGGTGACAACTCTTGGTGGAGGAATGAATTCCTCCTCTTGGAGTTCTGGCAAACCAGTCCAAGATAGGTCCTTTTGTTGGACACCATAGAAGTCACCAGCTGGTGGTGGAACCACAGAATAGTCTTTCATCCCAATCCCAGTCATGTCCTTAGGATCCCTTTGTTTATTCACACATTCTCCTAGGGTTTGTGTGGCTCTATCAAATCTCTGAATTTTAAGGCCAACATTATCTTTATTCTTAATGGCCTCATCTAACTTAGCCTGTAGATCACCATTAACCCTTTCCATGATGTTCCTAACATCATTACTAGCATCTAACTCATGTTTTAAGATATTTATTTTATCTTTTAAATCAAATTCCATTTTCTTGTATTCAGAGACTGTCTTCTCAGTTTGAGTGAGAGCTAATTGATAGTTAGACAGTTTGCATCTCTCAGTGCTCACATCATCTAATAACCTTAACACCTCTTTGTTAAGTTTCTCAGTATTTAACCTACAGCCCTTACTACAAAAAGCATCATCGTATACGTCATTATCTGATGAAGAGGAGGAGTGTGCCATGAGAGCATATTGAACATGCTCTTCTTCTTCAATTTCAGCAACCAAAGCTTTATCCTCTTCTACATCTTTAGCCAAATAGCTCCAATCCTATCCCATACCATCAATTCCTTGAACTGCAACCATGGCCTTAGGATCCTGAGCCTTAACAATTTGGCTTGAGGATTTACCAGCATCAGATCTTCTAGGAGATCTGCATTCCCTCATAAAGTGCCCCATACGATGACAGTTGTAGCATTCAACTTTGGATTTATCAAATCCAGCTGTGTCCTTTGCATTGAATGTCATTTTCTTCTTAAACCTTCTATTCCACCTGTTTGCTCTTATACTAGCAAGAGCCATATTCCAATTGATATCCATTTCTTCCAAGTGCTCATCATTTATCTGCTCAAGGTCCTCATATGTAATCACTGAACCATTGGGCAAAGAAGGAATATAAGCACATACAGTATCCAGATCCAAGCCAGCAGGTTTAACTCTTGGTGAGTCACTTTTGTATGTGTCTGTGACACCCTAGAATCGAGGTCATTAACGATACCCTAAATTACGCTAATTTTTGAAATTTTTAATAAATTTTAATTTCTATATTTATAAGTATTTTGGTTAAAGCCGATGTTCGAGGTTATAATTTTTACGTTTGACGATTTAAGAAGGACGATGACGATTACGGTCTCGAGGGATGCCCAATTTTATATAAATATTGACGATTTATCGATAATGTAATTTTTCGAGACTTTTATTTACGGTTCGTGTTAAGTTGAGTCGGGTGAGTTTTATAGCCTTCCGAGTACATTTAAAGTATCCCAAAAATATTTTGGAGCGTTCGGGAAGATTTCCGACTCCCGTAAAATTTTCAAAATTGACAAATGAGTCGAACCCGCAAAGTTTTGAGGACGTTTTCAACTTAAGGCCAAAAGAAACCAAATATTGCAAATAGGTCCCTCCCAATCCACCAAAAAGGCCCAAAATCACACAAACACAAACACATAGAAAATTTTCACCAAAAATAAACAACTCTCTCTCTCTTTGCTCTCCATAGCCGACGGACACCCCCAACCCACCAAGAAATCCATCAAAAACTTTTTTTCACTTGATTTTCATAAAAATTAAGGTTAGACCACATCTAATTTGGGCATTCCCTACATTTCCATGTGCTTAAATCCCACATGCACTACCAAAAATTTTCCAAAAATTTTCATGATGATCCAAATTCGTTTTTGAGGCTAATTATTGTAATGCATGTTTAATTTATGTGTTATGGATGCATAAACACCAAGAAAACCCACCAAAATCAATTTGGTTGTGGTGATTGGGGCACCCAAACCCCACGGCACAAGGGGTGTTTGGGGAGCCATGGTGGTTGTTGAAATTTTGAGCTTATCCTAGTGTTTGGTTATGTGTTTAGTGATGATTTAAGTAGGTTTAGGTGATTGCATGTTTGAATTCTTTGATTTTTGATTTTGAGATTGGTTGATCAATAGGGGTAGGACTGAAATTTGGTGTTTGGATATGTTTAGGAGGCTTAGGATGATGCCTAGTGGTGGTTAGAAGGTTTGGAATCGAGTCTAAGCGTGATTTTGGAGTAGCCAAATTTAGGCAGAAACTTTGGGTCCATTTCATAAAAATGATTTTTCTTCCAGGTCTTGAAAACTAAATGTAATTATAGAGGGTCTTTTTATCTTTAATTTGGTATAAGGTAGAGCCCGTGACTCAAAACGAGCTAAAAGTTATGAGGTTTTAAAGATCGAGTACCGGGAGACGAGGACTTTCATAATCCGAATTTATGTAAAGTTTTAGTCAAATCCCGAGGGTCACAAGTATGAATTGGTAAATGGTCAAGGGTCAAAATTTGGTCCCAAACCTGTATAAATGAGTCTATATGTTGACTTAGGTGTCAAAGAAGTCAAAGGTACTTTTCATATAGGTCAAAGAGGTCAAAATTGGTCGAAGTGCAATTTCAGCCCGTAAAATGTAGTCGTAGAAAAGCGTCGAGTAACGGGTCGTAAAAGTAAAAACTTTTATTGGGCTTAAAAACATGTCATCTACAGGTCTTATAGGATTTTTGAGAATTTTTTCAAATTTTATAAGTGTGGTTAAACATGGTAAAACAGCCCGTACTTTAGTCAAGTACCGGCGAGAATGAGTAAAAATGGACAACGTAGGTAATGAGAACGAATGGTATAAAATGAGTGATACTTGTTATTTTGTTTTTGGCGTGAGTTATACTTGTCCTAAGTGACTAGTATATATGTATTTTATACAGTACCGTAAGTATTTAAAATGAGATTACTCATTACGCGTTATTTGTGATAGGTGTTGATTTAACCGGGCATCCGTTTCGTCGTCAGTGATCATCCCTCGGACTACCGACTACTTAATATCTAAGGTGTGAATTTATAGCCTCGCTTATATTTATTTCAAATTGTTTTACCCGCGAGGGAAATGCATGCTAGTTTTTAAAAGGAACGTATATCATGAATGATTGTTAGACCCGAAAGTTGCCTTAGAAATTGTGTTGAGTACCAAAGTTGCAAAAGTCCCTAAAATCATGAACTATTAACTATTGTCCTGCCCTCGAGTAGGGGGAAATAGCCGCTTATGCAATTTGTAGTACTACGGGGTTAACGACCCAATGCTAGCCGAGAAGCTGTACTTTTAGTAAGTTCTGCGGTAGATTATTTTGTATGAGAAATAAGGTATAATTGCAACTGATGCCTTTAGAAGGGGCACTGGTTTCATCTGAATCACGCCGGTATTTATTACGCGGGTGATTGAGTTAACGGATTAGTGTCATGAGCTTAAACACAATTGTCAGTATCCTGATTATAGTTTGTTTGATCGACAAGACTATAAATGATCACGAATGGTTTTTATTATATATACGTTCAAATGGATTGTAAAACCTATAAATTCCACTCAACGTTTTCGTTGACCAAAATTTTGGCATGTGTTTCAGGTAACCGCTGAAGTGTAGAATGGAGCATGCTTGGGATGGATGTTGTGTGTATGGCTTGGAGTCCGCTTGTTTTTCCTCCTTTTTCTACTTAAACAATTTTAAGTTTAATGTCATGTTGTTGTAAACTGAAATTTCTGGGTTGAGATTCATGGGGACCGAAAACGCTAAACTCTGTTGTACCAAATTGGGGTTGGAAAAACCGTGGACATGTATCATCTGACAATTTTAAATTCAAGTTTTAAGTTGACGTCTTTTTAGCGTCGTTTGATATACCTTGTGTGCAATGAATACTGTGTAGCACCCATTGTTGTAGTTCCGCTGCGCATAGCAATTGTGGGGGTGTTACAGATTGGTAATCAGAGCCACGAGTTATAGAGAACTAGGTCGTTTTTGAAAATCCTAAACTATAACTTTTGGTGTCGTAAGAAAAGGGTCCAAGCACACACAACTATCCTGCATGGCTCCGGTAAGATTTATTGTTGTATTTATGGCATTTGACGTATACTTTTGAGTGAAGTATATATGTGGGTAATTATTACGTAAGTATGGAATTATTATATGTAGACGTTGAATTTTACGTGAAATATCCGACATCGTAATTTTTGTATTAATCATGCATGAGCATCATATTATTACATTTCGGGCATATGTACCACCTTTGCATTGCATTGCATGCATGTATTTATAATTATTGTATAATTACTTATGTACCCTCCGAAATTCGCTGTTATTGCAGGAATGGCCGAGGTACCGCCTAATGATAACGGAAACGATTACGTCGTAGGTCACGAAGGGGGACCGTTTCCTCCGAACCCGCCGGACAATAATAATGGATGGATCGCTCCAGAAGACGAAATAGGGCCGGAAAATGACAATGACGAAAGTGAGGTGGATAATTTCAGCATGAGTAGTGACGAGAGTGAGGATTCCGAAGAAGAGCCCGAGGAGCTAATGGATGATGGCATTCCCGAGGATGCCGTAGGCCAGACCGAACCTGATTTGTTTCAATCCCCGAATTCGCCGAAGGGTTATGAGGTACCACCGACCGGTCGTTATGAGCAGCAACCCTTTAATCGCCCGATGGACAATTGTAAGGATTATTTGAGAACAGTGCCAGGATTTGTTCGAGTAAGTAATGGGAGCGGTGGAGAGTCCAGCAAATCATCCAAGTCGCCATCGATTCATGAGAATATTGCAAGGGTCTACTTTCCGAGACCGAGACACTACTGGGATCCCGCAGGTCGGTTGGGGAGGATGGAAAGGTTGATGTATGAGCGGTTTGTAGTTGAGACTAGGGTAATTAAGAAGTTTGATAAGACTGAAAGGGAACACCAAAGACTGTTGGAAAGGACGGCAAGAGTTGAGTATGATGGGAATGTGAACAAAAGTGACATCAACAGTTTAAGATCAATGGTTGCAAATTTAAGTGCTAGTCTTGATCGTGTTAGGGAGGATCAAATGAGGTTGTCGAGGATGCAGAGTTGGGAGCATCGTGTGAGAGATTCATTGCCCCCGGATTGGAGATTCGTGGACGATTTGGAGATGGAGGCGAACGACTTCATGATTCAGCCGCCTACTGGAGGTGCTTGTATTACGGTGGGAAGTCAGGTAGCGATTGAGTGTGGATCCACATCAGGGACGAAAAAGGAAACGGAATGTGGGCCGGATGAGAAAGGAAAAAGAAAAATGGATGATGTGGATGAGGACGTTAGTGATGAGGAAACCGAGGAAGACGACGACGAGCCGCCATCCAAGAGGCCGTGTGGATCACCACATGCCTAGTTACTTGTTTTGTATTTTCTTTGATCATTGTAATAGAACTATTTTAGACCTTTGTATGATGGTATTATGACGAGAAACTCAAGTACTTGAAGTTTTATGGTGAACGATTGTAGTGGCAATACTTGTCACGATTTTGGTTAATTATCAATACAATCTATGTTACCTCTCATGATCTGTGATATGTCTTAAATTTGATCTTTTGTGGTGTGAATTGATGAATATTAGTAACTCCGTAGTGATGTGTCGTTGTATGTATATTATGTCTGGGAAACTTGATATGTATACTTACATTGTTTTTCTATTTTCCTTGTCTTGCAGAAAGAGATATTCGATAACACCATGCCTCCAAAGTTGACCGCCGATCGTGTTAACACCATGATTCAGGAAGCTATAGCAAATGCGTTGGAAGCGGACCGAGCCGGGAGAAATCAGGACCAGGGAAGGAACGCGGGGAGACAGCAAGCCCCGAGGGTGTGTACCTATTCTAGTTTTATGAAGTGCGGTCCCACGCAGTTCCGTGGAACGGGTGGAGCTTTAGAACTTAGACGATGGTTGGAAAAGGTTGAAAGTACGTTTGAAATCAGTGGTTGTGCAGAAGCGGATAAAGTGAAGTTTGCAGCGGCTACGTTTCTTGATGATGCGTTAAGTTGGTGGAATACTCAGGTAGCTACGGTTGGATTGGCTGTAGCGAATGCAAGGACGTGGAATGCGACAAAAGCCTTGTTGACTAAGAAGTTTTGCCCAGAAGAGGAATTGGGACAATTGGAGGATGAATTGAGGCACTTGACCTTGAAGAACAACGATATAGCTGCTTACACCAGGAGATTCAATGAATTAAGCCTTTTGTGTCCAGATATTTTTGCCAATGATGCCAAGAAGATGAAGCAGTATATTAAGGGTTTATCCAGCAATATCAAAGGTGAAACAACTTCGTCAAAACCTGGAACGTTTGATGAAGCGGTTCAAATGGCTCACGCTTTGATGGACGTCAAGCTTCAGGACAAGCAGAACTACATTGCTGAAGGCAACAAGAGGAAATGGGAAGCGGCACAAAGTAATCAATCCCAAGGCCAGAACCGAGGTGGAAATCGAAACAACCATGGGCCGAACCGTAATCAGCAGTTTAATCAGAGAAGGAATGAAGGGATGAGGGCAGTGACGAACCCTAGAGGTGTGAAAGTGAATCCCCATTGTGGTAAGTGCAATTTGTACCATGTTGGAAATTGCCCGCCTGCATGCGGCAAGTGTGGGAAAGCAGGTCATAGGACATCTGGTTGTCGAACGGGAGGAGTAGCCACTGGGGCTAATGCTATCAGGATGAGGGGATGTTATGGTTGTGGAGAAAGGGGTCATGTGCAAGCGAATTGCCCGAAGGCAGGAAACAGGCGGGGAGGTAATAATGCGGCTGCTGTGTATCAAGTGGGAACGACTGATAAACCACAGGGTCCCAATGTGGTTACCGGTACGTTTTTGCTAGACGCTTGTTATGCTAGTGTTTTGTTTGATTCTGGCTCCGACAAGAGTTTTGTAGATGTTAGATTTAGTCGTCATATTGATAGAGAACCGGTGTTGTTAGCGACTAGATATAACGTTGAGTTAGCCGATGGAAAAATTGTTAGTACGAATTCTATACTGAAAGGGTGTACCTTGAAGTTAGGAAATTACGCTTTTAAAATCGACTTGATGCCTATAGAGCTAGGATCGTTTGACGTGATTGTGGGAATGGATTGGCTAATGGCGCACAGTGCTATGATCGTCTGTGGCGAGAGATTGGTTCAGATTCCGTTGAGGAATAAGGTTTTAACGGTGAAGGGAGACGAATGCACTTCTCGTTTGAAGGTGATTTCGTGTTGGAAAATGATGAAGTACGTAGAGAGCGGATGCGATGTGTTTTTGGCACAAGTTTCGAGTGATGGTGATTTAGAGGCGAGGATCGAAGAGGTACCAGTTATTTGCGAGTATCCGGAAGTTTTTCCAGACGAGTTGCCAGGTTTACCGCCTACCCGTGAGGTCGAGTTTCGAATTGATTTAGTGCCAGGAGCTGCGCCGGTTGCACGTGCACCTTATCGTTTAGCACCATCTGAGTTAAAGGAGTTATCAGACCAACTGAAGGAGTTGATGGACAAAGGATTTATTAGGCCGAGCTCATCACCTTGGGGAGCGCCAGTGTTGTTCGTAAAGAAGAAAGATGGTTCATTTCGGATGTGTATAGACTATAGGGAACTCAATAAGCTGACGGTTAAGAATCGGTACCCATTGCCGAGGATTGATGATTTGTTCGATCAATTGCAAGGTTCCAGTGTATACTCAAAGATCGATTTAAGATCAGGGTATCATCAACTGCGTGTAAGAGAGGAGGATATTCCTGTAACTGCCTTTCGTACGCGGTATGGACACTTTGAATTTCGAGTGATGCCGTTTGGGTTGACGAACGCGCCTGCTGTATTCATGGACCTTATGAATCGCGTATGCAAGCCGTATCTAGATAAGTTTGCTATTGTTTTCATCGACGATATACTTATTTACTCTAAAAGTAAGGAGGAGCACGAGAAGCACCTAAGAAAGATTTTGGAGTTGTTAAGGAAGGAGAAGCTGTATGCAAAATTCTCTAAGTGTGAGTTTTGGTTGGAATCAGTGCAGTTTCTAGGTCATGTGATTGATAGTGAGGGAGTTCGTGTAGATCCTGCTAAGATCGAAGCGATCAGGGAATGGTCAGCACCGACGACGCCGAATGAAGTTCGACAATTTCTTGGTTTAGCGGGGTATTATCGAAGGTTTATTGAAGGATTTTCGTTGATTGCAAAACCATTGACGAGGCTTACTGAAAAGAATAGGGTGTATGAATGGGGAAATGAGGAAGAACTTGCTTTCAAAACGCTTAAGGATAAGTTATGTTCCGCACCGATATTGTCATTGCCTGAAGGAACCGAAGACTTCGTAGTGTATTGCGATGCGTCTCGTAAGGGTTATGGAGCAGTATTAATGCAACGTGAAAAGGTGATAGCTTACGCGTCGAGGCAACTAAGGAAGAATGAGGAGAACTACACGACGCACGATTTGGAATTAGGAGCTGTAGTTTTTGCGTTAAAGTTGTGGAGACACTATCTGTATGGGACAAAGTGTGTTGTATTCACTGACCACAAGAGTTTGCAGCACATTTTAGATCAAAAGGAGTTGAATATGCGACAGAGACGATGGGTTGAACTACTGAGTGATTATGATTGCGAAATTCTCTACCACCCTGGCAAGGCGAATGTTGTAGCGGATGCACTAAGTAGGAAGGAACGGGAGAAACCTTTGAGGGTTAGAGCTTTAGTAATGACTGAGAGCGTTGACTTAACCGAAACTATACTGAAGGCTCAGGAGAGAGGACTAATGAAAGGGAATGTTGAAGCCGAGAACTTGGGACGAATGTTGAAACCTCTTTTCGTGATTAGGTCAGACGGACTGAGATATTTTGAGAATCGGATTTGGTTACCATTGTGTTCATCTGAGGAAGGAAAGCCTGGAGTTCGAGAATTGGTTATGAATGAGTCGCATAAGTCGAAGTATTCGATACATCCTGGATCGGACAAAATGTACCACGACCTGAAGAAAGTCTATTGGTGGCCGAATATGAAGGCAGATATTGCTCGTTACGTTAGTAAGT
Source organism: Glebionis coronaria (assembly GCA_025667525.1). Classification (NCBI taxonomy): domain Eukaryota; kingdom Viridiplantae; phylum Streptophyta; class Magnoliopsida; order Asterales; family Asteraceae; genus Glebionis; species Glebionis coronaria. Next base: position 604,566,499 of record CM046875.1, on the reverse strand, counting down.
GTTTGACTTGCGCAAAGGTTCAGGCAGAACATAAGAAACCATCTGGATTGTTGGTACAACCAGAGATCCCAGAATGGAAATGGGAGAAAATCGCAATGGATTTCGTGACGGGTTTACCTAAGACTCCTAGTGGATGCGATATGATATGGGTAATTGTGGATAGGTTGACGAAATCTGCTCATTTCTTACCTATGAAGAAGACGGATAGCATGGAAAAACTCGCCAGCGTGTACGTGAAGGAGATCGTCTGTAGACATGGAGTGCCGTTATCGATCATTTCGGATCGCGACAGTAGATTTACGTCGGAATTTTGGAAATCGCTTCAACGTGCGATGGGCACTGAACTGAGTTTAAGCACAGCTTATCACCCGGAAACTGACGGCCAGAGTGAACAAACTATTCAAACGATGGAGGACATGCTCCGAGCATGCGTGATTGATTTTGGAGGAAGTTGGGAACGCCACTTGCCTCTGGTGGAATTTTCGTACAATAATAGTTATCATGCGAGTATCAAGGCAGCACCGTTCGAAGCATTGTATGGAAGGAAGTGTAGATCGCCTGTGTGTTGGAGTGAAGTAGGGGAAAGTCAATTGACTGGACCCGAAATGGTTTTAGAAACGACAGAGAAGATTGTGCAAATCAAGAACCGACTACTTGCTGCGAGAAGCCGACAGAAGAGTTATGCCGATAACCGAAGGAAACCGTTGGAGTTTGAAATTGGAGATATGGTTATGCTCAAGGTATCGCCGTGGAAGGGTGTAATTCGTTTTGGGAAGAAAGGAAAGTTGAGTCCAAGGTATATTGGACCGTTTAAGATCGTTGAACGAATTGGACCAGTAGCGTACAAGTTAGAATTGCCGACCGAGCTTAGTGCTATTCATGACACGTTTCACGTATCGAACCTGAAGAAGAGTTTGGCGGACAAGGAATTGGTGATTCCTTTGGACGAGATTCGACTAGACGACAAAATGCACTTTGTGGAAGAACCTGTGGAAATTATGGAACGGGAGGTCAAGCGGTTGAAGCGTAGTAGGATTCCTATTGTGAAGGTCCGATGGAATTCTAAGCGTGGACCGGAATACACCTGGGAACGTGAGGACTTTTTCAAGGAAAGGTATCCTCATCTGTTCCAGTAGAACGAAATGTGAGTACAAGAAGAGGCGAGCGCCGGGACGTCGCTCTCTTTAAGGAGGGGTGGATGTGACACCCTAGAATCGAGGTCATTAACGATAGCCTAAATTACGCTAATTTTTGAAATTTTTAATAAATTTTAATTTCTATATTTATAAGTATTTTGGTTAAAGCCGATGTTCGAGGTTATAATTTTTACGTTTGACGATTTAAGAAGGACGATGACGATTACGGTCCCGAGGGATGCCCAATTTTATATAAATATTGACGATTTATCGATAATGTAATTTTTCGAGACTTTTATTTACGGTTCGTGTTAAGTTGAGTCGGGTGAGTTTTATAGCCTTCCGAGTACATTTAAAGTATCCCAAAAATATTTTGGAGCGTTCGGGAAGATTTCCGACTCCCGTAAAATTTTCAAAATTGACAAATGAGTCGAACCCGCAAAGTTTTGAGGACGTTTTCAACTTAAGGCCAAAAGAAACCAAATATTGCAAATAGGTCCCTCCCAATCCACCAAAAAGGCCCAAAATCACACAAACACAAACACATAGAAAATTTTCACCAAAAATAAACAACTCTCTCTCTCTTTGCTCTCCATAGCCGACGGACACCCCCAACCCACCTAGAAATCCATCAAAAACTTTTTTTCACTTGATTTTCATAAAAATTAAGGTTAGACCACATCTAATTTGGTCATTCCCTACATTTCCATGTGCTTAAATCCCACATGCACTACCAAAAATTTTCCAAAAATTTTCATGATGATCCAAATTCGTTTTTGAGGCTAATTATTGTAATGCATGTTTAATTTATGTGTTATGGATGCATAAACACCAAGAAAACCCACCAAAATCAATTTGGTTGTGGTGATTGGGGCACCCAAACCCCACGGCACAAGGGGTGTTTGGGGAGCCATGGTGGTTGTTGAAATTTTGAGCTTATCCTAGTGTTTGGTTATGTGTTTAGTGATGATTTAAGTAGGTTTAGGTGATTGCATGTTTGAATTCTTTGATTTTTGATTTTGAGATTGGTTGATCAATAGGGGTAGGACTGAAATTTGGTGTTTGGATATGTTTAGGAGGCTTAGGATGATGCCTAGTGGTGGTTAGAAGGTTTGGAATCGAGTCTAAGCGTGATTTTGGAGTAGCCAAATTTAGGCAGAAACTTTGGGTCCATTTCATAAAAATGATTTTTCTTCCAGGTCTTGAAAACTAAATGTAGTTATAGAGGGTCTTTTTATCTTTAATTTGGTATAAGGTAGAGCCCGTGACTCAAAACGAGCTAAAAGTTATGAGGTTTTAAAGATCGAGTACCGGGAGACGAGGACTTTCATAATCCGAATTTATGTAAAGTTTTAGTCAAATCCCGAGGGTCACAAGTATGAATTGGTAAATGGTCAAGGGTCAAAATTTGGTCCCAAACCTGTATAAATGAGTCTATATGTTGACTTAGGTGTCAAAGAAGTCAAAGGTACTTTTCATATAGGTCAAAGAGGTCAAAATTGGTCGAAGTGCAATTTCAGCCCGTAAAATGTAGTCGTAGAAAAGCGTCGAGTAACGGGTCGTAAAAGTAAAAACTTTTATTGGGCTTAAAAACATGTCATCTACAGGTCTTATAGGATTTTTGAGAATTTTGTCAAATTTTATAAGTGTGGTTAAACATGGTAAAACAGCCCGTACTTTAGTCAAGTACCGGCGAGAATGAGTAAAAATGGACAACGTAGGTAATGAGAACGAATGGTATAAAATGAGTGATACTTGTTATTTTGTTTTTGGCGTGAGTTATACTTGTCCTAAGTGACTAGTATATATGTATTTTATACAGTACCGTAAGTATTTAAAATGAGATTACTCATTACGCGTTATTTGTGATAGGTGTTGATTTAACCGGGCATCCGTTTCGTCGTCAGTGATCATCCCTCGGACTACCGACTACTTAATATCTAAGGTGTGAATTTATAGCCTCGCTTATATTTATTTCAAATTGTTTTACCCGCGAGGGAAATGCATGCTAGTTTTTAAAAGGAACGTATATCATGAATGATTGTTAGACCCGAAAGTTGCCTTAGAAATTGTGTTGAGTACCAAAGTTGCAAAAGTCCCTAAAATCATGAACTATTAACTATTGTCCTGCCCTCGAGTAGGGGGAAATAGCCGCTTATGCAATTTGTAGTACTACGGGGTTAACGACCCAATGCTAGCCGAGAAGCTGTACTTTTAGTAAGTTCTGCGGTAGATTATTTTGTATGAGAAATAAGGTATAATTGCAACTGATGCCTTTAGAAGGGGCACTGGTTTCATCTGAATCACGCCGGTATTTATTACGCGGGTGATTGAGTTAACGGATTAGTGTCATGAGCTTAAACACAATTGTCAGTATCCTGATTATAGTTTGTTTGATCGACAAGACTATAAATGATCACGAATGGTTTTTATTATATATACGTTCAAATGGATTGTAAAACCTATAAATTCCACTCAACGTTTTCGTTGACCAAAATTTTGGCATGTGTTTCAGGTAACCGCTGAAGTGTAGAATGGAGCATGCTTGGGATGGATGTTGTGTGTATGGCTTGGAGTCCGCTTGTTTTTCCTCCTTTTTCTACTTAAACAATTTTAAGTTTAATGTCATGTTGTTGTAAACTGAAATTTCTGGGTTGAGATTCATGGGGACCGAAAACGCTAAACTCTGTTGTACCAAATTGGGGTTGGAAAAACCGTGGACATGTATCATCTGACAATTTTAAATTCAAGTTTTAAGTTGACGTCTTTTTAGCGTCGTTTGATATACCTTGTGTGCAATGAATACTGTGTAGCACCCATTGTTGTAGTTCCGCTGCGCATAGCAATTGTGGGGGTGTTACAGTGTCAGCGTCTGAAAAGGAGACGTTGACAGGACATGTTCCAGCGTTGACACATGATGATCCAGTAACTGGATGCATGTAAGAGTCCTTCTATTCAAATTGGCCTTCACTATGTGAGAAGAAAGCCATATTGCTATTAGTAGCCTTACTTCCATGCTCTAGAAGGGTTTCATTCTCCAACAGCCTTAGTTTGTTGTAGATATCATCAAAAGTAGAACTTTTGTGAGTGTTGTTGGCAAGTATAGATCTTGCCTCAATCTTCCATGCTTCACCAAGACTTTTAAGAAAAGTAGCATTAATGTCAACATCACCAAGTTGTGTCCCCATAAAGGACAACTTGCTTGTAATATCAAGCAATGTGCTTCTCACACTGCTAAGCTTCTCATTGGGTTGAGCTTTGAAAACAGCATAATCATGCATGAGTTGTTTCTTCTTCTCTTCCATAGTATCTTCATTGCCACCATATGCAACTTCAAGAGCTTTCCAAAGGTCTTTAGCAGAATCATAACCTCTGTATTTATGCTGGTTTTCTTGTCCCAAAGAGACTTTCAGAATATTTAGGGTTTTCATATCAACCCTTCTCTTTGCTATATCTTCAGCACACACAGCTCTACCATCACCAGGTTTTTCTTTCTTATCTGTTTCTGGACATCCAGCAACAGCAGTTTTTGTAGCAATAGCAGCAGCAACCTTTTCTATTGTATGTGTTCCCATATTCAATGATCTCCCAGAGAGTGTAGTCATAGATCCCCAGATATTGCTCAAAGTTGAATTTCCACAATTCAAAGTTGGTTGCATCAAGAATGGGAATCTTGATGTTTGGCAAAGGTTGGGAGGAAGCGGTTATTTCTGGATTTGACATGATGTTGTTTAAGGTTTTGAGAAAATTAGGGTTTTGGTGTTTTTAGGGTTCTTGTGTTCTTTAAGATCAAAAGTTCCTCAACAAGCTCTGATACCACTTGTTGATCCCAAACTTAGATCGATTTAGCTTTGTGTATACGAGATTAGATCAAGTAATACACTTAGAGAAACCTTTGTATATGTATATGACAATCTAAGTGTTATGCGGAATTAACATTTAAACAAGAACACATAAGATGTAAACAAACTTTCACTTTGATTAATGATATCAAACTTGCTTACAATGAAAGTAGTTTACGTATGAAAACTTATATTGAACATTAACCTAAAGGTCTTCTTTTATAGACATAAGAAGCCTTGTACAATAATCTACGTATCAACTATTCTAGGTAAAGATAAATATAGAAAATACATTGTTGTTCCTATCTTTACTAGAAGTAATCTAGAATACAATAAACGCGTAGAGTATATCTTTCCATCAGTGCTTGTCTTCAATGTATCAACGCTTGACTTTGTCTTGTCAACGCTTGAGCTGTCAGCGTTTGTATTAATCCTGTCAACGCTTGTTTTACTCTTGTCAGCGCTCAAGTAGACTTGCTATAATTTATTCCCAACAATAGTAGATCAAGGGTATAGGATTTGACCAAATCCGTCCTTTTCCCTTCTTTTTATTTTAATTTCTCTTCTCATTTGATCCTAACTTTATAATAAAAGAAATACTAGATCCACATGATCTTTACAAACAAACTCCCACACAATGATGTGGCAAATGAGATGGACCAATGATATTCTATCATGTTTTATCTTTCCTATTTTCATGATCTATAGATTGATTGCCACATATGTGTGTGGATTTTTTGTACAAATTATATGGATGTAGCATTCCTCTTATAATAAACCGTGTAAAACACTAATTATTATATTTAAATGTGTAATTTAATAAAACATACTTATATATTTTAAGTATGATTTAATAAATAATCTAATTTTTTTAATAAGTTTTCTATATTTTCTATAAAAAAACTACAAATTATAAGATGATGGTATAAATTGGTTTTAATAAAACCTATTTAGCTTTAGCACGTTGAACCTTTAGTGCAGTTTTGTAAAAAGCCCGGTCCAATTCTCCTTTTGGGTATCCTTATATCCGGTCCTTGCTTTTGCTCTGTGTTATTTATTAACACACTTGTGTGTGTTTAATAAAATACTCTCTTCTCTCTCTATGTCTTGTTTCCTCCGCCCCTTTGTTCCTCCTTTTCTCTCTGTGACCAAGATGATCTTGTCAATCTGGTATTCTGATGATTATTTGCGAATCAAGGATGGATTTATAATCCTACTTTGATCTTCCAAACGTTCTTAATTCTGAACCGCTTGATTCTCTGATTTTTTCTTACAAAAAATTAGGGTTTCGCAAGAAAATTGGGGATCTGGTCTATTATTGGGATATGTTGAACCGTGATGATTCTAATTGGGTTTTCGAATCCTTAATTGTGGATTTGACAAAGATTTACCCAATTTTTGAGATGATGTTTTATCTGAATCTGGTAAGTTTTTCTGTCTATGTTTCGAATCCGGTTCGAAAATCAACCCGTGACTAATCTCTGATTATATCTTTGATTAGTACAAAAATTTTCGTGGGTTTGGTTCTTGGATTCGAACAGAAAAAAAGTGGTATATGATGATTTGGTTTTGTAACCAAAAGCTCTGATGCCAATGTTGGGAATTGAATATGTGTTTGGATCGTTTAATCTAAATCAAGATATACAGAAATATAAATTATATTAATAATAATAAATCTGTTATCATCTCTGTTTGTATAAATTAGTGTCTTCTTTAAATAAAAATCTAAATGGTGTGATGAATTGACATGTCGATTCGTTGTGAACCGTTGTAACGCTTCGAAGTGTTTAACTGCCATAACCGTTCCTAAATAACCCTCTAATAACTGTCTAATAACTGTCTGAATTAAGGATTTAGGATTAACCCATTGGCTAAGTGTAATCGGCCCAACAATAGATATAGGTTTTTCATAGATGAAAATGATCAGTACTTTATAACATAAAACCAGAAACTCTTACCTCAGGCCTACGAGTATGGTGAATTCATGAATTTTAGTATTTTACACATAAATTGTTGCGCCTATGAGAGTATAAAGCCACTCTATCTACAACAACCATTTCCCCTCATGCACCTTTGTATGTTTGCTTGCTCGTTCTGTATTTATTGGATGCAATAACAAAATGAGCTTTTACTATCACAAAGACGTAAACAAGGATGTTTAGTATATTATAATGACCAACTCACATCTGTGATGGGGACATCTTGGTGTTTGGATCTATAGGGCACTCTTTCTGGAGATAAACATCTTGATGTTTTATAATTTCACCAGGAGAAGCAAGTCCGTCTTTATCCAAAATCTGCACAGTACGGTATTTTCATGAATTTGATATTTTACAAGTAAATAAATAAATAAGCAATAAATCAGCTCATGTTCAATCACGTCAAAAATTCAGGTAACATGCTTGATGCAAGAGAAAATAACAATTAGCACGGATCACCTAATTCACATAATTAAACTATGCTCATGAATGCAAAAGTTGTTAAACCCACCTGGATCTTCTCATCGTCTTACTAGGATTTATTAGGTGTAGAAAACTAGTCATATGAACCTTCATATTTCTGTTACACAGCTGGTATCCTGGTTATAACCACGCATAAGATAAATTACATTTAGTAGCTGAAACTAACAGAAAATGGACTAACTGAACAATTTAAAAGTGATAATTACTTTTTCACTACAATACAACGGCCAAGCCACGATCCGAAGATGATTTTTATTCATGACGATGGCATCCTCAATATCGTAACCGCTATAACTCATAACTGCAACAATTGCATTTTGCCCAGCTCCAATCTTATCATACCCCACCTATAAACAATGAAACTTTATCAAATAAAAAAGCTGTGGAAGCTGGAAGCAAACTGATGAATAAATATAGTACGAGTTAGAATACATACCAGCTCAATTGTTCTTTTTGTCAATAGTGACCGTTGAGGATAAGACAATAGGTAGATCAATGTATCCATCCGAGTTAGCTACACTTACTAGATATGAGTGACCAAGTATAAATATAATAACCCCGTGCATGATGCACTTAATTACACCTCAAAAAAATCTTAGAAATAATTAATCAACATAGAAACTAACAAAAATACAAATTACATGCTTTGGTCGGAAGCAAACTAAATTAATGTTAGAACGTAAACTTGATTTAGTCCAATAAAGGTTGGAATATACATAAAAGCCCGAGCCCAAGCTGAGGAAGCTTCTAGAATTCCGTAGAATGGTCATAGAAAATATCTCTATGAAATATCTAGAATAGTACTAGAAATATCTAGTGGGAATTATCTAGAATGAGATACTTAGATAATGATGATGATGTATTGAGAATAATCTAGATGGTAGTAGAATATCTATAGAAATATCGTGTCTCTAGAACATTCCATGGACAAGTATAAATAGGTGTTGTATGTAAGCATTTGCAACTCGAACTAACAAGTACCAAGAAAAGTTTAAAAAAGAAACTTACTTTCCACAAAAGCTTATCTCTTCCTTTATTATTAGCCTAAAAGGACCCGTGTGTTTCCCAGCAAACTGGTATCAGAGCTGCGCTGAAGATCAAGATTTCGAGTTCAATGAACTTGTTCCAATTTCCTCGTCTCACCAAAGATACCTATGGTAGTTGGTGTATTCGAATGAAGGCGTTACTTGGCTCACATGATGTGTGGGAGATAGTCGAGAAAGGGATTGAGAAGGTTGAAGATGAAAACTCGTTGAGTGCTGCCCAAACGATAGATCTACAGAAGGCGAGAAAGAAGGATCAAAGTGCTCTTACTCTCATCTATCAATGTATTGATGATGCAATGTTCGAGAAAGTTGCAAATGCAACTACTTCTAAGGAAGCGTGGGAGATCCTTCAAAATGTTTTTATAGGAATCGATAAAGTAAAGAAGGTACGTCTTCAAACTCTTAGAGGAGAGTTCGAAAAAAATACAAATGGAGGAATCCAAAACCATTTCGGATTATTTCACTCGTTTCTTGACCATTTCAAATGAAATGAAGAGAAATGGTGAAAGCTTGACTGACACAAGGGTCATAGAAAAGATTCTCCGCTCTTTTCCACCAAGCTTTGATTACATTGTTGTGGCCATAGAGGAGTTAAAAGACATCGACTCTATGACCGTCGATCAACTCATGGGATCTTTACAAGCCCATGAAGAGAAGTTGAAGAAAAGAAGGGGAAAGAACCCTTAGAGCAAGCTCTATACTCAAAGGTCTTTTTCATAGAAAGAGAAAAGAGCTTTTTACATGGACGCGAGCAAGGACGAGGACACGTTACTTTTTGAGGTCGTGGTGGTTTCCAAGGTCGAGGACGAGGACGAGGAAGACAAGATTTTAATAAAGAATAAGAGAACCAATGGTATCCTAGTAGGAGATGTCGTGGAAGAGGCTACCAATCATAAAGAGGATGTAATTCTCAAATACAATGTTATAACTGTCGAAAATTTGGTCATTATGCTAGCGAGTGTACTAGCTCGAGACAAGTGGAAGAAAAGGCCAATCTTGTGGAGGTAGATGACGAAGATGAAATTACTTTGCTAATGGCGAGACATGGTGAACAAGAAAGGACAGAGCCATGGCATATAGATTCCGCTGCCAGTAACCATATGACGGGTGAAGAAGACTTGTTCGTAGAGATGCAGCAAAGTAAAGGCAATGTCACCTTCAGAGATGAATCAAAGGCACCTGTTAAAGGAAAAGTTAAAATACTTATCCGAGCTAAAAATGGAAGTCGCCAATATATTTCGGATGTATACAATGTGCCCAACCTTAAAAGTAACATTTTAAGTGTGGGACAACTATTGGAGAAAGACTACGATATTCATTTCAAAGATCGTAGTGCCACGATAAGAAATCCTTAAGGAAAGCTCATAGCAAAAGTGCCTATGACTAAAAACCGAATGTTCATCTTAAACATTCAACATGATGAAGCTAAGTGCTTAAAGAGTTGTTTGAAGGATCATTCGTGGCTTTGACACATGAGGTACGGGCACTTAAACTTTGGTGACTTAAAGTTGTTATCTTCTAAGGGAATGGTGAAAGGGTTAGATCAAATTGATCATCCCAATCAAGTGTGTGAAGGATGTCTTCTTGGAAAGCATGCAAGGAGTCCGTTTCCAAAGGAAGCGAGGTCAAGAGCTAAGGAGCCTCTACAACTAATTCACACGGATTTGTATGGACCCATTACTCCACCCTCTCATGGTATGAATCTCTACTTTATGATTTGTTGATGATTATTCTAGAAAGACTTGGGTCTATTTTCTAAAAGAAAAATCCCAAGCCTTTGAAGCTTTTAAGAAATTTAAAGCTATGGTTGAAAAGGAGAAGGTTTTAAAAATTAAATCCATGAGATCGGATAGAGGTGGAGAATTTTTGTCAAAGGAATTTAATAATTTCTGTGAGGATAATGGGATCCGGAGATTTCTAACGGCTCCTTACTCCCCACAACAAAATGGAGTGGTGGAGAGAAAGAATAGAACCATTCTCAACATGGTCCAAATCATGTTGAAAATTAAGAAGTTGCCAAAAGAGTTTTGGGCTGAAGTAGTTGATTGCGCGGTGTATCTATTAAACCGGTGTCCGTCGAAGAGTTTGGACAACAAGACCCCACAAGAAGCATGGAATGGGATGAAGCCTACAGTCTATCGTCTAAGGATATTCGGGAGCATAACGTAGGTTCACGTTCCGAGCCAAAGGCGATTCAAGCTTGATGATAGAAGTGAGAAGCATGTGTTCGTGGGTTATGACAAGTAGTCTAAAGGATACAAGCTCTATAACCCGATCACATGGAAGGTAGTAGTGAGCAGAGATGTGGAGTACGGTGAAAAATGTTCATGGGATTGGAGCATTAAGAAAACTGAAAGGTATGACTTTCTTCCTCTGACTAATGAAGAAGAGACAGGTGAATCAAGAGAAGAAGTTCAGCAACCTGAAAGTCCTGCTCCAAGTCCAACCCAAGGTTCGCCAGCAAGTTCAAGTGAAGGAGAGCCCAAGACAAGAAGTTTGCAGGAGCTTTACGAGGTAACTGATGAGATACCCCTACTTTTTTTATATGGTGATTCTGAACCTTTAGTTTTTGTGGAGGCTATGAAAGGAAAGAAACGCAGACAAGCCATGGACAAGGAGATACAGTCAAAGAAGAATACGCGAGAGTCGAGGAACCTTCTAAAAGGCCAAAAGGCTAGTGAAGTCAAGTGGGTATACAAGGAAAATAGAAACGTCAAAGGCAAAGTGGAGAAGTACAAGGCAAGACATGTGGCTAAAGGCTACAAGAAGAAGCATCAGATTGAGTTAATGAATAATCGAGTCTACCATGATCGAAGTAAGCATATCAATACTCGATATCACTTTATTCGAGAGTGCATCACAAGGAAGGATGGCGGAGTGATACATACGAGGTCCAAAGACCAAGTTGCAGATAGACGTTCAATGAGCAAGATTTCTCAAGGCAAAGGATGATGCTTGGAGTCGGTAAATCAAGTTTAAAAGGGGTGTTAGATCGTAAACTTGATTTAGTCCAATAAAGGTCGAAATATACATAGAAGCCCGAGCCCAAGCTGAGGAAGCTTCTATAATTCCGTAGAATGGTCATAGAAAATATCTCTATGAAATATCTAGAATAGTACTAGAAATATCTAGTGGGAATTATCTAGAATGAGATATTTAGATAATGATGATAATGTATTAAGAATAATTTAGATGGTAATAGAATGTCTATGGAAATATCTTGTCTCTAGAACATTCCATGGACAAGTATAATAGGTGTTGTATGTAAGCATTTGCAACTCGAACTAACAAGTACCAAGAAAAGTTTAAGCAATAAACTTACTTTCCACAAAAGCTTATCTATTCCTTTATTATTAGCCTAAAAGGCCCCGTGTGTTTCCCAACAATTAAAACTTGGGTAATATAGATTCTGATGAAACTATGTTGGGACTATACAAAACCTTACTCATAAGGATTACAATAATAGATAATGAAGCTGATAACCAATGTTTCCACTCCCCAACAAGCCATGCAAACACATAGGAATGAGAGTATATACAGAACACTTACCTCCATGGTTGGGATGACTCCTCTGGCAGCTGGTTTATAATAAGATTGTACTACCTCCATCGACTTTGTGTTCTGTAATTGACTCCCTTCAATTTCCTAGAACATCACAGACAGTAGCGGAGCTAGAAATACTTTTCTAGGAGGGCCTGATGTATATAACGTTATTTTGGGAAGGCCAAAGTAGTAATTTTAGATATTAATTTAATGTATGTGCATGAAAAAAAGTCAACTTTTATACATGGTATATGAAATTGTGGGATGGCCAAGGCCCTCCTTGGTCTCTATGTGGCTCCGCCACTAATCACAGAGTATAGTCCACTCTTAAGTTAGTGTAACAAGTAACTAATGTAACACCAAACATATTGAAGCGCATCATTAGTTAGAGTAACACTCAAACAAACGCACGCACTAGTCAAAGATAAAGTGCCATTGATATACTTTGGGACAAAATAAACCATAAGTAAATGTTTTAGGCACTTAACAAAATCAGAGCCATAAGTACAAACAAAGACAAACACAACAAAAACTTTCGAATATAACCTTTATAAATACAAGTGACATATGCCAACACTAGAACCACATTTCCCTTGTAAAAGAACCATAGAAAATAATTCATGTACGTAGTTATCTATAAACTAAAGCAGATAAACTTAGCAAGATCCCTAAATAACACTAGTAAGTTACAAATAAAAATGAAAAAAAGCATGAATGACCTCTATGCAATCAGGCCTACCATTATCCCTAAAGTTCCAATTAAGCCTCAAAGTAACAAATATGAATACATAGATTGAGCGAACAACCGGGCCAAAAAAGTAAAACAGAATTTTGTTTGTGATTTTAGTGTCATCAAATATTTTAGTTAATCGGTATTTATTAGAGATCAATAAGATTTCATATTTGGCTCGGACACGAGTTAAAAAAAGTGCGACGTGCACACTCGTTGAGCTAACATGTTATCGCCCATGACGAAGATGCAGGGTCAAGGGGGCTGCACCCCCTTGCGGAGTCAAGGGGTAGCGCCCCTTGCGGGGTCAAGGGGCAGAGCCTGTTGCTGGGTCCCGCTTTGATCTCTTAATTTTCCTGTCAAACTCGAACCAACAGGTCTGTTGATGAACAGTTGTAACTATTCATATGTAACTGTTTGCAACTGTCTTTTCATCTGTTCATTATTAACAGATATTGTATCTCACTGAACATACCGAAAAATGTCACAATTTCTCTCTGTTCCTGCTTTGATCTCTTGCGCCCAGAATCAAAGTGTTTCTGCTTGAATTATCTCGATAAGGATTTCGTGTAACCCAAGCACCAATAGGGTCGAAATACTTTATACGGAAAGTAAACTTAACACGATTCAAGTTAGATATCCAGGATTATCACATCGTCGCACATACATCTATTTTCTTACAAAATTAACCCCAAAATTAACACACTCATATCTAGACCTAGGTTTAAATTATAATTCTAGAGGTACAAAACCAAATGTATATGACTCACCATTAGCCGTGGTCGCGGTGGTTTAAGTAATGACTAGATGGTGGATGGAGGAAGATCAATGGCACAGTGTGTGTGATTGAGGTGGGGATGAAGAATGGTTGTGTTTGGTTTTTGTGCACTGACAAAAGTTGAAATTGGATAATCCCTCCACATATAAAGAAAGAACTTTAAACTAATAAACTGTGGAAACCTGTTCAAGATCTTATAGAACTTTCCTCCTCCACATTCCAAGTTTTCCTTTGTGAATTTTGGGGTGTTTTAGTTTTGTCATTAACTTTTTTTGTGTGTTCGTGTTTACATTTTCGTTTTGTATATTCTTCTTCTTATACATATATCGTTGTGGCACTACACATGCTTATTTCCTACATTGACATTATCCTTTCTATTTTTCACAAAAATAAATCCATCTGCATCGGTTTGCTTTTCTTGCACTTTTTCTCGTGTTCTGTCCCTCTTTTGACAACTCTCAAAAGAGTGACCAAAGACATTGCAAATACAAATACAACTCTAGTTTAGTGTATGCATGAAATTAAAGTACAAAGCTTCAAAGATTTTGACAACTTTGAAAAGCTCATGTATCCGATGCATAAAAATCATTCAAAGAATTTACAAAATAGTAAATAGCTTTAGAAAAAGTGGTGCATTGAAAATGCTCTTAGTACTCTATGCTTTCAATGGGATGCTCATTAGCTTAATCCAGAAAGGAAGTGTAACTGGAATACGATCCTGTCTAAGTTGATGCTAGGATCCCACTTTTGAATCACCATTGGTTTATAATTAACAATCCAAGGTCCATTCTCAATAACTGTTTGGAGACCCTCAGCATTGTTAAACTTGAACACTAAGATGCCATTTCCATTGCTAAGAATGTGTTTTAGCCCAAATTTACCCCAAATTCGATACAACTGATAACTAAGTTTCTTTATAGACACCTTGAATCGAACAATATGGGCACATTCAGACAATTACCATATCTTAGTACCCTTCCTTAGAGTTTCCTCATCACAAACTCCTAGCTAGTCTCAATAGATACAGCAGGAACACATGACATCATTAATTATCAGCATTATCCACGCTATTATTCAAATTTTCAGCATATATAGCCTTTTAAGGTATTAAGTTCATCAGAATCCACGCTATTATTCAAATTTCCAATTATGTGAACTTCATCATGATCTGTTATAGTATCAGTACCAACATTCACTTGTTGACTTTCAATGACCTCATTAAAACCATTATTCAAACTGCATTCTCCTTCCATCTTCTCATTACTACTTATACATCATTTTCCTCATCATGGAATCATTTACTATCTTGCTCTTTTTTGTTTCAATTTTCTATTTATTCAATTTCCTACAACTAGTAGTAACTGAATTATCAAAAATTCAAGGTAGCTTTAACTGTTCGTTTAGATCTCATGATTAGGGTTTCAAGGAAATTGAGGAAAAATGAATTGAAATTCTTTAAAAACAAAATCGAAACGAGTAAACTATTCTATTGAATCGGATTATTCAATCAGTTATGGAATTTGAGGCTTAGTTTGAAAAGAAATGAAGGTTTCTTGAGAATTTTTATGGCAGAAAAGGCGGGAAACCAGTTTTGGTAGAGATTTCGGTTGGGGTTTGGGTACAACATGTCTGTCTGCCTCGGGTCCATCTCTTGTTTCTAGGGTTGTTTAAGCAATAAGATTGTGTATCATGGTCATTAATTTGAGTTATGTTACAATTCTGAATCGCTAGGCTAGGGTAGTCTTTTTTTCTCAATTCACGTCAATTTATTTGGATAGTCTTTTTTCCCGATGTCAACGGAGAGGGTATAATGTGCATGGGCATGGAAATATTATAATCTAGAAATGATCTTTTATTACAATCCAAATCGATTAATTGTACCTAGAACTTACAAGTACCAAATCTAATCATTGGCTCGACCAAGAAACCAAAATTATATTGTTAAATGTTATTCTTTGCACCTAGTTTAGATATTACGTAGAATATATATATTTTTCTAAACTGCTGTATAATTATTTACCAGAACTGAATTTTAATATGCTGTTTGGAATGTCAAAACATCACCGTAATATGGCCTACCAAATATGATCAAAGATTTGATTCCCTCATTAAGGGGCATTGGGAATTGAAATTTAAAGTTTGCATTCTTTTGACATGATTTTTTTAACTATATCATACTTTTCTTGACTTTACATTAGAACGTTATAGGACAAAGACAGGAAAAGCTTAACATTGCAGCACAAGTGTGCAAACGTTCGTGCTTAAAAATAATTACCAGGCAAAACTAAGGAGCCGTTTGGTGTCTAGGTTTTAACAGCTTTAGGCTCAAAGAAATCCCAACTCAATTGTTTGGTATCTTTTTTTAGTCTGACACATGGTCATGACTCCCAAACACTCAACCCCACTTATATTAGTAACTTTTGAGAAATCCCATTATTTAATTACTGTTTTTTTATCTAAGCAACTTTTGTGGCCACATATTTTTTTATTTTTTGTTTTCTTTTACAATTTTATTTCTAAATAATATATTTTAATCTAAATAATTTATAAAATATATACATTTTTTATACCACTAATTATTTTCTCTCTCCCACATTATATATCAATCCTAAACCCTTTATTTTATAAACCCACACCTAAAATAAAACCCGGTCTCAAACCAAACGTACCCTAATGTTCTCAGACCCGGGTCAACCCGGCCGGGTCAACCGGTTGACCCGGTTCATGAAAAAGGGTCATTTTGACCCGGGTTTCACATTTTCAAAACCCGACTTGACCCGGCGGGTTTGAGGTGACCCGGGTCAACCCGGTTTTTGAGACCCGGTCGGGTTTTGATTATTTCGGATTTTTTTAAAAAATATGTAAATTTTACGTATTTGCGACGAAATTTTATTTTTACATATTATATTCGTTGGTAAACAATTTAAATCATCAATATTCGGAAGTTTTTCTGGGTTTTATATATAACTTTTACAGTATTAATTATTAAAAATATATTTTTTTTTTTTGAAATCCGGGTTGACCCGGGTCGACCCGGTTGACCCGAACCCGGTGACTCGACCGGGTCAATTTAAAAACCGGGTTTCAAAACATTGCGCAAAACACTCATGATTTGAATAAGTTATTGATTTAAGTTCATTTGGATATTAAAAGTTTATTTGGATACAAAGGACTAATCTCCGCCATCCATCTTCATCCTAATCCAGTGGATAAGATTAAATCAAAAACCAATTTCTCTCATTTTTCAAACATTAATATCTCTTAAACCGTTAATACTTATGCGAAAAAATATACTATTACGATGGGCAATTAATTATCTTTCTACAGATATGCTATATGATATACTTTCGGCAAAAAAAAATTTCGTTATTTTCACGTTTTTTTCGTAGTCGAAAATTATATATTAAATATCATATATGATAGTAGTACTAGTATCATATATGATATAACTTATCATATATTATATAAACCAATATCATATATGATTCAATAATAATTTGTAACATAACACTCACACTATTATCATATATGATATTTTACGCAAATTTTAAAAAACAAAAAAAGTGACGAACTTTTTTTTTCTTCAAAATTATATCACAATGCATATCTGTATAAAAATTGTTAAATGCTCATTGCGATAGTATATTTTTTTTCGTTTAACATTTAACGGTTTAAGAGATATTTAAATTAAAAAAATAAGTGAAAAAATTAAATATTTTTAATCTTATCCATTAGATTGGGTAGAGATTGATGGTGAGGATAAGTTTCTTTGTATCCATGATATATATAGTATCTAAAATAACTCTACTCTAAGTTATTTAATTATGCATATTTTTTTTTCATCTTATAAAGTAACACATAAATAGCATTTCCTTATAACTTTTTGATCTTTTCTTCATCAATGTTTCTGAAATGGTCATATCCACTTTTGGTGATCAATAAACCATCTATACAAAATTTACTGCTGCCACAGAATGGCTGACATTGATATTCTTACACAATGATAAACATGTTGGTATAACTTTATTAAGGATCATTATCTATAATAATAAAACACTTAGGGTCTGTTTGGTTTGTAAATGGGTTTAGGATTAAAATTTGAATAAGTTTGGTTTAGATTTTGTGTAAGGTTTGAATTAAATGAAAAGAGAGAAAATAAAATATTGATAAATTTATTTTATATATATATCTAAAATAAAAAAAATAGAAATTAGTAAAAAAAATGTTATTGTATGGCTAAGAATAACTTTTAAATAAAGAATAATTTTAACAAGTAATACTTTTAAAAACCTACCAACATGGTCGGAATTCAGATTTGGGCTTACAAGTGATGTGTCAGAACTTTAGGCTACTACCAAACAATTGTTTTCAACCAAGACTCAGCCTAAACCTCTAAAATACTGGGTACCAAACGGGCTCTTACTTTAAACCTACAAATCATACTTGAACTTTAACTAATACTTTATCGTAGTTCAAGCGACAAAATCACGAAAGCTCGAATCGGAGAAAAAACAAAATACAAAATAACAAATTTAACAAAACTAAAACTAAGAAAATAAAACATTAATCCCAAAGCACTACACAACATCCAATTCCTTTTTATCGGGTCAGGCTGCTATAAAAACCGCCTCGTGCAAGGTGACTAAACACGAGAAAGCATGTGTTGAAAATAAACACATGTTTATTCTTTTCGCGTTTAATACATTTGTTTTCCTTGCACCTGAGGTGGTGAAGCTACTTAACAGAATATAACGTGTTATAAATATTAATGTTGGTATTTAATAGATTTGTTTTTGCTAGACAAAAAGGACTATTGACGCAACTTGTTTCTCGCTTGTCTTCTCCTACTATATAAATTATAACAAACTTATAATGGTTTTTAGATATGCATAATTCTTTTTCCTAAACTCCAACTACACAAACACAACATGCGCAAAAGCCGTGCATAACATCTTATTCTTCTTCTTAAAATGTAATTTTTGAATTGTAAGTTTAGAACAAACATTCAACCAAATGGAAAATTGTTTGAATTTTTAATGTTAGCACAAATCACCAAGACAAGAAAATAAAACAAACATATTTAGTTATTTTGTACGTTTACACGACAAACTAAAATATTTAATGTTATTATCAAAGAAGTAGTACAAACAATAAAACACTATTTATTAAACGTTAATAATTATTAATGTAGCATCATACGAAGTTATATGAATGTTGCCGAACGAACTCACGACCACTACTTCGTAAGGATTGCGAACTTTATTTAATGATGGCAATTAAACAACACAACACTATAAGAAAAACTGATTTTAATGACAAGCGCTATTCGTCACTAAAGACAAAAAGCCGTCACATATCTTAATTTATTGACGAGAATTGGATCATCACTTGTCGTTACAATATATTTTTTATATACAAGAATGCAAGAAGTCGTCATTAATAAGTGACAAATCAGATCAATACTAAAATATTTGACGACATCTTTCTTCACAAAATTTCCTCACTAGTGACCATAATTCATCACTGATTTTGGTCCAATTGACCATAAAAAGTGTTGGAAAGTGAGTTAAATTTGGGGTTTGTTTAGTAAACTTGTTTTAGGTAATTTGTTTGGCTTGTCCTACAAGCTTTCTTATTTTTAGTATGTTTTTGTTTGGTAAGTTTTAAGCCACTGGTTCCCTATAAATAGAGGCCAATGTCATTAGTTTTCTTTGTAGCTTTCGAATTGTAATTTAGGGTATTGAATAAAAGCTTCCGTTTCGTTTGTTCGGATTTCGTTTGTGTTTATTCGTTTGAATTATCCAACAAGTGGTATCAGAGCTTAGTCGATCCGCTCAGATGAAGAAGAAAAAGAAAAAAAAATCGTATTGGGTTTGTTGGATCGACTTCGTCGAGTTTCTGTTGGTGTTTGGTTTTAAAGAGATCGGGGTATTATTTGGCGTTTCGTACTTGTTAGTCGGTTAAATATTCGAAGGATATTGTGGTGTCGATCATCTAGTTGTATCGGAATCTGTTTGTTCGCTTTGGAATTTTGCCTCACGTAGTTATAATTTGTGAATCGCTCGACTTTGAAAAAAAAAATATACTACTATTTATTTGATGGGTTAATTATAGATTTGGGTAGGCGTAGCTTTTTCAACTCTATTAGTGAGTTGACTTTGTTTTGGAATATTAGAAACTATTAGGAATTTTAGTTTTGAGAAATTCGTTGTTTGGGATTTTTGGGATAATCAGTTACGGTGGAGTAGCTATTTGAAATTTGAAGATGAATTTGGTGTTTGAAGGTTTGACAATAATTAAATCGTTTGGAATTTGTTTGATCGTTTGGAAAGTTTAGAATCTACGTTCGTCGGGTTTTTTGAAGTTAGTTGCTCGAATTTGATAGTTTTTTGTGAAGATCGTTTGGGAAGATACTTTTGTTTGGTTGACCGTTTTCAGGTTCGGTCGTTTGTTTGGTTGATCGTTTTTAGATTCGATCATTTGTTTGGTTGACCGTTTTCAGATTCGGTCGTTTGTTTGTTTGGATCGTTTTCAGGTTCGATCATTTGTTTGTTTGGATTGTTTTCAGGTTCGATCATTTGTTTGTTTGTTGGATCGTTTTCAGGTTCGATCATTTGTTTGTTTGTTTGGATCGTTTATTCGATCATTTGTTTGTTTGGACCGTAAATCTTATTTCATAAGTGGGTCATTCGTATTATCCGGATCATATTTGGGGCTTTTGCATTAGAGCCCGTTCGTCAAATTATTTATTAATTTGAATTTGTTTGATACGGATAATACATTTGTTTGTTTGTTTGAATTGGCTAGTTGTCTAGCCCGAACCGAACCATAACATATTAAGAGTTATTCGTTCGTTCGTTTGGTTGAATAACATATTAAGAGTTATTCGTTCGTTCGTGGAATAACATATCAAGAGTTATTCGTTTGTTCGTCTGGAATTCCGAATTAAGACGGAATGTTCGTTTGGTCTGAAGTTTCGAATAGAGTTGAAGTCACGGTGGAGATTCTTAGAAAAGTGACTTAAACTCTCAAGGGGCGTTTGGAATGTGGTATTCGGATATTTGAAGTTGAAGACTAAGATTGGTTTGTTTTGAAGTTTCGTATGAAGTTGAAGTCACGGTGGAGATTGTTGGAAAGTGAGTTAAACTTTGGGGTTTGTTTAGTAAATATGTTTTAGGTAATTTGTTTGGCTTGTCCTACAAGCTTTCTTATTTTTAGTATGTTTTTGTTTGGTAAGTTTTAAGCCATTGGTTCCCTATAAATAGAGGCCAATGTCATTAGTTTTCTTTGTAGCTTTCGAATTGTAATTTAGGGTATTGAATAAAAGCTTCCGTTTCGTTTGTTCGGATTTCGTTTGTGTTTATTCGTTTGAATTATCCAACAAAAGAGTTGGTTTATTGTACAGACTTGTATTTTCATGGAAACTAAAGGACTGATCTTGACCATTCAAAATCTAAGACCATATCATACAATTAAAAACACGGAAGGACTGATTTTGCCAAAACATATAACAAGACGGAGGGACTAGAAGTGAAAATATACCTAAACTCATACTAACCGCCCATTTCCCCTTTCATTACTCGTTTTCACTCTCTCTCTGAATTGCCTTCATCTCTCTAAACAGTCGAAACCCTAAAATAATCAATTCAACTTCATAAAAAAGCATACAACAAATTAATTGCAGAAATGGACCGATGGAAGAGAGCTAATATTGAACCAATAGAAGCTCCGATTGATGGTATGACTCTTCTAAACCTTGATTGTGACGTATTCTGAAACTCCTCTTTCGATTCTGGGCTTATTCCTATAATAATCTAGGTTTTGGATCAAACTTAAGTAGCCTTTTGTGTTTTTATTGATTTAATAGGCTTATCAGTTATTATCGTTGCTTATAGAATTTCTTGATGAATTATTGGTATATTGTGATGATTTAGAGCTTATTTCTGCAACTTATTTCATATTCACAAGATATGTTTCAGAATAAGCTCTAAATCATCAAAAAAAGAAGAGGATATTATTGATGGCCAATTTTCTCTAGAGATGATATAAAAAATAAGAAGTTGGGTTTGATTATAGTATAGATAGGCACTTTATCTCTAGAGATAATATAGGCGATTAAAAGCTGGTTTTGCTTGTTTCACAACGACGAGTTTACTTGCATAGTTTTCAAGTGAAGTTGCTCTGATAAAACAAACAAAAACAAATGAAGGTAAACTCGTCGTTGTCTAACAAAGTAAAAAAGAAGTAAAAATGGTTTTCCCAATAATGTCACATATTAGATTCTGCATGTTTAGAAAGTTTTGATTGGCGATATATCTAACAGATATAAAACAACTGTTAAAAGGCGATGTTCCTGTAGAATACTTTATGAGGTTACTTAACAAAGCATTGCAAGATGCTCAGAAAGTATCTTTGAGTATGCGGGCAGCAATTAGATGTATTGTTATCTTCAAAATATTTATAATTAATAGTACATGTTAAAATTTGCATTTTATTTAAGTCAGACTGACCTACTGTGCTTCTTCTGCAGTCGGGCTTAACTATGGGCAAATAGATGATAATCCAAACTCTATAGCAATGATAGGGTCTGGAATTCCTCTGGATGAACCATACCTTCAACATCGTTGTTATGGATAGTAGTATTGGTCAAGCTGTGTTTGATCAAGCTCAAGTGTTTATTATCTTTGTTATGGATAGTGGTATTGAGAAACAACAAACTCGAAATGAAGTCAATGAGCAATACATCTATCGATGATTCAACACCTATTATTTTAATGAGACTTCAGCATTTAGGTTATCATAATCAGAGTTATAAAGTTCATGAAAATCCAATGAGAAAGATCCATCAAGAAAAGGTGAAAGTCGAAGATAAAGGTGTTAAGAATATAGGGAAGCCGAAACCACCTTCTGATAAGTAGAAAGCATCTGTTCCTGTCATCACAAAGCCGCAAAGGAACAAAGGCACTAAGAAGAAAATAGACAAGGTACAAAGGATAGCATCACTCGTCAAGAGGAAACAAGGAGATAACGCAAAATCAACAAATTCAGTTTCCAAAATTGCTTCTCCAAAGCAAGTGAAGCCACAAAGAAACGCTGTTCCGAATCCTGTTCCAAAGCTAACATCAAATTCAGTTTTATCTGCCAGCAAGTCGAGTAACCAAAAGAAGAACGCAAAGGTCCAAAAGCCAGTTGTGAACCTCCTGCCTACCATTGTGAGTTATTTGAATATTTTGATCCAAGAAACTGGAATAAGATACTAAAACTGAAGTTTGGGTCTAATTTTGATACATGTTACTGCGGATTAATGAAGATTTGCCAAACGATTCGGCTGGTCAGGAAGAAAGTCAAGATTTTGAAGTTACAATGAAAGGTAATCACAAAACAAATCATAATTATTTATGCTTTATGTTTGTAAGTAACAAGTTTTTTTTCCGCCCACTTTGTAAATTTTTAAACTGCACTATGTGGGAGTTTATTTACATGGCTGGTTTCTGTTATGTACAGAAGTCGGCAATGTAATCCAACAATCCGAAGATCGTGATAGTGATGCTGTTTCAAGCATGGATCAGTCTGAAACTAGAGACAATCACGAAGAAAGAAGTGTTTCTGATCTAAGTGAACAGAAAGCTAAAATCTTGAAAACGATAAGCAACTTTCAAGATTCTGAACAGGTCAATGCTGAGCTTGTTTAAAACTGCATAAACGAGTTCTTAGAGCATGAAACCCAAAGTCAAAATCCTTTCTTGAGAATCTTTTTTTAGTAAGGGTATGCGTTTCTGAAGACCAGATGTCAAGAGCCATCGTGAAAAAAATAAAAATTTTAAGAACTTTTAGTAAATTATTGAAGGATAGTTCTTATGCAGCAGACATAGTTCCTGTATTGTTAGAAAAAGATTTATATGTAAGTACACATGGAACAATAAATGAAGGTGAAGAAGCTGTGTCAGATTTGGAGAAGATAATTTTGAGCCGATTAATCGATGAAATGCTTATGGAACTTGTGACCAAGATTTGTGCAGAAGACACCGGTATAATGCACATGTACACGTTCTGAAAATATTTTTTTGTAGTGTTTTCTAGCAAAATATGATATGATGAAATCATGAATCTGCTACTAAATTCTAGTAGATATATAATACTAGTTATAACTTACAACAACCTGTACTAATTAATTTGTTTTGTAAACATTCTCTGCAAGTGAATATACATATAAGAAGTGTCGGCTTTGAAAAAAGTGTAACCAACAGTTTTATGTTTCTGGTGATCTACAACATAGGTTTCGGTGTTTGCATTTTTTTATGTTCACCCACGAAACAAGTTGAAACAGCTCATAGAAATGTCTAGTGAGTATATTTTGTTGAAATTATATCTAGTTGTGATACACTCAGATCATGTAACTTCTATATATTAGAGTAATAACTAAAATGACTACAAACATGCATATTTGAATGCTTAAAGTTACTATGTGATTATAATTCACTGGTTTGAGATAAATGAGCAAAGTTTTATTCTTAAGAAACCGTGAATTGAAAGTAGAAACATAGACATAGTAGTCATAATAGCTTATAAATAACAATTTGAAACTATTACGTATTTTATATCTAGAGCTAAACATCCTATATATCAAGCAAACTTATATTTATAAAAACTAACAAATTCTTTAAACCTTTAAAACCTTGATATAAAAACTATGAGTTTATAACTAGATATAAACCATAATTTATAACTGAGCTACTTTATATCTAGATATAAATTACCGTAAAAAAAATATCTAGATATAAATGACAATTTTGAAATTATGACTTACTTTATATCTGAATATATCACTATTTAAAAAAACTGAGTTACTTTATATCTAAATATAAATTAACAAATTCTCAAAACCTTGATATTAAAACTGTGAGTTACTTTAAATCTAGATATAAAGGCAAAAGTTATTTTGCAAACTTGTTTTTTCTAAGAAACCAAGTGACTCATCTTAACCCTCCATCCAATGGCTAGGATTAATCTAATATTTAATCAAGAACAATTTTTTTTTCGAGCGGAAAAAAATTTTTTGGCAAATTTTTTTTTTTTGAGCGGAATTTTTTTTTTCGAGCGGAAAAAAAAAATTTCGAGAAAAAAAAATCGAGCGACAAAAAAAATAAAAATGCACAGTTACCACCGAAATATTATCTGATCACAATTATTATATTGACCTTTATATCTAGATATACTTTATATATATCCAGATATACTTTATATATATCTAGATATACTTTTTATATATCCAGATATACTTTATATATATGTAGATATACTTTTTATAAATTCAAATATACTTTGTATATATCTAGATATACTTTATATATATCTGATCATCATTATTAAATTGATCCTTATATCTGGATATAAAGTTACATTAAAAAAGTTATAAAGGTATATCTAGATATACTTTATATATATCCAGATATACTTTATATATATCTAGATATACTTTTTATATATCCAGATATACTTTGTATATATCTAGATGTAATTTATATATATCTGATCATAATTATTAATTGACCCTTATATCTAGATATAATTTATATATATCTGATCATAATTATTAAATTGACCCTTATATATGGATATAAAGTGACATTAAAAAAATTAAAAAGTATATCTAGATATACTTTATATATATCAAGATATACATTATATATATATATCTAGATATACTTTTTATATATCCAGATATACTTTTTATATATCTAGATATACTTTATATATATCTGATCATAATTATTAAATTGACCCTTATATCTGGATATAAAAAGTGACATTAAAAAAGTTAAAAAGGTATATCTAGATATACTTTATATATATCCAGATATACTTTATATATATATATATATATATATATATATATATATATATATATATATATATATATAAATAAGAAAATATACTATTTGTAGTTTAGTCCCTCCATTTTTTTTTCTGTGAATAGTTTTGGTTATTTGTAACTTAGTCCCTCTATTTTTTTCCTAAGATCTGGTCTCAACTAATGGATGTCTAGAATTAGTCCCTTGGTTTCCATGAAAATACTAGTTTATATAATAAACCAACTCAGATATAAATCATAATTTATAACTGAGTTACTTTATATATAGATATAAATTGTCGTTTAAAAAACTATCTAGATATAAATAGCATTTTCGAAATTATTACTTACTTTATATCTGAATATATCACTAGTTAAAAAAACTCATATAAAGTAACAAATTCTCAAAACATTGATATAAAAAATCTGAGTTGCTTTATATCTAAATATAAATCATAATTAATAGTTGAGTTACTTTATATCTAGATATAAACGGAAATTTAGAAATTCTGACTTACTATATATCTAGAGATATATGGCAATGTAAACAAAATGGGTTACTTTATATCTAGATATACATGTATATATATATATATATATATATATATATATATATATATATATATATATATATATATATATATCAAGTATATCTAGATATATAACATATATCTAGATATATATAAAGTATATCTAGATATACATCAAGTATATCTGGATATAAATTGCTATTTATATCCAGATATATATGAATTATATCGGGATATATATAAACTACGTATGGATATAAATTGCTATAACAAAGTATATTTAGATACATAAAAAGTATCTATTTAATATAAAAGTGTCACACTTATTAATTTTTATTTATATCCAGATATATATCAAGTATATCTCGATATATATAAACTATATCCTGATATATATAAAGTATATGTAGATATATATAAAGTATATTTGGATATAAATTTACTATTTATATCCAGATATATATCAAGTATACCTCTCTCTCACTCTCTCTCTCTCTCTCTCTCTCTCTCTCTCTCTCTATATATATATATATATATATATATATATATATATATATATATATATATATATATATATATATATATATATATATATATATATATATATATATATATATATATATATATATATATATATATATATATATATATATATATATATATATATATATATATATATGTGTATGTATAAACTATATATGCATATAAATTACTATCTACAAAGTATATCTAGATACATAAAAAATATTTATTTAATATAAAACTATTACACACTTATTGATTTCTATCTATATCCAGATATATATCAAGTATATCTAGATATATATAAAGTATATCCAGATATAATTAAAGTATATCTAGATATACATCAAGTATATCTGCTATTTATATCCAGATATATATCAAGTATATCTAGATATATATAAACTATATCTGAATATAAATTGCTATAAACAAAGTATATTTAGATACCTAAAAAATATTTAATATAAAACTGTTGCACACTTATTAATTGCTATTTAATATAAAACTGTTGCACACTTATTAATTGCTATTTATATCCAGATATATATCAAGTATATCTCGATATATAAACTATATCCAGATATATATAAAGTAAATCTGAATATACATAAAGTATATCTGGATATAAATTGCTATTTATATCTAGATATATATCAAGTATATCTAGATATACTTCATATATATCAAGATATACTTGATATGTAGATATACTTGATTTATATCTGGATATAGACACATAGAAAATTGTATTTTACCATCATGAAACACAAGTTTTTAACATGTTCTTTAAAAAAAGGAACGAGTTTTTAATAACTTTTATGAAGAATATATACTTACATTTTGTCCGTGTTTTGGAATACACTTTCAATTCGCTAGCCAACGACGAATCTCAGGTAGAAGTAGCTGGTGAGATAGGCCTTTTAAAAGTAACCCAGTTTTTTAGATATAAAGTAACCCAGTTTTTTAGAAAATCAAATTGCTAATCTACTAACAACTTTAATTTATTTATAAAAACAGTTTTATTATGACATTATAGATCAAATAAGCTCTCATATTAATCATACATCTAGAAACTGAGAGTCAATGTAAAGCACTGTTATAAACTTCTATTCCTATACAAACTTCTATTCCTACACAATGACAATGAATACTTAAGCTCATATGAGATTTACGAAATCATCTAACAGTTCATAATCAAGCCTAGATGCAACATGAAGATCCTTTGCAGCCTCCTCCCATTGACCAAGCATGAACAGTGCAATTCCACAAGATTTGTAGCCTTTAGCAGAATCCGGGATTTATCTACAATATAATTTTACAAGGATAAAGACACGATTGGATTTGTCACAAACAGAACCAGCTCCTACAACCATTGAATTAAAAGCAACCAACGCCTTCTCAACAACCTCCTCATGCGCTTCTCGTATCGTAGCCTGCAAGCGTGTGACAAATGATATATTATACCATGTGATCGCTAGGTAGAAAAATAAACAAAAGAATAAAAAATAACAAAGAACTTACTTCTCGAAAGAAGACTTGTAAATTTCAGAAGCATGTTCCAACGCCTTCTGGCACTCTGTTTATGATTTACACTTCAGTAATTATATTTTACATGTTAATGACAATGAAAATCTGGAAATAATAAGATGGGTAAGTGCTGCTAGCCTCCTATTATTTCTTTAACCAAAACTTTACTGCCGCAAGTAAGGAACTGGTTATTTGACACCCAAAAATGTCAAAGATAATTATTATCAAGATCATTGTACACAAATGCTTAGAAATAACTATCATAATCTCATGTATCAGCAATCAGTTTTCAAATACGCATCCAAACACTCGCTCAATAGATAAGTAAAAAGGAGTCAGGGAGTATGTACCCTTAGAAGCCAGACAAAGATAGGAGAGAACTGTCCAAGCTCAGAAGATGTGGTCCCCCCCAGAGGCTCTAATGCTTTGTTATTTCAGTTACAAGAGAGAGGCGATCAACTGCAGCCTCATCTATGTCGCCCATCTAATAAAATAATGACACGAACGTTGATATAAAGTGACACGTATGGATAGAATGGTATGATGTAGATTTTGTAAAAAAATGACACTTTTACGAAACGGTTAACTTTCGGACAATGAACTCCACTTGACGGAAGAAGTTATTTATGTGAGAAATGGTTGTATGAATATTTGCTCTTATTTGAAACTTAATAAAAAAAGCGTTAGTAGATTTTACGTCAATTTACACTTTATATTTCCAACCACAATTATGTTAAAAACACTTTTGTAAAACAATACTACTGCTAACTCTAAACCTTAATCTAAAGAACATTAACCCGCTAATATATCACCAATCAAGTAAATACAACGTGAAGCCAGATTAACTTTACTGTAAGATATAAGGAAATACATAACTTACAGTGAGTGTGTAACTAACTTATGAAAAAAAGTACTCAATTTATAGAGTTGAGATGCAAATCACAGATGAATGTAGTTGAGAGATGTGACATATCAGTGAGGGTTGAGAGATGTGACAACATTCTCTAAGAGAGATGTGACATATCAGTGAGGGTTGAGAGATGTGACAGATGAGCAGGGTTGAGATGCAAATCACAGATGAATGTAGTTGGGTTTTCGAATAGATGGTTAGTAGTATGCTTTTTAGATCTGAATTTGAGTTTCTAGGCAAATGGTTGGTATGTGCATAGATTTACTACACGTGTGTATACGTGTGTATACGTGTGTATACACGTGGGTGAAATTTTTTCCCGCCATAGCTGGGGATAATTATTATTTTAGGCGTTACTGTAGCAATTGTGAGTGTCTCAATTTACCATAAATAGATAAAGATTATAATTAACCTTACTCGTGATAAGCGATACTAAAGAAAAGTTTTATTAACCTTACTCGCCAATAAGATTTAGAGATTTCAAGGAATGTCAAAATGAAGTACATAATAAAAAAGGCAAGACGATTAAAGCACTTCGATCTGACATAGGTGACGGGTATCATAGCCAAGAGTTTGAAATTTTTCTTAAAATCTGTGGAATTATCTCACGGATGACTCTATCATATACACCACGATCGAATGGAGTCTTGCTTACACGAGTATCTATGAAATGTCCAACTTTTGGTTCCTTAACAATACCAATTTCTAATACATTTGGTGCTTCTCATATTAATCACCACACCAAGTATCTTCTATGTTTCGCAATCAAGGAAAATCAAGATTAACAAAGTTTTACTAACTATTCCTAATTTCCTACCTGGAACTGTGGAACATTTTAGTCAGCTATTCTGCATGATTTAGTCGGTTAATAGAGGTCCAAATTAAACTTCATACTTCTAAAAGAAACAAGCTAGGTTGATTTATTGTATGATACATCTATCTGTGGTCATTTTTAGATTAAAACAATGACAATAGTTAATAAAAGACTGAGCATGAAAGGTTTGTCACAAGAGCATCGACTTAGGGATGCTAACAATCAGTGATGATTCTCGCAACAGCAGGATCACCAGTTTCTGGAATTTCAAGGTGTCTGTACTAAAAGCCAACAACACCAACAACTTGCATCGAATTCATCTCTGTCCAAGGTACCCACAAAGTTGCTAGTTCCCATAATATTACATCAAAGCTAAATACAACACACCTGCAAATCTGTTTCTTTAGTTGAATATTCGATACACACATATGAATATATAATAATCCAAATGTAAGGCCACTTACTTCTCATTGGATGGTTCATTCCTCAACACTTTTGGTGCCATCCATTGAGGCTGCAATACAACAGGAATCGTCATTACTTTCATGTAATAACCAACACACACGCACATACGCATAGTAAATAAAAGGACATCCATAGTAGAGACCATACAGTTCCAGCAGTAGATTTTGAAGACAGAAAAGTATGGTGTTTCATATGCGACATCCCAAAATCAAAAACCGGCATACATTCGCAATACAAATTAGTCGATTGTCAAAGAGCTGAGCTTTTCTCAAAACATATAACAACCCAATTTTTATCAACAAGAAGATTTGGAGTCTTCAAATCCCGATGTATAATAACTGGATTGCTAGTGTGCAGATAGTTCATTCCTTTGGCCTGAATCATATCATATCACGTAGTTATATATGGTAAAAACATGAATTTATATGTGAACGTTTGTTTCCGATACCTTTTGGAGGTTGTGGTCAAAAAAACCAAAATTGACCGACCTGGTGTGACAACAACCAAGACCTGTTTTTATACTTGACCACGTTTGAAACTTCGGTTAACCACCCCTGTTGCCATGGC
This sequence comes from Glebionis coronaria, assembly GCA_025667525.1. Classification (NCBI taxonomy): domain Eukaryota; kingdom Viridiplantae; phylum Streptophyta; class Magnoliopsida; order Asterales; family Asteraceae; genus Glebionis; species Glebionis coronaria. Next base: position 604,535,773 of record CM046875.1, on the reverse strand, counting down.
CACTGTCCGTCTACCAGAGGCGACAAGAATCATATCAAGTAATAGGGACACCTCTCTACCGAGCTTCCCACCACTTCTAGAATTAACAAACACAATCAAAGGACAAAGCAGGAACATGTGATTGCTTTTCAACTTGTGCATCCCTCTCTTAGGCGTTTCTTCGAACACCTTTCGTGCATTGAATTTCCATCACTTCACCATCCAAAAATGAAATCATACCAAAACATAATGCTACTCACAATTTAATACAGGAAAAAAGAATAACATTCAGAATCTATACAAACTGAAGATCGATCATTAACCTCTTAATATACAGACCCATAGAGTAATTAGTATATACCTTCAGTTTCTAACTCAAAAATTGAAGGTCGTCAATTTTAATCTATTATTAGATGTGAAGTATGTGTGCGTAATGGTGGGTGACGGTTGTGGTTAGGGATGTTCTGTAGTTTTTCAGTTATGGAATAGGGGATGATGGTGAAGTGATTTTTGGATGGAAGCACGAAAAAAGAATATCCTAACTGTGTGTAAAAATTTGACAAATGAGAAAATGAAAAAAATAGAAGCCTTTATATAGTGGTGTGAATTAAGTATAATCAAATTAAATCTTAGATTAATTAGAACCGTTGGATCAAAACTAAATAAAAGCCCTAGATTAGTCCCTTAGTTTCTTAAAAAAACAAGTTTTCAAAATAACTTTTGCCCCAACAAAAAGGTCTATACAAATGGACAGCATCAGTGACAAAATCTCGTCATCACTATTTTCTGAGAAATAAAATTACAGCTAATAACCGTATAATTGATCATTTAGCGCACACATAATGATGCAAATCTTATTCTAGAACGAATTCATGAGATTTAAAATTTTAATCGCCTTTATGAACCACGTAATGTATACAAAGAACTAATGTCATTTCGTATTAAAAGTTAAATTATATATATACATCACAAGTAGTCAAATACTACAAAAACATATTCTCGGAAAAGAGCCTTTCCAACATATGCTTGTTCAATTAGGTGTCCTAAAACCCCTCTTAACGTCATAGAAAGAATCGTCTCTACAAAATAAAATAACAAAGATTCATAAACAACTAAGTTGTAGAGTGCAGTATTACATATATATTTCATGAAACTTAACAACTATGATGTAATGCATTTACTTAGTGAATCAAATGAAAGATACCATCTTTTATAAGCTTGGGTACACACTTGTTCCAATCCACTTGATAAACCTCTCGAGCAACTACAACATCATGCAAGGTTTATTTGCAAGATACAAGATACAATTCTCATGTTCCAACTCCTTTAGAACTAAAGACTTGCACATATGCTTTATAACTAGAATAAACAACCTGGTCGCCCACCTAGGTTGACCCAAACTATATCACAACTGGTTAACCAGGACACATAAGTTAGTTAAATTGAACCAAATTAGTTTTAACATGTTACCAAATAATTCTAGTTGATGATTAGAGACATTTAAGCTCTATTATATTACCTTTGTTGTCACCCTCAAATTATATTGCCACTCATACTCATCTCTCGATTGCTCGACTAGGATATAATCTTTTACTAGTTTTTAATCCTTCCTCGCAACAAGTATCAAAACACCTGGCCCGAAACCAAAATACAAATATAGTTACAATCTATATCATTAATATAAACCACTTGAAATCATTAATCTCACATGTTCCGAAATACTAATTAAATTGGAAAACATTATCGGTTGAGAATCTCCTATAAGTGACTACACTTGAGAAATGATGCAAACAGACATTTATTGGAAAGATCTACCGAGGAATATATAGAACTAGAAAGCTTACATATGATGTCATTCAGGCCAAGTTCCCTCATCGAATGCTTTTTGTGCTGCACTCACTGCACGTTTAACATCTTTCGCATTACCTTCTACAACTACAGGAATCCCATCTCACAAAGTCTAACATATAAGCCTAACTGAGGTTCCATTCTAAAACCAATTAGTGATATAAAGAGTAGTCCATCAAGCTTATATGTTAACTTTGATATTATGTTTCAATGGATGTGGGCGATTGGGTTTCCACACTAAACAATACCTCCCTTAAACCCAAATCACCATGGACCTCCCCTTCGACTATATCCACGATCCCACCTTTTTCATACCGCCGACCTTTACCATTGGAAAACCTGTCCTTTCACTGGCCCAATTCTTTTCGGTACAAGGTTTACCAGGATCCACTAACATCGTCAAACCGGGTTTAACCGAGGGAACGCCATCCACAACACCATTGGCCCAACCTGGCTCTGACACCGAATCCTTGCCCAGCATCTCACCAAGTCTAACATATAAGCCCAACTAAGGTTCTATTCTAAAACCAATTGGTAATAAAAGAAGTATCCCACCAAAATTATATGTTAACTTTGAGATTATGTTTCAACTCATGTGGATATTAGGTTTGCACACCCAACAACAACATTCATAATTAGTTCCATGTCCTTAACAAGGTCATTTTACGCTATTCCATATTATTTGACAGGGTCTTGTTTATAGCTTGGTTGTCGATCCATCAAAGTTTTCTAAGGGAGAGTGGAATATCCCAAGGCTTTAGTATATGCATGTACTATTTATCTTTCATACTATGCTAGCACTTCTTTCTTTACCTTTTGTCTCATAAATAATTAACTTATTAAATATATCATATAAATTAGTTTTTGAATAGTGATCCGCTATACTAGATATTTAAATTTATTAGGTTGTGACCATTCAAACACGTTCACTAGTTTCTGATGGCGGGTCCGTTGCGAATGAAAGAAACCACACAACTAACGAATAATAAGGAATTCGATAACCCGCAAAGGTGCCCAAATGAGACTTAAAGGAGAAAACACTACTTTCTTATAAACTCACAATAATCCGTTTGCCCTAATACTATTACATATATTTATATTAGAAAAGAGTCTTAGAAAAAATTCTAAAAATCTCTACTAAAAAAGTAAAATATGAAAATAAAGTAACTATAATAAATCTAAACATATCTTTTTTTAAAAATATAAGATACTAATAAATATTAAAAGATAGATAATGACAATTATAAATTGTCATATTTACCCTTCCGTCTTTTCGAACCAATTGACTTGAATCTCGTATTGACTGAATAATCGGCAGCTAAGCCAAAGGGGTTGGAAATCGAACGTGCCCTGCATCATTTTCCGCCTCTTGGAAAAGACTCATCCTCGAGTCTTCTCTTTCCATGTCTCGAACTCTAAGCTTTTAACTCCCTACATTTCCTTATCATGGCTAATCTATGGAGAATCATATTTCATCATGCCAACTATTAAATAAGATGATCCAAGTGAAGTGACATCATTCTCTCATTCTCACCCGCGTGACCGTTGCCTTATTCAGCGACACTATGGTTCGCTTGATTTTGGAACCTATCTTGAAGTTCATTCACTTCTTTACGGAGGTCTTCATTCTCTACAACATGTGATCCTTGTTGGTCAGTCGCATCGTTGCCTCTTCAAAAGAATATACGAACCACATAACCAAGTAGTTACTCATGTCCACATAATTATAGGATTAAAACACAAAAACATGAGAAAAATACACAAAAACTTTGAACATGTATATCTTCCTGTCCAGAAGTCCAATCACAAATCCGTAGGTGAGATTGTATATCTATGTGTCTTGAACATCCTGACCAAAAATTATACAGATCCAACGGTGAACGAGTAAGTGTCGTCAAGTTTCTCATAGCTGTGAAGAAAATAACGAACGAAAACAAGTTTTTATGTTTCTCGTGATTTGGCTTCAATAAGTTGCGTTATTTCTTTACCCGAACCTAGGCACTGATATCGAATGATTGCGATTCAGCTGCGAATGAAAGAAACCACTCAAGTAATAAATAATAAGGAATTTGATATAGGGTGCCCAAACGGGACTTAAAAGAGAAAACGCTCTTTTCTTATAAACTCATAATAATCTGTCTTCCCTAATCCTATTACATATAATTATAGTATAAAAGATTCTTAAAAAGAAAGCTAAAAAATTCTACTAAAACTAAAATATGAAAATAAAATAACTATTGTAAATCTAAACACATCTTTATATAAAAATATAAAGATACTAAGAAATATTAAAAGATAGATGATGACAATTATAAATTGTCATCTTTATCCTTCCGTCTTCTGAACCAGTTGACTTGAATCTCTGTTGATTGAATAATCGATGGATAAACCGAAGGAGTTAAAAATCAAACATGCCGTGCCTCAGTTTCCTTTTTAGTTTTTTCTCTTATCTATTAGGCAATATTAATATAATACTTAAAGTACCATTTTTTTATATAAATGGGCTAAAGTGTTATCTCTTTAATTATTTTAATTTGTCTCTGGTCCTGATAGATGAGTATGAACGTTGGACGATTCCCGATCATTCATAGTTGGTTAAATCCACAGGTTTATTGACAAAAGTTACTGATATTAGGTAGTGAGTCTACACGATGGTGCAAAGTTATTCCTCAAAAGGTAAATATATTAGCATGGAGGTTTTTGTTAGATAATTTTCCAACCCGTATGTATCTCGATGTTCAGGTCAATCCTTTGTCCAGTTAATGGTTAAGTCACTGAAAATACGAATCACTTATTCTTTCAATGTTTGTTCGTCTCACAAGTTTATGAGTTGTTTGGTCGTTGTTGAGATATTTAGATTCTGACGTTTTTTTCATTCAATCAATGGCTAGATTGGTTTCTAAATCTTCGGTTAAAAAGGATGCAATACACCATTTTGGAGGCTTTGTTTTTTTTTGCTTTGGTGACACATATGGGCTCATAGGAACGCTTGTATTTTTTTATTTGTGCGACCAAGGCAAGACGTTTTCCTTGATAACTTATTTTGATTAGTAGTAGATGTAGTGATAAGTAGTTTAGCTGGATCAGGTAGTTACAAAACTCGTCCTTGCTATTTCTTCTATGTAATTGTGTTGGTATCTAACTTATTGCTAGTTTAATTAAATTTCGTCGTTAAAAAAAGAGGTTTATCATTTTGTTAACTATAATGAAGATGAATTTTATGCTTAAGTGAAATGAAAACGTTTAACATCTTAAGCCTCTTCTGAATATAATACATTTGAATGAATAAGATTTTTATAAAGCATTAGCAAGTTTATGCATGTAGAGAAAAGTCTATAATATAAAAAGATATATGAATTAATTTTGTTAGAAATATTCAAACTTCCATGTGTATTTGTTGTATATTGTACAGGGACCATTCCTGTACAATATCTCATAGTTTGGTGTTGTTTCTAGCAGATTTGTATCTTAAGGGGCTAAGGTGAAAAATGGTGTTTCTTTATAACATGTGAGTTACCGTTGGTGTTGATTAACGTTGGATCTTATCTCTCTCTTTGGCACGCTCCCTCTCTGGATAAGATTTTCAGTGTTCATTTGAGTTGATATTGTTTGTATCAATCTCATCTTATATCATCTATTGGTTCAGACTTGTTCTTGATGAGTTTGGTATTCTAGATATCATATCTATTTGAGTGTTGAGTGATTTACGTAATGAGGAGGTCGGATCAACCTAGTTGGGACGACCTATATCTTTCCTTTGTATTGTAGATTAGCACCCATTCGGGGACTAATCATTTGTACTCTCATTTCATTAATAATATTACTATGGGGTGGATGGTCGAGTGATAACTTCTGGTATACGTGTTGATAGTTTTATATTTTTCCATGGTAACAGAGAGTTGGTTATCGATCTCTCCTTCGATTCACGCTCTCTCTTGATATACTGGTTCGGATCTATCATTTGATCAATTAGGGTTTGTAAAACCCTAAATTTATTTTTGGGGTTTTTTCACTCTAGTTGTGTTCTTGAGGTTCCTTGACGTTCTAGAAGTTTGTATGGTGGTGCTGTTGTTTTTCTTGAAAAATAAAATTAGGGTTTTCAGAAACCCTAATTTTAATTTTTTGGGGATTATTGGTTCTGATTGATTGTGGAAGGTTCTTGGGTGATTAATCGTTGATTTACGGGTTTTTAGCTCTATTGTAGTGGTTGAATTGGGAAACCCTAATTTTATAAAAGAGGGGGTTTTTTTTGATCCCATTGTCGCCGGTTCCTGCTTCCTTGTTATTGCTCTGTAAGTCCTTTTCTTGCTCCTTTCTTAAGTTGGTGAATATTTCAGTGAGTGCACTGCAAACGCTGTGGGTAACTTCTTGACCCTCTTCCTTGAGAAGTGTGGATACCTGCTCTTCCTACAGACACGTGCAAAGCTGAGTATTGCATTTAACTCTATGTTTTTTCTTGCTATCTCATTGTCTTAGTTAAATTTGTCTATTTATAACTATGAGGTGATGTTTTTTTTACTTTATGTGACTATTGTTTGTTTGTTATCAATATTAATTGTTGTTTTGTGTCTAGTCTTTGGTCTTTTCTTTTATTGTCTTATAATTGCTGATTGCCTGTGGTATTATTCTTGTCTTTGTCTTCCATATCTCATGGTTGCTGCGGACTAACAAATTGGTGGCTGAATTGTGATTGTTGCCCTCATTTTGTTTTGTCTTGCTTTGTTTGCTTGTTTCTGTTATCTATCTCTTGTGTGTATGTTTGTTATATGTGATTGTGCTCGTGGTTTTTATCTCAATTATGTTGTTCTTGATTGATTATGTTTTTTGTCTAGTATGTGTCTTGGTCTTATATGTGATCTCTGGCTATTATGGTTGTGTTTGATCTATCAAGCACCTATTATGTTCTCTGTCTAATATATGTTATTGTTCGTAATCTTTTTCTATCTAGTTTTGTGTTTTCTATATTTGTTTGCTTCCGTTGGTCATTCTTTTGCTAATTCTATCTTATGCTTGGATTCTTTGATTCGGTGTTTTTTATGTTTATCTTGGGTGTATGAATGCTCTGTGTTTTTTTGTGTCTCTTTTTTCCTGTTATATGTTTGTTCTATTTGGTAGTGGCTATATCTTCTTGTGACCTATGATTTTTAATTATTGTTGGTTATTTTTTTGGGCCTTTTTCATGGTTGATGCTCTCCCTTGTGCCTCTTTCTGTCTGGTTGCTGTGTTTTGGGTTGGCATCATGGTTTCGTGCCTTTTTTAGGTGTGATTTGTGTTTATTTGTGATTTGTGTTTATTTGTTGTTCTCTTCTTTGTTCCTGTCTTGTTTTGTATGTTTGATGCTATGTGTGACTTCTATGCCATTTTGGGTATCATGGATCTATCCTCTTGGTCTCTCCCTGAAATGAAACATAAACACCTACTATATTTAGGTAGGTGCCTTATGTTTCAGGGGGGATTCTTCTATATGCCTTGTTTGCTTGCTGCCATATACCTTACTAACAGGTTTTCTTACTCAGTCTTAAATGGCAAGTCCTATACAAAATGGTGCATAATAAAAAACGTAACCTCTCTCTTTCAAGACGTTTTGGATGTCTATGCTTCCCTACTGCTTCAAACAACAATGATAAGCTCACATCTAGATATGATAAATGTGTTTTTATTGGGTCCTCTTAAAATGGCTTATAAATCATTTTGCTTTGGCAAGAAGAATGTGTTATTCTCAAAGGATGTGAGATTTTATCAAACTATTCTCTTTTCAGGAAACAAACATGTTAATGATGTTTTCTTCACTAGTAATGCTCTTCGGTTAACATTTGATATCCAAATAATGTCTATAAGTCCCTATGATGTTGAGAGTGCTACACCCAATAATGATGGGAATGCCCCAAAGTCTCCTTTCAGAGATATGTGTGGCAATGCAACTTTTATGGGTAACCAAGACATCTCTGAGGGCAATGTTTGGAACCCCAATGATTGTCTTGATTCAGCACCGAAGTCTTGGAGTAGCCTTTATTCTGATGATGTGCAACCTGCAGTAAGAAGTATGGTAGTCTTTATGATTCCCATTTTTTAGTTAATTGATTATGTGACCTTCTTTTGTTGTTGTTTCTGTTTCCTTTTGTCTTCTCTTTTTTTCTCGTCTTTCCTTTTTTCTTGTGTGTTATGTGTCCTTCTTTGGTCTTTCATGTCTATATAGCTTGTCCGGGAAATGTGTTATGTTATAGGTTTAAATTTCTTGTTCATGATTCATGTTATCTTCTAATATGTCTTGATCTTGAGCACTTATAATGTTTTTTTCTTTTCCATGGAATAAGTATATGCATTGGCGTGTGTATGTGGTTTTTATTATCTTTGTTATCTGTCTTTCTTTTATGTGTTTTCTTTCATATTCTTGTATGTTGGGTTGCTTCTATCTTGTTTGTTTTTGGTTTAGGTTGCTCTTTGTTCTGCTTTGCTCTTCCTGTTGCTTATTTTGGTTAGTCTTTTGCCTTGTTCGTTTATTTCTTGTCTTGTTTGCCTTTCTTGTTACTATATGGTAGATGTATTTTTTAATAGTGTGGCTCTCTTTGTTTTTCTCCCATATGCTTGTTGTCGTCTCATATCTATAGTTTTGGGCTATCCCCTTGATGTTTGTCTTATGAAATTTTCTTTTTTTTCTGTTCTGTGTGTGCATTCCTCTTGTTGCTCTTGGTCCTATTATTGGCTTGTTGTCTCTCATCTCCTCTTAACATTATCAGATTGTGTTTTTCTGATTTCTTTCTTCTTTAGGATCTTGTGATTCTATGTATTTTGTAAGTGTGTTCTCTAGCTATTCCTTATTGATGTTTTGTATGGATCTTTGCTTCTTAGAATGTGTGTTCTTATGTATGGCCTTCTATTGTGTTTGTTTTAGTGAATCTTGTGATTCCATTGTCTGTTTTATATGGTTCATTCTTTTTGACATGCTTATTCTTGCTTGATGTGTTATGTGTCCCTCGGGTTTATTCAGACTATATGTTGTGGTGTTTTTGTTCTACTATGTCTCTTATTGGAGAGTCTTGTGACTCTTGTGCCTGTCTAAAATGTTTTATTCCTTGTTGGCTTCTCTTAATCAACCTTGTGGTTCTTGTCTTGTTCTGAGATTGTTCTCGGATGTTCCTTTTTTAATCAAGTGTTTCTCTCTTGACCGTGAATGTATTCCAGTATTGGAGTTCCTTGTGGTTCTCTCTCTTATGTGTATGTTAACCTTATTTGTCTTATTGTGATTGCTTGGGGCATGTTTCTTTATCATTCTGGTCTCCTTATCTAAAATAAGGGACTATGAATTCTGTTGCTTGGTTGTGGTTCTTTGGTATAGGTTCTTATCTGTACTTCTCTATCTGACCTTGTGTGTGCGAGACTTGGTGGTCTCATTGCTTCTTCATGGGGTCTTCTTATGCTCAGGGAAGTTTCTTTCTTTCTCTATCTATCTTTTTTTTCTTTTCTTGTGGGGTGCCTGCTTATGATTATGTGTTTCCTTTTTTTGTTTCATGGTCTGTGTGGTTCTCGTCTCTTTTCCATTTAGGAAAGGGCTCGAATTCTGCTTGTTATGTGGTCTGTTGTTGTCCGGTTTCTTCGTGTTATTGCGGTTTGTTGCAGGTGAGACTTTGTATCTTCTGTTGTTTCCTCGGCTGCTTTGGATTTATGATGCTCAGGGAGTTTTCTGTCTCTTTCTTGTTTCTAATTTGTTGGTTATGCCTGTTGTTAAAACCATTCTTCTTTCTAAAAATAAAGAGAAATTGGTTTTGTTCTTTACTACAAAAAAAAAAAAAAACTTTTTTGATGTTGTTTTGTCCGTTGTCTAATACCCCTGTTCAGTTTGAGGTAGGGTGTTAGAAATATTCAAACTTCCATGTGTATTTGCTGTATATTGTACAGGGACCATTCCTGTACAATATCTCATAGTTTGGTGTTGTTTCTAGCAGATTTGTATCTTAAGGGGCTAAGGTGAAAAATGGTGTTTCTTTATAACATGTGAGTTACCGTTGGTGTTGATTAACGCTGGATCTTATCTCTCTCTTTGGCACACTCCCTCTCTGGATAAGATTATCAGTGTTCATTTGAGTTGATATTGTTTGTATCAATCTCATCTTACATCATCTATTGGTTCAGACTTGTTCTTGATGAGTTTGGTCTTCTAGATATCATATCTATTTGAGTGTTGAGTGATTTATGTAGTGAGGAGGTCGGATCAACCTAGTTGGGACGACCTATATCTTTCCTTTATATTGTAGATTAGCACCCATTTGGGGACTAATAATTTGTATTCTCATTTCGTTAATAATATCATTATGGGGTGGATTGTTGAGTGATAACTTCTGGTATACGTGTTGATAGTTTTATATTTTTACAAATTTTGTATGACGATTTAGCATTTTTATACACTTTTATAAATATTTATCGTAATAAATATCCTTACATTGATTAGATTTTACTCATGAGAATGGGAAATGTTATTGTTTAATAATAATATTTTATAGCGATTTAATTCGACGAATATACCCTAGAACTGCATCATATCTAATCATTAGCTCGATCAAGGAAATCATTTTTCAAATATACTTAAGAATAATAATACAACGTTGTTTTGTTGTTTATATAAACTATTGTTGTTAATTCTGTTCTGTGCACCTACTAGAGATATACTAAAATATTATAACAATTGAAAGAGCAAAGTTATAAAATATTGTTTGGAATGTCAAACATTCCTAGACCTAAGGCTACCCGATACGATCACAGATTTGTATTCAAGGTCATGCAACTTTTATCATTTGAAATTGGACTATTAGCCAAATAACCAGACCATAAAATTCACACCTTTTTTACATGGACCAGCTAGACTAAATACACATGTCTTTTTACAAACCCTCTACTATGCCTCGATAGAGATAAGTGGCAATTTGCTTTATGTAAAACTGTCACCAACTATTGATAATAGATCATACAAAATTCTCAACGTGAGCCATCTACCTCAGCAAGACAACTAAGATTGAAGAGTTAATTAATCAAATTACGTTGCACTTGCCTCCAAGATGCTAAACATACGCAGATATATTTGTACTTTATTCTATAAGATAGATATTCACCATAAAATATAAGATTGAAAAGTTGACATCTAGACAATGATTGAACTGAATGAACCTATCACTTTAATTTTTACTTGCACACCTAAAAACCTAACAAAAGAACGTTTAAAAATTAAAGGCAGAGAATATTTGAAACCCACGACATTCAAAATTCTACTCATATTATTGACTTTAATTCATAACAGAACAGGAGCGCCTGGAATAGTATTTAAGGGCATCTCCATCACCTTCAAAACACACACAAGAAATTCACTACAAATAAAAAATGAGCTTCTCCACTACTCTCCTTAATCATCTTCTACTCCTTTTCATCATCATCCTTTTTCATACTCAATCGTGTCTAGCAGTTGGCGGATCATGGTCCGTCCTACTCCCAAGCATAGGCATCTCTGCCATGCACATGCAACTACTCCCCAACGACCGTGTTGTAATGTATGATCGAACCGACTTTGGTGTTTCCAACATATCTCTTCCAAATGGTAAATGCCGTCCTAACTCGACTGACTGCTCGGCCCACTCTGTTGAGTATGATGTTGGTTCCAATACCATACGTCCGCTCATGGTACAAACCAATGTATGGTGTTCCTCAGGAACTTTGATGCCTGATGGTAGATTAGTCCAGACGGGAGGCTGGGACGACGGTTATAAAAGGGTCAGAATCTATAAATCTTGTGCCACATGTGATTGGCAAGAGATACCAAATGGGTTGAACCAACAAAGATGGTATGCCACCAATCACTTATTACCTGATGGTCGACAAATTATCATTGGCGGCCGACAGGCATTTAACTATGAATTCTACCCGAAGATGTCGGCCACTGAGAACTCTCCGAGCTTTCCATTTTTGGTTCAAACGAATGACCCCAATCTTGAGAATAATCTATATCCATTTGTATTTCTCTATCCGGATGGAAATTTATTTGTTTTTGCCAACAACCGTGCAATCTTATTCGACTACTCTAAGAACCAAGTTGTTAAGACTTACCCAACAATGCCCGGTGGTCAGCCACGAAGCTACCCAAGCACAGGCTCGGCGGTACTACTCCCTTTGCGGATAAATAAAGGGATAGTGGCTGAAGTTGAAGTATTGGTTTGTGGAGGTGCACCCAAAGGAGCATTTGTTAATGCCAATAGGGGAAAATTTGATGGGGCGCTTGACACTTGTGGCAGGATTAAAATATCCGACCCCAATCCCCAATGGGTTATGGAGACCATGCCTATGGCGCGAGTCATGGGTGACATGCTGTTGCTTCCTAACGGTCATGTTTTGATCATTAATGGCGCATCAGCTGGGGTTGCTGGGTGGGAACTTGGGAGGAATCCCATTCTCAGCCCTGTAACTTATAGACCCGATAATCAATTAGGGTCTCGCTTTGAGGTGCAGAATCCAAGCACAATACCAAGGGTTTACCATTCAGCAGTGGTGTTACTACGAGATGGTAGGGTTCTTGTTGGTGGAAGCAACCCTCATGACAAGTACGTCTTCACAAATGTGCTTTATCCTACTGAGTTAAGCTTAGAGGCCTTTTCACCATCTTATTTGGAAGCAAGCTCATCCTCCCTACGCCCAAGGATTATCTCACCCAAGACTAAAACTAAGATCCGTTTTGGAAAAAGGGTGGCTATTACATTTACGGTAACAGGTCCAGTGGACCTAAGTTCAGTCGTTGTGACAATGGTGTCGCCTTCGTTTAACACTCACTCGTTTTCTATGAATCAAAGATTGTTAGTGCTTGATAGTGCCAACTCCACCCAGGCTGTCCGAAAGTCGTCTACCTATAAGATAGGTGTAACCGCACCTCCATCAGGTAACATTGCACCATCTGGGAATTATCTACTATATGTGGTTCATAAAGAAATTCCAAGTCCAGGAATTTGGGTCCGAATGCAGCGATAACTATCCTAACTACTACTGAGGCGGTTGGTTTCTCGCAATGGTTTATTCTTGGTTTGTTTCTGTTATTTTCATCTCTACTCATTTAAATATTGTAGATAAATTTCCTTTCTACATCTAATCTTCATAACTTGATTTCCGGTGATAGTTTCGCCATTTTAAATAATATTGTTACTTCTGGAGCCAATTAATTCTGTTTTTTATTCTCTGATTGCATCGATCTGTTGAATTCTAACTGTCCTGAAAACACCAAAAAGAACGTAAACAGGTAGAAAACATAAATCTTAGTAAGGAACTTACTACCTAACTGGGATATACTCGTTCATTCGGCTAAAGAAAATGGATAATAAGTAACCAACTGAGCTAGCTCAGTTGGTCACCAAGGTAACCTTAGGGAGGTATTTTTCGAGAGGTCTCGAGTTCGAGTCTAACCAAGAACCTTCATGGACCCGAATTAAGAAGCAAGTGGGGTTTATCCCCTAAGGAGAAGGTACGAGGCTTGCATACTGCCCAATTGGATGTGACTGTAATCTCGAATCATTAACTACTAACTCGCCGTTCAAAAAAAAAATTGGATAATAAATGTCTGTTATAAACTTGTATAAAGAGTAATCATATGACATTCAGATGAACTAATATTAAGGGAAAGGGCTCAGATTCTGTGAGGAAATTAAAAAAATAGCAATTTTACATAAACATGTCATTTCTTCCAGATTCAACAACTAATAAATTGACTTCAATAAATTAATCAAGGAAGTCGATTGTTTGTTCATATTTTTATTATTTGTTTATCTCTACCTTAACATATGATTTTCTGTTCCTAAACATATTATAAAACGAAAATGAATATAACTTGAATTAGGGTAACATATCACAGAAAATATAATGGATGAATTTGTTGGGTCGGGGGGTTTTAGAATAATGGCTAAGATGTTCAACAATAAAAAATCATAAGATACAACTTATATATTCAAAGAGAGTAAGCATTTTCCCGCGCGTCGTTCATTGGGTTGATAGTCCTTTGGGGTTTCTGTATTAGAATGCACAAATCCCCGTATCATGTTATATTTCATTCATTGATATTTATAATATACTACGTATAACGAAAGATACTAGAAACGCTAAATCTTAATGGACCCAAACCCCTCATCGGGCTTGAATCATTCTATTTACTAATACTCCCGCGCAGTCCCAACAGCAAAATCGTGAAATCTCAGACCGGAGTAGTATGACAAGAAAAAAACAAAAGCACGTAATTACTTTTGATGATAACCGCTCACAACAAGCGGATATTAATCTTCATCAGAAGCAACAAAAAGCAAAAAGCGGTAGCAAAGCAAAGGCTTAGCTCAGTTGGCCACCAAAGTTCCACTAAGTGGTTTCATTGGGGAAGGATTCTTGGAGGTCTTGGGTTCAAGACCTGTCAAGGGCCTTTCAGACGAAGCGGATAAGGAGTCTAACATAACTAGGCGAGGGTTCGAAGAAGACATTCTTCCGCTTGGATGTTATTGCACGACTCGACCCACTAACAACTAACATTTGCCGTTCTAAAAAAAAAAATAATTAATTTTGATGACGACATCCAACAGGAAGCGGAGATAAATCTTCATCATTCATCATGCATCAGTAATAAGCAAACAAACAAAATGGCAGCAAACAAATCAAACCTGCAAGAAAACAAAAAACAAATCGAACTGTGTTTTAAATGACGGCTAGGATTTGATGGGGCGTAATATAGAGACGGCGGCTAATCGTAGCCACCTAGATATGAGGATCAGACCCTCTCCTATACCATATTAGAATGAATAAATCCCCATAGCATGTTATGTTTCATTCATCGATATTTATAATATATATCGAAATATTTATAATATAACGGAAGATACTAAAAACCCTACACCTTAGTGGAACCAAACCCCTCATCGAGATTGAGCCATTCAATTCATTAATATTCTGAAGATACAGAGAAGTGAAGTATGAAGCATCCCTTTTCAATGTTATATCCTGGTGAAAATCCACAGAACTTAATTAGTGAGTTTCAAGGATTTCAAGAAACTAAAAATCATGCTTGGACCCTAGTATGACAATTTAGCAATCTTCCAACGTGGCATAAGGTATACAGAGGTTTGGTATAAGTTTCAGGAGTGCCTCTTATTCGTCGAGGAATGCAAATTCTGGATTATTAGATTCTGGATCCGTAAGGACCGTCACCAAGGAAATTAGCGACGAAACCCCCTATAACTGATACAACAAATAAACTTTCTCCTTAGCGACCGGACATTCACCAATCGTCATAAATATAAAACCAAACAAGGCGACAGATGATAGTGTGGCTATTCATCTTCTGAAAGTAACTAATTTTACACCCAACGTTTCTCCACGCAAACCACGTCTGCTAGCACGGTCAAAGAAGTGGCCTGTTCTTAATTAATGTCATGTTGCATCCTCTAAAGCTTCAATTTCTTATAAATGTTATCGAATATTAGACAATGAGCGAATATAATTAAAGAAATGCAGATTAAGAACTAGAATTAATGAAGACTGAATAAATCAAACAGCACGTATTGTAACAGAACAATTACTTATTCAAACGTTTCATAACACACAATTTTTTTACGTATCAACTTCATATCTACACAGAACAATTGAGAGTTCAATAGAACTCTGATGAAAACACGGAAGCCATAAACTATACCAATTTTCGATATGGCGAAAGGAAGTTTGAATCAATAACCTCCCAAAATCAAGGACTTGAGAATATATATGGTGACAATAGTAATTAGTTACTGCATATGGACCCAAATACCTGCACTTGGAATTTCTTTATGAACTACAAATAATATGTAATTCCCTGCCGGGGCTATGTTTCCGGATGGAGGTGCTATGACACTAACTTTATAGTCAACCCTTCCGACAGCCGTGGCAGAGTCACTGCTGTCAAGACGTAACAGCCTCTGATTCATTGAAAAGGAGTGTGTGTTAAATGAAGGTGTCACCATTGTCACATAAACCGCTTTTGGGTCAACACGGCCTGATATGGTAAATTTAATAGAAAACCGTTTGCCGTAATTGATTGTAGTGTTGGTCTGGGGAGATAGTATCCTCGGGCGTAAAGAGGACGAGCTTGAATTCAAATAAGATGGTGAAAAGGCTTCCAAGC
Organism: Glebionis coronaria; assembly: GCA_025667525.1. Taxonomy (NCBI): domain Eukaryota; kingdom Viridiplantae; phylum Streptophyta; class Magnoliopsida; order Asterales; family Asteraceae; genus Glebionis; species Glebionis coronaria. The sequence continues at coordinate 604,519,788 of CM046875.1, read as the reverse complement.
TTAAATCAGTAGGGTAAAGTACGTTTTGGAAAACATATTTATCATGAGCGTTGCTTCCACCAACTAGAACCCTTCCATCTCGTATCAAAATGGCCGTGGAATGGTAAACTCGAGGTCTCGTGCTTGGATTCTCAATCTCAAAACGAGAGCCAACGTTTTTATCCGGTTGGTATATTACTGGGCTAAGAACTGGGTTCCTCCCAAGTTCCCACCCGGCAACCCCGGCCGATACGCCATTGATGATCAAAACATGTCCATTCGGGAGCAAGAGCATGTCACCCATCACTCGAGCTAAAGGCATGGTCTCCATAAGCCATTGAGGATTATTGTCCGAAATCCTAATACGTCCACAATTATTCAAAGCACCATCAAACGTCCCTCTATTTGCGTTTGCAAATGATCCCCTGGGTGCACCCCCACACACCAATACTTCAACTGCACCCACTTTCCCTTGTTTTAGGCGCAAAGGAAGAAGTACAGCAGAGCCTGTACTTGGGTAACTCCTGGGCTGACCACCGGGCATCGTGGGGTAAGTCCTGACAACTTGGTTCTTAGAGTAGTCGAATAATATAGCACGATTATTAGCAAAGATGAACAAATTTCCATCCGGATTAAGAAATACAAATGGGTACAAGTTATTCTCAATCCTAGGGTCATTCGTCTCAACCAGAAATGGCAAACTGGGAGCGTTCTCAGTTGTTGACATCTTTGGATAAAACTCGTAGTTAAAGGCCTGACGACCGCCAATTATAATTTGGCGACCATCTGGCAATATATGATTGGTTGCGTACCATCTTGACTGACTCAACCCATTCGGTATCTCCTGCCAGTCGCATGTGTTACACGATCTATAAGTTCTGACAACACGGTAACCATCAGCCCAGCCACCTGTCTGGACCAACCTTCCATCGCGCATTAAAGATCCAGAGGAACACCAAACATTTGTGAGAACCATAAGTGGACGTACGGAATTGGAAGCAACATCGTACTCAACAGAGTGTGCCGAACAATCATTTGAGTTGGGACGACATCTACCATTTGGAAGAGAGATATTTGAGGTTCCAAAATCAGTGCGATCATACATGACAACACGATCGTTGGGGAGTAGCTGCATGTGCATGGCCGAGATGCCGATGCTTGAGCGTAGAACTCTCCATGATCCACCAGCGGCGGGACATGTAGGTGCGTGGAGGAGAAGAAGAAGGAAGACGAGGAGCTGGTTATAAATTAGGGAACTTGAAAAAGCCATAAGTTTGTAATTTTGTTTAGGATTACTTCTCATGTTTTTCTCTGTTTCTGTATTGATCATAGTAGTCAGCTATATGTAATGTTCCAAGCCACGAAAGGACCAAGAAATTTAGAAATATTCAAGCCAACTAATTAAAACTATTTATTTTTATATTCCAGTAATGATCATCAGGAGACCATGTTTTACATGAACTATGATTCAGATATAATACTTCAATTGTATAATATGTAGCCCTATACAGAACTAACGACCTTTAATTTTTTCTGGTTTAACTTACTGTTTTTCTTTTATTTACGAATAGTACGTCTTAAACATCTATTTAAATAGCTGTAAAAGTCAAGCGATCAACAAGTTTTACCGTAAAAATTTTTTGATTGCAAAACTAGTTTTATGAAAAACCACAATTCTGAATTTAGATGTCATAAGCTGCTATTCATAACCTGCTGAATTCACTTTAGAAACTTCACTGATTTAAATGCAAGAAAACCGAAAGTATCAAATGCAAAAGAAATAAACACGTGTTAATTTTTAATGCATGTTTTTTTTCGTATTTTATCACTTTCATGAGGCGGTTTTCAAAACAGCTTGATTTGCAGTAAAACCTCAGCTACTCAACCCCACAAGAGTGAAAACCGCAGTCATATCCATGCACATGTTTCCTTCTAATTCATCTAAAAACCAAAATGTCCGCTAGTCTAAATATATATTTACGAGAAAGTATACTGGTACAAATGATTGTAAACACTATACCGGTACAAATGATGGTAGATTTGTAGAAAGTATATACTATATGAAAGTATATTATCCCTGAATTAATAAAGGTGTTGTTAATATAAGGTAGGTGTGAAATATATTTGACATTCCACACGTTGTTTGGATTAAGAAAAGGTCGATTTTTTATATATCCTACGTGCAGAGATGTAAGAACCAGATTAGGAAGAGAAAATTAGCTAGGTATATACTAACTAAGGAATAAGCAACCAAATGATAATGTTTTTATTTACTACAAGAAATCGAATGTGAATGCCTAATAAAAATATGCAATCACAATCGCTGGAAATTGCTGTTGCTGTTGCTTTTGTTGTTGGTGTTGCTAGTTTTATTATATGATTATGTAAAGTCGCATGTATTTTGAATTGTCGAAGAAGACTATGCCAAGGTGCCAGCTAACAATTTATATATTGTTCTTTTTGTATTTTCTTCTTTGTTAGTTAAATTTTTCTAAAAGTTTATAATTGTAACATAACATCATATTTTAGTTTTATAAACCTATCTTCACTATCCTTTTTTAATTTTATAAATCTCACACATAATTCAATTACATAAAGTTATAAAAAGGTTCAACATCTCATACCTCTTCATAACACACGAACATGAATAGAAGCTTACTATGGTTTATAAGTTTTTAGACCTCTTTATAAATTTATAAACTTTTAATGAACCATTATAGTGGATGCCCTTATTGTTATTTTTTTTTCTGTTAAAAATGGGTGAATTATAATCCATGAAACAGAACAAATACAACTGAAATACTTTATATGTTCCATTTTTATTGTCCATGATTTATTTAATTTAATTATCCACCATTAAAAATAGATAGGAAATTTTGATCAAGTTTAATATATTTCCCTTGTTTGAAATTATTATTAAAAAATTAAAAAATAATTTAACTAATTACCTAAAGTTAAAACTGTCATTTTGTTAAAAAAAATAAGACAGAGAAAAGAGTAATATACGCACTTTTCTTAATGTGTGTATTTTTTCGGTAAACATTAATTTTAGGACAGAGAAAGTAAAAAACAATGGATCAATATATCCGATAATATAATAAGTGTGATTACACCTCACACATCTCATCTCTCGCAACAAAGATCTGTAACACAGTCTTTTGTCTTATTATTTTATTAATTCACCCAAGTTCACCCATCATAACTTGATAACTATATTTTCAAACGAATTGACTCATCTAAAAGACTCAACCATCATCAACAATGTCTTAAGGGATACAATTAGCAGGTATCTTTATGCAAGATATAGCATCCACACTCATGTAAGAGGGATTATACCTAAACTGACTACATTTTCTAACCAGAAGTCATAAACCAAAGAACGCACACCCTCAGAGAGAATCCATCCTAACCTCATATAGCAAGATGGTGCTAAGACCAAGAAGTTTCATCTTCCATAACTCAACATAAAGCATCATATGTTGCCTCTAAGTTCACTTCACTTTACATAAGGAAACATTCGTAATGAAAGAAATATAATTCATATGCTAAAAATGCATATACGAACCAAATAGTACCTAACAATGTCTACTAAGATGTGACTACACACTTAAAGCACATAAAGAATAAACTTCAATGTACAATTATAATAAACTTAAAACTCTCAGTTCCTTACGTAATGAAAATGAATAAGGTGTTTGAGCTTAACACATAATATATCATATATATTAAATACATCATGCCTATATCAGCGAAAAGATTAAGGATCACATATGCACACTGTAATTAACATAATGTAAACTAGAAAACATACCTTCTTGATCAACAATGGTGAAATATTAAAATCACCAAATCAAGAACCTTCCCTTCTATATGTAACACACGAATTCCCCTTGATTCCAAAATATTGAGATCAAAATGTGATATGTCTAAAGTGTATCGATACACTACACTTCAATCAACCACCTTTGATTGCTAGGTCTTACCACCTTGAACAATTGAAACAAGAAAACAATATTTGTTTTCTTCTTCTTAGGGTTTCAACTATAATGGGATTAGGGAGGGAGTTTTGGTGTAATCTTTACACTTTGACTGTGCAAGAAATAAGGTCCCTAGGTCCCTTTATCTGTTAATCTCACTTCAATCCATAAGACAAGATTTGGATTAGATTTAGAAAAAGAAAGAGAAGAAAGTTAGAGAGAGAAAGTAGAGAGATAAACTAAAATGGTGGAAGGTTTACTATGTGCAAAATAATGAACCAACACCCTCTTCAACACATGGAAGAGGGTATATATACCCACGAACCACATGGGCTTTCCATGGGTCATGAGTTTGTTTCCATGGGCCGGGCTTTGCTGTGTTGGGCTTAGAGCCCCTAACTTATACAATATTAGCTTAAAGTCCAAGCCCGGTTTTCCCGACTAACCTATTACAATACAAGACCTTTAACGACCAAGATGACCTATTACATTCTTGTTCGACTATATAAAATATAGAGCCAACAATCTCCCCCAATGTATCGGTCATCTTTAAAATGCATAAGATGATTGAGTGAATACATTCTTGTGGAGGTGATCTTCCTTCTTAGGTCTTGTATCTTGGTCTTGGTCTTGATCTTGTTTGTAACGGCTTTGTTCCTTCATGCTTTTGTGATCTTTATCTTGAGCCTTTGTCATTTGACTTTGAGTGCTTGAGATCTTTATCTTGTGCTCCTTGTGACTAAGATGACCTATTATATTCTTACATTCTTAAGTATCTTGATTATCGCCATCTTGTGCTCTTGTGACTTCTGATTTGACATGTTCACACTTTGTTGATTTCGAAAGGCTAACAATTTCCCATACAAGTATAGTTGTAGTTAATCCTTCAAATATTCATCAGAGTTGTGGAAGACTTTATATTTTAGTATGAACATGTGAAGACGACTTCGGTTAGTACACAACTACGCCACCATCTTGATATGCAGCAACATATATAGACACAGATAAAATGGCTTTGAACATTTCACCCTAACTCGGTAGCGTTTTACCTCCGGTCGGTGAAGACTGTTAGACGATATGTTGATCCCTTTGATTGGATCTATATTCTATTAAGAACTAGTATAGTAGTTTGTAATCAAACTAAAACACTTTAAGAACTCTTACTCAAACTAAATAAGTTATGCGGAATCTAACTTATAAAGCACAGAAGAACAAAAATACATTTAACTATTCGATTCTCTTATTAATCGACTTGAATGAGATACATGAATGACATTGTACCTATGTTCCTTTATAGAGTAAGGAACCCTAGAAACCTTAGAATATTCTATAAAGATAACTATATCACAGACGATATATTATCAATATTCTAACTACTTAAGTATATCACATAAGATATACTCTAACTATAACTATGACATATCTTATACAAAGATATATTCGTCCTAATCAATATAGCAGACTTACTTTATAAGTAGCAGTACTTACTATGTACCACGTTAACACTAACGGTAACTGAAAGATAACTAACAGTACTTGAATAATACTAACGGTACTTGACACTTAACAAATAATTCCCAACACTCCTCCCCTAAACAAGAATGATAACTTGTTGTCTTCTTGTTTCTCTTATACTAGATGTATTTAGAATACATGTCTTCAGTCTTTCCTTCATCCTTGGATTGAACTTGGTAATTTGTATTTGTATCCAACTGAATGTAGCCAAACACTTCAATGTAGATCTTCTTCTGATAAGATAATCTTCAAACAGCATGAACATCATCTTTGTCTTCAAACTATGACCTTCTTGTGTCTTGTAAATATCCATTTATCTTTGCAGCATCAGTAATTGTCTTCTTGAGTTAAATCTATGAACTCTGAATCATGAACTTCAGTCTTGATTTGATAAGACAAAACCTTCTAAGTATTTTCTTCTTGAATACTTCTTTGCTTGCAATCTTCATACCTGAAATAAAATAGTTAACAACAAAACCAATCTGTATTGGCTTCATGATTTTTAGCAAATCCCCAGCTATCAACAGATTTGATATATTCTTTACCAGTTTGCCGTACACTCTGGAATAGCCAATACTTTATTCATGAAGAATAAGGTATACTGATAACCCTACAATTTTTGGTAAATTGTCAACCATCAACGGATTTGATGAAGTCTTTACCTAGTACCGTTTGTCTAGGACTAGCCAACTCTTTGTCTCGAAACAAGGTGAGTCAGAACCATATAGTTTTTAGCAAACTACCAGCTTTCAACGGATTTGAGAAGTCTTTACCATAAACCGTTTGCTTATGGACTAGCCAGTTCTTATGTGTGTTAGACATGGTGAACTAATAACCATTTGTGAAGTGTGACTGAAAGTCAAACACTTAAGGCTCTTTCTCAGCTTCTTCCTCATCTTTCAAATCCTTGATTTGTTGTTTAACTATTCTAATCAACTCCAAAGCATCAACAGATTCTTCTGTAACTTCCAGTTATTGTTCCAACATTCTTTCCAACAATCTTCTTTTGAATGGATAACTCTTCTCTTGTAGCATATAGTAGGTAACATCATCTATATCCAAAATATGCAATCCACATGACCTATAATATCTCCAGTAACTAGGAACCTGATTCTCTAATTCCTTCAACATTTCTAGATCACAGTTGTGTGGTTCATACATGAAGAGAATTTCCCTATACAATAGTGATACTTCAGTTTTACATGCACTGGCTTCTTGAACTAACCTGAAAAGATCCTGAATATCTTGTATGTCAAGAATGTGAAGAATATCTTCCAAAAGTCTGAATATTCTTGTTGTGCCATCAGTTGTTTGAATTCCATGAGCTTCCAGTCATTGATCCATAGAGTATGTCCATCTACCAATAGATGATCTCTTTCCAAAAATCTCTGTATCAATACATTAATCTTCAAATTTTACTATCTTCAAGTACGTCTTCAAGCTCTCATCATCATCACTATCTTCTGCTGTTGACTTAGCCCTCTTGGCTTTCTGCTTTCTCTTTGTTGATCTTTTTCTTTTAACACCCTTGGAGATTCCCTCAAATTATGTTGAACCCTTTTACAAGTTTGTATGTACCGTTTCTTCAGTATGTACTGTTGACTGTGCATGTACTGCTTGTACATTTTCAGTCTGAGCAATATCTTGAGCTTTATCTCCTTCATTCATTCTTTGAGAAGTCTCTTCCTCCTTTGAACTTACCTTCTCCTTTCTATTCTTCATCACATAAGTGGTCTTGAGAGTTGGAGGTGAATTTGTAGGCTCAGCAGTACTTGGCTCAATTCTAAGAGTGCTTCCAAATTGTCTTTGTTGTTGCAGATGTCTTCTATGTCTTTCAACAGCCATTCTATCTGCTTCAGATCTAATCTCAATAGAATTCAATTCAGTTCTCTTATGTTGCTCATACAAAGTCCTGATTTCTTCAAAATATTTCTTGACCAGCTGAATATGAGTGAAACCCTTAACTTTCTTGAGAAAGTTCATCATTTGATTCCTAATCTGCATAGTAGTTGGAGGCTTAATCTTTTCTCTTCTTCTCTTTTCAGCAAAGAATCTTTGTTTCTCCCTTAACAGATCATCAATCAACTTTGATTTCTCTTCTTCATCATAAGCATCTCTCTCTTCAGCTATCAATGAGTCTGCAAGAAGCTCACTTGCATGTAATTCAGCTTGAATCCTATCATACTCTTGTATGTTCCATTCTTGCTGTATTCTCTTAGCTTCTAGCAAATGCTGCTTTGCTGCAAGTTCTTCTTGTAAGTCTTCTTCACGAATCTGAGCTTGCATTTTAAGAGCATATTCCTCGTCATGGTCTAATTGATTAAATCTATACATGACTTTGCTTATGATTTCATCTGAATCACTTTCATTTTCGGATTTTGATAGTATTTGCTTCTTCCCCTTATCCTTTGGATTAATATTAGGTAGCTTCTTCTTCAGCTTGGAAGGTCTTTCCTCATCAACATTCTGTTGAATAACTATACCTTTAGTAGGGTATGAAGCTTGAACTTTGTTACCTTTAGTTTGATCCTTTTTAGCAAGAACTTCTTGTTTTGTGTTCCTATTTGCCTCTACTTGTTTTGCTTTCTCAGCTGAATTCTTTTGTCTTAAGTCAAGCAGTAATTAGGCTAAAGTCTCATCCTCTCCAAAGGAGTTTGACTTTCTAGTGAAGTGTATGATATGTAAATCTTGCTTATGTTTTTAGAGAGATAAAGAGATAGAGAGATGGTGGAACACACACTTCTAGAGAGAGAAACAAATGTTTACTATGTGTAAAATGAAGAACCACACACCCTCTCCATCTAAGGAGAGGGTTTATATACCCAAGCCCTTGTCATGGTCTTGGGCTTACATTTGGGCCGGCCTACACATGTTGTAGGCTAGGCTTAATCTTGTTTGTTAAATAAAGATAAATAACTAAACTACGAGCTATTACATGGACTATTGTTGGAGTGACCGATCCTTCTTAATACGAAAAATGTATTTCCAACATGAAGGATGATCACCAGCGGTACTTACAATCGGCTTAGTTGGCTTAGCAGTACTTGGGTCTTCAACAATGTCAGCAGTACTTGCAGTCAGCTTATTTGGCTTAGCAGTAGTTGGATCTTCAACAATGTTGACTTCACCAGTATTAGAATCACTTGTTTCTTCAATCACTTGTGTGAGATCTCGTATTTTCCTGGTAATTGTTTTACTCGTATTCATTATTTTAATCATTGTTGGTACTTATTCGAAATTATAAAATTATTTTATTTTATAATTCCATATTTATTTAAATCAAATATTTTGATTTCAAATCACCCACATGCATTTTTACAAATGTTTACTTGAATCAACGGAACGAGAACTGAGGGCTAAATCTTTCGACTTAAAGATATTTATCTTTACATTGTATTAAGTCTAGACTGATAAAGGGCACAATAATAAATTTTTGTATTTCATATTTTTACTGTCGATTGTTTCAATGTTCGATATTTTCGATGTTTTCTTTTAATGTCGTGTTAACTCGAGTCGGGAGTCTATATTATCTTATTTTGGGTGTGTTTTAACTTTTGAGGAGTATTTTTACGAAACCCAAACCCCGTAAATATTTGTAAATTTGACTAATAGTCATTTCCTATTTTTTAACAAAGTATTTATTTTGTGGTCCTAAAGTTTCAAAAGTGACATGTTTAGTCCTTCACTTAACCAACCTTATATAAAGCCCAAATTTTCACTTCCACTAACACATATTAAACAAAATAAAAAAAAATCACACCACCCTTCCTCCCCCCTTGTTTCTACCATCCACCAACACCCCCAAAATCACCTTGGATCATCAAAATTTAATTTGATTCATTCAAAACTAATTAAAGTCCACTTCCTAATTTTGAAAGGTGCATCTTTTGGTACAAAATTTGTACACATGCAACCACTTTTGAAGTTTTGATGATTTCATGGTTGAATATGTGTTTGATCATTGTTTTTAGGATGATCATGACTAAATTTTGTGTTTTTGATGTTGAAAAGTCTAAAGTTTTGATTTTGATCTTTTGATTTTGATGCATGCAAGGGTTTAGGATGTTTAAGGATGATATTAGGAGGATTTTATGAGTGGGAAAATGATTAGATTTTGTTGTAAACATCATTTGATATGATTTTTAAAGTGCCAATTTTAGGCAGAAAGTTGAGGAAGGTTTTGGGTAACTTAAACTTGTTTTATTATTAAACTAATAAGATAGGGCTGTAGATATTTTTCTTAGCTTCGATTTGATATAAATTATAGCTTCCAACTCCAAACGAGTTGGAAATGACGTTAGTTTGATTATTCGTGTACTGGGAGACGAGTATCGACACAATCTAAATTGTTGTCGATATTTGGATCGAATCTCGTGGACTATAAGTTGAGTTTTCAAATTTGTCAAAGGCTGTTTTTGGACTCTAAACTTAGGTTTGTGAGTCCATTATCAAACTCAAGTGTCGGGTTTATAAATGGTATTGTTTAGAAAGGTCAAAACGATTTTACGAGTCAAAGACGTAAATCTGTCCGGATTTTGTAAGCCGAAGATGTGTCGGGCAGTGAGTTTTAAAAAAAAACTTTTGACGAGCTTTTTATATGTCTTTCTATAGATGTTAATTGAGCTTCTCAGTTAGTACCATAAACATTTGACGTGTCTAAGTGAGGTAAATCAGCCCGTACATTTGGTATGTGCCGGCAGTTTTTATCGAAAACATTATCTAATAAAAGTATACTTTTAGATGGAGTCTAGAAGTACCCCTTGCATGGCTTTTCTTATGTGTCATAATTTGGTTATGTACTCATTTATTTCAAGTGTTTTTATAAACATTTATTTCGTGTCTTCTAAACTTTCGCGTCCCGTTATCGTAGGCCTCGGATGACTTAAGATTGCTTGATTTTCTATTGCTTCTACTGAGCTCTCCAGTTTCGTGTTGATTCCACCTTATAGCTAAGGTGAGTTCATAGCCCCTCTAGCTAGTTGTTCACTGTTTCAAAACACGGGGTGAGATTAACATGTTGGAACACAATCTTTTAAACTGTATGCTATCCAGATTTGTATGCTGTCAGATGAATTCATTGATATTATTGCTTTTAGTCTTTAGCCTTAAGTTTCCTCTCATTGATCATGAACCGTTAATTCATCCTGCTACCAAGCGCGAATGTTGTGGGTGGATCCATCGGGATTGACAATCCCCGTCCTGATTACCTTGATGCACGTACATTTGTTTATCACTTGAGTATTTAGGCTGAATACTGACTAGAGGAACTTAAACTGAGTTAAGCTTCGGTTCATGAACTAAGTAGCAATAATATATCATGACTATGGAGAATGTACATAGTCACCCCCCCAGTACTTGTTTTTACAAAGCATATTGTGTTCAATTACTTAGCTTTCTAAACCTATGAATATCACTCAACTTTATGTTGACGAGTTTTACATGTTTTAACCTCAGGTAATACTGCTTAATGGGCTTGGACGAGGTACCGCAGGATGTTGGCAGCTTGGAAAGATTTGTGTTGTGATATGTTTATGCTTTGTTATAAATGACGTTGTCAAAGTCTTTCGCTGATCTTTTGTTATCTTAAAACTTTAAACTATGATGTTATGGTACTTTGTTATGTTTCAAAAATTTATGGGACCGAAGTTTCTAAACTCTGATAAATTGTGATGTAATATATATGTCTTTTATTGCGTCATTTTTGTGTCATTTATAACTCATTGTTACTCGTACCTTGACGTGTGATCCCCTCGTTGCCTAGTTATTCCATGTCAGATTCTGGGGGTCTCACAGATTGGTATCAGAGCGATGGTTATTGAGAACTGAGTCATTTTCAAAACTTGGTCTATAACTAAATATCAAGATATTTCATGCTTTACAAGTGTCAAACACAGATTCTGCCAATGTTGTTCAATATCTGTGGGGGTAACTCTCTAATCCTTATTGTTTAGCTTAATTATTGTTATAATATTTCATACCTTGATTTCATTTGAAATATTACATTGGTTTCATTGTGATACGTATTACCTCCTTCCAAACCCCTCTTGTTTAATATTATATATATATTTCACTCCTTAGTGTTGCAATCCTTGTTGACAATCAGTTATGGATATCTAAAATCTCCTCTTATTCTATTTTCTCCAATTTCATGAATCTTGAAATAGCATACTTATACAAGTTCACACTGAATTTTGTATTGTGATGTTGACAGAAACATGCCGCCTACCAGAATTCGTAGAGCTGATGGACCCAGGAGATCCCTCCGGGCTACTATGGGGAGAGTTATTGCAAAAAGGGTAAAGAAAGCTGTTGCTGAATACGAAAAGAGCCGAGAGACTCAAACTAAAGCTGAAGGTTCTTCAAGCATAAAAGGATGTTCACACAAGACCTTCATGTCTGGAAAACCCCACTCCTTCAAAGGGACCGAAGGTGTCGTTCGTTTGACACGATGGTTTGAAAAGATGGAGCAAGTATTTGGAACTTGCAAGTGTGCTGAAGAGGATAAGGTAATTTATGCTGCTAGTACTTTGGAAGGTATTGCACTTACCTGGTGGAATGGAAATATTAAAACCTTAGGTCTTAATAATGCAAACCAAATCCCTTGGAGCGAGTTCAAAACAATGATGACTACTAAGTACTGCCCTGAGACTGAGATAGCTCGGATGGAACACGAGCTATAGAACTTAAAAATGAAGAATGATGATATTGAAGCCTATACTAATAGGTTTCATGAGTTGGCCTTAATGTGTCCTGAACTGGTTCCAGATGAAAAGAAGAAAATAAAAAGGTATGTCAAGGGCTTTCCTGAAAGGATTAAAAGACACATTCTTCATCAAAACCCTCTTCCCTACATGAAGCAGTGAACATGGCTCGTGAATTGGTCGAGCAGTCTGTTGAAGGTAAAGCTGCTAAGTCTAATGCTGATAACAAACGGAAATGGGAAGAGAATAGAGGAAACGATCAAGGAAACAATGAAGGGAATAATCAGGGCAATAACCGTAACAACAACCGAAGCAACAATAGAAACTCCAACAGAAATAAGAACCGACAAGCCAACAAGAGACAAGACACAACAACCATGTACGCAGTCGCTCCTGCCGCTCCTGCTGTTCCTACTGCTCCTACTACTCCTGTTATTCTTGCTGCTCCTATTGCTCCTGCTACTTCTGCTGGCAAATGAGATTATACTGGGAATCTGCCTAAGTGTGATCGATGAAATTGGCATCATCCTATCAGTGTGTGTCCTACTAAGTGTACAGTTTGTAATAGGTTCGGCCATAAGGAAGGAAACTGTAATGTGGTGTGTTATGGATGTGGTGAAAAAGGTCATTACCAGAATAGGTGTCCAAAGGCTAAGGATCCACAGAACGATGGAGCTCGAGGTAGAGTGTATCATGTGGGAAATAACGCTCACCAGAATCCTCAGGTGGTCGCGGGTACATATATTCTTAACGATCATTATGTTAGTGTTTTATTCGATTCCGGTGCTGAGAAGAGTTTCGTGTCTTCTGCTTTCACTCCTTTCATTAATATTACTCCTTTTGCTTTAGACACTAGTTATGAAGTAGAATTAGCAGACGGTAAGATTGTTAGTACCAATACAGTCTTGCGTGGCTGTACCATTGATTTGCTTGGTCATTTGTTTTTAATTGATCTTTTACTAACGCGTCTCGGCAGTTTTGATGTTATTGTTGGTATGGATTGGTTAGCGTCTCATCGTGCTATCATTGTTTGTTCTGAGCGAATCTTGCGTATTCCTCTTTCTTCGGGTAAAATCTTAGAACTTCGCGGTGAGAATCCGGATGACAATCCGAATTCTCTTCTTTCTATGAAGGCTGATCAGAAAAAGCTTGATGATATTCGTATCGTTTGTGAATTTCCTAGAGTTTTCCCAGATGAATTGTCGGGATTACCTCCTGTGCGTGAAGTTGAATTCCGTATCGATCTTATTCCGGGTGCACTGCCTGTTGCCAAATCGCCTTATCGTTTAGCCCCGTCTGAGATGAGTGAATTATCGAATCAGCTTAAGGAATTACAAGAGAAAGGTTTCATCAGACCGAGTCATTCACCGTGGGGAGCGCCTGTGCTCTTTGTTAAGAAAAAGGATGGTGCAATGAGAATGTGTATTGATTACAGGGAATTGAATAAGCTGACAATCATGAATCGTTACCCTCTCCTTCGTATAGAAGACCTATTTGAACAATTGCAAGGTGCGTGCTGTTTTTCCAAGATAGATCTTCATTCAGGTTATCATCAGTTAAGAGTGCATGAAAGTGATATCTCCAAAACCGCATTCAGAACTCGTTATGGACACTTTGAATTTACCGTTATGCCATTCGGACTTACCAATGCTCCTGCCGTTTTTATGGATCTAATGAACCGTGTCTGCAAACCCTACCTTGATAAGTTTGTCATAGTCTTTATTGATGATATCCTCATTTACTCGAAATCAGAAAAAGATCATGAAAATCATCTTAGAACCATCTTAAGTCTTCTGGAGAAAGAAAAGTTGTATGCCAAATTCTCTAAGTGTGAATTTTGGTTGAAAGAGGTTCAGTTTTTAGGACACGTGGTAAATCAGGATGGTATACACGTGGATCCTACTAAAGTTGAAGCAGTTAAGAATTAGAAATCTCCTAAATCGCCTACTGAGGTCCGTTCATTTCTCGGGTTAGCCGGATATTATCGCAGATTCATCGAAAACTTCTCCAAGATTGCTAAGCCTTTAACCCTGCTTACACAAAAGAATAAGGAATACATTTAGAATGAAGAACAAGAGAAAGCCTTTTGCTTATTAAAGGGAAAATTGTGTAATGCCCTAGTGTTAACACTTCCTGACGGGCCGGACGATTTTGTTGTTTATTGTGATGCATCCCACCAAGGTTACGGTTGTGTCTTAATGCAGCGAGGAAAACTGATTGCTTATGCCTCCAGACAACTTAAAACCCATGAACAGAACTATACTACTCACGATTTGGAGTTAGGTGCAGTAGTATTCGCCTTGAAAATATGGAGACATTATCTTTATGGGACGAAAAGTGTGATATACACTGATCATAAGAGTCTCCAGTATATCTTTAACCAAAAGGACTTGAACATGTGACAAAGACGTTGGTTAGAACTTCTTAGCGACTATGAATGTGGAATTAAGTATCACCCAGGAAAGGCTAATGTTGTAGCTGATGCCCTAAGTCGAAATGAAAGACTTAAACCTACGAGAGTGCGTGCTATGAGCATAACCATTCAATCTAGCCTCAAGGCTAAGATTTTAGAAGAACAGAAAGAAGCTGCAAAGGACTTTAAGGCTCCAGCAGAATTGCTGCAAGGATTAGATGCTCAATTTGAAAGGAAAGAAGATGGAACAATTTACTTTGTTGGACGATTATGGATTCCATTAGTTGGAGGATTAAGAAAGGTAATAATGGACGAAGCTCACGCTTCAAGATATTCGATTCACCCTAGTGCAGACAAGATGTACTACGATTTAAGGGATATTTACTGGTGGCCAGGTATGAAAAAGGACATAGCAGAATACGTTAACAAGTGTCTGACTTGTTTAAAGATTAAAGTAGTACATCAAAAACCCCCAGGTCTTTTACAACAACCAGAAGTCCCAGAATGGAAATGGTAAAAGATTACAATGGACTTAGTCACAAAGCTGCCTAGAAGTAGTGGTGGTTTTGATGCAGTTTGGGTAATTGTTGATAGATTAACCAAATCTGCTCACTTTCTTCCTATTCGTGAGGATTATAAAACTGATAGATTGGCTCGAATCTACGTCAATGAGATTGTTGCAAAGCACGGAGTGCCAATATCGATTATTTCTGATAGGGATGGTCGTTTTGCGTCACATTTCTGGAAAGCACTTCAAAAGGCGTTGGGTACACAAGTATTAATGAGTACAACATATCACCCAGAAACGGATGGACAAAGTAAACGCACTATTCAGACTCTGGAAGACATGCTGCGAGCATGTGTTATGGATTTTGGTGGTAGCTGGGACACTCATATGCCTTTGGTCGAATTTTCCTATAACAATAGTTATCATAAAAGTGTCAAGTGTTCACCATTCGAGGCTTTGTACGGACGCAAGTGCAGATCGCCAGTGATATGGAACGAAGTAGGTGAAAGTCAACTGATAGGGCCTAAATTAGTTCTAGAAACTACCGACAAGATTGTACAGATTAGGGGAAGACTGAAAACTTCTAGAAGTCGTCAGAAGAGTTACGCAGACAAAAGACGCAGACCTCTTGAGTTTCAAGTCGGAGACCGTGTGCTGTTACGAGTATCTCCATGGAAGGGTATTGTGAGGTTTGGTAATAGAGGAAAACTGGCGCCAAGTTTTGTAGGACCATTCGAGATCGTCGAGCATATTGGTTCGTTAGCTTATCGACTGAAGTTACCCCAAGAGCTAAGTTGTGTTCACGATGTATTCCATGTTTCCAATCTTAAGAAATGCTTAGCCGAATCAGATGTTCAGATTCCGTTAGAAGAAATAAGGGTGGACGAGAAAATGTACTTCATTGAAGAACCAATAGAGATCGTGGATCTCCAAGTCAAGAAGCTGAAACGTAGTTGGATTCCTATCGTTAAAGTTCGTTGGGATTTACGTCGGGGTGCTGAGTTCACTTGGGAAACTGAAGACCAGATCAAGACTAAGTATCCACATCTGTTCTCGTCTTCTTCTTCCATCTCCAGTTAAACTCTGAGGGACCAGAGTTCCTTTAGGGGGAAAGACTGTGAGATCTCGTATTTTCCTGGTAATTGTTTTACTCATATTCATTATTTTAATCATTTTTGGTACTTATTCGAAATTATAAAATTATTTTTATTTTATAATTCCATATTTATTTCAATCAAATATTTTGATTTAAAATCACCCACGTGCATTTTTACAAACGTTTACTTGAATCAACGGAACGAGAACCGAGGGCTAAATCTTTCGACTTAAAGATATTTACCTTTACATTGTATTAAGTATAGACTGATAACGGGCACAGTAATAAATTTTTGTATTTCATATTTTTACTATCAATTGTTTCAATGTTCGATATTTTTGATGTTTTCTTTTAATGTCGTGTTAAGTCGAGTCGGGAGTCTATATTATCTTATTTTGGGTGCGTTTTAACTTTTGAGGAGTATTTTTACGAAACCCGAACCCCGTAAATATTTATAAATTTGACTAATTGTCATTTCCTATTTTTTAACAAAGTATTTATTTTGTGGTCCTAAAGTTTCAAAAGTGACAGGTTTAGTCATCCACTTAACCAACCATATATAAAGCTCAAATTTTCACTTCCACCAACACATATTAAACAAAATAAAAAAAATCACACCGCCCTTCCTCCCCCCTTGTTTCTACCGTCCACCAACACCCCCCAAAATCACCTTGGATCATCAAAATTTAATTTGATTCATTCAAAACTAATTAAAGTCCACTTCCTAATTTTGAAAGGTGCATCTTTTGGTACAAAATTTGTACACATGCAACCACTTTTGAAGTTTTGATGATTTCATGGTTGAATATGTGTTTGATCATTGTTTTTAGGATGATCATGACTAAATTTTATGTTTTTGATGTTGAAAAGTCTAAAGTTTTGATTTTGATCTTTTGATTTTGATGCATGCAAGGGTTTAGGATGTCTAAGGATGATATTAGGAGGATTTTATGAGTAGGAAAATGATTAGATTTTGTTGTAAACATCATTTGATATGATTTTTAAAGTGCCAATTTTAGGCAGAAAGTAGAGGAAGGTTTTGGGTAACTTAAACTTGTTTTATTATTAAACTAATAAGATAGAGCTGTAGATATTTTTCTTAGCTTTGATTTGACATAAATTAGAGCTTCCAACTCCAAATGAGTTGGAAATGACGTTAGTTTGATTATTCGTGTACCGGGAGTCGAGTATCGACACAATCTAAAATTGTTGTCGGTATTTGGATTGAATCTCGGGGACTATACGTTGATTTTTAAAATTTGTCAAAGGCTCTTTGTGGACTCTAAACTTAGGTTTGTGAGTCCATTATCAAACTCAAGTGTCGGGTTTATAAATGGTATTGTTTAGAAAGGTCAAAACAATTTTACGAGTCAAAGACGTAAATCTGTCCGGATTTTGTAACCCGAAGATGTGTCGGGCAGTGAGTCTTAGAAGTAAAAACTTTTGACGAGATTTTTATATGTCTTTCTATAGATGTTAATTGAGATTCTCAGTTAGTACCATAAACATTTGACGTGTCTAAGTGAGGTAAATCAGCTCGTACATTTGGTATGTGCCGACAGTTTTTATCGAAAACATTATCTAATAAAAGTATACTTTTAGATGGAGTCTAGAAGTACCACTTACATGGCTTTTCTTATGTGTCATAATTTGGTTATGTACTCATTTATTTCAAGTGTTTTTATAAACATTTATTTCGTGTCTTCTAAACTTTCGCGTCCCGTTATCGTAGGTCTCGGATGACTTAAGATTGCTTGATTTTCTATTGCTTCTACTGAGCCCTCCAGTTTCGTGTTGATTACACCTTATAGCTAAGGTGAGTTCATAGCCCCTCTAGCTACTTGTTCATTGTTTCAATACACGGGGTGAGATTAACATATTGGAACACAATCTTTTAAACTGTATGCTATCCAGAACTGTATGTTGTCAGATGAATTCATTGATATTATTGCTTTTAGTCTTTAGCCTTAAGTTTCCTCTCATTGATCATGAACCGTTATTTAATCCTGCTACCAAGCGCGAATGTTTTGGGTGGATCCATCAGGATTGACAATCCCCGTCCCGATTACCTTGATGCACGTACATTTGTTTATCACTTGAGTATTTAGGCTGAATACTGACTAGAGGAACTTACACTGAGTTAAGCTTCGGTTAATGAACTAAGTAGCAATAATATATCATGACTATGGAGAATGTACATAGTCATCCCCCCAGTACTTGTTTTTACAAAGCATATTGTGTTTCATTACTTAGCTTTCTAAACCTATGAATATCACTCAACTTTATGTTGACGGGTTTTACATTTTTAATCTCAGGTAATACTGCTTAATGGGCTTTGACGAGGTACCGGAGGATGTTGGCAGCTTGGAAAGATCTGTGTTGTGATATGTTTATGCTTTGTTATAAATGACATTGTCAAAGTCTTCCGCTGATCTTTTGTTATCTTAAAACCTTAAACTATGATGTTATGGTACTTTGTTATGTTTCAAAACTTATGGGACCGAAGTTTCTAAACTCTGATAAATTGTTATGTAATATATGTCTTTTATTGCGTCATTTTTGTGTCATTTATAACTCATTGTTACTCGTACCTTGACGTGTGATCCCCTCGTTACCTAGTTATTCCATGTCAGATTCTGGGGTCTCACAACTTGTGTATCTCCAGATACCCTTTCTTCCACTGAAGCTATCCTTTCAACTTGCACCTCTTTAGTCTTGTCTGATCCATTGCTCATTCTTGATCTGGACAGTACTTGCAAAGACTGTTTCCAGTGAAACCATATTTGTCTTTTTGGTGGTGGAGTTGAAGATATAGGAAATTGAATATTAATTTCCCCCAACTTCTCATAGAAAGTACTCCAATTCACTTGAAGTAGTGATTGAGGTGTTGGTGCTGGCTGAGTTACCATCATTTCTTCAACTTGTGGCTCCTCATGAGTAGGCTGTGGTTTTTCCTGTTGAAACTCCATGTTTGTAGGTTCATCCACACTAGTCTCTAAACCAGTTCCATCTTTATAAGTCTTAATGACATCTTCATCCAGCTCAAAATTGATGCCATTTCCAAAGATCCTTGTTTGATTATCAGAAGAAGGTGTTTGTTCTTCATAATTCCTCTCCTGTTTGGTTGCATCCAATTGCCTTTTCTTGTGGTTTCTGAATCTTTGCTTTTTGAGTGCAGCCTTCAAAATAGATCTATGTTGCCTCATCTAAGGTGATACTTTGTTCCTCAACTTGATTAGGCTAGCTTCCAATTCAGCAATTTTCTTGTCTTGAACAAGTTTTTCTTTTTGCAACACCTGTACCTGTTGGGACAAACTAGTACACAAAGCAGTCAAATTTGCAACATCCATCACCTCTGGTGCTTGTGCTGGTGGTGAACCACTAGTAGCAATAGAAGCAACAGGTGTATGGATCATCTCATCAGTATTTGGTGGAGCACCAACATTGTGAGAAGAAGATTGTGAATCTTCTAGGGAATGGGAACTCTGGTGAGAAGGAGTTTGCTGAGAAGCACTAGCATTGCTAGGTTCCTCACCTTCTTGATTGGAAGGTTGGGCTAACATATGAGCAAACAATGGTGTAACTATTCCTGTAAAGGCATTGCCTTGTTTGGTCAAGAAACAGAAAGGTCTCTTTGTGAATATAGGAACATCCCATGTATCAGTTAACTCTAGTAGGTTAGGTATTTGGTCACTAACTAAAGTCTGAATGAATCTAGGATACATCAAAAACTTTTTAGTTCCTTCCAAATTACTAGTCATGCCTTCAAAAATTAATCTTGAAAAATTAAAAACCCTGTTATTTGCTAGACAAATACCAGCTGATGCCAATGCAGCAGGAATTTGATCAAAAGATGTACTTTTAGAGCTTAAACAGTACACAAAAACACAAAACATAGACTATACAATAAAAATTAGTATAAAAATTTGTACAACTATTACCTCCCCTCAACATATGCAACAGTGTATTGGTTGAGCATACCAATATGTGTCACCAAGAATTCAAATCTCTTTGCATCAAATGCCTTGGTCAACAAATCAACTACATTGTTGTCTGTATGAATCTTCAAGACTTTAATAAGCTTCTTGTCATAGGCATCTCTTATAAAGTGATGTCTTATTTCAATATGCTTGGTCTTGGAGTGAAATACTGGATTCTTTACAATGCATATAATGTAAATCTTGGTGTTTATGAAGTTAAACCCATAATCTAACAACTGATTTTGAATCCAAAGTACTTGTCCACAGCAATGAGCAGCAGCTACATATTCAGCTTCAGTTGTAGAAGTAGCAACAATGGTTTGCTTCATACACTGCCATGATATGAGTCTTCTGCCTAGGAATTGACAACGTCCTGTTGTGGATTTCTTATCATGATTAGCTCCATTATAATCACTGTCTGAGTAAGCTTTCAATTCAAAGGTGGAATCTCTAGGATACCATAATCCTAAATTGGGTTGACTTTTAAGATACTTAAAAATATTCTTCACAGCATGTAGATGTGACACCTTTGGATTGACTTAGAACCTTGAACAGGCACACACATCAAACATAATATCTGGTCTTGAAGCAGTAAGATACATCAATGAACCAATCATTGATCTGTATAGATAAATATCAACACTTTCTCCATGTTCATCTTTTGATAAATACTTCTTAGCTTCAAAAGGTGTGCTTGTACTCCTTGTATCCATACATGAAAATTTCTTCAAGATTTCAGCAACATACTTATCTTGGCTGATAAATATTCCATCTTTCCTTTGTTTGACTTGCAGTCCCAAAAAGAAAGTTAGTTCTCCCATGGAACTAATCTGAAATCTTCCTTTCATCAAAGCCTCAAACTCTTCACACCATGACTTCTTGGTAGAACCAAAAATGATGTCATCAACATAGACTTGAACTAGAATAATATCCTTAGCATTCTTCTTGACGAACAGAGTTTTGTCAATGGTCCCTCTCCTATATCCATGCTTTAACAGAAAATTAGATAAAGTTGCATACCAGGCCCTAGGAGCTTGATGTAGACCATAAAGTTCTTTGATAACCTTGTAGACTCTGTTGGGGAATTTAGGATCTTCAAAACCTAGAGGTTGTGAGACATATACCTCCTCTGAAATAGTACCATAAAGAAAGGCACTTTTCACATCCATTTGATAGACTATAAAACCCATATATGATGCAAAGGCCAAAAATAACCTAATGGCTTCTATCCTTGCCACTGGTGCAAAAACCTCATCATATTCTACGTATCCTTGAGCAACAAGTCTTGCCTTGTTCCTCACAACAACTCCTCTTTCATCCTTCTTGTTCTTGAAAACCCATCTAGTACCAATTACTCTCTTACCTGAGGGAAGATCCACAAGAATCCAAACCTTTTGTAGTTCAAATTGTGTTAATTCTTCTTGCATGGCATCTACTCAACTTTCTTCATCAAGAGCCTGAGAAATGTTTTTGGGCTCTACTTGTGATAAGAAACAGGCAAACAAACAATGTTGAGTATCTTTATGATTAGTTCTCTGCTGTTGTTTGACATAACTCACAAGTGCATGAGTTTCAGTATTGGTTTAAAGTTGTCTTCTGGTTTCTACAACAGACTTGGGATCTCCAATGATCTGTGTAGTAGGATGGTTGTTGTTGACTCTATGAGTGGGAGTAGAACTGACTGGAATTTCTGTTTCCAAATTGTTGAAATCAGTTACTGCACCCTACTCATCATAGGAAGCTTTGGAGAAGATTCCTTCAGCTGGATTAGCATACACGTCTTCATCGTCCATAGCTTGTAAAATATCTTCTAATGAATCAAAAGACTTAGCAGATTTTGACTTAGCAGTACGTGCATATGAAGTACCGCTAGGTGTAGTATGTACTGCTGAGTGTTGTGACTCAAAATATTCTTCTCCTGAATATTTATTAGCAGATGTAGTATTCTTTTCTTGATCTTGCAGCCTCTGAAGCTCTTGGGAGGCTTGATCATCTATTGATGGCATGGTTTGCTTCTTGGGAGTAGCAAACATGGGAGTAATAGTAGGCATATTGGGCACATAGATATGAACATCATCATCTGATGAAGAAACTTCTTCTTGAGTACCTTCATTAGTTGCACTAGACTCCTCACCTGCATTGTTAGTTTGACAATCCTTTTGCACAGAATAGTAATCCATGGAGTTAGTTAGATAATCCAAATCAAACATCCAAGCAAAACCTATTCCTGGGACATTGGGTTTATTTTCTAAGAAATTAACATGGGCATTTTCTTCAACCTTTTTAGATGCCAAATTATAAACCCTATATGCTTTACTTTTCAATGAATATCCTACAAGATATCCTGGATCAGACTTTCCATCAAACTTTCCCAAATGATCAAGAGTATTTAGTATAGACACATGACACCCAAAAGGTCTTAAATGACTTATGGTAGGCTTAACACCAGTCAAAAGTTCATAAGGTGTTTTGTTTTGTGGCTTGGTCACTAAGACTCTATTTAACACATAACATGTAGTGTTGATTGCTTCTGCCCAAAAGGTATTTGGCAAAAGAGAATCAACCAGCATAGTTCTAGCAGCCTCAATTAGTGTCATATTCTTCCTTTCAGCTACTCCATTTTGTTGTGGAGTCCTAGGATTACTAAATTGTCTCTTAATGCCTTTAGACCTACAGAATTCATCAAATTCAACATTCTTGAATTCTGTCCCATTATCTGTCCTAATGATTAAAACTTGTTTAGTGAACTGCTTTTCAACTAAAGTGATAACATCCTTAAGTAATTCATTGGTTTCACTGTTAAGAGCTAAAAAGAAAACCCAACTGAATCTGCTATAATCATCAGTTATGACTGGACAAAAGGTCTTATGACTAATGCTTCTTACAGAAACTGGACCAAACAAATCCATATGCAAGAGTTGCAAAGGTTTTGTCACAGTATTGACAGTCTTGGTCTTACTAGAGGCTCTATGTTGTTTACCTTTTTGACAAGCAGCACATGTGAAATAATTTTGAAAAGATTTGTTAGGTAACCCTCTAACCAAATTCCTATTCACTAATCTGTTAAGATTCTTGAAATTTACATGACCTAACCTTCTATGCCATAAACTAGACTCGTCATAAGAAGCCTTAGCTAGCAAACATGTAATACCACCTGTTGGAGTAATAGTATGAAGATTAAAGGTGTACATATTTTCTTGCCTGGGTACTTTAAGCAGTACTTGAGATTCTTTAGGCATTTCAAAGTCTTTAGACAGTACCAAGCAGTCTTTGTGTGTGAACAACACCTTGTTCTTCTTATCACACATTTGTGGTACAGAAAATAGATTGAACTCATTCAATTCTTTCACAAAGAACACATCTTCAAATTCTAACTTCCATGTATTGATTTTCCCTTTGCTAGTAATTCTACCTTTGCTACCTCCAAAGGCTACTGGTCCTCCTCTGAATTCTTCAAATTAAGCAAGAAAATCTTTGTTTCCTGTCATGTGTCTTGAGCATCCACTATCTACTATATCTTTGTCTTTCAATTCATCAATTAGATGCCCTTGCACATAAACAAAACTTATTAGTTTTTAACAGAGACCCAAGCCACATTTGGCTCAGATCTTGTGGGACCTACACACTTAAGAGTCTGTTTAGAAGCATTCCCAGTGATACCGCTTTTACTCTTATACTTCATGGTTTCAATTATATAGTCAAAGACATAGGGTGACTCTATGTGCTTAGACTTCTTTGCCTTAGGTACTGCTTTAGCAGTACTTGCTTTAACACATGATTTTTCTCTTTTAGGAACCCATATTTGCACTGGTTTGTTATTAAACTTACTTCTAGATGTTTTGGCTTTTTCAACAACATTCTTAGAAGTCAGAACTTTGGTTTGACAAACTTTGAACCAACAGTACTTAAGTTTGGTCTAGCAGTACTTGCAGGTCTAGACTTGCCGGTACATGGTTTACCAGACTTCAAAGGTACTAGACCTTGTTTCATAAGTACTGCTCCAGGAACAAAACTTTTGGTAGAGTTATTTTTAACCTGTTTAGCTACCCTTTTTGAGTGATCAAACTTAGGTTTGTCATTCTTAAGTTTCTGATTCCTATTAACTTGTGCATTTTTTCCATTACTGTTTTTCATGACCTTTTGTGCAGCCTTTTGTTTCACAATTTTATCTTCATGCAAAGTACAATCTTTGACAAAATGACTTAGACTACCACAAACATAACAACCTTTTCTTCTCAAAGAAGACCCAAAAGGTTGTTTTGACTTAACTTTCTCAAAACCTAACCCACCCCTCTTGGTTTTATTATGTTTTACATCATATTCCAATATCTTGCTAGGAGTTTTTACCTTCTTGGGAGCAGAACTAGTCTTAGATTCTTCAAAAAAAAAATTGTTCATTAAAGGTAGATAAACAATGTTCTTGGTCACAACGTCTTATCTTGGGACAAAGTACTAGAGTTTGAGGTATTTTTAACCTTTGGTTCTTCTAACTCTATACTTGTATCATTACTAGGGGGCATGAAAATTCCTGATAATGGTGGAGGAACTACCTTCATTCCTTCAGCATATCTATCATTCTCAGGTGTATTATCTAATTCACTAGAACTATCAAAAATCCCCTTTGATAAGTCCTTGTCAAGTAAAGTTATCCCAGGTTGGTCCTTAATATATCCTAGGCCTGACTTGTCATAATACCCCATTTGTGAATTAATCAGTTTTCCCAATCCTTTAGAGGACTTTTGCCAAGGATTAATCACTTCCCTTTCATTATAAAGACTGGCTTTTAAAGCTTCATTTTCTACTGACACTTTCAAAAGTTGTCTTTCAAAGGCTTTATTTTCCACATCTTTTTCCCTCATTTGAAGAGTTAAAATTCTTATTTTCTCTTCATAGTTTTGTTGAGCCTTTTTATACAAAATTATAATTTCTTCTAACTTAGCAACACCCTGTTTAAAAGCATTTAGTTCTACAGTGCATGTGTTAACTTTTTGATATTGTTCCTCTAGTTCTACTTTTAAGCTATTAAATTTAAGAACACAATATTTGGAACAAGGATGTACCTTAGTATCTTCATGTGAGAGAGCCATTAAAACAAGCTCTTCTTCTTCTTCATCTTCAGCCTAGTTCACTACTCCATCTATAGTTACCAGTGCTTTGGTTCCTTTAGGACTCCTGCTGTTTCCTTTTGAAAAGCTTTCAGTTATTATTTGACTGGTTCTATAGCTGTTCTTGGACTTTTGACTGCTACTCTCAGCTTTGTCTCTAGTGCATTCACTTGTAAAGTGTCCATTCCTTCCACAGTTATAGCATTCAACTTTGGACTTGTCATATCCTAATGGCTCATTAGGACCAAAGTCATCTTTCTTCCAGTGTTCTTGAAGAACCTGTTAGATCTTACTAACACTATAGCATCTTGCCATTTAAGATCCATCTCTTCAACATCAGCATCATCCATTTGGAACAAGTCATTGAGTGTTAATCTTGGCATGTTGTCTTGGCCAGCAAAGAGTGCGAAGGCATCACTATCACTAAACAATGGTGAAGATCTTCCATGTAGATTTTGAGAGACTATGGGGCTGCCTTCAGTACTTTGTGGGTAAATAACGCTTGTAAGTCCCCCAGCGGTATTTGTGAAGTATGTACCGCTGCTTGATCCACTAGCGGTATTATGAAAATAAGTATCGTTGTTTCCTTCTGAAACAAAAGCCAAGTTAGACTTTGTTGTAGTTGTTGCCTTGGTCACCTCAATGCCTTTCTCATCCATCTCGTATGCTCTAAGATTGTTGCAAAGATGATCAAATGGAATTGTTTCCAGATCATCTCTTGTGATGAAGTGCATAGCCATTTCTTTCCACTCTTGTGGAACATTCCTTAAGAATTTTAGATTAGCTTCTTCATTAGGAATTACTTGTCCATAAACTGCCAATTGAATAAGCAGCTTACTGAATCTTCCATAGCCACCATGTATTCCCTCTATACTGGAAATTGAGAAGTTATCAAATTCTTGCTTAAGAACAATCTTCTTCATCTTCTTAGATTTGTCATTACCTCCAAATCTAAGTTTTATGGCATCCCACATAGCCTCGGCATCCTTATAATGATGAAAGCTGGGCAAGATGTCTTCTGAAAGAGCCATAGCCAAAGTAGTTCTGGCTTTTCTCTCTCTGATCTCTGCTTGTACCTCCTCAGCAGTCACAGCAGGTAGAGCATAGCATATACCATCAGGCAACCAATGTAGCTTCTTAGGTGTATTCCCATTCTTGATAACTTGCCACATAGTGTGATTTGTGTGATTGAAGTAATGTTCCATCTGCATAGCCCATGTCTCATAATTGTCACCTTTGAGCACTGGGAGTTTGACAGCAGAAAGAGTATGAGAAGGTGTTGTAGTTGTAGAGGTAGCTACAACATTCATAGCTTGAACACCTTGTGCAGGATGCACAACTTGTGGTTGTGATTGTAGTAAATTTAGATAACTTGCTTTAGGAAAAACAAGCAACTAAATATGAGCGGTAAGTATCGAGTGATGATTTTAGGAAAAATCAACACTAATGACCCACAATCAAATAAAAGAGAGAAAAGATTCGTTTCCCAAGGAGGTATATGTGTGTGTTCTAATTTGTATTTCTTTGAGATTAATATTAAGAAGAATGGGGGTGAAAAGAAGAAAAGACGGATACGTGAAAATTAAACTACGACGAAAACGTAAGACCGTAGAAAAACCACAAAAATTAAAAATTATTAAAACCAAAAACAAAATCAAGAAAAAGATTAAAACAAGTCTAAAATAATATAAACTAAGTTAAAAATCCAACAAAGATATTTTAAAACCTTTTATTAATTAAATAATTAATTTTAAATGCTAATTAAAGCCCTAAAATTAAATTTAACTAATTCAAATGTCAAAAATATGATTTTATTGAACAATTACTTAATTTATATTATTAGAAGACTAAAAAGTAATTTTCTAAAAATTAAAACCTATTAAAACTATTTTTAAAACTCTAAAAATGATTTAAATTAATTAAAAACTAATTAAACTTAAAATAATTATAAAAATAAATCTAAAAGTGATAAAAATAATCTAAAAATGGAAATAGTCCTAATTAATGATAAAGAAATTAAGAAAAATGAAAAAGAAAGAAAAATAAACTTATGAAAATTTAATAATAAAATAATATTAAAATAATACTAAAAAATAAAAGTTACTAAAATTTGAAATAAAAAATTTCTAACAATCCTAAATATTATAATTAAGAGAAAAACACAAATTAGAGCTCCTAAACCTTTTTTAATAATTTTATAAAAATCTTTAAAGTTTATAAAAAACCTTAAAATATTATAAAATTAAAAATAAATGTTTTTGAAACCAAAATAAGATGTAAACCTCAAAAATATATTTTAAAACCTAAAAAGTATTTTTCCTAAAAATAAAAACTCTTTTTGGTATTTTTTATGGATTTATTAAATTCGTCTATTAATTAAATTCTAATAAATAAACTAATAAAGTGAAAAATATGAAACCAATTTTAAAAAATCTACAAACCTATTACTTACCTAGGAAAAATAAGAAAAGTGAAATAAGCTAGAAAGATAAGCAGGAAATAAGCTTAAATGCTACGGCTTATTAATAAGCAAAGCAATGAAAAACGTGTTAACTGGAATTCAAAACCAAAAGTATCAGTCAAAGTCCCCAGGGCGCGTTTGGTTAACACGTTGGGTTGTTGAACGGTTGGTCACGGGTTCGAGTCTAGATAACCCCTTTTTTTATCACTTAGTTGCGCCGCAACGCTTTTGTCTTGCGCCGCAACTAGTGAAACGGGAGTACCTTGATTTGTAGCTCCTTTAGTTGCGCCGCAACTAGTAGGTCTTGCGGCGCAATTTGTATAACGTGCCTGGTTTTTTTGCTTGTGTTCAAGCTTTCACAGATTTCAAAAGGACCAAGAGGTGCTTGGTCCTATGGCTTATTTGGAGAGTATTCTTGGAGCAATGGGCACTCTTGTGATCCTTTGATCACAAGAAGTCAGTAACACACAATGGACAACAAGAATCAAAGCACTAACACACCAAATAATTCCACAAATAAAAGCACACAGGCCTAATGATTTCTCTGAGGTCTTTATAACAGGTCTGGTGGCTTCAAGTTAACTATAAGCACTTCTTAGTGAGATTTAGACCACCATATTAAGCAAACACATCCTCCAAATAACACTTAAGTAGATTCAAACCTTAAATTACCCTTATCTTCATCAGTAATCCAAGATCAATCACAAAAATTTATGAAAAATAGATAGAATGGTGCTAAGCAGATTTCTAACACACTTAATCCTTTATTAAGCAACAACTTAGCTCCAAACTTGTTCCAAATTAACTCACTACTAACTAACACCCTATCTCAATCCTTTATACCCTGATTAACACCTATTAAGAACACTAATTAAGATTTAAGTCCTGCTAAAACGTATTGCCAAACACCCTTTTAACTATCTTAAATCAAAATTTAACATACC
Source organism: Glebionis coronaria (assembly GCA_025667525.1). Classification (NCBI taxonomy): domain Eukaryota; kingdom Viridiplantae; phylum Streptophyta; class Magnoliopsida; order Asterales; family Asteraceae; genus Glebionis; species Glebionis coronaria. Next base: position 604,491,109 of record CM046875.1, on the reverse strand, counting down.
AAAACGCTTACAAAAGCTACCAAATTGATTCCAAGTGCATCTAACAGGTAAACATTCACACTAGAACACAAATCAAGCAATATAAACACACTTAATCACCAAATCACTTAAGATCATTCCAACTAGCTATTTTCTGAAAATTTCAAAGGAACAAGGAAGATACCTTAGGGCTTTAACATCCAAAGCCCTAGAGGGTGTATAACCCTCCTCCAATCCAACCCGGGTTGGAGCTGAACCAAATCAACAAGCCTTCAACCTGTTGCAATCACAAAACAAGAAAACAACAAAATAATATAACAATGTTCTTTTTTTTCTTTTCTTTTTAAAACTTTACCAAAACTTATCAAACTTCTTAAAAACGTTTCTATTAACACTATAACACCAATTAATCAAAACCTCTTAACACCAAAAACCTTTTGAGAAGATTTTACCAAAATCTCTCAAAATCTCAAAACCTTAAACAACTTTGAAAATCAAAGTTGCTTAACCATAAAACAAAGTGGAACTCAGAATCAATCTCCTCACAACACACAATCTTTTAAAAACAATAAAAAAGGAATTACACTTGAATATTTCAAAAACCAAACTTTTTATTTCTTTAAAAAGGAATTACATGTGAGAGACTAGAAACTGGAACAAAGGGATCACCACAGCTTGGGTCTCCTTTTATAGAGCCTATAGAACATCCTAGAAGCATAAAAACATAAACCCTAATACATAAGAAATTCCAAAATTGCCCTCAAACGTTTTTGGTGCATATGAGCTGTCCATTTGATCTTGAACGTTTATTTTGCTTTGGGAGGAAGCAAATAATCTTGGCCATTCAATTGGGACACGTCATGAGCTTGGGGGCTAAGGAATGATGTGATTGGTGGATTGGGGAATTGGGGGTTTGGTGCACATGAGTGGGATGCAGGTTTTTAGGAGTGGGAAAGGTTTGTGAGTGTGTGAATTAAGTGTGTGAGAGTTTAATTGAGTTTTACCCAAGGAAAAATGAAGGTAAATTCTGGGGAAGTAAAAAGGTGAACAGTGAACTTGTTGATCCGTTTTTAGGGGAAAAAGGTGTGTTAGGCGCCCTTTTTGGTTTAAATGTTTGGGTTTGGCAATTTCAGCCCTTGTCTTTTCAGATTTTTGGCTTTTAAAGATTTTCAGCCTAAAAAACATAATCCTTTGCAAATATCTTTCCCACTTTGACATTTTTGGCACAAGAGTTTTGGAAAAAGGGTTCAAGGATTATTTTTGTCACTTTGGAATATTTCAAGGGCTGTTTTGGACAATATTGATCTTCAAAGGTCTTCAATGAGTCTTTCACTTGTTGAGGGACCATTGTTGGCAATTTGAAATTGTTGAGGGACTAAACTTGCCATTTCTTCAATCTTGAAGGACCTTTTTGTAATTTTGACAAACTTAAGGGACCAAACTTGTAATTATTAATATACAAGGGTTTTAAGTGTCATTTCTTCATTCTTGGAGGATCAATCTTGTATTGTCTTCAAGTCTTCAAGGGTTTTTGATGAAAATTCCATGATTAGGGCCCGGTTCTTTGTACGGCTTCGTTTCTCGTGTTCGTTTTTCCTTGTATCTTGTGATCTTTTGTCTTTTTCACGATATCCATACCTAAAACACACAAGTAAACAAACACAAGCATATATATGGTATTTTATGACATTTTAATGCATTTAAAGCCCGAAAAGAACGATGAGATCATGTATAAATGCCATCTCATCACTCCCCCATACTAAGCCATTGCCGTGCCCTCACGCAATGCTAGAATAAAGTATCTAAGTATCACCAAAGTTCAATTTTATTAACCTTTATTGAAGAGTAAAAGATTTGCAACATACTACGAGAATGTGTAAAGACATAATGTATGATTTTCATTACCAAAAGGTGACTTTTAGGGTCAAAGAATAGAAACAAGTTAATGTCCCTTAGAGTAAACTTCGTCATCCTTGATTGTCATACATTCCATGCTAAGTGCAAAAACAAGATCATTGTTGGTACAAGTCACAATGCTAACACTACTCATACGTTCAAATTGTGTAATACTTTTTCTCCCCGCAATCCTAGTTATTATAAAAGGAAATGGGTTACTAGCATTTTTTATCTAATTGTCATGGATCACAAGTGATTCATATTGACTTATTTGAGTAGTTATTAGTCCGAAAGCAAAGTAGCACGATTTGATCAATAGTTAGCCGAAGGACAAAATCTTTTAAAACGGCTTCTCGTGTATCTCCTTAAGTTCATATCTTGGCATAACTCGTTTCACGATTTGAGACCTTTCTCGGACCGATATTTGGCATGTACTTCATACTTCAAATCTTGGGAAGACGTTCTCGAAATAATGGTCTTCTCTTCATATAATTGGAATTTCTTCACTTGACGTCTTTGAGAGATTCTTCATATAGGACCACGACTTCATCATTTTTCTTCAATCTTTACTTTGGATTTTGATATACAACGATCCGCCTCCTTTTCGGACTTGGATATATTCATCCTCATACCTTGTTAGGGTCTTTTTGGATAGACTTTCTCCATTCTTTAGGGGAGTAATAGCTTCTCGTCGTGTGTCTCGATCCTTCATATTGATTTTGGAACAATGATACTTCACATCATCTTTGGATCTTTAGCAAAAATAGAGCTCCTCATGCCTTGTTAGGGCCTTTTTGGATGATCGCCAATCTTCGCGTCCCGCTTCAATAAGTTATGCCTTGGCTATGAACTCTATTCAACCCCGAGCAACTTTTAAACGATCTTGCGCTAGAGGCTAAGTAACCTTTCAAATCGTACGACCTTACTTATTGCAATTATGTTTTATTCCTAATGCATTGATCTTATGGGAAGAAAAAGCCACAATTAAAAACATATGAGTTTTTGAAAGAACACTTCCATGTTCTACGTTTAGCATGATCACTTGTCTAACTCTATCATTTCTCGTTCTTCACTATATAAAGACCTCTAATTAAAGAGACTCGTGAATACTTAGCCGTGCAAGTCAAAATTAAGCCAAATTTGGATTAGCTTTCATTAAGACTATATCAAATCAAAGTTTTGGGTTTTCAAGCCACCTATAGGATCTTGCACTTTCTTGGACTTTTTCAAGTTTAGAGAATGCGTTTTAAAGTTCCCTTGATAAGTGACTTTCTAGAATCAATTATAGGAACTTGCGAAAAGTTCTTGTTCTTAATCCGAATGAATTAAGACTTTCGCGTTTTAAAGCTCCCTATATAAAAGTCTAGCAAAACTTGAATTGAGCGGGTTAAGGAATGTAAATGGCTCCAAATGCCCATCAAGTCAAAAATTAACTCTTATTCTACCCATCAGAAAATATACATTCGTGTCTTAAAAACACTTATGAAAACTACGAAAATTTTTAAAATTTGGCCATTTTTAGCCTTATTAGCAAAACAAAACATTGAAAATTGGAAAACGTGAGGGCGTAGCAAAGCAAGTACCTATTCACCCCCCCCATACTAAAAGTAAACATTGTCCTCAATGTTTCGAGTCTAAAGGTGGAGCACCCCCATACTAGAGACGAAGAATCGAATGCTTAGGATCTAGCATGGAAAGGGTGATCAACAATATATCTAAAGCCGTTTATTAATTATGCTAAAAGATAATTGTTAGAACAATAAAGGATATGTCATGGAATCGTGAAAAACTTCTTCAAACGAACGATGGAGGCTCACGTAAACGAACACGAGAGTCTTCAATCGTAGACGATGATGATGATCTAGATAACACAATCACAAACAACCACGAGACAACGAGTTGGAAGGGTACAAGTCCCCTTATTAGTGAACATAAAAAACATAAAGATAAGCATGGGATCTCCCCCACGAGGCACCTCGTTTTTGATTACCGAGTCATGAGCTCGACTCGATCCCCTCAATGTGAACATTTAGGGATTTCATGGTGTGGTCAATTTTTGATGGGGCTTACATGATAAACAAGGCCCAAAAAGCAACCGGTAAAAAGGACTAAGTCCTTAAGTGATGCAAAATACCGGGGTCGAATATGGCGTTCTCGTTTTCATGGAAAAAACAATTTAACGCCACTCCAACATGTGCCATAAACTCAAAGAGTTTGAAGAAAATAGATGAGAAGTAGAAGGGTGAGACAATTGGTAAGACAAACGTTTGAGCTACTCGAGGTAGACTCGCACCAAGCAAATAGATATAGTTTCCATTTATTGCATCGGTGGAAGACCGAGATTTCCCTTTACATGAAATTCCGGGATCGAATATCTCGTCCTCGGTGGACAAGGATGAGGGAACATAAGGGGCTTCCCCCATACTAGGACCACACAAAACATCGTCAAAAGGAGTAGACGAGTTTGTAGTACTCAAATCACGTGGTGATGACGGAGTTAGATTTGTAGAAAAATTAAATTTAAGATCTTTTTCCTTTTTATCTTTTAAACTCTCCTTATGAAAACCCTTTTTAATTATGTCGAAAATATTCGGTGTTTCTAAGACGATGTTAGTCACACTAAAAATTCTCACATTTTGAAACCGTTTTGGTTTTGGTGGTGGCAAGTTCTCAAAACGTTTATCGACGAAGAAAACCTCCCCATCGGGGGCCAACATATTCATCATCCGAAAGATCTTCCGTAGAAACCGGCAACTTATCAATACTTTTCAAGAATGAAGGTGAAGGATTTTTCGATTCAAGTATTGATGGTTTCTTCTTTGTAGGCTTTGCACTCATAACCTCCACCGGCGGAGGAAATGGTAAATTGTTTTAGGAGACATTCCCTAAAACTCTTGGTGAAAATTCTTTGCAAATGACATTGGTCGAGTCACCATGGTTTAAAGTTGCAATAGAATATACATGAGAAAGATTGGAGTTTTGTGTTGCATTGATGACAAGTTCTTCTTCATTGAAACGAAGGGTGATTTTTCGAGCATGAACATCGATAAGTGCTCTTGATGTGTCCAAAAATGAACGACCCAAAATGAGAGGAACTTTTCGATCGATAGGAATGTCTACAACGATAAAGTTAACGGGATAGTAAAACTTTCCGACTTTAACGAAAACGTCCTCGGCTACTCCACATGCCATGATCGTAGAATGATCGGCCATCTCGATGGACATGTTCGAAGGAGTAAGAGCCGGAAGCGAAAGCGATTTGAAAATCTCGAGAGGCATCAAATTAATACTAGCGCCAAGATCGGCCAAGGCGTAGCATTCCTCCATATCTTGAATAGCACACGGAATCAAAAATTTACCGGGATCACCGACTTTTTGTGGTATGCGGCTTAGAAAAACCGATGAACAACTAGACGATTGTTGTAACTTCTCTTTGTTGTTTAGCATACTTTTGAAGTTTGCGGCGAATCGAGGCATCATGATTAAAGCATCGGCAAAACTTATGTTAAAATGCAAATCACGAAACATTTTCATAAATAGCTCAAATTGATAATCGTTCCGTTCTTGTGCTTTTTCTTTGTTTCGTCTCGAAGGGTAAGGTAAAGGTGGTGTGGGTTGGTCATTAGGCAACGGCCTTGGAATCTCGGGTTCCACAATTGGTATTGGTGTAACCGTAGGTGTGGTTTGAGCGGTACTTCGTGGGATTGTAATGTGCTCCTTTTCGACCATCACCTCGGGTTCTTTCTCGATTTCCTTCTCCGTAGAAGTACTTGGACGAGAGATTGGTTCCTTGAAAGTTTTACCACTTCGTGTAGTAATAACCTTCATTTCTCCCTTCGGGTTTGCAATGGTATCACTAGGAAGACCACCCGAAGAAGAGGGCTTACACATGATTGCTTCGAACATCTTAGCCATACGGTCCTCAAATTTTGATTGCCTAGCATCCGCTTTCAATAACTCTTGCTTAATCTCATGTTGTCCTAATTCCATCTTTTGTTGGTTTTGTTGAAGACGTTGGACATTTCCTTCCATTTTGTTTGCATGAGTTTTAAGTTCATTAGCAAGTTCATTTTTAAGCTCGTTTTTCAACTCGGACCTTAAGCTAATCATCTCACGTTGCATATTATCAAATTTTGCATCATTTGCTTTTGCATAATCTAAAAATTCTCCTTGCAAATTTTTCGTGTGAGCATTTTGAAAACCTTGTGTAGTGTTTTGAAAATCACGGTTTTGGTTTTGATTAGAGATTTGTCCATTCCCACTTTGGTAATTCCCTTTGTTGTAATTGCGTGTGTTGCCTTGGTAATTACCTTGGTTGTTGTTTCGATAATTGTTAACATTTTGGTTTGGTGGAGCTTGATTTTGGCGGGAACCTTGGCCGTTTTGGTTGTAAGTTCCCGTTGCTACATAAGCACTCGAAGTGTTACCATCCGCGGTAATGCACTCGGATAAATCATGAGCTCCTCCACACGATAAACAACTCTTAGCAACCGCTTTAACCGAAGCGGAATTGGAAGCTTCTTGAGCCTTCCAATGGGACATTAGATTAGCAAATCTATCAAAAAACCGATTTTCCTCATTAGCTTCATCATGTAAGGCGTTAATACCATGAGACGATTGTGACGACGATGACGAACCCATATTGGCAACACTCGGTGTGTTACGAGGGCTATAAACCTTAGATCGATTTTCAATGATTTGTAAAGCCTCATTTGTCGTCTTACACAAAAAATTACCACCCGCGGCGGCATTCAAATAATCTCGTTCATGATCATTAAGCCCATTATAAAAGGTATCAATTTGATGTAATTCCGAAAAATCATGATGAGGACATTCATGTAACATCTCCTTAAATCGTTCCCATGCCATAGAAAAACTTTCATTGTTACGTTGCACAAATCGTGAAATCTCATTTTTTAAGTGTGTTGTTTTCGATGGTGGAAAAAATTTGTTCACAAACTTAGAAACGAGATCGGCCCATGTCAAAATCGAATTTGGCGGTTCTTTCTCGAGCCAAATTTTTGCGGGTCCATCCAACGAATATGGAAACAACATCATCTTAATGGCGTCATGCGGAACATCCTTGAATTTGCTAGTAGCGGTGAGACGGTTGAAATTCCTAATATGATAATGCGGGTTGTCTTTCTCATGACCTCGAAACTTGTTTGCTTGTAGCATCGACATTAAACCCGTCTTAATCTCGAAATTCTCCGCAAGGATGGCGGGAATAACAATGGCCTCTCCAAAACCCTCGGTGGGTGCTTGTAGCAACTCCATCATAGTACGATTAGCCATTACGACTTCTTGTTCTATAATAGGTTCAACAATTGGAGGTTCTTCAACAATCAACGATCCTTGATTTGCTTGCTTTTGAAGACGTTTACGAGCTCGTTTAGCTTGATTACGAGTGATCATAAACTTCACGAAGAATGGGAGGTGAGCAAAGAAGATTCTTTTTGGTTGTTTTGTGAATTTTCAATTTTTTTGTGTTTTTGATGATATTTAATTTTTTTGGATTTTGGTGTATCTTCGTAGACAACAATCTACAAAATCTCTCCTCGAATCAAACTCTTGATTAAAGAAGCCTCAAAGGAATGAAAATGATCACGTGGAGTGAACGCCTTCGAATGACTTTAGAACTTTGGTGAAAACCAAATTGTTCACGAGGGTTTAATCACAAAGAAACCAAGCAAATATAGTATACGTAATAATACTTTGGGCGGCAAAACCCTCGATTAGCCTTCAATCTCAAAATACTCACAAGCAAGCGGGGAAACGAGGCGGCGCGAAGCACTTAAGAGCCTTTTTCCTTAGGGTATATTTTATAATACCCGCCTTATACCCACCTTATAGTTTGTATTTTTCAAAATCGAGCTTCACGAAAGTATTTATCTATTTTTGCCTTTTCTTTTTGTTTGAGATTCGAATACAATGATCGAGTGATGAAATCCCGAATCAAGGTTGTGTTTTCACACTTTTGGAGATATTGTATTTTGGTTGTGATACTTAATACAATATATTAATAATATTCACAAAGAAAAACCGAGAAAACCGATAATACGTGTTAAGGGAGTTCCACTTAACACAAATACTATTTATGGATAATATCAAAAACAAAATTTTTCCAAATTAAATCACGACACACCTCCCCGGCAGCGGCGCCAAAAATGATTGTAGTAAATTTAGATAACTTGCTTTAGGAAAAACAAGCAACTAAATATGAGCGGTAAGTATCGAGTGATGATTTTAGGAAAAATCAACACTAATGACCCACAATCAAATAAAAGAGAGAAAAGATTCGTTTCCCAAGGAGGTATATGTGTGTGTTCTAATTTGTATTTCTTTGAGATTAATATTAAGAAGAATGGGGGTGAAAAGAAGAAAAGACGGATACGTGAAAATTAAACTACGACGAAAACGTAAGACCGTAGAAAAACCACAAAAATTAAAAATTATTAAAACCAAAAACAAAATCAAGAAAAAGATTAAAACAAGTCTAAAATAATATAAACTAAGTTAAAAATCCAACAAAGATATTTTAAAACCTTTTATTAATTAAATAATTAATTTTAAATGCTAATTAAAGCCCTAAAATTAAATTTAACTAATTCAAATGTCAAAAATATGATTTTATTGAACAATTACTTAATTTATATTATTAGAAGACTAAAAAGTAATTTTCTAAAAATTAAAACCTATTAAAACTATTTTTAAAACTCTAAAAATGATTTAAATTAATTAAAAACTAATTAAACTTAAAATAATTATAAAAATAAATCTAAAAGTGATAAAAATAATCTAAAAATGGAAATAGTCCTAATTAATGATAAAGAAATTAAGAAAAATGAAAAAGAAAGAAAAATAAACTTATGAAAATTTAATAATAAAATAATATTAAAATAATACTAAAAAATAAAAGTTACTAAAATTTGAAATAAAAAATTTCTAACAATCCTAAATAATATAATTAAGAGAAAAACACAAATTAGAGATCCTAAACCTTTTTTAATAATTTTATAAAAATCTTTAAAGTTTATAAAAAACCTTAAAATATTATAAAATTAAAAATAAATGTTTTTGAAACCAAAATAAGATGTAAACCTCAAAAATATATTTTAAAACCTAAAAAGTATTTTTCCTAAAAATAAAAACTCTTTTTGGTATTTTTTATGGATTTATTAAATTCGTCTATTAATTAAATTCTAATAAATAAACTAATAAAGTGAAAAATATGAAACCAATTTTAAAAAATCTACAAACCTATTACTTACCTAGGAAAAATAAGAAAAGTGAAATAAGCTAGAAAGATAAGCAGGAAATAAGCTTAAATGCTACGGCTTATTAATAAGCAAAGCAATGAAAAACGTGTTAACTGGAATTCAAAACCAAAAGTATCAGTCAAAGTCCCCAGGGCGCGTTTGGTTAACACGTTGGGTTGTTGAACGGTTGGTCACGGGTTCGAGTCTAGATAACCCCTTTTTTTATCACTTAGTTGCGCCGCAACGCTTTTGTCTTGCGCCGCAACTAGTGAAACGGGAGTACCTTGATTTGTAGCTCCTTTAGTTGCGCCGCAACTAGTAGGTCTTGCGGCGCAATTTGTATAACGTGCCTGGTTTTTTTGCTTGTGTTCAAGCTTTCACAGATTTCAAAAGGACCAAGAGGTGCTTGGTCCTATGGCTTATTTGGAGAGTATTCTTGGAGCAATGGGCACTCTTGTGATCCTTTGATCACAAGAAGTCAGTAACACACAATGGACAACAAGAATCAAAGCACTAACACACCAAATAATTCCACAAATAAAAGCACACAGGCCTAATGATTTCTCTGAGGTCTTTATAACAGGTCTGGTGGCTTCAAGTTAACTATAAGCACTTCTTAGTGAGATTTAGACCACCATATTAAGCAAACACATCCTCCAAATAACACTTAAGTAGATTCAAACCTTAAATTACCCTTATCTTCATCAGTAATCCAAGATCAATCACAAAAATTTATGAAAAATAGATAGAATGGTGCTAAGCAGATTTCTAACACACTTAATCCTTTTTTAAGCAACAACTTAGCTCCAAACTTGTTCCAAATTAACTCACTACTAACTAACACCCTATCTCAATCCTTTATACCCTGATTAACACCTATTAAGAACACTAATTAAGATTTAAGTCCTGCTAAAACGTATTGCCAAACACCCTTTTAACTATCTTAAATCAAAATTTAACATACCAAAACGCTTACAAAGGCTACCAAATTGATTCCAAGTGCATCTAACAGGTAAACATTCACACTAGAACATAAATCAAGCAATATAAACACACTTAATCACCAAATCACTTAAGATCATTCCAACTAGCTATTTTCTGAAAATTTCAAAGGAACAAGGAAGATACCTTAGGGCTTTAACATCCAAAGCCCTAGAGGGTGTATAACCCTCCTCCAATCCAACCCGGGTTGGAGCTGAACCAAATCAACAAGCCTTCAACCTGTTGCAATCACAAAACAAGAAAACAACAAAATAATATAACAATGTTCTTTTTTTTCTTTTCTTTTTAAAACTTTACCAAAACTTATCAAACTTCTTAAAAACGTTTCTATTAACACTATAACACCAATTAATCAAAACCTCTTAACACCAAAAACCTTTTGAGAAGATTTTACCAAAATCTCTCAAAATCTCAAAACCTTAAACAACTTTGAAAATCAAAGTTGCTTAACCATAAAACAAAGTGGAACTCAGAATCAATCTCCTCACAACACACAATCTTTTAAAAACAATAAAAAAGGAATTACACTTGAATATTTCAAAAACCAAACTTTTTATTTCTTTAAAAAGGAATTACATGTGAGAGACTAGAAACTGGAACAAAGGGATCACCACAGCTTGGGTCTCCTTTTATAGAGCCTATAGAACATCCTAGAAGCATAAAAACATAAACCCTAATACATAAGAAATTCCAAAATTGCCCTCAAACGTTTTTGGTGCATATGAGCTGTCCATTTGATCTTGAACGTTTATTTTGCTTTGGGAGGAAGCAAATAATCTTGGCCATTCAATTGGGACACGTCATGAGCTTGGGGGCTAAGGAATGATGTGATTGGTGGATTGGGGAATTGGGGGTTTGGTGCACATGAGTGGGATGCAGGTTTTTAGGAGTGGGAAAGGTTTGTGAGTGTGTGAATTAAGTGTGTGAGAGTTTAATTGAGTTTTACCCAAGGAAAAATGAAGGTAAATTCTGGGGAAGTAAAAAGGTGAACAGTGAACTTGTTGATCCGTTTTTAGGGGAAAAAGGTGTGTTAGGCGCCCTTTTTGGTTTAAATGTTTGGGTTTGGCAATTTCAGCCCTTGTCTTTTCAGATTTTTGGCTTTTAAAGATTTTCAGCCTAAAAAACATAATCCTTTGCAAATATCTTTCCCACTTTGACATTTTTGGCACAAGAGTTTTGGAAAAAGGGTTCAAGGATTATTTTTGTCACTTTGGAATATTTCAAGGGCTGTTTTGGACAATATTGATCTTCAAAGGTCTTCAATGAGTCTTTCACTTGTTGAGGGACCATTGTTGGCAATTTGAAATTGTTGAGGGACTAAACTTGCCATTTCTTCAATCTTGAAGGACCTTTTTGTAATTTTGACAAACTTAAGGGACCAAACTTGTAATTATTAATATACAAGGGTTTTAAGTGTCATTTCTTCATTCTTGGAGGATCAATCTTGTATTGTCTTCAAGTCTTCAAGGGTTTTTGATGAAAATTCCATGATTAGGGCCCGGTTCTTTGTACGGCTTCGTTTCTCGTGTTCGTTTTTCCTTGTATCTTGTGATCTTTTGTCTTTTTCACGATATCCATACCTAAAACACACAAGTAAACAAACACAAGCATATATATGGTATTTTATGACATTTTAATGCATTTAAAGCCCGAAAAGAACGATGAGATCATGTATAAATGCCATCTCATCAGGTTGTCCCTGTGATATTGGATCAGGGTTTTGAACATCATCCAAGTGAGCGTCATCACCATGTTGAGACATTGAGTTTTTTTTTGTGAGTGGAGTGTATGGGGTTGTGTTTTTCTTTTTTAGAGTTTCTCAACAAGCTCTTATACCACTTGTTGATCCCTTTGATTGGATCTATATTCTGTTAAGAATTAGTATAGTAGTTTGTAATCAAACTAAAACACTTTGAGAACTCTCTCAAACTAAATAAGTTATGCGGAATCTAACTTATAAAGCACAGAAGAACAGAATTACATTTAACTATTCGATTCTCTTACTAATCGACTTGAATGAGGTACATGAATGACATTGTACCTATGTTCCTTTTATAGAGTAAGGAACCCTAGAAACCTTAGAATATTCTATTAAGATAACTATATCACAAACGATATATTATCGATATTCTAACTATTTAAGTATATCACATAAGATATACTCTAACTATAACTATGACATATCTTATACAAAGATATATTCGTCCTAATCAATATAGCAGTACTTACTTTATAAGTAGCAGTACTTATTATGTACCGCGTTAACACTAACGGTACTTGAAAGTTAACTAACAGTACTTTAATAATACTAATGGTACTTGACACTTAACAAATAATTTCCAACATGATATTAGATATCGTACCTGTGATCGGGTAGATTCGATTAAGAACCTCCTTGACAGGGTTTCCCGGCAGTAGTAGCCAGTTCTCTTTACTCGACCGTCTCAAAGCAGAATGCGAACGTAAAGAGTGAATCATAAGGATAAATTTATCCGTCTGATTAGAGTCGTCAATTCAGAATTCCTGGAACAAGTTTGATTCTAAAAGAATCGTACCATTGTTGCTTTCCAGTTTGTCACAAGCTTGATTCATAGAGAATCTTGCGAGTCACCTACCGCAGTGCTGTTTGATGTTGACACTGGAATGATTTCCATTCGTCACTGTGAACACTAAAGAGTGTCACTCTGAAAGTTCTGGAAAGATCACACGGATTTTGCGAAGAAACCTGGAATCAAGTTTGATTCAATTAAGAATCAAAACTTAGTTGCTTTCCCGTTCTCACAAGTTTGATTCGTGTAGAATCGCACAAGTTACCTACCATGAGCTTGTTTGATGCTGGCTCAAGCAGAATTTCCATCTTTATTGTGAATCGTATCACTCAATTGTTCTGGCAATATTACAAGGATAATGTGTAGGACTCGATTGTGTCCTAGTGAGATGATAGATGGATCTCTTTTTGGCTCTAGACTCGATAAGTGCATTTTACTGGTTGGAGGCTGGAGCAGACTGCCACCTTCTCAATATTAACTAACTCAGAGTGAGAAATCCAATAGATACGTGTTGATCTCCGTGACAATGAGACAAGTTTCTTTTACGAAAAACTCGAATGGCTGGGGAAGGGATGTGCATTGCATCACTGGGTCCATGACACTTGTCTTCGATAGATGTGTTAACCCTGTTTCTGCCTAAGTTTCATAGAATATTCAACTCCTTTAATGCTTGCCAATACGTCATCACTAGTACCTTGTTATGATTGTTGTAGTGCTAACTTAAGTAATTGGTCCGCATTCACCTTCATTTAACTCCATCTTTCCTAAGGACAACTATTCCTAGCTATGGAATGTCCTTGGGTAGATCCCTCCGGTTCTGGTTGGATCATAGGACTTAGTTTCCTATCCTAAACCACCTTTTGACTCCATCGTTCCGTCATGGATAGTAGGTTGTTTTGGTTATAGATCGTAACCATAAACCCATTGAAAAACCAATCAAAGTGCTTGATTAAAAATCAAAACTTTTAACACTTTTATAGTTTTACATTTCCGAAAAGCTCCCCCTACACACATGCATCGATATACGAAATAGTTTAGCATGTGAAGGAAAGAGTTGCACTTGAGTCTTTAAGATCACATGTTGCGATATATTACATTTTAATAACATTTTCTACCCTATCTCTATTATAAAAACATAAAATATTAGAGATACCAGTTGATTAAAATATGACACTTTCTGAAAACCGATTGGGAGAGAAACATGTGTGCACGCATGAATATGGAACTTTTTTTAGTCGGGTTGCTCCCCCTCAACAATATATGTGGGTCTTGAGACAAAAAATTGACAAAATTTTGGAAAATCGACACCACAAAATATGTTGAGGTATGGAGATGAGATGCCTTTTCCGATATAATTATATATAACATATGACAGATTTAATATCATTTTAGGAATGTGTTGGATACATAAAATATGACAATTTCAGAGATGTACCCAACAACATTAAAGGCTTGATTTTAAAATGCTCCCCTCAAAAATTGATCAAAATAACATATGACTTTTTTGAGATATAAAAACCATATTATGAGGAAGGGAGTGTTGAACACACAATTTTGAAAGATTTAGAAAAACCTTTTGAGAAGTTCTTGAAAAATTATGTTCAACGATTTTAAAATAATAATGATAGAAGACTTCTCTTCTATTGCTTAGGGAAAGCGCACTGAAACGTACACTTTCCTTTTAGGTCCGCTTTTCATGAGCTCAAAACTTTGATAGTTTTGAGACTAGCTCATGACCGAGAAAAATTAATTTCCCGTTGCGAAGGATAAGTTATCATCCGTGATAAACTTTCCTTAAGTTGAAGTACGAGTTTTAAGCTGACATTTACTTAGAAGTCGTTTTTCATGAACTTAAAAACTTTGAATGTTTTTATTAGAAGCTCATGACCGAGAAATATTAATTTCTCGTTTAGAAGGATAAGTTATCGTCTGTGATAAACTTTCCTTAGTTGAGGTCCAAGTCCTAAGCTGTGTTGCGCTTAGAAGTCATATACACGAGCTTAAAACTTTTGAATAGTTTTACGGTAAGCTCGTGTCCGAGAAAATCGAATTTCTCATTTTGAGGATAAGTCATAATCGAGATGAACTTTCCTATATTTTAAGTAAGACTTACAGTCTGACATGTGACTGTAAGTCTTTGTACATGAGCTTAAAAACGTTGAATGTTTTTACAGATAGCTCATGTCTGAGAAAACTTAATTTCTCGTTCTGAGGATAAGTCATCATTGGGATGAGCTTTCCTGTCTTGTGAGCCCGGGTTACAGTCTGTAATTTTACTATAAGTCATTACACGAGCTTCAAACTTTGGAATAGTTTGAATGTAAGCTCGTGTCCGAGAAATATGAATTTCTCGTTTTGAGGGTAAGTTATCATTCTAGAGATAAACTTCCTTGTCTTTGAGGAACGAGTTACAACCTGTAATTTGACTATAAATCATTTTGAAGCTTACTTGTGAAACCCTTGAGACACATATTTCTTTGATATTTGCTTCTTCAGCAACCAAACTCTAAGAGTGTCTTTTGTTGAACGGGTTACAAATATTGGTCATTTGTGTTCCCGTTGAACCGTGACGTCGGTACCTGCACTTTCATTAGTAGTTTGTATGCTTGCATGTGGGTTAGTGTTAGGACCTCTGGAATAGATATTTGTAATAGATAAGCTAGGAGGTATGTAGTTTCTCCTGGTCCTAATAGTAGTAGGAGCAACACGTGCTCCTGGTCTAGTAGAAGTCAAAGATTATTATTCTTAGTAGTTTGTTAGGATATGCATGAGATATGTTATGAAAGGATATGCATATTAGAAGTTACACGTTTTGGTTTAATGTAGTATTAGGGTTTCCTTGTAGTATAAAAGGAACCATTGGCAGAAGGGTTATATACACCTTCATCAAAAATTATTCATTTGATATTAATAGTAGAAATCCTTAGTAAGGATCAAGTTATTTAGTTATTTTGTTTCTTCTTGTTCATAGTATTTATATTCCGCACTTATACTGTGTGTTTCATCAAGAGTCTCTCTGTGAATAGACTTGTGATTACAGAAGTCGTTCACCATCCTTAACAGGCTGCAAGATCCATATCTAGTGGACCCAACAAGTGGTATTAGAGCCTGGGAGAGTCTCTGCTCAAGAAGAATCAATTTTTCTTTTTACTAACATCATTGTTTAATCATGTCTGCTTCTAGTACTACTGAAACAGGAGAAGCTATCACCTCTAAAACACAACAACCACAACAAATCGTTGCTACTGTTCCCAGTACTAATGGAAAATTCCCACTCTTTAAGAAGGATGAGTATGATAGCTGGGCCATGAAGATGGAATGCTGGATCACCAATACTGATCTAGACCTTTGGAAGTTTGTCTAGAATGGCAATAGTAAGAAAACTACTGGTAGAGACAAGAATGGTAATATCACCATTCTCGATCCTAAAACTCATGAAGAAATCACTGCTGTTCGAAAATAAATAAAAGCAAAAACTATTTTGCTTTAGTCTCTTCCTGATGATCATATGGGTGATTTTTTTCACTTGGATAATGCTAGGGAGATTTGGAATGGAATAAAGGCAAGATTTGGAGGGAATGAGGAATCCAAGAAGATGCGCAGATCAATGCTGAGAGATGAATTCACATAATTCAAGATTTCTGAAACTGAAGGTCTTCATCAAGGGTATGGCATGTTCCAAAAGATTCTTAGCCAGTTGAATCAGCTCAGGTCCAAACCTGACAATGAAGATATCAATGCCACATTTATTAGAGCCCTACCTCACTCATGGAATCAGGTAGTCATCTCTCTAAAGGCAAAAGGAGGCCTTGACAATCTTTTTTTGATGACTTGTTTTATAAACTCAAAACCTTTGAGACTCATGTGAGAGGATACTCAAGTGATTCCATTCCTACTCCTGCTAACTCTGCTTTTGTGAGTTCCATGGGATCTAGTCCAATGTCTTATGCTAGTAGCCCAAGCTATACTTTGTCATCTCAACATACTTCTACTCATGAACCAAAAGCCAAGACTGGTAGCATGGTAGAAGCTGTTCTTCACTCTTTTGTTGCTGATGTTGATCCACAATAGCAGCTTGCTTTTGATGATTTCAAACAGGTTGATAAACTTGACTTGGATGAAATGGATCTAAAATGGCAGATGGCAATGCTCACTATCCGGGTTCATAAGTTTGAAAAGAAAGCCGGTCGAAAAATCAACTACAACCCAAGAGAACCAGCCAGGTTTGATAGAAGAAAGGTCATATGCTATAACTGCCAGCAACAAGGACATTTTGCTAGGGAATGCCCTAACAAAAATGAACAGGAGAAGAACAGGTATTCAGCCTTCAAGGTTCAAGAGCTCAAGGATGAAAAGAAAGCTTTGGTGTCCGTTGACTCTATGGTTAACTGGAATGATCATCAGACTGCTACCTTGGAAACATCTGAAGCTTCCACTAATGTATTTGCTATGATTGCTGGGCACCTATCTGATGCTGAGGAAGCAGAAGAATTTTCTCTTATGGGAATCTCGCCTCAGGTACAAGATTGCCCTCTTGGTTGTCATGATAAATATTCAGAACTCTTTACTCAATACAATGAACTAAATGAACAAAATGACAAATATTTCTTAGAAGTTCAAGCGTATAAGAGTTCTTTAAAAACTTTGGAACAACAAAAGAAGTGGCTTCGAGATACTTAACGTGAATATGAAGATAAGATTAGAATTCTAAGCATTGATTTAGAGAACACCACTAACACGCTTACATATACTGAAAAACTAAACAATGACAGTATTAATGCTAAGCAAGACATGCAAGAAAAATTGGATGCTACACTTTTACGATTTGAAAAATGTCAAAAAGCACCCAAGAATCTTTCAAAGTTAATAGATAGTAGCGTGTCTGGTAGGAGTAAGAGAGGTTTAGGCTTTGATAAATATATTGATTCAGAAGATGTATTTTATTTATCTTTTTCAAGTGTCTTTGATCCTGACAAGGAGGAGGAGGGAAAACCTAGTTACAATAGGTTTAAACCAGCTGTAGCAATGCATGATGTTCCTCCACCTCTTACAGGAACTTTTATGCCCATATCTAGGCATACTAACTTGGATGGATCACAGATGCACGAGTCTCCAAAAAGCTCTACTAATACTAATGACTTTGTCTCTTGTACTTTTAGTGACAAGGCCAGTGACTATGCATCCTGTAGTTCAAGTGAAGAGTCAAGACCTTCAAGTCCCAAGACAAATGACCCTGCTGCAACTAGTGTTAGGATGAGTGATGAGAGAGTTGCTTCTGCTTCTACTTCCACTGTTTCTAGTTCTAGTTTATTGAGTGCTAGGAATGTTGATTCTCCTAAAATTGTTTGTAATAAGATTAGCAGTGTGAAACAATGTCATTTGAATAAAAGGTTTTTTAAAACATGCTTTGTTTGTGGTAGTAAATTTCATTTGATTAAGGATTGTGATTTTTATGATCAAACTCCTTCTGTTAATCACGCTTATCCTCCTCCTGGTCCACCAGGAGCTGCTCCTTTTTCTTCTAGAAGATTAAACCCATGTGCCCAATCTTATTCTTCTTCTAGAAGGACCTCTCTTTCAGCTTCTAATCTTTAGAGAAACAATGTTTATACCTACAATAGACCAACCAGCAACTGTTTTCAGAACTTTAATAATTTATGCTTTTAATTCAGATCAAATGCATTTTGGGTTGGGACATTTGGGTTCTTCTGTTAAGCCCTCAGCAAGTTGTTCTTGGTCACAACATAACAACCATATGATGAACAGACAACCTAAGAACAACAGTGGATCTCATCAATCTTCTTGGCTATCTACTAAAGATCCACAAGGCAGACTCAAACCTGAAAAGGTCTGGGTCCCCTTAAGACACTAACTTTTGCATATGACTTTTCTGTTGTTGTAGATTACTCCATACCAAGACCCATCTCTTGGAATAGTTGATAGTGGATGCTCTAGGAGCATGACAGGAAATAAAGGACTTTTATCTAACTTTGTACCATTTCAAGGCGGAAAGGTGTACTTCGGAGGTGGTGAAGGAAGGATCTCTGGAAAAGAAACTATTCAGACACCTAACCTTAATTTTGAGCAGGTCTACTATGTGGAAGCACTTCAACACTTTAACTTGATCTCTGTCTCTCAGATTTGTGAAAAGAAGCAGTTTGTACTCTTTACGGATACTGAAGCACTAGTGTTATTTAAAGACTTTAAGCTACCGGATGACTCCCAAGTTCTACTTAAAATTCCTAGAAGATACAACCTCTATAGTATCAAGCTAAATGAAGTTAATCCTACTTGTCAACTAGCTTGTTTGGTTGCCAAAGCATCAGAAGATGA
This sequence comes from Glebionis coronaria, assembly GCA_025667525.1. Taxonomy (NCBI): domain Eukaryota; kingdom Viridiplantae; phylum Streptophyta; class Magnoliopsida; order Asterales; family Asteraceae; genus Glebionis; species Glebionis coronaria. The sequence goes on along the minus strand of CM046875.1, from coordinate 604,472,091 downwards.
AGCCACCAAATGGCATAGAAGGATGGGACATGTAAACTTCAAGACCATTGACAAACTAGCGAATATGAACTTGGTCTCTGGTTTACCTCCCAAAACTTTCAGAAATGACATCAATTGCCTTGTGTGCAGCAAAGGCAAACAACACAAAGCATCCTTCAAGGCCATTACTTCTCTCAGCCTCATAACTGAACCATTGTAGCTACTACACATGGATTTATTTGGTCCTACCTTCATTAGGAGCATTGACCATAAACAATACTGTCTTATGGTAACTGATGGGTATAGCAGGTTCACGTGGGTTTTCTTTCTGGATGACAAAAGTGAGACCTACTCCATTCTCAAGGACTTCATTACACTAATTTAGAATCAGTTATCCAAGAGGGTGAAAGGTATCCGATGTGACAATGGAACATAATTCAAAAATGCAGACCTCATAGCACTTTGCAATTCCAAAGGTATCAAAAGAGATTATAGTGCTGCCAGGACTCCTCAACAGAATGGTGTTGCAGAAAGGAAGAACAGGACTCTTATAGAAGCTGCAAGAACCATGCTTGTAGATTCTAAGCTTCCAACTATGTTTTGGACATAAGCTGTCAACACTGCAAGTTATGTGTTGAATAGGGTTTCAATTACCAATCCACATAAGACTCCCTATGAGCTACTCACATCCAAAGTCCCAAGCATTGCTCATTTGAAGCCATTTGGCTGTCCTGTCACCATTCTGAATACTAGTGACTATTTGGGGAAATTTGATGGCAAGGCAGATGAAGGCTACATTGTTGGATATTCAGCTCACTCTCGAGCTTATCGTGTCTATAATCTCCATGCCAAGCGTATCATTGAAACTCTAAATCTCAGGTACTTTGAGGAAAAGACAAAATCTAAGGCAAAGGTCCTGAATTGTATTTTGATCTTGATTATCTTAGTGACTCGTTGGGATATTTTCGTTTCAAAACTAACCAACATACATGTCCACACGTGTTTGTAACTTCTATGTAGGTGCTAATTCTAGCTTTTCGGACTCAGATGAGGACCATGACATTTTTGTTGTTCCATCCTATTCCACCATAGTCTCTCCTAACACAACTTCTACTCCTATTGATGCTTCTTCATCAGAAATTGTAGATTCACAAGGAGCTCTTGACACAATGCTCAAGCAACAACAAGATGCTACTATAGCAACTACTCAAGGAGGCTTTGAGTTTCCCTTGAGTACTCCTGTTGTACCAGTTACTCCTAGTGATCCTAGTGTTACTCCTAGTGCAAGTTTAACACCTATTGGTAGTCCGGTTTGTGATCCTACTTCCACAACTCGGTTCTCTGGTCCTTCTAACTTGGGAAACTATCAAAAGAAGACTTCTACTAAGCTGGATGATATTCATAAGCAACCAATAGATGGCATTTATGACTGTTTCATATGATGATGACATTGTTGGGGATCTTAATAACTTGGCACCAGAAGTGGATGTAGATCCTACTCCTGTTCACCAGATCAACAAAGACCATCCCACTACTCAAATCATAGGGATCCTGGTTCTACTGTCAAGACTCGCCGCATGCATAAGAAAGAAACGTTTGATCATCATGCTTTTGTGAGCTACATTGAAGACCAAAAGCGTAATAATCACACTGACTTTCTTCACTGTTTGTTTGCTTGTTTTCTTTCACAGGTGGAACCTAGGTCAGTCTCACATGCTCTTGAGGATTAAAGTTGGGTGGAGGCTATGCAGGAGGAGATGCAGTTGTTCTTGTTTCAGAATGTTTGGATCTTAGTTGACTTACCAGATGGAAAGACAGCAATTGGTACCAAATGGATTCTCAAGAACAAGAAAGATGCAAGGGGTATTGTGGTGAGAAATAAGGCTAGGCTGGTCGCACAATGTCACACACAACTAAAAGGAATTGACTATACTGAAGTCTTTGCTCCTGTTGCTAGGATTGAGGCCATTCGTCTGTTTTTGGATTTTGCTTCTTATGTTGGATTTACGGTTTTTCAGATGGATGTCAAGAGTGCGTTTCTTTATGGTAAGATCGATGAGGATGTTTATGTCACTCAACCTAAGGGCTTTGTGGATCCACTTCATCCCAAGAAAGTCTACAAGTTGGTCAAAGCTCTTTATGGACTTCATCAGGCTCATAGAGCTTGGTATGAGCGTCTGTCCACTTTCTAGTTGAAATATGGCTATAGAAGAGGCACTATTGACAAAACACTGTTCCTTAAAAGGAATGCCAAATACATCATCCTGGTTCAAGTGTATGTGGATGATATTATCTTCGGTTCTACTCGGAAGGAATGGTGTGATGAGTTTAAACAACTAATGAAAGGCGAATTTCAGATGAGTGCCATGGGAGAAGTCACATTTTTCCTTGGTCTTCAAGTTAAGGAGCAGTCGGATGGTATCTTCATAAGTTAAGAAAAGCATGTTCATGAGATCATTCAGAAGTTTGATGTGGAACCTCTTAGACCAGCAGCAACATTTTATGAAGTCACTAAAGTCAAACTCAAGAATGAGCCAGATCCTCCGGTAAATGTTCACATGTACAGGTCAATGATTGGCTCACTCATGTATTTGACTGCATCACGTCCGGACATTATGTTTGCAGTAAGTGCTTGTTCTAGACATTAGGTGGCTCCAACCGTATCTGACTTGAATGTAGTGAAGAAAATATTTAAGTATATCAAGGCACAACCTAAGCTAGGCTTGTGGTATCCAAGGGAATCACCTTTTGTTCTTGAAGCCTATAGTGATAGTGACTATGCAGGCGCTAATAATGATAGGAAGTCTACTACTGGTGGTTGTCAGTTTTTGGGTCGAAGACTTATCTCATGGCAATGCAAGAAACAGACAATAATAGCTACCTCTTCAACAGAAGCTAAATACGTAGCTGCTGCTAGTTGTTGTTGACAAGTCTTGTGGATACATAATCAGATGCTGGATTATGGGTTCAACTTCATGAACACCAAAATTTTCATCGACAATCAAAGCACTATCTGCATTGTGATGAATCCTGTCTTTCATCAACGAACCAAGCATATCGAGATTCGACACCATTTTATACGGGATGAAAATAAAAAGAAGCTGATACAGGTTCTTAAAGTACATACGGATGACAATGTTACTGATTTATTGACTAAAGCATTTGATGGTCCGAGATTCAACCACTTGGTGGTTCACATTGGTATGGTCAATCCTTGAGGCCTAGGATTTAGTAGAGGCTAAGCCTAAGGGGAGGCTTATTGTACATATTTACTTGTACAGTCTTATATATGGTAGCTTCTAACAACAGTTTTCATGGGTATTCACGGTGTGTGCAACTTCTAGTGGAAGACTTTTGTTACTCCTAGTGGCAGTTTTCTGCTTCTAGTGGGTACAAACCCTTATTATTCACTTGTGGTTGGTTTCTAGTATCAATTTTGGGTCACTGTTCACTTGGTTGACTTTCGTTGACGACTCGTTGCTCCTAGTGTTGACCTTTACCCGTTTTGACTGTCAGTCAACGCGAGTTACTTCTGGTGCACATCTTTTGTTTATCTTAGGTAACTAGGATTTGAAAATAACGGTATGAGGGGCAAGTGGTTACTCTAGCATTAATGACTTAATTTTGAAAGGGCAACCCCTATAATTAGGGGTCAATGAACAGTTTTGTGACCATTATTTATGGTCAAACTACTCATTTGACTCAATTATCACAAACATACACACACACATACACTCCTACCCTTCACCATCTTCAATCAATCCTCTTCCACTGCTTCAATCAACATCAATGGCATCACTACAGTACAAGCCCGATCATAACAAGGTGGCCTATCTTGGCGAAGGTCATAAAAGAGACGAGTTCACAGACATCCTAGAATACATTGAAGGTTCCAATCTAAGGTATGCTCTTACTATTTGCCCCACTGTGTATGATACTGTTATACGTTAGTTTTGGGAAACTGCCAACCTCATTGATGTTTTGGGTCGCCCATTAGAGCTCCATGCTACTATAGATGGTCGCTCCTATGTGGTGTTTGAGGCATCCATTAGGTCTGCCCTTCATCTCCAAGATGAAGATGTGATATGAGCAAAAACTCATATCAATTTATCAACAAATCACCCTAAAACACAATAAAAATACCTAAACTTTATGCTATAAAGCGGAATTATGTGGTATGTTTTGTGTTTGTGCACAAATAGGTAAGAAGGATACAATTTCCAGCAAACAAAGGAAAATCAAGCTTAATTTGATGAAAAAGACAAAGAAGGATCAAAAGTGACAAGACTTTAAAGACAAAGGACCTATCTTGACAATCTGCCAAAGATGAAGGACCAGAAGTGTAAATATGACAAAGTCAAGATCAAAGTTAAATATGGTCAACTATCAAGTCAATCAAGTCAAAGGATCAAATTTGTTCAAGAATGAAGTTTGAAGGACCAATTATGCCAAGAAAATGAAGTTACTAGCTCAAATTTACATTCTGCCAAGTACAAGGGTTAATTCTGCCAACTCTTGAAAGTTTACTCAAGTTCAATCCGTGTGCAAACTCACAAGCCAATCAGAAATGAGTATTATGGAGTAGTGGATTGCTAACTGGATGGGTAATAAATGAGAGAGAGAGTAAGTGGCGTATCCCAACAGTAACAAACCCACCAATCATATTTCACAAAACGGATAATGATCCGTGTGAACTTTCCATAGCCAATACAAACATGACACGTGTCATCTTCTCCAACGCGTATTGCCAGAATCGTTCTTGAGCTAGAAGCAATTTCAAGGGATGTTATAAACATGAAACTTGCTCGTTTTTGAGAGACAAATCCAATGATCACCACCAATTAAGCTGAAATCAACTCAAGAGAAAATTCCCAAATTTGTTCTTCATCAGCAAAATCCAATTGGCAGATTTTTGACACGTGGAAGCTGGCGATTGGTTCAACACGTCACCAACCCCAACTACTTTACTCCTGCAGTCTATAAATACCAATGATTGTTCTCATTTCTTGTGTTGTAGAAAGTGTGAAATCACACACACTTTAGTTTTTCTCTCAACTCCTTTTTAGTTTTAGCTTAACAACTCAAGAGTTTGACACACTCTTGAGTCTTTTATAGTTAGTTGTAACAGATAACTACCCTTGTAACTACTTCTCAATTCAATAAATTCAAATTTCCATTTCCCCTCCAAAACTCTCATACTACTTTACTATTCATACCTGCTTCATTGATTCTTGTTGTTGCTGTTGTTAGTTTGTTATGATCATCACCTGATCATAATTGGCTAAGTTTGAAGATTGTAGCTGTTTGTTCATCCAGTTCAAGTACTAGCAGATTTTGATGAGTTCAAGTCCAGTTATGGTGATTTTTGGTGATTGTAGCTGATTGATAGTTGTTGATTAGTGTGTTCTAGTGCTAAGGTGGTGGTTAGCACTAGATAAGAGAGCTTAGCGCTCCTCTACTCCCCAAAGGAGGCCTTAGCTCAAGGTTTTCATTTTCTGATTTTAATTCCACTTAACAGTTGAATGCCTGCTTCATTCCTAGATAATCTTGCTTGATTGCATGATAAAATGTGTTTTAGCCTGTTTCTGATTTGATTTCAGTGTTGTTGTAGCTTATTGGTAGCTTAACCTTGCTTAATAGACTTAATACTTGTCCTGTTCTTTACATTCATCAGTCAGTTTAGCATTGTTAATCATTTAGAGTTCTAGTTGGTTAGAGTACTTGAAACCAGTTCTTATTCACTTCATTTTGGCTACTAAACTTAGTTTGTTATAGTTCTTAACTCAGTCTATACATTTACTCAAAAAGTCTTCATTAAAATTCCAAAAAGATCAGAAAAGTGGTGTTTGGCATTAGCTTGTAATTGATTTTCAAGTCTTAGCAATTGGCAAGTTTTGGTTCATTTCCAGTTAACTAGTCATAAAAAGTAGTTTTCAGTCACTTTTAAGTCAAGCACTTGGTCAAAAAGGCAAATGGTCATATAAAAAGTTTGGGTCAGTTTTTAACTAGTTCCTTATCAGAAAGTTGTGATTTTAATCTGCTTGGCATTTCTTTGTTAATTGATGAAATCATTCCAAACCAGTTCTCAAGTTTCAGTCAACATATGAAGTTTGAGTGTGTATAAGGAAACTGTACAGTATCAAGTATTAAGCAAGTAATAAGCAAAAGTTTAAGATCATGAGCAAATACAAGTTTCTGTAACTTGGCAAACTGCTTTTTCATATCTCCATTTCCACTTCATCAACTAGCTTATTTTCTTTTACAAAATCATTCCATTAGTGTTCCTGGTTAAATTTTGAGATTTTGGGCTTATTGAAATTTCTGGTCAACGAAAGTCAACATAAGCATTCTTTTGGCTTATTTTCAAATTCTGAGCTTATTACTTGATGATTTTTCATGAGACTTGATTTCCCGTTCTTCTTTTTAGCTTATTAACAAGTATTTCCATTAAAATTTAGTTGTGCAAGTCTGGTTTAGCTTGTAGCTTATTTTGTGCTTATCGAATGTAGCTTATCATCTTTCTAGTAACTTTCAGCCAATTTCCTTAGATAGGTCTAGCTTAAATTCAATTTTAAGTCGTTTGCAAGTTGTTTGGTCAAATTTGGTTGAGAAATAAGCTCAAACGAGCTTATTGAAGTTCTAAACCCGTTTTTGTTGAAAAGTTTTTGAAAATTGCAATTAGGTCTTTGAAGTAGTAAGGTGTACTTAAACTTGGCTAATCTTTCCAACTTTTTAGGTTTTGCAAAAATCCAGTCCTTGTACTTTCAAGTTTGTTTAAAATTAGTTAGGCAGTTTTAATTTTGTTAAGAATTAGTTACATTGTTTGAATCATTTTCATTTTAAGTCCATATAGTTTACTGTTTTAACACATTTAGTCCTTGTATTTTTCAGCTTTACATTTTGAGCATTTAAATTTCATAGAATTTACATTTTCAGTCCTTATAATTTGTAGAATTTACTTTTAGCATTTTAATTGAATAAAAACTTGGTATGTGCACGTTGTTTTACATATAAGTAGACGATATTTTTCATTTTGGCAAGGCTTGTTTGAATTAGCAATAGAATATCCAAAAAACATTAACAACCAAAAACAATTAAAAACCCGATCTTGTTAGGACTTTCAATTTGTTAAGAACTGAGAAAAACGAACTTCAACTATACACATTTTAAGATGGCATTATCTCTATTCCCAATTCAGAGTTATTGGATGGTATGGCTGCTATAGGTTATAATCATGAGGGGAAGTTTAACTTACAGAAGAATAGATTTTCCCCTCAATGGAAGCTGCTGGTTCACTTTTTGATTCATTGTTTGAGTCTAAAGTTTGGGAGTTGGGATGCGTTTCCCATCCCCCTTGCTACTGGTTTGATTTGTATTGCTCAGGGTCGTACTTTTAACTTTTCTCGTTACTTGTTTGATGACATGATTAGTAATCTTAGTGATACTGGCTCTAGGAAGAAGTTTTTTGTAACACCCCCAAATTTATACAACTCAATACAGCGGAAGACTCGTTGGTGTTACGGGATAGCACATTACTCACATCATAGACAACGCTTAAAAATCGCGTCGTTTAATAATAAAGCATTTCCATTCATAAATATCAAATTTACATAGGTCCCAAGTCATATTATTTCATACAAAGTTTTACAAAGTATTTGAATGGAAATTATTGTTTAAGTGCGGACCATGAATTCTTGTTGTCTTCCCGAGAATTACCTTCAAGTACCTGAGATAAAACATGTTCAAAGAAAAGGTCAGCGATAACGCCGAGTGAATTCATAGAGTTTAATAAAATCCATCAATATAATATCGGTATAAAATTATTACCGAAAATCATTTTGTACAAATCATTGTAATAGGCCATAAAATAGCCAAAGTCATTTTATACAAATCCTTATCAGAAATCATGATATAGGCTTTCGCGTTCAAAATCATTATACGAACCAATGTCGTAAGAACATCATACAATACGTTTTACAACGTTGTGTAGAGTTAAATAAAAACCGTTATATGAATATGGTTATGTAAAACCAAAACACAAACATAATATCAATAATAAGACCCGGTATTGCTAGTCAGGCAATATATCGTTATTCAATGCATAAAGCAGTATTTTCGTTATCTGGATTATTATAAGCCTCATGACATTGTTACCTTACTATAACCAACAACGGGTAGCTAACCCGATACTCAATTTGCCCATCTAAGTTAGCGTGTCGTCACAATTTGTGACAATCCGTCAATTTATGGTCAATATTTTATTCTCAATATTTATTTGAAAAGATTATTTTATGAACTCACTTATTTTTGGGAAGAAATTTGGATTTACGTCTTGAAGTAGCATCAACTACGTCTAAACCGGAGGATTCAACGTTACGTGCTTACGTTTACATACACCGTCTTTGGTGACAGCCCGACATTTCAGACAATAAATTTATCCGTGAATATTATTTTGGAGTTTTAAATTTGTGTTAGTTCATAAACTCACATATTTACGAGAAGAGATTAGGACTTACGATTTTATTTTAACGTCCTTTATGACTAAACCGGAAACCTTAGGATTACGTATTTACGTTTTCGAACTCCGTTTTTGATGAGACAGTTTCTATTGGATTCGTTTTGTGACGTTGATTCATAATTTACAAAAACGTTTTTTGTAAAACGACCCGAGGGCACGCAAATCGAGGAAACTAGAATCGAGGAATACCCGTAAACTAGTGAGATGGGACAAAATACATTGTCCCACCCCACTAGCAACATGGGACGGCTACACAAGCAACACCTCATCCCATGAGGTGTCAAAGCTTAGAAAATAAGCTTAAACACATGTCCATGTTTTCACTTAAAACCACAAACCACTCACACAAACTAACAAACTCATTTGCAACTCATGCAAACCACCCAAAATCCTCTCATCCCTCCATGTTTTCCGTCCCATTCTTCACCATAAACCACCATCACTTGATCAAAATTAACCATGAATCTCTTGTTATTTACATACATGTTGAAGCCCTTTTGAAGCTCTCTTGAATGGTGGTGATTATAACATCCATGGAGGAGTTTCCATGGATTACTAAGGCTGATTTTCCACAAGGAGTACATGAAGAATGGTGGTCTTGAAGATGGTCATGGTTATTCACAAGCTTCTCCATCAAAAACCATGTCCAAACCTTAACCTACATCAACTTGGTGGTATAAAGATTGTCCTCCTCATCTTCTTGTTATTTTGATTATGTAAACATGTATTTTATTTCCTATTGTATATGTATATGATGATTATATGATGATAAAAATGTTATGTGGGGATTTGGTGTTGATAAATATGATTAAAAAGGTGAAAAACCATAAGAAACAAGGTTAAAATCTTGGTTAAATTTGTTGGCTGTATAAAACAGTAAATAAACAGGTCATGGACTGATAAAATGATGAAGTAGAATGGATTTACAGTAAGCTATGGGTCTTGTACACATGTGAGAGTTGGCCATGCAATGGAATCATTGTAATGAGTGAGATATGATCAAAACAAGTTAAACGTACAAATCTGAGTTCACTATTTTGGACGATTTTTAGAAAATACTTAGAAGATGATTCAACAGTAGCTATAGAAGAGTTAAATGTAAATTAATAGTATAAAATATAAATTAAAACCCACTAACTTATGGATTTTATTTATATAAGTATGTAAAAGGTTAAATAAGTGTACATTTTATAAAAAAATGGTAACTTTTTATGTTTTATAAGATATAAGACTATAAACATGATTTTTACGACTTTTTCGGCTATTGCCGTAAAATTAACGTTTTTGTTAAATAAAACTTAGATGGTTGGACCCGTCTAATGAAAACTTCACAAAACTTATATACTGATATATAGACATGTATAACAAGTAAAAACCAATAAAACCCGAACTATAGGGCATACGGACATTAACGGACTAAATTAACGTTATTGGACTAATAATACAACAAAAATGGACTAAAATACTTATGAACTTATTATTGGGCTTAAACCATTTAGGCCCAACTTGTAAAGTGTAGATACTGATAATATAAAGTATAACATGGATTAATACAAGTTAAAGAACTTATAATAAGTTTATTGGACTTAAAACACGTAAATAGGTAAAACTAGTAAACTAGTATGAACGTTACCGACACATAACACTAAAATGAGCAAACGAAGATATGTAAACCCACTTGATCATCATATATATAAAATCATCATATGTATACATAATTGTTATTTTTATAAAGTCATTGGACATGAGTCTAAGACGATTATTATTTGTCTAGGTTTCCGTGATTGAAGCACGTGCCATACGTCCGAATTGCCGATAACCCGCCTTCCCACATCAACGTGAGTTCATAGCCTCGCACTCTTTTAAATGTTTTTATAAATGTTTTATAAACCCGCGAGGGAGATAACATGTTAGTTTTATAAAATAGGACACCATTTGTCCCGATTGTTTGTTTATTGATTTTGGACCCGAATGATTGAATGACCCGATTGTATGACCCGATAAATGATTAATAGACCCGATAGATAAAATAAAATGGATTATTAAAGTTAGGTTATGTCACTAAAAGTCCCATTAGCATGAATTGTGAACTACCGGGATTTGGTAGACGCTTATGCATTTAATAGTACTATTTGGGGACGATCACCCCAGTTCGCGCCTTGACGGTAGATCCCCGTCGTGCCACATTGATTGGTAAGCGAATTTATGTATGAGAAGATTTCCATAGCGTGACCTTTGTGACGACACGCTACTTTAGATGGGCAAAATTGGTATCGGGTTAGCTACCCGTTGTTGGTTTAGTAAGGTAACAATGTCATGCGGCTTATAATAATCCAAAGACTAACGAAATACTACTAGACGCTCAGAATTACGACGTATTGCCTGACTAGCAATACTGGGTCATACTATTGATATTATGTTTGTGTTTTGGTTTTCATAACCATATTCATATAACGGTTTTTATTTTCATACAACGTTATAAGACGTATTGTATGACGTTTTTACGACATTGGCTCGTATAATGATTTTTAAGGCAAATGCCTATACTATGATTTTGATAAAGATTTGTATAAAATGATTTTGGCTATTTTATGGCCTATTATAATGATTTGTACAAAAATGATTTTCGGTAAAAACTTTATACCGATATTATATTGATGATTTATTAAACTCTTTGTACGAAATTATTTTCAGTAATAATTTTATACTGATATTATATTGATGGAATTTATTAAACTCTATGAATTCACTCGGCGTTATCGCTGACCTTTTCTTTTAACATGTTTTATCTCAGGTACTTGAAGGTAATTCTCGGGAAGACGACAAGAATTCATGGCCCGCACCTAAAATATATTTTCCATTCAAATACTTTTTAAAACATTGTATGAAATATAATAACTTGGGACCGATGTAACTTTGATATTTATGAATGGAAATGATTTATTATTAAACGACGCGATTTTTATGCGTTGTCTATGATGTGAGTAATGTGCTATCCCGTAACACCAACTAGTCTTCCGCTGTACTGAGTTGTATGAATTTGGGGGTGTTACAGTTTGGTATCAGAGCTCTCGTTATAGAGAACGAAAGATTTTTTAAAACTAAGGTTTTGAATAAAACTTTTCAAAATCTTTTAACTAAAAACATTTTTCTAAAAATGTCTAAAAATCTTTTGACTATAACGGTGCCGAAGAATTCCCGAGTTACCGACAAGGCCAAGACTGAGAAGTGTTATTTTAATATATATATAACTTGGATTATATATATATATGATGTAATTTTATTACATGATTGTTTGATGATTAATTTGATTTATATACGAGGTATTTATACGACGTAGATTGTCACAAGTAACCCTAAATCCCCTAGTAAATTATTCGAAGCTATTCTCGTAGGAATTCTAGGTATCCTAGATCTAAACCAAGTTGTGGATATTTATGATCCCAACAAATGGTTGATATTCGTAGAAATGTAGATATTAGTTGATTGCGATATTGAAGAAGAATTGGCGAGGTTAAATCTGATATCGATGTCATGACGATCTTTTCTTATAGAGTGGAGTTTGACAAAACGTTATCACCTGGAAAGAGGTCATCTGATTCGTTGTCATCCAATTCTTAAATTTGAAATCGAAAGGGTGAATGTTGCACTTGAGGCTGTTATTGGAACCATTACCCAAAAGCCTCATGCCACTAATACCTTTCCGAAAAGTCTAATTGAATGTATGAGTCATCTCATACTAATGACTCATTTGATAATTATTGATAAAGGAGTTATAGGATTGGAAATTAAGTGTTGATTCATATTGAGATTGTATTGCCTTTACAAGGCCGAAGAATAAGGTTGTAAGTATTGGAGAATAAGGCAGGATGTCGAATTGAGTATAAAATTGGTTAAAAACTTGAATAAAGTGAAACTTAACCCATATGGAATATGAGATTATTAAAAAAGTCGTTAAGTTTTGTGATTGAATTATAAGGTTTTAATTGATTGTTGATTCGTGTTAAGGGTTGTTCCTAGGCCATTGTCCACTAACGAGGATGCCCAGTGTCCAAGAAATAAATTGAAGAAATCTTCTTCTGAATTGAGACCGATGGATCTTCTGGGACATGTGGAACACCTAATGACTCTTGTAGATTAGTATTCAGTGTGGTATCTTTTAAAAATAATCCCTAACTTAACTGTGACATCAGTTGGTAGGATGAGTTCTGAGAATTGTATGACATAGTGACACGTAATGTGTTACGGTACAATTTGACTTGTTTGTGATTAATGAAAAAGACTACCTTTGATTACTAAATTCTACATGTATCGATGTTATCTATCTTTTATTGCTTCATCCTAATGCTCGCATTAGTGATGCAACCATTGAACAGGTACTCATCTTGAATTGAGTTACGTTGTGAATTATTCTTTTGAGTGCCATCGAGATCATGAACTTCATGATTATTTGGCTAAGCTCATTTCCTATTAGATTGTAGTTAAGTTCTTGGTAAACAACTCTTCATCACTCTTTTGCAGATCACACATTGTTTTTATAAAGTTAAAACAGTATCCTTTGAGAAGATTGGATTTTCATCACCATATGGATTATTTAAAGTGAGATTTATAAGTGATTGTTATCGAAATGAAGTTGTTAATAAAACACCTTGGAAAACCTACTTGTTTTCATAACAAAGAAAATCTTTGTAAATTTATTTTTGATTCTTATTTAAGAATTAAGCATGAAAATGTTTTTATTATAAACATGATGATAAAATTTTGACGAACTGAGTATTGCATCGTTAATCTTGAAATTGTATATAGTTGCGCGCCTACATACAATTTGGAATGGACCATGCAAGGCTTATTAGTAGTCACCATAAAACTAATGAATAAACACTACATTTTCTTTGAAGATTGTGAAAGATTAAAATTTTACGAGATCTGCAAGAAGTGAAAAATAAGGACATAATGTTAGGGACACCTACATATGTGCCTGTAACACCTATTCTTCTGAGTCGAATTTACTCATCTGTGGAAATTGTCTTATTTGACAATTGACAATTCTTTCTTGTCCAATTCTCCTGTAGTGAGATTGTTAGGAAAAGTATCTGATTACCGAGTGTTGATACCCGACTGGATGTATCGACGTTCTTATCATTTCTTATGATTTGATTTCATTTGAATGACCTAGGTAACGATCCGAGGAGCTTTCGAATGCGTACTCAAATTATGAAAACATGGGATATATTTATATTCGCTAAATGTTTTCGTCTGTATCTGATTTGAAATTCTCTCGCATAGATTATGCGTTGACCTTACTCTTTTAATAGTAAGTTGTGTATCCTAATATCCCTGAATTTGTGAAGGATTATGAATTATTATTAGTCTTTTGAGAAGTTCACATCTTATCGACAGCAATGAAACTGAAAAGTTGATAGTGCCAGTAGAACGGGTTGATTGATTATGACATGACGACATTGTCTTAATTGATGGGAACTCGAGTAGAATTTCCCGAAAAGATAAGATATTGATTATCAAAAGTGATATAAATAATTCTTGGTAGATGACGATATCCTATATTTGGAATTGAAATTATATTGTGAATGATTGTGAATTAGTCATAGATATTATAATCTAGAATGAACTTAAAACGAATTTATTAAAAAGATAATTCTGTTATCTGACACTTTAGGAGGTATTTGTTGACGAATTAACTAGACTTTCGCCATTAAGGCAAGTTGAAATTGATATTGATTATATTTCCGGTGCTGCACTTGTGGCTTGTGCACTGTACGTCAGCACCATCTGAATTTAAGGAATTACCGTACAACTGAGAGAGTTATCGGAGAAAGATTTTATTATACCAAGCCTGTCATCTTGAAGAGCTATGGTGTTATCATTCCTTATATTTATAGATTACTGTGAACTGAGTAAATTGACAATCGAAAACGATATCCATAACTCGAAATGGAAGATTTGTTTGATCATTTACAAGGTTCTAGCGTATGTTTTAAAGATTTGATTCACGACATGGTTATTATCAACTTCGCGTCCGCGAAGAAGATTATGTATTCCAATCACTACATCCGGTACTTATAATAAACATTATGAGTTTCACGTGATTTCGTTTGGATTGACTAACTCACATGTAGCATTCATAAATTTGGTGAATCACGTGTGTAGGCTGTAATTTGATAAATTCATGCTCGTGATCCTTAAGGACCATTTATTTGTTTGTTTATAAGAATGAGTTAATAATTATTTATAGATTGCCCTGAATTGGCCGAACGATAAAAACCTATACCTTGAATATTTAACATGAGATTTAAAACTTAATCCTTTACATAAAATGACCGTTGGATTAATAATGGTAAGATGTATGCATATAGACTCTTCAAAAATTAAGAGCCCCTTTTAAGACTTTGGGTTTTACTAAAAAGAAAGTGCGAATATATTTTGACAAATGTTTTAACAAAGGATTTTAAGGGATATTCCCTTATACACAAACCATTTGACTAAACTTCTGTTTAGGGGTAAATGTTTGTGTATACCTCAAGACAACTTAAGAGGGATTGAGGAAACCATTTAAAACATGACTTGAAATTTGAAACGATAATTTACGCTTTTTAAACTAAGGAAATTTTGACCAAAATATAAACAAAAGTTTTTCGAACATTTACGGATCTTATTAAATATTTTGGATAAATCAACAAAAAGCTTGTTAATTAAATTCAAATTTATTTTGAACATTTTATATAATTGGTCGAACTAAGAAATTTAAAACTTTTACGCTTCATAAAAATTAACTAATAATTATTTAATTAATTATAATGATTATCGACGTTTTAGACGCCGGATCGAGAAAAACTGATAAAAATGATAGATGAGACGAAACTGAAACTTAGAAAATATGAAGAAAAGTGAACGTAATTACTGACGCATAATATAGAAAGAATATCTGAATGAATTATGGACATGATAATTATATCATCAGGAAAAATGAATATAGATATTGACATATTATATAAAAAAGATAAAGAAGCCAATAGCGTTAAATGTTTTAAAGGCCACTTGTGGTTGCCTAAATATGGAGATTGTGAGATATGGTTATGTTGGAATTTGTAAGTATAAGTATTCTATTTATGTCATTTATGACTAAAAGTATCTTTGTTTGAAGAAGTTGTACTGATGACAATTATGAAGGCAGACATCGCCTCATACATTAGTTAACGTCTAGCTATTGCAAAGGTCATCATCTGAATTTAATTCGATTTGGGTCATCGTCGACAGACTGACCAAATCTGCTAATATCATTCTCGTTAATGATAAATGCAAAAGAGTTATGTAAACATAGCATGCCTGTATCGATCATCTATATCAAGATCCTCGCTTCGCATCGAATTTCTAGAGATTTGCTCAGAAATCATTGAGAACGAACCTTGATGAGAGTACTATGTACCACCCCAAATCGAAGGGACGAGGTAAAGTAACGATACAAAGTAATATAAGTGCTGTTTTATGTTTGAATGATTGACCTTTGGTGATAGACCGTATAATCGTTTTCCTTTGGAGAGATTATCCTTGATAACTATCGTGTTAGGATCGAGATCGAATCTTGTTAAGATCTAAATATTAGAGCATCTGTAAGCAAGAGTTGAGATGAAGACACCCGACATACACCCACTGTGAGTTGGACATGTCTTTTAGGTTTAAGGTTTCCTATGATGGTGAACCTAACCTTGCAAAATACCCGACCCGCGAGATCTGAAATGATTGTTGAAATTAGGATTTGATTATTGACTGCCGATAGTGGGCAAGAGGTTATGTGAATATGAAATGTAGATCTTGAAGTGCCAAATGGGTAGCGAAGTTATGCCACAATTTTAAACTTGGAAAAATGAATTCATGATCTGACAAATCATGGGATATAAGTCCCCGTTGTTTGGGACCATTGAGATGATGTGAAAGATTGGTTTGTAAGGCATATAAGCTGGATCTACCCTAGGACTTCAAGAACTGCGTAAATTATGTTTCGTAAATCGAACTTGATGGAATATCTATCAAGTGAAAATCTGATTGTTCTTAGTAAAGCTTAGATCGGCGAAAAGTTGCATTCATCAAAAACCCGTGAACATCATGGATAGAGAAAGTAAGTCAACATGAAGCCTGATCTTATTCCCGTAGTTATGTTTGATGAAACTCGCGTATTGAAATGAATTACACTTGTGAGAAAAGACCGAATGTGTAGGAAATACCCACATGGCTTTAACTCTATAAGAAGCGAGTAGTAAGGTAAGATGATCTTTGAGGACAAAGATCCTGTTTAGGGGTAAATGCTGTGACAATCCGTCAATTTATGGTCAATATTTTATTCTCAATATTTATTTGAAAATATTATTTTATGAACTCACTTATTTTTGGGAAGAAATTTGGATTTACGTCTTGAAGTAGCATCGACTACGTCTAAACCGGAGAATTCAACGTTACGTGCTTACGTTTACATACACCGTCTTTGGTGACAGCCCGACATTTCAGAAAATAAATTTATCCGTGAATATTATTTTGGAGTTTTAAATTTGTGTTAGTTCATAAACTCACAAATTTACGAGAAGAGATTAGGACTTACGATTTTATTTTAACGTCCTTTACGACTAAACCGGAAACCTTAGGATTACGTATTTACGTTTTCGAACTCCGTTTTTGATGAGACAATTTTTATTGGATTCGTTTTGTGACGTTGATTCATAATTTACAAAAACGTTTTTCGTAAAATGACCCGAGGGCACGCAAATCGAGGAAACTAGAATCGAGGAATACCCGTAAACTAGTGAGAAGGGACAAAATACACTGTCCCACCCCACTAGCAACATGGGACGGCTACACAAGCAACACCTCATCCCATGAGGTGTCAAAGCTTAGAAAAAAAGCTTCAACACATGTCCATGTTTTCACTTAAAACCACAAACCACTCACACAAACTAACAAACTCATTTGCAACTCATGAAAACCACCCAAAATCCTCTCATCCCTCCATGTTTGCCGTCCCATTCTTCACCATAAACCACCATCACTTGATCAAAATTAACCATGAAATCTCTTGTTATTTACATACATGTTGAAGCCCTTTTGAAGCTCTCTTGAATGGTGGTGATTATAACATCCATGGAGGAGTTTCCATGGAGTACTAAGGCTGATTTTCCACAAGGAGTACATGAAGAATGGTGGTCTTGAAGATGGTCATGGTTATTCACAAGCTTCTCCATCAAAAACCATGTCCAAACCTTAACCTACATCAACTTGGTGGTATAAAGATTGTCCTCCTCATCTTTTTGTTATTTTGATTATGTAAACATGTATTTTATTTCCTATTGTATATGTATATGATGATTATATGATGATAAAAATGTTATGTGGGGATTTGGTGTTGATAAACATGATTAAAAAGGTGAAAAACCATAAGAAACAAGGTTAAAATCTTGGTTAAATTTGTTGGCTGTATAAAACAGTAAATAAACAGGTCATGGACTGATAAAATGATGAAGTAGAATGGATTTAAAGTAAGCTATGGGTCTTGTACACATGTGAGAGTTGGCCATGCAATGGAATCATTGTAATGAGTGAGATATGATCAAAACAAGTTAAAGGTACAAATCTGAGTTCACTGTTTTGGACAATTTTTAGAAAATACTTAGAAGATGATTCAACAGTAGCTATAGAAGAGTTAAATGTAGCACATATCATTTAGTTTATGTGATAAAAATTTGAGCTTCTATCTCCATGTAGAACTCAAGATATGACAGTTTTGGTGAAAGTAAAGATAAAAATCAGATTTTTAGAAATTAAAGAATAATACTATTATATAAGCACTCAAAAATTTAATAGTATAAAATATAAATTAAAACCCACTAACTTATGGATTTTATTTATATAAGTATGTAAAAGGTTAAATAAGTGTACATTTTATAAAAAAAATGGTAACTTGTTATGTTTTATAAGATATAAAACTATAAACATGATTTTTACGACTTTTTCGGCTATTGCCGTAAAATTAACGTTTTTGTTAAATAAAACTTAGATGGTTGGACCCGTCTAATGAAAACTTCACAAAACTTATATACTGATATATAGACATGTATAACAAGTAAAAACCAATAAAACCCGAACTATAGGGCATACGGACATTAACGGACTAAATTAACGTTATTGGACTAATAATACAACAAAAATGGACTAAAATACTTATGAACTTATTATTGGGCTTAACCCATTTAGGCTCAACTTGTAAAGTGTAGATA
Organism: Glebionis coronaria; assembly: GCA_025667525.1. NCBI lineage: Eukaryota > Viridiplantae > Streptophyta > Magnoliopsida > Asterales > Asteraceae > Glebionis > Glebionis coronaria. Next base: position 604,453,314 of record CM046875.1, on the reverse strand, counting down.
CTGATAATATAAAGTATAACATGGATTAATACAAGTTAAAGAACTTATAATAAGTTTATTGGACTTAAAACACGTAAATAGGTAAAACTAGTAAACTAGTATGAACGTTACCGACACATAACACTAAAATGAGCAAACGAAGATATGTAAACCCACTTGATCATCATATATATAAAATCATCATATGTATACATAATTGTTATTTTTATAAAGTCATTGGACATGAGTCTAAGACGATTATTATTTGTCTAGGTTTCCGTGATTGAAGCACGTGCCATACGTCCGAATTGCCGATAACCCGCCTTCCCACATCAACGTGAGTTCATAGCCTCGCACTCTTTTAAATGTTTTTATAAATGTTTTATAAACCCGCGAGGGAGATAACATGTTAGTTTTATAAAATAGGACACCATTTTTCCCGATTATTTGTTTATTGATTTTGGACCCGAATGATTGAATGACCCGATTGTATGACCCGATAAATGATTAATGGACCCGATAGATGAAATAAAATGGATTATTAAAGTTAGGTTATGTCACTAAAAGTCCCATTAGCATGAATTGTGAACTACCGGGAGTTGGTAGACGCTTATGCATATAATAGTACTATTTGGGGACGATCACCCCAGTTCGCGTCTTGACGGTTGATCCCCGTCGTGCCACATTGATTGGTAAGCGAATTTATGTATGAGAAGATTTCCATAGCGTGTCCTTTGTGACGACATGCTACTTTAGATGGGCAAAATTGGTATCGGGTTAGCTACCCGTTGTTGGTTTAGTAAGGTAACAATGTCATGCGGCTTATAATAATCCAAAGACTAACGAAATACTACTAGACGCTCAGAATGACGACGTATTGCCTGACTAGCAATACTGGGTCATACTATTGATATTATGTTTGTGTTTTGGTTTTCATAACCATATTCATATAACGGTTTTTATTTTCATACAACGTTATAAGACGTATTGTATGACGTTTTTACGACATTGGCTCGTATAATGATTTTTAAGGCAAATGCCTATACTATGATTTTGATAAAGATTTGTATAAAATGATTTGGCTATTTTATGGCCTATTATAATGATTTGTACAAAAATGATTTTCGGTAAAAACTTTATACCGATATTATATTGATGATTTATTAAACTCTTTGTACGAAATGATTTTCAGTAATAATTTATACTGATATTATATTGATGGAATTTATTAAACTCTATGAATTCACTCGGCGTTATCGCTGACCTTTTCTTTTAACATGTTTTATCTCAGGTACTTGAAGGTAATTCTCGGGAAGACGACAAGAATTCATGGCCCGCACCTAAACTATATTTTCCATTCAAATACTTTTTAAAACTTTGTATGAAATATAATGACTTGGGACCGATGTAACTTTGATATTTATGAATGGAAATGATTTATTATTAAACGACGCGATTTTTATGCGTTGTCTATGATGTGAGTAATGTGCTATCCCGTAACACCAACTAATCTTCCGCTGTACTGAGTTGTATGAATTTGGGGGTGTTACACAATAATCACGCTATAGAAATCTTCTCATACATAAATTCGCTTACCAATCAATGTGGCACAACGGGGATCAACCGTCAAGGCGCGAACTGGGGTGATCGTCCCCAAATAGTACTATTATATGCATAAGCGTCTACCAAATCCCGGTAGTTCACAATTCATGCTAATGGGACTTTTAGTGACATAACCTAACTTTAATAATCCATTTCATTTCATCTATCGGGTCATTTAATCATACATCGGGTCATACCATCATTCGGGTCCAAATCAATAAACAAGCAATCGGGACAAATGATGTCATATTTTATCAAAACTAACATGTTATCTCCCTCGTGGGTTTATAAAACATTTCACAAAAACATTTAAAAGAGTGTGAGGCTATTAACTCACGTTGATTGGGAAAGGCGGGTTATCGGTGATTCGGATGTACGGTACGTGCTTCAATCACGGGAAACCTAGACAAATAATACTTGTCTTAGACTATTGTCCAATGAATTTATAAAAATAACAATTATGTATACATATGATGATTTTATATATATGATGATCAAGTGGGTTTACATATTCTCATTTGCTCATTTTAGTGTTATGTGTTGATAGCTTTTATACTAGTTTACTAGTTTTACCTATTTACATGTTTTAGGTCCAATAAGCCTATTATAAGTCCATCAACTTGTATTAATCCATTTTATACTTGTATTATCAGTATTTACACTTTACATGTTGGGCCTAAATGGGTTAAGCCCAATAAATAAGTTTATAAGTGTTTTAGCCTATTTTGTTGTATTATTAGTCCAATAACGTTAACTTAGCCCGTTAATATCCGTATGTTTTATAGTTCGGGTTTTATCGGTTTTTACTTGTTATATATGTTTATATATCAGTATATGACTTTTAAAAACTTTACATTAGACGGGTTTGATCGTCTAAGTTTTAATTGGCGAAAAACGTTAATTTTACGGTAATAGCCGAAAAAGTCGTAAAAATTATGTTTATAGTCTTATAACTTATAAAACTTATCAAACTACCATTTTTATAAAATGTCCATTTATTTATCCTTATACATATTTATATAAATGTATTATATAAGTTAGTGGGTTTTAATTCACATTTGATACTATTTTTATTTGAGTGCTTATATAATACTATTATACTTTAATTTTCCCAAAATCTGATTTTTACTTTCATGTTCACCAAAATGGCCATATCTAGAGTTCTATATGGAGATAGAAGCTCATTTTTGGATGGCATAAACTTCATATTATGTGCTACAAATAAGTTAGTTATAGTTACTGCTCATTCCATGTCTAACTATCCTTAACAGTCCCTACAAAACACACTATTTAGATTGATACACTCATCTTGTTTTGATCATATCTCACTCATTTTGATGATTCCATTGCATGACCAACTCTCACATGTGTATAACACCTAATACTTACTGTATATTGATTCCACTTTACCATTTTATCAGTTTATCATTTGGTTACTTACTGTTTTTATACAGCCATCTTATTAAGCAAGATTTAACCGTTTTTACATGTGGTTTTTCCATCTTTTTTACCCATGTTTATGAAATCTATCAACACCAAATCCCTACATAATATTTTTATCATCATTAATCATCATATACATATACATAAATAAAGAAAATACAAGATTACATAATCAAAATAACAAGAGGATAGGAAGAACAATCTCTATACCACCATTAGTGATGAAAAGATGAGGTTTTTGGATGAACAAGACTTGGTTCTTGTTATCAAATCTTTAAATTTAGCAAGAAAACTTCTTGGGTCCTTTGGATGGATGAACATCTCCATAAAATCATCCCTTTAACCTCATGAAAACTCCTTTTTCATAGGTTATGATCACCTCAAATCTTCATATCTTCAAAGGGTTTCCATCATATGTAAATTATACATATGACTTATGGCTAGATTTTTGGTTCATGGTGGTGTTTGATGGTGATATATGGACGAATTTTAGAGAGAGGAGAGGAGAGAATGAGAGTGGTATTGCATGTGATGTGTGTGAGAAATGGTTTAAGTGTTTAGTGGTTTTGCTAGTTAGTTTGTTTGTGTAAGTAGCTAGGACAAGTGTCCTAGCTTACTTACTAAGCTTTGACACATCTTAGATGTGTTGGTGGATACTTGTGGCCATCCCATGTGTTAGTGGGGTGGGATAAACTTGTTTTGTCCCATCCCGCTAATTTACGGGTATTCCTCGATTCTAGTTTCCTTGATTTGCGTGCCTCGGGTCGTTTTACGAAGAACATTTTTTTAAATTATGAATCAACGGCACAAAACGAATCTAATAAAAATTGTCTCATCAAAAACAGAGTTCGAAAACGTAAATACGTAATCCTAAGGTTTCCGGTTTAGTCGTAAAGGACGTTAAATTATAATCGTAAGTCCTAATCTCTTCTCGTAAATTTGTGAGTTTATGAACCAACTCAAAATTAAAATCCCAAAATAATATTTACGGATAAATTTATTTTCTGAAATGTCGGACTGTCACCAAAGACGGTGTATGTAAACGTAAGCACGTAACGTAGAATCCTCCGGTTTAGACGTAGTCGATGCTACTTCAAGACGTAAGTCCAAATTTCTTCCCAGAAATGGGTGAGTTCATAATATAACATTAAAATAATGTTTTTAAATAATACTTGAGAATAAAATATCAACCATAAATTGACGGATTGTCACATTTTTGATGTACCCTAGGTTTTTACAGCAGGTTCTTATGTGCCTACCTAGGAAAAGGAAGGAATATGTGCCCCCAAAGCTTACTCCAAAGGTTTATGCGAATATGGAACTTGGCTATAAGGGTCCTTTGAGGCCTCTCACTGATGCTATGCTGGGCCTTGCCCAAGGGGGTCCCAATGTGGTTCCTCCGGCTGGTCAAGCCGAGGAGGAACCTCCATTGGAGGATGATCCTATGGAGGAGGAGAACCCTGCTGCTGGTATGCCTCATGTGGAGGTTGAGGAGCCAGTAATAGAGGTGGTGGTAGAAATGCCATCTACCTCAAAGGATGCTCCCTCTTCTCGCCCACATGAGTCCCCATTTGCTGATTCTCCCCCTCCTAGCCCAGCTCCGCATTCTGCTAAGAAGCCTTCTAGCTCTCATGCTCATATGGATGACCCATCTGTTGCTTCTGGTCCCAATGACGCATCCCCCAAGCCAAGTCCTCTTGGTGGGGATGCTGAGGAACCTGTTACTCTGACTTCTTTGCTAGCTCTTATGCACAGATACTATGCCAAGATTGTTTCTTTGGAACATGAGCTCAACCAGCACCACAAGCTCACACGGGATTTCGTGCTCCTTTTGGCGAACAGGGTTAAAGCATTGGAGACACAACTGAAGCGCCAAAGGAAGAAAGTAGTGATTTCTGATTCTGATAACGATGTTGAGGAGGATGGGCTGCCTATCTTGGCCAGGGCTGCCTTTGCTGATAAGCCGAGTGATGACTTGCCTGCTCCTCCTAGTCCTTCATGCATTCCTCATGCTGCTGCTGGTCCCAAGCCAATGGATGACTCTGCTGGTCCTTCTGCTGGTCCTTCTCATGATCCCAAGGGCAAAGCCCCTATGACTGATGCACCCTCTCCTCCCAAAAAGCGTACTCACAAGCAATTGGAGGAAGAAAGAATGGGGGAAGAGGCTGCTCAAAGTTTGCAAGAAGAGCTTGACCAACAAGCCAAGGCTGAGGATGAAGCCCTGCAACAACAACGACGTGAGTAGTTGAGGCACAACGCTATACATTGGGATGATCATGACTGGATGAAGGTGCTTACCATCCTTACTTCAGACTACTCTCAGTTCACTGATTTGTTGGGTGCAGATGTGAATCAAGGCAATTGTGTTCAACGGGCAATGACTTTGATGCGTAAACAACAGTTAAATCTTGCTGCCCAGCTTCGCGAACAACGCCGTAACAGACCTTTGTCGTGTACTGAGGAGAGGCAATTGATGCAACAATATGTTAAGAATCAATCGGCTACTTATTATCAGACTGGACGGAAATGGGAGAGGGTGAGGAGGCTTTCTTTTGATGAGCTCAAAGATCTTTACACAAAGATGATCAAGCGTAGGGATACACCTGTCCTTGAATATGCCATTTATCACCCCCCCTCCTCGTGTTGTCCTCACTTCTAAGCCTGCTACTGCTCCCACCTCTTCGTCGGATGTTCACAAGGGTACTTCTGGGGTTCCATCTTCTAGTGCTCCTTCTATTGCTGTTCCTACCACCACCACTTCAAATGTTGATCCCACTCACTCTCATGTTGATGCTACCACCACCAATGAAGCTACTACAACTCCTGCTACTAATCCCACTCCTGTTACTCCTGATGTGGAGCCAACACCAACACCGGTGACTGAACCACTTCCTACTCCATCAGCTGGTGCAACCACTTCTGATCCTATGGTTGTTGAGGACTTTGTTCCTACTGCTGCTGTCAAGGTCAAGGAGGAATCTTCTTCTGGTGTCCCCATACCTCGCCGTTCTATTAGGAAGAAGAAGGCTCATGGTGGTAAGTCTGTCCCATTTAAGAAGAGAGATCCTGCCAATCTCATTGATGTTGCTTCTGATAATGAGACTGAGTTGCCCCTTGGCAAGGGTGTGATTGTAGCTTGGGAGGTTCGGCCATCCCCCATTTCTCGTGGTACCTTTACTCATAAGATTACGACTAGTGATGGCTACACTCGATATGTCTCTGGATTGCAAAATATTTCGACATGGGTAGAACATCGTGATCTTATGCTGTTGTATGGTTTGGTGGATGCTGAGATTCCTAAGTCTCCGAGTGAGCTTCCTAACTGGCCTGGGTTGACTATTTGGGGTGATTTGAAGTTGATGTTAGATTCCCCTCCTGATTCTCCTCATGTTGGTGTATGGAAGGATCAACCTCGACGGGTGATAAGGAGGTGGAAGTTGTATGCTGGTTGTGGTGTTCATGTGTTAGAGCTTGAGTCTGGTGCTGTTGTGTTTATGCTTACTGATGTGGAGTATCCATTGAACATTGTTACCATGGAAGCTATGTTGGAGTGTCATCTGCTGGTGTCTAATGCTCCTTCTGGTAACGAGTCTGCCATGGCCACTACCTTAGTTGAAGGTATTCAAGCCCGGTTGCATGCAGCCAAGGTTGCTGCTTTTGGTCTGTGATTGGTTTGTTTCTTCTATCCTTTTGCTATACATACATTCTTTTCACCAATTTGTACAGTAATTGGTGACTCACATTTTACTTTAGTTAGTTGTTTAAAAAACATACTTTTATATAATGTCTGCTTATATTTTAAACATGTGATGGAATTTCAAAACTTGTAAATCATATAATATCTGCTTATACTTTTTCATCATGAAGCTATTTTCAACTTAGAATTTTCACACTTGGGTTGTCTTGAGAGGTACTTCTGGTGTTGGACCTAATCCACACAACAAATGGTGCTCAACTCACCATGTCTTGCAAACAAGAAAGAGTTGATTCACCATGAGGGTATGGCTCTGGTGTGATTATCAAATCCATTGATGGTTGCCAGTTTACCCAAAATTGGAGGGTTTCACTTGCCTTGGTCCTAGACTGAAAAGTGGCTAGTCCAGGGGGGGGGGGGGGGGGGTATGATTCTTGGTAAAGATCTATTTCAAATCCGTTGATAGCTGTAATAGCTTGCTCAAAGCTATAGGGTTCACATCTCACTGCTGCTTTATTGCTAAGAGTTGGCTAGTCTGGAAGGATACGGCTTCTGGTAAAGACTCATATCAAACCCGTTGACGGCTGTGATGATTTGCCCAAAATCATTAGGGTACCCCAACTCACCATTGATTTACGTTTTAAGAGTTGGGATGGGTTCTGGTCTCCTAGGGTGATGCTTATTCCACCACAAAGACTAGCTAGCCCAAGAGCGAGCAGCTACTTGGTAAAGGCTCATCAAATCTGCTCATGTTGTTGTAAAGATTCAACAAGGTGAAGATCTGTTTCAAGCTTTCAAAAAGCTTCTAGGTGTTACTCGTTGCAGCAGTCTTTGTGTGTTCAATATTGATGGTTATATTGCTGTTGATTGTGTGTTGTTTCAATCCTCAAGCTGTTTTGCAAGATCTACCAAGAAACTTGAACTCAACCAGTCAAATTCAAGTTTAGGGGAGGATTGTTAGGACCTCTGGAATAGATATTTGTAATAGATAAGCTAGGAGGTATGTAGTTCCTCATGGTCCTAGTAGTAGTAGGAGCAACACGTGCTGCTGGTCTAGTAGAAAGTCAAACATTATTATTCTTAGTAGTTTGTTAGGATATGCATGAGATATGTTAGGAAAGGATATGCATATCAGAAGTTACACGTTTTGGTTTAATGTAGTATTAGGGTTTCCTTGTAGTATAAAAGGAACCATTGGCAGAAGGGTTATATACACCTTCATCAAACATTATTCATTTGATATTAATAGTAGAAATCCTTAGTAGGGATCAAGTTATTTACTTATTCTGTTTCTTATTGTTCATAGTATTTGTATTCCGCACTTATACTGTGTGTTTCATCAACAGTCTCTCTGTGAATAGACTTGTGATTACAGAAGTCGTTTACCATCCTTAACAGGCTGCAAGATCCATATCTAGTGGACCCAACAATTAGTGATATCTTTGTGAGAACCATGTGGGGGTTCACTGATGACGTATAGTCCCCACCCGGGTCATAAACCCGGCCCATGGGTACTACCCGTATCCGGCCCATCACAGATGGGTGGAATAATGTCATTCAGGCTTATGGGCTTGAATGAACAGTAACCGCACACATGTGTGCGACCCACGGCCCGGTGCGGCCGACATGGCTGACATAGGGTTAGACAGAATAATATTCTGTCTAGGAATATCTTTATCCCAATGGGAGAGGATATTCACTACCAGGATTAGAAGATAACAATCATTCTAATTCTGGTGATTATCTCTTCCTTGGGGCCGAAGCATCGGTGGAAGCCCATTAGGGTTTCACTGCCTATAAAAGGAACCCTCAAGGGTTCCACAAAGGTATTACGACTTGTACTCTAAACTCACATAAACCCTAAATCGATTACTTACTCTCACGCCGGAGTCTAATCGTGGGAAACATTCCCACGGTAAGCCTAACGCGTGCTGTTTAGTGTGCAGGATCCCAACCAAACGATTCACTTGGTGCAGGAGCCGGAGCCCAGCCAACCCGAATTAAGCCTAATTCGGGTCTAGCAAGGATCAACCAACTTTTGCAACAACAAGTTGGCGCCATCCGTGGGACACATTACACTAAGCTAGAACAAAACCTCATCTCGAATTTTCAATGACGAAGGGGCATCCACAAGCTAATCCCAGGAATGCGAATCCCGGGAATCGGAAGTCCCAAGGGGAAGGGATTCTCATCCCCAATCAATCACCTAGCCGCCTCGCAGGCGGGCCTGGTAACCGTAGCAGTTTTCAGCCCGTGGGGGTGACGAGCACGATCTCTGTGACACCCCCACCCACTTCAACCCTGGATAACCCTGACCCAGGGAGTGCGCCAAACCCTCCTAACAAGGAACCGCGCAGACCCTCGACAGAGGAAGAAGTGGAAGTCCTACCACTCAGCGAGGAGGATCTTACTCGAGTTCTCACGCAGAACATTGATAGGATTGTCCCGGGAATCGCATCAAGGTTGAATATGGGGAGGAACCTCCAATCCAGACTCAACTTTGGTGAAACCGGACCAATCACCTCCTCCCAAAATCAGAGGAAAAGGAGAGCTCGGCCTCAGGAACAGGGCACCTTTGAGGAAATCCCTCAACCTCGGAATGTGTTTGAGTGCATAGGAGATCGCCTCATACAGGAACTAACGCAGTCTCGAGAGGGAGAAAGGTCGGATGGCTCACCCGAGCGACCAAATCGAGAGCTGGCCAGAACCGCACGTCGCCCGTGTGTGTGGGATAGGATGAATACTAGGAGAAAGGCTCCTGGTTCGCCCCAAAAAAGTGGTCCCTATTCAAAGGATGGGGCACCAACGCCGTCCCCAGACCCATCCGGGGAGGACTCAGATGACCATCCGCCTAAGCGTCGCCGGCCTAGGCGCACCCCACCACCACCACCAAACAATGATGATTATTATGGTGGCCCTTACTATCGAGACGCGGAAGCGGAGGATCTTTCGCGTCCATGGTGTGAGCCGTGGGATGACCCTAGGCTCACCCGGCCATGGGCGGACCCCAGGGAGGACCCGTTCACCTCCGCATACGAAACTATTCTGAGGACACTAAACGTCGCATGCCGGCGTGTATTAAGACCTATGATGGATCCGGTGATCCGGTGGATCACCTTAAAATATTTGACACGCAGGCTAAAATTGAGCGATGGCCCATGCCTATATGGTGCCAAATGTTCAATTCAACCCTGATCAGAAATGCTCGTGACTGGTTTGAGGCACTCCCTCCACGAAGCATTGATAGTTTCACGGAACTACGCACTGCGTTTGAGAACAATTATACTAAGAGGAAGAAGTATAATAGGGACCCGGTCTCATTGGCAACTGTCAAACAACGGCCGGGGGAATCCACAGAAGCCTTCACTGAACGCTTCAATGATGAGTGCACGCGCACAAGAACAATGCCGGAGCTCCTGAAAATCTCTGATTACATGCACGCCATAACAGACAGAGAATTGATCAGGCGCCTCAATGACAAGCGTCCAGAGAGATATGATGACCTCATGGAAAGGGTCAGAAATTTCATAGAAGGAGAAACAGCTGTGGCCGCGGCCTACCCATCCCGAGGAAATGGGTATCGGTCAAATGACCAGTCCCGGAGACAGTCGGGCGGTCAAGGTAATCAGAACAATAACAAGGGCTCAGACTATAAGAGCCAAAGCAAAGGAGGACGGTCGGATGATAAGTTTACCCCCTAAATATGTCCTACCGGGAGATCTTGCTGACAAAAGGGGCGAACTTTCCAAGGCCTCCCCCAATGACCACTCCCCGGAACGTCGGCAAGGAAGTCGCTTCTGCGAGTTCCATAATGACAAAGGCCACGACACGGAGGAGTGCATCCAGCTCAAGAAGCATATTGAGTCACTGATCAAATCAGGTAAACTCAAGCACCTAGTTAAGGATTGGAAGGATGGAAAAGAAAACAACAAGAAGTATGATAAGAAGGATCCCCAAAAGGACAAACCTTCGACTATATACATGATCCAATCCAGACAGCGCCGCACGAGGCAGAAAGTTGGCCAAAAATTTTCACGCGACAGGGAAATCTCGTTCCCTCTCATCACGACAAGCGATGTGATCGATGCGCCTCTCACTATTGAGATAAGCATTGGAACACACAATGTTTGTCGCATGTATGTGGATGGAGGATCGTCAGCAGAGGTACTGTATGAACACTGTTTCGTGCAGTTATGCCCAGAAATAAGAAGCCAATTAGTACCGGCCACGTCGCCGCTTACTGGCTTTAGTGGAGACACTATTTGGCCGATAGGGCAATTACGTTTGCTTGTAACCATTGGGAACGAGGAACATTCCACTACGGCGTGGATGAACTTCATGGTGATACGCTCACACTCTCCGTACAATGGGATCATAGGCAGGCCGGGCATTTTGGCTATACGGGCGGTACCCTCTACGGCACACGGAATGATCAAATTCCCCGTGGAGGGGGGAATTGTTACCATTTACAACACAATCGTACTGGCATCCGAGTGTCACACCGTGACAACACCGGCTCCACCTGTTCCGCCCAAAGATGGATCACCACCTCCCAATTGGAAGGTGGCCATTCACCCTGACTATCCGGAACAGGAGGTATCCATAGGAGGGGCGCTCTCGGATGGCGGCAAAAGGGCCATGTGCTCTCTTTTAAGTGCAAAACTAGATATATTCGCATGGGAGCCAAAGCATATGACAGGTGTGCCACGTGCGATAGCAGAGCATAAGCTCCAGATCCGCCAAGGGTACCAACCCATCAAGCAAAAGAAGCGCGGCCAGGCGCCTGAGCGCAGCCAAGTAATATTGGAGGAAGTACGGAAACTAGTGGATGCAGGCATCATGCGCGAGGTATACTACCACGAGTGGTTGTCCAATCCGGTCATGGTCAAGAAGCATGACGGAAGTTGGCGCATGTGTGTGGATTTTACGGATCTAAACAAGGCCTGCCCACAGGACTGTTACCCGTTACCGGAAATCGACTGGAAGGTGGAGTCCCTATGTGGGTATCCTTTTAAATGCTTTTTGGACGCGTATAAAGGGTATCATCAAATCCAGATGGCGGAGGAGGATGCAGAAAAAACGGCGTTCCATACGAGCCAGGGCGTGTATTGCTATACGAAAATGCCGTTTGGACTGAAGAACGCCGGTGCTACATATCAGCGGTTGGTGGACAAAGCTTTTGAATCACAGATAGGCCGCAACTTGGAAGTCTATGTTGATGATTTGGTGATAAAAAGTCACACGGAGGAGGCACTCCTCCGAGATGTCCAAGAGACATTCGACACTCTGAGAAGGATTAACATGAAGTTAAATCCAAAGAAATGTACGTTTGGAGCAACTGAGGGGATGTTCCTCGGATATTTGATTGATCCAAACGGCATCAAACCTAGCCCAGAGAAGACGGATGCAGTGATTGATTGTGGTAAAATACGACTCTTGTTTAGGAAAACAAAAGAACGTATATGAGCGGTAAGTATTGACGAGTGATTTAGGAAAACCACAAGTAATGACCCACAATCAAATAAAATGAGAGAAAGATTCGTTTCCCAAGGAGGTATATGTGTTGTGAATTAACTTGTATTTCTTTGAGATTAATATTGATGAGATGGAATGACGGTTTCGTGAAAATTACACTATGACGAAAAAACGTAAACGTAAAGCCGTAGAAAAACCACAAAAATTAAAAATTATTAAAACCAAAAACAAAATATCAAAAAGGCTAAAAACAAGTCTCAAATAATATAAACAAAGATAAAAATCCAACAAAGATATTTTAAAACCTTTTATTAATTAAATAATTAATTTTAAATGCTAATTAAAGCCCTAAAATTAAATTTAACTAATTCAAAAGTCTAAAATATGATTTTATTGAATTATCACTTAACTTATATTATTAGAAGACTAAAAAGTAATTTTCTAAAAATTAAAACCTATTAAAACTATTTTTAAAACTCTAAAAATGATTTAAAATAATTAAAACCTAATTAAACTTAAAATAATTATAAAAATAAATCTAAAAGCTTAAAAATTATTATAAAAATGGAAAAGGTCCTAATTTATGATAAAGAACCTAAGAAAAATGAAAAAGAAAGAAAAATGAAATTTGAAAAATTAATAATAAAATATTATTAAAATAATACTAAAAAAATAAAAGTTTCTAAAATTTGAAATAAAAAATTTCTAAAAATCCTAAATAATATAACTAAGAGAAAAACACTAATTAGAGCTTCTAAACCTTTTTTAATAATTTTATAAAAATGTTTAAAGTTTATAAAAAACCTTAAAATATTATAAAATTAAAAATTAAAGTTTTTGAAACCAAAACTAAATGTAAACCTCAAAAATATATTTTAAAAACTAAAAACTATTTTTCCTAGAAATAAAAACTCTTTTTGGTATTTTTTTTATGATTTTCTAAAATTCGTCTATTAAATAAATCCTAAAAAATAATATACTAAATGGAAAAATCTAAAAACAGTCTAGAAAAATCACAAATGCTATAAAGGTCTAAGGAAAAATAAGCTAGATCAGATTAGCTTATCAAATAAGCTAGAAAAAAGAAAACAATGCTACGGCTTATTTAGAAAAGACAAAAGAGAAACGTGTTAAGTATGTTTTGAAAACAAAACTCTCAGTCAAAGTCCCCAGGGCGCATTGGTTAACACGTTGGGTTGTGAGTGTGGTGATTATGGGTTCGAGTCTGATAACCCCCTTTTTTCTTTTTTTATTTTTTTTGCTTTTTAAACTTTTGCCAACCAACTCAGTGACACTTAATGACTTGTAAACTCAATTCCACTACACTTTTATGCAAAGATTAACCCAAAAAAAAAAACGTGGACAGTACTTGAACACTTGATGAATAAGTGTGAGTGCACACTTGTGAGCCAAAAGGGATTTGGCAATGATTATTTGATGATTGCTTTGGACAACAATGGGCACCCTTGAGCTTATTGAAGCTCAAGGAGTCAGTACACACAAAATCAAAGCACTTAGCAAGCTAATCAAGCAAAACAGAAACTAAACAAGCCAAATCAATGCACATACAGCCTATTGCAATTCTCTGTGATGTTTGAACCAGGTCTGGTGGCTTATTTGTATGTAGCATGCACCTAGGTGAGTTTCAAGGACTCAAAATTGGCACCCTAACCTACCAACTCACATACAACCCAAAACACAACTAAAATCTCCCTATTACTCACAGACTTTTAAAGATCAAGCACCCAAATCATGAAAAATCAAGCAGTTTTGGCATACACAGATTTGTGTTAAATGTTTTTCACTTTTTACCTCTCCACTTACTTCCAAACTTTATAAATCTGTTAACCAACTAACCAACAACTAAACTTAACCTATATCAAAAACTTAAACACGTTTTCATCACAAAATCAAGACCTATTGCCCTGCTAAATCCCTATGCCAAACACCCTTTAATAATTTAAAAACAACTTTTTTCAAATCAATGACCTTCTAACGTCTATGAAAACTCACCAATTATCATCTAACATGAACTAACACTCATAAGAACACTACTCAATCAAATTAAACACACTTCAATCAATCAATCAAACTAGATCACATAAAACTCTTTTTCTGAACTTCAAACAAGGTAAAAGAAGATTACCTCAGGGCTTTACATCCAAAGCCCTAGAGGATGTTTATCCTCCTCCAATCCAACCCGGGTTGGAGCTGAGCAATTATCAACAACTCCTTGACACCTGTTTTAAGAACAATCAAAAAGAAAACACAACTATGCAAATAGATGAATATTCTGATTTTCTTTCTTCTTAACACTCTTCCAAATCTTTTCTAACTTTTCAGAAACGTTTTCTAATAACCTAATATCACCAATTACTTCAAATCCTTAACACCAAAAACCTTTGGACAATTTCTTCCAAAATTTTCAGATTTTCAAAACCTATGAACAAATTTTGAAATTCAAAATTCTTAACCAAACCACAAATAAACTTGGAACTCAGTTTTTCTCACAAACAAACACCAACTTTAACAGAATATAAAAAGGAATTAAATGCTTTTTTAAACAATACCAACTTTTATTTCAAATTAAAAGGAATTACAAGATTTAATGAGAAAAACTGGAACAAGAGAGTGTGAACAGGCTCACATCTCTTTAAATAGTACTAAAAGAACATACTAGAATCCTTAAACCCTAGCTAACTGAATTGCCTAAAAGACCCTTGAGTCTTTGACTGAAATTTAGTCAAAAATCGTCCCATGTGATGCTTGTACTGGTGCCAGCTTGGAATCTTCATCTTGAGTCGTTGGATGAAACTTTGGGACCAAGGGGATGATCCTGAGTGTTAAACTGGTCGGGTGAGGGTTTTGAGGTGAAAACGATGGAGCAGGGGATGCTTGGGGAGGGTCCCACAGACCATGTGGAGGTGTTGGGTGAGGTGGGTTTTGGTGAGAGTGACATTAATCAACAATCTGGAGGGATTTAACTAAAAACCCTTTGATTTGAGTGATAATTAATCTGGGTAGGATTAGGGTTTATCAGGGTGATTAGGCAGGTTTTGATTCATTTTGGTTAAACACTTTTTTAAATAAAGTGTTTTAGTGGGAAAAATTGGTTAAGTGGGGTGTTGACTGGTTTGACCAAGTTTAAATAATAAACTTGGGTTGTTGGACGGGTAGGGTCGGGTTTGGATAAGGGTTATGGGTAAATGGGTGGGTAGGGTTGACGTGTCAGGTTTTGAGTGGTGGAAGGGTTTTGGTGTTTTAACAGGTTTGGTCCCCAAGTTTTCCAACTCTTTCCACTTGGTATTAAAAGCTATCAGCGCTGGTTTTAGCCTTATCAACTTTGGAAACTTGTCAAAACTGGCACAAAACTTTCCAAAAACTTTTCCAAAGGGCTCCTTTTGTAATAACTTGATTTTCCAAGGGCTGATCTTGTATAATCTTCAAACATTAAGGCTTATACTTGCACATTTGATATATTGAGGGTCAAATGTGACAAGTTCTTCAAAGATGAGGGGCCATTTTTGCCAATCTTCAATTCTTCAAGGGTCATTTTGCAAATTCCAAACTTGGGCCCGGTTCATTGTGCGACTTCATTTCCCGTGTTCGTTTTTGATTGATTCTTGTGTTCTTTTGCCAATTCCTCAATATCCGTACCTAAAAATACACAAGTAACAAACACGAGCATATATTTGGCATGTTTTATGATATTTTATGCAATTTAAGGCCGTTTTGGACGATGAGACCATGTATAAAAGCAGTCTCATCACTCCCCCATACTAAACCATTGCCGTGCCCTCACGCAATGCTAAGAATAAAGTATCGAAGCATCTCCAAAATTTAATTTTATGACTTTATTGAAATGCTAACTAGCTACATTACACTATTGCTACTACTTGTGTTTTAGACATAATGTATGATTTTCATCGCAAAATGGGACGTTTAGGTTCATAGAATAAGAACACGTGAATGCTTCGTTAGAAATAATTTCGTCGTCCTCGATTTTCACCTTAATTCCATGCTAAGCGTGCAACGAGATCATTGTCATTATAAGTTAGTAATGCTAACACTACTCATATGCCCTAATCACGTACTTATTCTCCCATTATTCCTAAGTTGTATCTCTTATATTTTATTATGTCTTAATGATCACGAGGATACATTGTTGACTTATGCGATAATAGAGATTTAGGTCTAAAAATAGAGTCCTAACGGTGTAACTAAGACCATCAAATCAATAACCCCTCCTAATAGACAACGATGTCAAAAAATTAAGTTGACAAGAAGAATCGATAAACACGGTTTTATAACGGTTTTGAACATGAGACTTATTACCAAGACTTTTATACGCCCCCTAACGGAAGGGCCTTATTATCTTTGGTTTACCTCCATCTTTTATTCAACTTCGCCATGAAGCTTTTATTATGACTTCG
This sequence comes from Glebionis coronaria, assembly GCA_025667525.1. Taxonomy (NCBI): domain Eukaryota; kingdom Viridiplantae; phylum Streptophyta; class Magnoliopsida; order Asterales; family Asteraceae; genus Glebionis; species Glebionis coronaria. The sequence continues at coordinate 604,436,688 of CM046875.1, read as the reverse complement.
GTCTTGCCTTGCCTTTTATTATCCGCCATCATCGGTGGTTTTATTAGCCAAAGACGTATATCCTCACGCTAAAGCGAATTTTGGATCTTTAAAGCTTCGAAGATTAAGGCTTGATTCACTTTCAATTTTGCATAGATTTTAGGCCTTGTGGGGCTTCAAATTGTTTGCTTGATTTAGGTGAGCACTTGAAATCTTATTATTGGGTGAAGCTTTCGATTATTAGGGTGCCAATACTTCAAAACCGTGACGCTGGCGATATCTTAATGTCTTCCCAATTTAATTACACGGAAGCTACTAGAAAAGACTAGAAACCCAACAATCAAAACTAAACCGCTAAATCAATATTTATTAAGCAAAAAATATTTACATGCGAAGGGAGAATAAGCAAACAACGAGAACACATGAGTTTTTGAAAGAATACGAGTACTCTACGTTTAGCATAGTAGCTTATAATTAACTCTATCATTTCTCGTCCTCATTTAAGAGACTTAGCCTAATGTGTAGTTAAGGAACCAAAGCTAAGTGCTCAACACGCACGGTCGAGTCAAAAATTACTCTCATTCTCGCCATCGGAAAATCTACATTCGTGTCTTCAAACACTTATGAAACATGAGAAAAATTTTAAAATTTGGCCATTTTTAGCCAACAAAATGATAAACAAAACGATAAACTTTGGAAAGCGCGAAGGTTTGGCAAGGCAAGTATCTATTCACCCCCCCATACTAAAGTTAAACATTGTCCTCAATGTTTCGAGTCTAGGGGTGCAAACACCCCCATACTAGAGACGTAGTCGAATGCCTAATCTAGCATGGAAAGGGTGTAACCAATAAGTAATAGCCGTTTATGAAGTGTGCTAAAAACCTAAGGTTAGAACATAAAAGGATATCATATGTGGATATTGGGAAAGGCCTCCAAAGCAAACGATCGAGTGCTCCCATGAAACGAACACGAGAGGCTCCAATCGTGAAGATGATGATCTAAAAGACACAATTCACAAACAACCACGGAACAAAGGTTGGAAGGGCACAAATCCCCTCACATTACACTAATTAGAAAGCAATAATATGTACATGGATAAGCATGGGTTTCCCCCACGAGGCACCTTGTTTTTGATAACCGAGTCAAAAGCTCGACTCGAATCCCCATAAATGTGATCATTTAGGGATAATCATGGTATGGTCAATTTTTGGTGGGGCTTACATGATAAACAAGGCCCAAAAACAACCGGTATTAAGGACTAAGTCCTTTGATGATGCAAAATACCGGGATCAAAGATGGCGTTCTCGTTTTCTTTGGAAAAACAAATCAACGCCACTTTGTCGTGTGTCAACACAAACTCAAAGAGTTTCAAGAAAATAGATGAGAAGAAATAGAAGGGTGGGACAATGGGTAAGTCTCTAAAAACATGAGTTACTCGAGGTAGACTCGCACCAATCAAATGAAAAGATTTTCCATTTATTGCATCGGTGGAAGACCGAGATTTCCCTATAAAAGCAATTCCAGGATCAAATATCTCGTCCTCGGTGGAGAAAGGGGAGGGAACATATGGGGCTTCCCCCACACTAGGTCCACACAAAGCATCGTCAAAAGGAGAAGACGAGCTTGTAGTACTCAAGACACGCGGTGATGACGGAGTTAGAATAGTAGAAAAATCTTTTAAATTAGATTCAAAATCTTTTCCTTTTTCATCTTTAACACTCTCCTCGTGAAAACCCGATTTAATTATGTCAAAAATATTTGGTGTATCTAAAACAATGTTAGTCACACTAAAAATTCTCACATTTTGAAAGCGTTTTGGTTTAGGTGGTGGCAAGTTTTCAAATCTTTTGTCAACAAAGAAAACCTCCCCATCGGGATCAACGTATTCATCATCCGAAGAATCACTCGAGATTGGAATCATAGGCTTAACACTCTCAACCTCCATCGGCGGAGGGGTCGGAACTTCATTTTTATCAACTCCTAAAACTCTATTTGAAATCCTTTGACAAATGTTTTTGATAGGATTGACATTGTACAAAGATGTGATCGAATAAACATGAGAAAGAGTGGAGTTTTGGGTTGCATTAATGATGAGTTCTTCCTCATTGAAACGAAGAGTGATTTTTCTTGCATGCACATCGATAAGTGCTCTCGAGGTATCCAAAAAAGATCGACCTAAAATTAACGGAACTTTAGGATCGATGGGAATATCAACAACTATGAAGTCCACGGGATAATAGAATTTCCCAACTTTCACAAAGACGTCCTCGGCAACTCCACAAGCTAGAATCGTAGAATGATCGGCCATTTCGATTGACATTCTTGAAGGAGTGAGATTTGGAAGATTGAGCGACTTAAAAATCTCGAGAGGCATCAAATTAATACTAGCACCAAGATCGGCCAAGGCGTAGCATTCTTCCATGTCTTGGATAGCACATGGGATTAAAAACTTTCCAGGATCACCGACTTTTTGAGGTATGCGGCTTAGAAAAACCGAAGAACAACTAGACGATTTTTGCAATTTCTCTTTGTTATTCAACATACTTTTGAAGTTCGCGGCAAATCGAGGCATCATGACTAAGGCGTCGGCAAAACTTATATTGAAATGCAAGTCACGAAACATTTTCATAAAGAGTTCAAATTGATAATTATTTCGTTCTTGTGCCTTTTCCTTGTCTCGTCTTGATGGGTAGGGTAAAGGTGGTGTGGGTTGGGGCAAATTAGGCATAGGCATCGGCCTTGGAATCTCGGGTTCCATTATGGGTATTGGTTCAACCGTAGGTGTGGTTTGAGCGGTACTTCGTGGGCTTGTAATGTGCTCCTTTTCAACCACGACCTCGGGTTCTTTCTCTTTTTCCTTCTCCATAGAAGTACTAGGACGAGAAATGGGTTCTTTGAAAGTTTTACCACTACGAGTGGTAATAACCTTCAATTCTCCTTTCGGGTTCACGATGGTATCACTAGGAAGACCACCCGAAGAAGAGGGCTTACACATGATAGCTTCAAACATTTTAGCCATACGATCTTCAAACTTAGATTGCCTAGCATCCGCTTTCAACAACTCTTGCTTAATCTCATGTTGTCCTTGCTCCATTTTTTGTTGATTTTGTTGGAGTCGTGTGACATTTCCTTCCATTTTATTAGCATGAGTTTTAAGTTCATTAGCAAGTTCGGTTTTAAGCTCATTTTTCAATTCGGATCTTAAGCTAATCATCTCACGTTGCATGTTGTCAAACTTAGCATCATTAGCCTTAGCATAATCTAAAAATTCTCCTTGCAAATTTTTAGTGTGAGCATTTTGAAAACCTTGAGTAGGAGTTTGAAAATCACGGTTTTGGTTTTGATTAGAAACTTGCCCATTTCCACTTTGGTAATTACCCTTGTTATAATTCCTTTGATTTCCTTGGTAATTTCCACCTTGATTGTTGTTGTTGCGATAATTATTAGCATTTTGATTGGGTTGAGCTTGATTTGAACGTGAACCTTGACCTATTTGGTTATAAGTTCCCGTGGCTACAAAAGCATTCGAAGTGTTACCATCCGCGGTAATGCACTCGGAAAAATCATGAGCTCCACCACACGAAATACAACTCTTAGCAACCGCTTTAACCGAAGCGGTGTTGGAAGCTTCTTGAGCCTTCCAATGAGACATAAGAGTTGAAAACCTATCGAAAAACCGATTCTCCTCATTTGCTTCATCTTGCAAGGCATTAATGGAACAAGATGATGACGAGCCCAAATTGGCAACACTCGGTGTGTTACGAGGGCTATAGACCTTAGACCTATTTTCTATGATTTTCAAAGCCTCATTGGTCGTTTTGCACAAAAAATTACCACCCGCGGCGGCATTTAAATAATCTCTTTCATGTTCATTAAGCCCATTATAAAAAGTGTCAATTTGATGCAATTCGGAAAAATCATGGTGTGGACATTCATGTAGCATTTCTTTAAATCTCTCCCAAGCCATTGAAAAACTTTCATTTGGTCTTTGTGTAAAACGTGAAATCTCGTTTTTCAAATGTGTTGTCTTAGATGGTGGAAAAAATTGATTCACAAATTTAGACACGAGATCGGCCCATGTCAAAATCGAATTCGGCGGTTCTTTCTCAAGCCAAATCTTGGCGGGTCCATCTAACGAGTAAGGAAACAACATCATCTTAATGGCATCGTGCGGCACATCCTTAAACTTGCTTGTCGCGGTGAGACGATTAAATTGCCTAATGTGATAATGTGGGTTGTCTTTTTCATGACCGCGAAACTTGTTTGCTTGAAGCATAGACATTAAACCCGTTTTGATTTCAAAGTTCTCCGCAAGGATGGCGGGAATCACAATGGCCTCTCCAAAACCCTCGGTGGGTGCTTGAAGCAACTCCATCATAGTACGATTAGCCATGACGACTTCTTGTTCTACAATAGGTTCCTCACTTGGAGACTCCTCACTAGATTGAGTGAGTGACTTGTTTCTTCGTTTACGAGCACGTCTAGCTTTAGAGCGAGTTTGCATAAACGTCACGTACAACGAGAAGGCGAGCAAAGAAGATTCTTTTTGGTATTTTGTGTTTTTTCAATTTTTTTGTGGTTTTTGATTGTATTAACTTTTTTGGAATTTGGTGAATGTATTAAGTAGACAACAAGTCCACAAATCTCCTCACTTAATCAAATCTCTTGATTAAAAAGGCCTCAAGGAATGAAAACGATCACGTGGAGTGAACGCCTTCGATGACTTTAGAACGATGGTGGAACACCAAATCGTTCAAGAGGGTTTAATCAAATGAAACCAAGAAAATATATATGATATGTAATAATACTTTGGGCGGCAAAACCCTCGATTCACTCTCAAAATCAAATACGCACAAGCAAGCGGAGGAAACGAGGCGGCGCGAAGCACTTAAGAGCCTTTTTCCTTTAGGTTGTGAAATACAACCGCCTTATACCCACCTTATAGTTTGTATTATCAAGATTAAGCTTCACGAAAGTATTTATCTATTTTTGCCTTTTTCTTTGGTTTGAGATTCGAATACAATGATCGAGTGATGAAATACCGAATCAAGGTTGTGATTGCTCACGTATTTGGAGTACTTGTGTATTTATTGTTCTACGTATACAATATAGTAATAGTATTCACACAAAAACCGAAAAACGATAATACGTATTAATAGAGTGCTATTAATACAATTATATTTATGGCTAATATATAAAAACAACAATGGTCAATCAAAACACAACACGCCTCCCCGGCAGCGGCGCCAAAATGATTGTGGTAAAATACGACTCTTGTTTAGGAAAACAAAAGAACGTATATGAGCGGTAAGTATTGACGAGTGATTTAGGAAAACCACAAGTAATGACCCACAATCAAATAAAATGAGAGAAAGATTCGTTTCCCAAGGAGGTATATGTGTTGTGAATTAACTTGTATTTCTTTGAGATTAATATTGATGAGATGGAATGACGGTTTCGTGAAAATTACACTATGACGAAAAAACGTAAACGTAAAGCCGTAGAAAAACCACAAAAATTAAAAATTATTAAAACCAAAAACAAAATATCAAAAAGGCTAAAAACAAGTCTCAAATAATATAAACAAAGATAAAAATCCAACAAAGATATTTTAAAACCTTTTATTAATTAAATAATTAATTTTAAATGCTAATTAAAGCCCTAAAATTAAATTTAACTAATTCAAAAGTCTAAAATATGATTTTATTGAATTATCACTTAACTTATATTATTAGAAGACTAAAAAGTAATTTTCTAAAAATTAAAACCTATTAAAACTATTTTTAAAACTCTAAAAATGATTTAAAATAATTAAAACCTAATTAAACTTAAAATAATTATAAAAATAAATCTAAAAGCTTAAAAATTATTCTAAAAATGGAAAAGGTCCTAATTTATGATAAAGAACCTAAGAAAAATGAAAAAGAAAGAAAAATGAAATTTGAAAAATTAATAATAAAATATTATTAAAATAATACTAAAAAAATAAAAGTTTCTAAAATTTGAAATAAAAAATTTCTAAAAATCCTAAATAATATAACTAAGAGAAAAACACTAATTAGAGCTTCTAAACCTTTTTTAATAATTTTATAAAAATGTTTAAAGTTTATAAAAAACCTTAAAATATTATAAAATTAAAAATTAAAGTTTTTGAAACCAAAACTAAATGTAAACCTCAAAAATATATTTTAAAAACTAAAAACTATTTTTCCTAGAAATAAAAACTCTTTTTGGTATTTTTTTATGATTTTCTAAAATTCGTCTATTAAATAAATCCTAAAAAATAATATACTAAATGGAAAAATCTAAAAACAGTCTAGAAAAATCACAAATGCTATAAAGGTCTAAGGAAAAATAAGCTAGATCAGATTAGCTTATCAAATAAGCTAGAAAAAAGAAAACAATGCTACGGCTTATTTAGAAAAGACAAAAGAGAAACGTGTTAAGTATGTTTTGAAAACAAAACTCTCAGTCAAAGTCCCCAGGGTGCATTGGTTAACACGTTGGGTTGTGAGTGTGGTGATTATGGGTTCGAGTCTGATAACCCCCTTTTTTCTTTTTTTCTTTTTTTTGCTTTTTAAACTTTTGCCAACCAACTCAGTGACACTTAATGACTTGTAAACTCAATTCCACTACACTTTTATGCAAAGATTAACCCAAAAAAAAAACGTGGACAGTACTTGAACACTTGATGAATAAGTGTGAGTGCACACTTGTGAGCCAAAAGGGATTTGGCAATGATTATTTGATGATTGCTTTGGACAACAATGGGCACCCTTGAGCTTATTGAAGCTCAAGGAGTCAGTACACACAAAATCAAAGCACTTAGCAAGCTAATCAAGCAAAACAGAAACTAAACAAGCCAAATCAATGCACATACAGCCTATTGCAATTCTCTGTGATGTTTGAACCAGGTCTGGTGGCTTATTTGTATGTAGCATGCACCTAGGTGAGTTTCAAGGACTCAAAATTGGCACCCTAACCTACCAACTCACATACAACCCAAAACACAACTAAAATCTCCCTATTACTCACAGACTTTTAAAGATCAAGCACCCAAATCATGAAAAATCAAGCAGTTTTGGCATACACAGATTTGTGTTAAATGTTTTTCACTTTTTACCTCTCCACTTACTTCCAAACTTTATAAATCTGTTAACCAACTAACCAGCAACTAAACTTAACCTATATCAAAAACTTAAACACGTTTTCATCACAAAATCAAGACCTATTGCCCTGCTAAATCCCTATGCCAAACACCCTTTAATAATTTAAAAACAACTTTTTTCAAATCAATGACCTTCTAACGTCTATGAAAACTCACCAATTATCATCTAACATGAACTAACACTCATAAGAACACTACTCAATCAAATTAAACACACTTCAATCAATCAATCAAACCAGATCACATAAAACTCTTTTTCTGAACTTCAAACAAGGTAAAAGAAGATTACCTCAGGGCTTTACATCCAAAGCCCTAGAGGATGTTTATCCTCCTCCAATCCAACCCGGGTTGGAGCTGAGCAATTATCAACAACTCCTTGACACCTGTTTTAAGAACAATCAAAAAGAAAACACAACTATGCAAATAGATGAATATTCTGATTTTCTTTCTTCTTAACACTCTTCCAAATCTTTTCTAACTTTTCAGAAACGTTTTCTAATAACCTAATATCACCAATTACTTCAAATCCTTAACACCAAAAACCTTTGGACAATTTCTTCCAAAATTTTCAGATTTTCAAAACCTATGAACAAATTTTGAAATTCAAAATTCTTAACCAAACCACAAATAAACTTGGAACTCAGTTTTTCTCACAAACAAACACCAACTTTAACAGAATATAAAAAGGAATTAAATGCTTTTTTAAACAATACCAACTTTTATTTCAAATTAAAAGGAATTACAAGATTTAATGAGAAAAACTGGAACAAGAGAGTGTGAACAGGCTCACATCTCTTTAAATAGAACTAAAAGAACATACTAGAATCCTTAAACCCTAGCTAACTGAATTGCCTAAAAGACCCTTGAGTCTTTGACTGAAATTTAGTCAAAAATCGTCCCATGTGATGCTTGTACTGGTGCCAGCTTGGAATCTTCATCTTGAGTCGTTGGATGAAACTTTGGGACCAAGGGGATGATCCTGAGTGTTAAACTGGTCGGGTGAGGGTTTTGAGGTGAAAACGATGGAGCAGGGGATGCTTGGGGAGGGTCCCACAGACCATGTGGAGGTGTTGGGTGAGGTGGGTTTTGGTGAGAGTGACATTAATCAACAATCTGGAGGGATTTAACTAAAAACCCTTTGATTTGAGTGATAATTAATCTGGGTAGGATTAGGGTTTATCAGGGTGATTAGGCAGGTTTTGATTCATTTTGGTTAAACACTTTTTTAAATAAAGTGTTTTAGTGGGAAAAATTGGTTAAGTGGGGTGTTGACTGGTTTGACCAAGTTTAAATAATAAACTTGGGTTGTTGGACGGGTAGGGTCGGGTTTGGATAAGGGTTATGGGTAAATGGGTGGGTAGGGTTGACGTGTCAGGTTTTGAGTGGTGGAAGGGTTTTGGTGTTTTAACAGGTTTGGTCCCCAAGTTTTCCAACTCTTTCCACTTGGTATTAAAAGCTATCAGCGCTGGTTTTAGCCTTATCAACTTTGGAAACTTGTCAAAACTGGCACAAAACTTTCCAAAAACTTTTCCAAAGGGCTCCTTTTGTAATAACTTGATTTTCCAAGGGCTGATCTTGTATAATCTTCAAACATTAAGGCTTATACTTGCACATTTGATATATTGAGGGTCAAATGTGACAAGTTCTTCAAAGATGAGGGGCCATTTTTGCCAATCTTCAATTCTTCAAGGGTTATTTTGCAAATTCCAAACTTGGGCCTGGTTCATTGTGCGACTTCATTTCCCGTGTTCGTTTTTGATTGATTCTTGTGTTCTTTTGCCAATTCCTCAATATCCGTACCTAAAAATACACAAGTAACAAACACGAGCATATATTTGGCATGTTTTATGATATTTTATGCAATTTAAGGCCGTTTTGGACGATGAGACCATGTATAAAAGCAGTCTCATCAGTGATACAACTGCCGTCCCCACAGACACGGAAGGAGGTGCAATCCTTAAATGGTAAGTTAGCCGGACTGAATAGGTTCTTATCTAAATCCGTAGAGAAGTCATTACCCCTATTTAAGACACTCAAGAAGTGCATTAGAAAGGGATACTTCCGGTGGACGAAGGAAGCCGAGGAAGCCTTCGGCCAACTCAAGCAGCATCTTGCATCTCTCCCTATGCTAGTAGCTCCCCGGCCAAAGGAGGAACTCATTATGTATCTCTCAGCTACTCATGGCGCAATAAGCGCGGTACTTATGACGGATAGAGATACAGTACAAACTCCGGTCTACTTTATAAGTAGAACACTACAAGGGCCGGAGTTGAATTATTCCTCCATGGAAAAATTGGTATTAGCACTGGTGTTTGCTACAAAGCGGTTGCGCCGGTACTTTCAGGCGCACCCGATTGTAGTCATTACGGATCAGCCAATCAAGCAGGTTATCTCTAGACCAGATGTGGCAGGGAGGCTACAGAAATGGAGCATCCTATTGGGGGAGCACAATATATCTTACAGGCCAAGGACAGCTGTTAAAGGCTAGATCCTGGCAGATTTCCTGATCGAGAAGCCGGATGAGGAAGGGCCAATCATCAAGCAAGACGAGATCCCAACAGAACCATGGGTGTTATTCACGGACGGATCTTCGTGTACGGACGGGTCCGGAGCAGGTCTCATCCTCACAAATCCAGAAGGAATGGAATTTACGTATGCCCTCCGTTTTGAGTTCACGGCCACCAACAACGAAGCGGAATATGAAGCATTAATTGCGGGTTTAAAAATCGCCGCTAGAATGGGAGTCCGCAACCTTTAGGCCTACGTGGACTCACGGCTTGTAGCGAACCATATTCTAGGTGGGTATGTGGCTAAGGAGGACAACATGGTCAGGTACTTGGAAAAAGTCAAGTCGCTAATCGCGACTTTCAGTAAGTTTTCCATCAAGCAGGTGCCAAGAGGCGAGAACAAGAAGGCGGACGCTCTTAGCAAGATCGCATCCACAAGCTTCGCTCACTTATCTAAACAAGTCTTGGTGGAAATACTCAAGGAGAAATCTATAACGGAAGGGGAGGTTGCTGCTATAGTTGAAGAGGATGGACCTACATGGATGACCCCAATTATCAACTATTTGACTAGTGAGACCCTTCCAGACGAGGAAAAAGCAGCACGGCGCATAAGAAGGAAGGCGTAACATTTCGAACTTCGAGAAGGCATCCTTTACAAACGCTCTTTCTTGCAGCCGTGGTTGTGGTGCGTTGGACCACGTCAGGCCGCTTACGTAATCAGTGACATACACGAAGGGTTGTGCGGCATGCATGCAGGTCCACGATCCGTGGTAGCCAGAGCCTTACGAACAGGATATTATTGGCCCACCATGCACAGAGACACGCGCGACATGATTCGCAAGTGTAGTGATTGCCAAGTGCATAGGCCAGTACCGCGACACCCGCAGCAGGAGCTTACACCTATCACGTCCCCATGGCCATTCTATTAGTGGGGAATTGACATTGCAGGACCATTTCCTGTAGCTGCGGGGGGAGTTAAATTCTTGATTGTTGCAATGGACTACTTCACACGATGGATAGAGGCCAAGGCAGTCAAGTCTATCACAGGCAAACAAGTTAAGAAGTTTGTTTGGGAACATATTGTGTGCCGTTTTGGTTTACCAGGAGAAATCATCTCGGATAACGGCAAGCAGTTCACGGACAACCCGTTCAAAGATTGGTGTGCATCATTGAACATCAAGCGTCGCTTCGCATCTGTTAAGCATCCGTAGACAAACGGCCTCGTCGAACGAGCTAATAGAAGCTTGGGGAATGGCATCAAGGCGCGTCTGGATGAACGAAGTGGTAAATGGGTCGATGAGTTATCACATGTGTTATGGGCGCATAGAACTATGATCAAAACAGCCAACGGAGATACTCCATTTGCATTGGCTTACGGCACCGAAGCTGTTATACCAGCAGAAATAGGAATGCCTACCATCCGCACGGCGGAGGTTAATGTCGTCACGAACGATGAACAGCTGCGAATCAACCTGGATCTGTTGGAAGAAAAAAGGGAAATAGCAGCCATCAATGAGGCTAAGTCCAAGGCTAAGATGAAGGCTTATTATGACGCCAAGGTCAAGGGTGTTTCCTTTCGACCGGGAGACTACGTCTATCGTGCTAACGAAGCAAGTCGAGCGGAGAACACAGGAAAGTTGGGCCCTAAGTGGGAAGGACCGTATGAAGTCACTGAAGCCTTGGGACGAGGCGCGTACAAGCTACGTGACATGGATGGCCGCGACCTTGAGCGCACATGGAATATTTCCAATCTCAAAAGGTGCTATCTTTGAAAGCTACCGCTTCCGCATGGGAACTTCGCTATGTGCGGTCTTAATAAAGAACCATGCGGTTTTATCTGTTTTGTTTTGTCTTATGTTTGTTTAGATTCCTTTCTTGTTCTTTAGGACTTGTCATTATTGTTCAAACAAAAGTGTAAACGTTCTAATAAAATGTCGTGGTGCCTAGCTAGCTCCACGGCCTGTTTCGTGCAAATCATTTTTTAGATTTTTTGTTAGTCGTATGAATTTTACTTATATCATAATATGTCATGTTTTATTCATATGCATTCTTTCAAATCACTGTACATGTACTATACGCCTCCAGGTGGGGTAAGAGGATTAAGTGAACCTACTAATTCAACTTGCCGTGTAAGAGGGATGCAACCCCAGCCGCACGGATCATGTATCCTTACTAGACACCTTACTCACAAGACGTTGGGGTAAGTCCCATATGCTGTAGCCGCACAGTGCTCCGCATAGTAAAGACGCATGTCGCATGTCTAGTAAATTATAGACTTGTATGTATTTTCTTTCTTTGTGTGTAAGACGTGATATATCATGTAGTATTGTGGTACAATATTTAAACACAGTCAAAATATACAAGTTTCCAAAATAGATAACAAAATTGCCGTGGCCACTCACGGACTTATACACAAAAATACAAATATTGTTAGCCGTGTACATACACGGACGAATAGGAACAATAAATATCCAAAGGGTTACAAACCAAAAGTGTCTGAAAGGGATCATAAAAGTAGGAGCATCCTACATAGAGGGGAAAAACTTACCCATTTCTACTTGCTCTTCGACCAGACACGACAACCATTCATCACTTTCTTTCCGCTTCTGGGCTTGAGCCGCAGTCCTCTCCAGCACCACACTTAAGGGTTCTTCGTCAAGCACGATCCTGGTTACGTCCTCGTATATGGGGAGTGTTAGGTGGCTGGGGGATGGAGTGAAGGAAGCACCGGAGGACGCGATAAGACTGAGCCTTTCAATAATTTCCGTATTTGGCGCATCTTTGGTGGCCTCCAGCTCGTCCAGGAATGGATAGTGCAGATCTCGCATCGCGGCCATAGAGGCAGTCATCTTGCTAGCAGCTTCAGGCTTAAAGAAAGCATGATTGGTGACATCCTCCCCCTTCGTGATTAGCTCAGCGGCCTCAACCATTCCCTCGTGCCGTCCATGGTCAATACCATCAGACACAAGGCTCGCGAATTGTTGCACAAATTCTGGGGCCTCTAATACCTTCATGACGGCCAGGCGTGCTCCATGCCCAACCATCCACCTACGGCCGGCAATAGCTGTTAGCAGTTGGGGGCATAGCACATTGTCACGTTCAGCAGTGAGGGCATCAATCATCAACTCTTTTTGGGCAAATTCCTCTTTCAGCTCTTGGATGACCACCCTCTCATCGGCGAGTTCCCTTTGTACTTTCTCCATGTTTTGGACGGCCAGGTGCGCGTCTTCTAGTTTCTTGTTAAGCACGTCTACTTGGCTGGAGTACGAGTGGGCAGAAGCTTCCGCTGCGGCTACCTATAAGGATAAAACGTGTTAGCATATATTCCTTTTATAATAAGGGTGGTGCGGCACGGATATGTACCTTGGTGGTTGCAGCATCTAGTTGTGACTCAAGATTGGCTACTTGCTGGTCATATTCATTCGCGCGGGCTGACTGTTTTTTAATGGTCGCCTCGGCATTGGCCAGTTGGGATTGGAGGTCGGCAATTTGAGCTTCATTATCTTCAATCATCTTCTCCCTCCGTCCAACTTTCCTCTTGAGAGAGTCAACATGCCCAAGCGCGGCTTCAAACCTAACCCTCATCGAGGTTCCCATCGCCATTTGGTGTACCAGGGTACCATTGTACTCATCCGCCAAGTCTGCATGACTGAGCGAATTTACCTCTCGCACCAAGCTTGGTGGTATGCAATTGTTGAGGTACTCCCGGCACTCATCAGCGTCTCTCAGTCGTGATGCCGTGGTAATATTCCATACAGGATTGAACGGTTGAGGGGCGCCGGACGCGGGAAAATCTTGGGAGGCTGTGGGTGAACCTTCTTCAAATACAGGTCCGGACTTTGTGGGGGCCGTAGGGTCTCTTTCCACTTCTTTCCCTTTCCCCTTATCAACTTGGGTGTCAGAAGGAGGTGCGGCACCAGTCTGGTCGTCCCTGTGAAACAAGTATTAGGAAATATCTTAAGTATTGCTTACAAGGAAACTTGTCATTCTTACATATTAGGATGGGGTCTTACATGTCGTTTCTTGCTAATTCGGAGGCGGTTGGGGCAATCTGAGTGACGGGATCGACATGAGCGGCCCGGTTAGTCTCGGAACCCTGGGTAGCACTCCCGACAGATTGATACAAGGGGTGGTCTTCTCGAAGTCTCTTGGCAGGAGCGTTGTGTTCACCAATCTCGACTGAAGCAGTTATCCTCACACGGATACTTCTTTTTCGGGTACGCCTGGCGACGGGCTGCGTTGTTGTTTCGTCGATCTCCTCCTCGACTTCATCTTCTTCCTCTTCTTCCAGGTTGACTTGTTGTTGTACTTCTTCATCGTCATCGCCCATCAGTCGGCGAATGCTGGAGGTGGTTAATTCAATATTATCTACTGCTGCTCCCTATGTGGTGAGGAGGGCCCGGCTCCTCCTTCATTCACCTGGTTATCACCATCAACATTGTTTCCATGATCTTCCTCGTCCGAATGAGGATCTGGCACGGCTTCAAGAGCAACCGTCACGGGTCGGGTGTGCTCAAGAAGGGGTTGTTCATTCTCACGGAGAGGACGAAGACCCTCCGTACAAGCTTCGGGTCGCCCTGGTGCAGAAGTCCAAAGAAGTTCATTTCTGTTCAGCACAAAACGACATATGTTAGCTATTTATCAAATAATTGTATGCATTTTTTGCGTACGGATGTTAGCCTACCTTCGCCCTGCCTTCCCCAAAAAACAGGATACCTATTGGATGGACCAAAGTAATTGCGGCTAATCCCTAGCAAACATAGGAATGATTCGGGAAGGTTTCTATGGAACCCAGTCCTATTCAGATCTAACTCTTGGGAATGACGGGGGTTGTATGTACTTGTGTGCGGCTTGGGGTCGTGAGGAATCCTAGTTCTAATGATATAATCGCCCGGCCATACCACTGCGTCAATGAAAAAGTAGTGATCATACCAATTTTTCAATGAATCCATTGGTTTATTGTGCGATTGGGGACTGTTGGAGGCTCGTTTCTTAAAAGATACCCAACCGTTTACTATGTTAGGAACATAAAAGAGACGGAATAATTCTACGGTTGGGGGGATTCTCCTAGCACGGCAGAGGATCTCGAATTGACTAATCTTACAGGCACCTATGCAGTGGAGCTGACTAATGTGTACATCATAGTATCCTAACAGATCTACGAGAAAGTGGGTGAAGGGGATGCGGTAATTAGCCGCATCAAAGAGGCGAGTATACATGCCAATCTTACCTGCTGGAGCCTCAGTTATGAGGTCTCCAGCGCCAGGAAGTGAGGGGTGTAGGTTGGTAGGGATGAAATAATTTGTACAAAAGTGGTTTAATTGGTCTTGGGTCATGACATTCAGCACGGATCCAATGGTAGGGCTGTTTCTATGAGCCATTACTAAAAAAAGTGTAAGGACGTGGTGTTCTAACCTGCGTGTGAAGGGATCCGTGCGTATTGGGTTCAAGCTAAGAGGAATGCTTTAATGGCAGAAATGGAGGTTATAACTGTGTGTTTCACACAGCCGTGGGGGTGGCTTATTTATAGGGTTGCCTCATAGGTCACGACCTGTTGGATGTGTGACACGTGTCTGCCACTATTCTTAATCGTGTGGCTAGGGGGCAAGTGGCAAGTGAAACGTCAGGAGGGACCCACGGGTCACTTCTGACTCAAACGTTTGCACTGCTCAAGGTTCTGACTGTTTGTACTTTTGTCAGTCAAACAAGTCAGATGAACAGTTATTCATGTCGGGTTATGCGGCTCTTACGTAAGACTTGACATTTAATGTTATATTTAATTTGTCTCGGTCGCTATACCTGGCTGAGATATTGATGCAATCACTTCCTAAGCCAGGTTGCCACGTGCGGCCAATACAAATTCTTGAACAAATTGTTATCTTGTTGTTTCCTTGGTACGTCCGGGGAGCATCTTGGTAGTCTAGAGGTTACATCTATGGTCGTAACAACTAGACTGGGGGGACATGATGACGTATAGTCCCCACCCGGGTCATAAACCCGGCCCATGGGTACTACCCGTATCCGGCCCATCACAGATGGGTGGAATAATGTCATTCAGGCTTATGGGCTTGAATGAACAGTAACCGCACACATGTGTGCGGCCCACGGCCCGGTGCGGCCGACATGGCCGACATAGGGTTAGACAGAATAATATTCTGTCTAGGAATATCTTTATCCCAATGGGAGAGGATATTCACTACCAGGATTAGAAGATAACAATCATTCTAAATCTGGTGATTATCTCTTCCTTGGGGCCGAAGCATCAGTGGAATCCCATTAGGGTTTCACTGCCTATAAAAGGAACCCTCAAGGGTTCCACAAAGGTATTATGACTTGTACTCTAAACTCACATAAACCCTAAATCGATTACTTACTCTCACGCTGGAGTCTAATCGTGGGAAACATTCCCACGGTAAGCCTAACGCGTGCTGTTTAGTGTGCAGGATCCAAACCAAACGATTCACTTGGTGCAGGAGCCGGAGCCCAGCCAACCCGAATTAAGCCTAATTCGGGTCTAGCAAGGATCAACCAACTTTTGCAACAACATTCACCTTGAACCTTTGTCGCGCTAGAGGGGAATATCTTTCCAGTAGGGACCCACTTAAGACCTATTGTTTTAAAGGTTATACCCGTTGGTATCCACCTAAGACAAGGTCTAGGAGTCATAGTTTTCTCATGCACAGCGGAAGACTTAGTTGGAGAAAAACTATTTCCTTTAGGGTTCCATCTTTGAGGTGTTCTAGCTTTTTGGTTCACCTTGTTCAGGACATTAGTGATATAATCATCATGAATGGCATTAAACACGCATTTTTTGCATTTCTTGAAAACAAAGTGCTTAGTATCTGAGAAGGCTCTAGAGTTCCTAAGGTTGGCTGATCTGTTCACATCATAAAAGGGTCTAGAATTCCTAGATGTGTGATTCTCGCTCTTAGGTTGGGGTTTGGTCCTATCTCTTGCTTGTGTCTTTTTCTTTACATCCTCTAGATAGCTTTTATGACCCGTGTCATTTGAACTACGCCTAGACATGTTCTTGGAGCTAGATCTAGATTTTCTTGAAGCATTCATATGATCGGGTTTTGCAGATGCAGTTTGTCTAAAGGAGTGTCTAGTTTGTGGAGTAACTGGTTTTGACAAATTGCTACGCATGTCAGCTTGGGAGGCAAACCTCGGGTTCGATGTTTTAGGTCGTTTAGACTTAAATGTATTCGGTTGTCTAGCAACTGAGTGTGGTCTGATTGGTTGAGAAGGAGGTTTCCCTAAGACAGAATGTTTTGCAAACTTAGTATCCACACTATTTCCTTTTAACTTCCTTAATTCATTTTTCGCAGCTGTAAGTGCAAAAACCTTTTCCTGAATCTGAGCTTTTAATTTCTCATTTTGTAGAAGTAATTAAGCGACACGTTGTTCTAACTTAATGTTCATATTGTCAAATATGTCGTTAGCATTCGCGTAATTACTATCTACAGTTTCGATAGGTTGCACAGATATTTCACTTAGTGAAGCAGGTGGAGGACTTGGATTTTGAGAAGCCAACTTGGATTCTAACAAATTTATTTGTTTCACAAAATGTTCTTTTTCTGCGTTAATATCTTGAATCTTACGATCCAATTTTTGTTCAAGAACAACATTTTCTTTTTCAAGTTTTTCAAAATAAGCCTCAAATTTGGCGTCCTCAAAATCTTTTGTCATTTGAGCTAACTTAGTTTCGAGCTCGTGCATCTTAGAATCAACTTCCTGGGTAGTCTCTCCTCCATTAGTACTCGTATTTGATGAATCAGGTGTGGTATTGCTATAAACCTTTTCCACTAGATACGTGTAAAAAATGGGTTCAGATTGCTCAGTATGTTGATCAACATCGTATTCAGCATTTAATTGTACCATAGTCATTGGCTCATCATCATAAATGGGTCTGATATCCGCATCATTGGCTGTTTAATCATTCCATGAGCTGTTTCTGGTATGCTTCTTTTCGGATCTTGTCCCGCTGCTTTCTGTATCAACCGAACAAACATCTAATGCTTGACCATTATCGACATTACTCTCTTGTGTCTGCATCAGTTCTTTATGCACCCTTCTTTCAGATTGTCGTTTATGACGTGTTCTTTCAGCAATGGACTTCTTCACATTACTCATGTGATGACGGAGTTTCTCTTTGAACTCGTAAAGATAGAATGCCTTGTCCTTTGACTCAAGGAATTGCTGAAATTGGTTGGAGAGAACTAAAAAGGCTGCCATGGATTCATCCGCTTGAAAATCATCTTTTTCAAGATGCATTTGAAGTTGATTCATGTTGAGTGTGAACATGCTGTTGAATCTTCCAACCACTTGATCAAGTAGAAGAATGAATAGCTGGTTTTATTCGAATTCCATATTAGTTCTTTTGATGATTTCATTTGACAGAGTCTGAAGGTGTGACTGAAGTTACTTGAAATGGTCCAAACATCGGTCTTTAGCTTTTAGCATCTTGTACTTGATTGCATGATTGTTTGTGTCTGAATTCGAGTTGTTGTTGGACATTGTCGATGATTGTGAATGGATTATGGATCTTAATGGATGTGTTGTGATGTGATTATGGTTGAAATTCCAAATTTTTCTCAGTCCAACAAAAAACTCCTCAGTCCGATATAACGGTAAACCAAAAATTTTGAATTACCAAATTTTGAAATCGAGTTAGAAATAGCCAAAAACTAGTAGGAAAAATTTGAAAAGTGAAAAATTATGACGAAAAATAAAACCTAAAATGGCCTAAAAATTTGAATTTTGGTCCGAAAATTTGAATTTTTGGTCGAAAATTTTTTCGTATCGCCAAAATTTGAAATCCAAGCTTAAATGGCCTAAAAATGGTCTGGGAAAAAATAAATTTTACTATGGTTTTCCCGCCAAAAAACTCTATTTTTTTTGGTAAACTATGTTTCGAGACTAGTCTAGATAGTGGCTAAGTCTGAAAATTACTCGAACAAAATATCCATCAGAATGTCCATCAGAATACCCATCAGAATATTGGATCGGAATACCTGTCGGAATGTCCTATCGGAATACCTGTCGAATCCTCTATCGGAATACCTGTCGGAATGTCCTATCGGAATACCTGTCGGAATACCTGTCGAAATGTCTATCGGAATAATTGATCGGTATGTCTATCGGAATAACGATTGGAATGTTCGATTGGAATAACGATCGGAATGTACGGTCAGAATAACGATCGGAATGTTCGATCGGGATAACGATCGGGATAACGATCGGAATGTTCGATTGGAATAACGATCGGAATGTTGAAACCCTTAAGCTATTCCGATGCAATAGTACCACAGTGATAAAAAAATTCCACTTTTCTCGGACAAAACCCAACCAATTCGATATTTTAAGCCAAAAAATGATCAAAACACCAAAAAATTTTGTGTTTTTAGCCAAAGTAAATATTCCAAATCTCCACCACAACTATCTAGAAGATTTGTATCAAGAAAAAACCATAAAAAAAATTTGGATAAAATGTTTTAGATCAAAATAGGCACGAAAATCAAGAACACAAACACGAATCTTCAATCACCTATCCACTATAGGCTCTTGATACCAAATGTTAATCCCACTTCAATCCATAACACAAGATTTAGAGTAGATTTAAAAAAAGAAAGAGAAGAAAGTTAGAGAGAGAAAGTAGAGAGATAAACTAGAATGGTGGAAGGTTTACTATGTGTAAAATAATGAACCAACACCCTCTTCCACATATGGAAGAGGGTATATATACCCACGAACCACATGGGCTTTCCATGGGCCGTGAATTTGTTTCCATGGGCCGGGCTTGGCTTGTCTTAGGCTTAGAGCCCCTAACCTATACAATATTAGCTTAAAGTCCAAGCCTGATTTTCTCGACTAACCTATTACAATCAAAGACCTTTAACGACTAAGATGACCTATTACATTCTTGTTCGACTATATAAAATATAGGGCTAGCACTAACCATATGAGACTAATTCTAAAACAAAGAATACACTTTACGTGTTTCTTGGTTCCCTTGTCTCATCTCCTTACCCAACCATCCCATATGGTGTATTACACCAAAAATAGATCAATTTTATCTTCTAGTCAATTAATCTAATTACATTAATTACCCAAAAGTATTTATCCTTATAGAGTTAGTCTTTGTTAAATATTTTAACTTTTAACTAACTACCGTTAAGTATTCAACATCGGTAAATTAAGTATATACAATATTCAAATTGTTATATTAATAAAAGTGATCGAAATGTATAAGTGTGTGACCCCTTAACGCTTACGGACTTTTGGCCGTATAATTATCACTATGATTTACGCACTTCTCAACATCTCCTACTTATGTAAGTCTCCATCATAGCATAAAATTATACTAACATTGACTAATAGACTAAAAACATCATCAATTTTCCCAAAAGTACCTGAGGTAGGTTTCAAAAACATCTCAACCTTATGGTATGAATTATTGCATCTTTTTTGTTTCTAATACTTTGTTAATTATGCATATGGATTAAATGTCATTTCATAAATTAACGAATTATGGTTCTCCTTTATATATTGATCATGATTACCAAATGTAAAAAGAGTATCTTAACTACACTTTGGGCGTGTGCACGCAAACATCTAATCAATCTTGCGCGAAACCCAATATGTATCGTACTCCTTCAATGGAGGAACGATGTAAAACCCACATAAAATACATGAAAATATAAAAAACATGAAAATACGGATTAATTAAAACTTTATAATTAATTATTGCACGACAAGTATTACGTATATTTAATGTACACCGACAAGTATTTACGTATAATAAATAAATCACGACACGATAACACACGAACTTAAGTCACGAATATTAATACACGAGAATTAATAAAAAACACGAAATATATACATTAAGGGGTGTTTGTGGCCGGCCTAAAAAGAAATGAAAAGGAAGGGCCCAAGCCCGACCCGTTAAGCATTTATATAGCAAACAAATACTCCCTGTACATTCGTAATTCAAGTTTACAAAAAATTAAGAAACCCTAAGGTCTTTGTGTTGGAGCCGCTGGCCAAGAAAATAAAAAGGGAGAAAGAAAAATATTTTGATCTTGGTTATTCGGGTTGTGTGTACGTGTTTGTTGTTTTTAATTCACATAGATTCGGTAATCATCTTTTCTTTTCCTTTTATGATTCGGGTATGTCATTATCAGCTTATCATATCTCTCATTCGAAGACGAATTATTATTTTTAGAGGGGAAGAGTTGTAAAACCCGCATAAAATACATGAAAATTAAAACACATGAAAATACGGATTAATTAAAACTTTATAGTTAATTCATGCACGACAAGTATTACGTGTATTTAATGTACACCGACAAGTATTTACGTATAATAAATAAATCACGACACGATAACATACGAACTTAAGTCACGAAGATTAACACACGAGAATTAACAAAAAAAACGAAATATATACATTAAGGGGTGTTTGTGGCCGGCCTAAAAAGAAAAAAAAGGAAGGGCGCAAGCCTGGCCCGTTAAGCATTTATCTAGCAAACAAATACTCCCTGTACATTCATAATTCAAGTTTACAAAAAAATTAAGAAACCCTAAGGTCTTTGTGTTGGAGCCGCCGACCAAGAAAAGAAAAAAGGAGAAAGACAAACATTTTGATCTTGGTTATTCAGGTTGTGTGTTCGTGTTTGCTGTTCTAAATTCACATAGATTCGGTAATCATCTTTTCTTTTTCTTTTATTTAATGAATCATGATTTCTATTAATTAAGTGAATAAACATGTGTTAAGAACAATTAAACCAAGGTTTGATTCGGGTTTTGGTTGGATTGGACATGGAAACCGAGAGTCCCCTCTATGGGGAGCTCTTGGTGGGGCTTTTTCACCCACAGCCACCGGCCATAGTGGCTTGGTGGTTGGGTCCTTTGGTCAGCCGCAAGCAGCAGGTACCCCACGGTGGGGGGGGGGGGGGGAGGGGGGTTTGTTTACAGCAGTGGAAACTGGTAGCCTTATGCTCTCGGTGGGTAGGCTGCGCAAGCAGTGGCTACGCCACTGTTGTCGGTGGCAACAGGAAACCAAGCAGCCGCACGCTTTGGGTTGGGCGGCTGCTTTGTTTACGCAGTGGCAACCTGTGGCAGCAAGGGGTTGCAGCGGGGGGTGTTTGTTTGTTCGGGTTTTCGTGCAACCGATACCATGATGGTCTCGGTGGGCTATGTTTGTGGGGCTCGGCCTAACCAAACATCAAAGGGGGTGTTTGGTTATGAATTTTGCTAATTTAAGTTTGGACTTAGGATAATTAATTTATTTAATTATTAATGAATTAGTCATGGCTCCATTTATTTTAATTTAATTTAATTAAGACTTAGCCTATTTAAATTATTTCATTTTAACCATGGTCTAATTAATTAGTTATTTAATTATACAATTATCAAGTTTATGGTCAAGTATTATTAAAATATAATCATGCCTTATTATTAATTAATAATCAATTAGACCATGCTATATTATTAATTAATAATTAATTATAAGAATTAACATGTAAAAGTATTTTATTAATAAACTTTACTATTATATCATTTAATCATGACTTAAAAAATATGTTCATTAAGCTTCGACTTATATTATATTGTTATTAAACAAGCTTATTACTATTTATGGAAACTTACTATTTTTGGAAACTTACTATTTTTGGAAAGTTACTGTATATATATAGAACACTACTCTTTTTAGAAAGTTACTACTTATGGAAACATCAAGTATAATAACACATGAAACATGTATTACATTAATTAAGAGCACATGAAACGTATAATACTAAGAAAGACACGATATGAATAAGTAAAACAAGTCAAGAACAAGTAAAACAAGTCAAGAACAAGTAAAGTAAACTAAGAATCAGTAAGTTATACATGAACAAACAACTCATAACGTCCTTTATTATGTAGCACTCGTGAATTCGTAGTAGTAATTTCCGCCTTTCATCTTCATTCGTTACTGGACATAAGGTACGGATATTCTGTCCTTCAGTATGGCATCTCTTTCTATGCATGAGTAGGATTACTCGTTTGCTGCCATCTGTTTTCCCCAGTATTTCACATCATAAAACTTTCATTGTATGCTATGCAATTAATTTTAATTGCCTGAACTATATACATGCATGACCATGACCACCTAGTTATAGAGGTACCATAAGCATGACACTTGAGGCACCAGTTGTGACAACCGTGGTTTTGGGTTTGTCACTTGGTCTTACTTTTAGGTTATTTTATGTGTGCTTACTTGAATTGTGTGTTTACGTGTTTATTTTGTGTGAACGAGGTTGGTGTGGTTATCGTTTATGAGTATAGAGTACTCATAAGTAAATCGAGGAACGGTTATTTCATGTTCATGAGCTCACAAGTGGTGACTATGAAATGAAAATGGTGATATTGTGGTGTTTACGTATACGTATAAGTATTATAGTAATAGTATTTTTTTTGGATTTACGGTTTAGCGTTTAGAGGTCTCGGGTGAGGTAATTATCCAAAAGAATATTTTTCGGGATGGTTTTAAGTCATTTAGGACTTAGTTATAAAGTTTATTTAAGAATTTGAGATTTTTTTTAAAAGTGTATATTTTACGTCTTTTACGGTAAAACGCGTAAAAACTGACTAGTTTTACGGTTTTGAGGTTTTGGAGGCTTTAGGAGCTGAAATAAATTAAGGAAAATTAAGGTAATATTAATAAGATATTTATTAATAATAAAATAAAGAAAAAAACGAATTTTATGGTGTTTAGGTCGGTTTAGAAGAGAAAAAAAAGGAAAAAAAGAAAAGATTTATGGTAAGTGGGCTTTGGGTTGGACTAGGATTCACCCATACCCTATATAATGTATATACTAAACCAAATTCATTATTTTTCTCCTGGAGATAAAGGAAATTCGTGAGTTATATAAAAAATTAGGGTTCTTCATAAAATTTTGGGGTTTTCATAAATCAAAGGTAAATCTTCATAACCCTTTTCAATTTAATTGTTTTTATGTTTAAATTAATCATTCTTATGATGGATTAGGGTTAGGGTTTAATATAAAAACAGTATTAATGTTGTATTAATCATAATATGATGATTACATAAGTTAGGGCTTGTAATTAGAGGGATTAGGGTTAATTAATGAGGTTGATTTTGTTAAACCCGTTTTTAAAAACTGGGCAGATTTTTGAGCCAATTGTTTTGATCATATCGGGAGTTCTACAAACTCTTATTTTACGATCCAAGTACCCCTGGAAAGATATTTGAAGTGGCTTTTCAATGCAAGAAACGAGAACTAAATTGGAGGTCGGGAAGTGGGTCAAAAATAGGTTACATCAGTCGGAGGTCAAAACAGTTTTAAATTCAGCCTGTTTTCTTTTTAAGTTTTGGGTTGTTTGGGGTACTTAGGGTTGCATTGGGATCTTCTCACGAACATGAGAGATGGTTTATATATTTTAATAAGGATCTGCACTTGGGCTAAGATTGTGGTTTAGGGTAAGACCCTCGAATGGTAATGAACTTTTCATACGTTTAAAATCAGGAAAACTGGGATGACAAAAGTATATATTTATATATCAGGGCCTTAACAGTAGCTATAAGGTTAGGGCAAGTGGGAGGTGTTAGCCAACATATGTAAGGGTATGAATATTCCTTTTACAGAAACCATGGGTATGTTTAAGTGGACGTTTGACTTAAAGTTTTGAGACCTAAAACTGGGACTGTTTTGTGTAAAATTGTGAGCGGGATAACTATTAAACTTAACCAAGTTAAGGACTTGTTAAGGAAGGGTAATGGGGTGTTTAGAGTTATAAATGGGGTATTTATATTAGAGGAGGTTAGATGTCCATCATAGGTTGATGAACCATTTTAGAGGTTGGTTCATGTATTGATTTATGTGTTTTTGGATTATTAGCTTGGGGCTAGAGCAAGGACTTTGGAGAAGCAATCAGGTGAGTTCATAGTCCCATTTTACTACGTTTTTAAATGTTTTTTTCCAGTATGGGATGGAGATGACACTTGTAATGTTCTTTAACAAGATTTAGTACTATGTTATAAAATGTGTGGACATAAATGTGTTATTGTGTGACTTGCGTGCTTATGTGTTCTCATATGTGCTTTGGTACGTGTTCTGCTATGTGAATCTTGTTTGGATTGTGATTGGCTTTGGTACATAGATGTATGGGCGTCTATGGGACCAGTTGTGATGTGTGTGGAGCGTGGGGCACGATCCGTCCTGAGTACTTGTGCATCGTCTCTTCGGAGGCAAGATATCTCGACGGGGATATAGTTCATCTTCCACAGGTGGTGTGGGAAAGATCCGGATAGTGTGGTGTGTGTTCTTGTGCGTGTGACGGGATACTTCTTGATTGTTATAATGTGCTTTGTGAATTGTAGATGTGATTGGTACTTGGCTTGAGTTTTGTTGTGGATGCATGTAGCATGATTATCACATTATGGTCCATTACTATAAACTGTTTTTCTTCAACTTATTTACAGCGGATGTCAAGGTTTTTTTTATGATGTTCTAGATAACTTAAACCTATGTTCTCACCAACTTTATGTTGACAGATTTTAGTGTCATTTTCAGGTGAGGTAGTTGTGCAAGATGATGTTAGAAGTGGCTAGAGTATAGAGGCTGCTAGGATTGCATTCGGAGGAATCCCTTTCCTCTTAGATTTTATTTTGTGTTTTGATTAAGTGAACTTTGTGGTACCTATATGTTTGATGTTTGTTTATTTGTATGTCTTTGGTAAGAGGTAGGCCTGTTACCTACTTACCTAGACGCCTGCATTGTTGAGATATTATCACGACATTTGTGTCGCCATCTATGATATTTCAATTTCATTTAGTTCTCTCTATAGACACGCTGTTGTTGTGATGATATCCATACGTCGCGCCCCATATTCCGCCATGGTGGGGTGTGACAGAATGGTATCAGAGCTAATGGTTATAGAGAATTAGGTTGCCTAGTCGTGTAGCCTAGTCTATAGCTTAAGGGTCCCTGCATATAGGCGTCATAGGAGTATGTGTGCATTTTATAGTAATTGATGTGTTAGAATATTATTTTTGTAGTATTTGTTAGGTTATGAACTACTATGGTTCATACTTAACTACATGTTATTTTCTTTACGAGTTTTGATTAGTGTGGGTGGAACCATGGTCGTATACGCTAGTCATTGTTGGATTTCGCTTAATTATGTTTTCATGTTCTTTATACATTTCGAATTTTGTCTACGCTGGTTCAGCTAGACTACGAGTTTATGTGTTTCGTGCATTGGCTATGTTATTTTAATACATGGTATTTTAATACATGGGGTTTTGGATCTTATCTTGTGTGGTTATGTGCTTGTGAGTTGTTGGACTATGTGTTATGTGTAGTATTAATTTCTTATAAGTGTCATCATAGGAGGGAGTACATTGGTGAAAGGGAACATGTATAATTATGGAGGCCTACATAATTATATATGTGCCACAACACCACTGGACTTTCAAGTATGATTGCATGAAAGAGAGTTAATACATGCTTGTATAATATATGTTGGATGGATTTGAGTGTATGTACGCTTATGCCTATGTATGTAAAATTATTTTCTACTTACCGGTTGTATTCTTGGGATGGTTGCTAGCCTCGTTTCTTTTTGAGATGTTCAACTTCTGTAGTAGCGCATTACTCGGGTCCTCATTTCACGTGTTTGTTTGTACGGTACTTTTGGCGTGAAGGATTTTGAGATGGTGGAGATTTCTTTTTGGGGTAACGATGCCTTTTGTTTCGAGTTATACATGGTAAAAAAATAGAACTTGCAAATTGAAAAAAAAAAGTTGTTGGTAGTCGATGAAATAAGGAAGTGTCGGAAACATGTTTCAAATAAGGTGGAATATAAATTCTTTAACATATAAGCATGACTCGGTTATTTTAAAATATTTTGGTTTGGATCACCTAGAGTTATTGTTCTTTAGTTAAAAATTTTGTTCTTATTTAGTGAAATATGTTAAAATCATGTAATTAATAGAGTTTTAATTTTCTGGAATTAAAATAAATTAGGTTCTAGTTTTGGTAATTAATGGGGGGTTTTAGGGTTTAAAAATCGTTTTTTTAATTTGGTATAAATCGGAGTAGGCAGAAACTGTCGCTAAACTGTTAAAATATGTCGCTAACTGTCAGAAACTGTCGCTAATGCCTAGGCAGATTTTGAGAAAAATCGTTTTGGTCATAACTTATTCGTTTTTAAAGGTTTTTGGGTGAGTTACGAGATTTAGTTAGGTTGGTTACATAACTTTATGGTTTTGATAAGTTTCCTCGCGGACGGTTAAGGCTCATGTGTTGTTGGTTGAGATTATTTTCATGTAAACTGAGTTCACGTTTGAACGTGAAGGTTTTATTAGGGATATGCATCCTCGTTTGTTTGCTGAGAATAAGTTTGAGTTTGGGAGTGAATCTCGGGACGAGATTTCTATTAGGAGGGAGTGATGTGACAACCGTGGTTTTGGGTTTGTCACTTGGTCTTACTTTTAGGTTATTTTATGTGTGCTTACTTGAATTGTGTGTTTACGTGTTTATTTTGTGTGAACGAGGTTGGTGTGGTTATCGTTTATGAGTATAGAGTACTCATAAGTAAATCGAGGAACGGTTATTTCATGTTCATGAGCTCACAAGTGGTGACTATGAAATGAAAATGGTGATATTGTGGTGTTTACGTATACGTATAAGTATTATAGTAATAGTATTTTTTTTGGATTTACGGTTTAGCGTTTAGAGGTCTCGGGTGAGGTAATTATCCAAAAGAATATTTTTCGGGATGGTTTTAAGTCATTTAGGACTTAGTTATAAAGTTTATTTAAGAATTTGAGATTTTTTTTAAAAGTGTATATTTTACGTCTTTTACGGTAAAACGCGTAAAAACTGACTAGTTTTACGGTTTTGAGGTTTTGGAGGCTTTAGGAGCTGAAATAAATTAAGGAAAATTAAGGTAATATTAATAAGATATTTATTAATAATAAAATAAAGAAAAAAACGAATTTTATGGTGTTTAGGTCGGTTTAGAAGAGAAAAAAAAGGAAAAAAAGAAAAGATTTATGGTAAGTGGGCTTTGGGTTGGACTAGGATTCACCCATACCCTATATAATGTATATACTAAACCAAATTCATTATTTTTCTCCTGGAGATAAAGGAAATTCGTGAGTTATATAAAAAATTAGGGTTCTTCATAAAATTTTGGGGTTTTCATAAATCAAAGGTAAATCTTCATAACCCTTTTCAATTTAATTGTTTTTATGTTTAAATTAATCATTCTTATGATGGATTAGGGTTAGGGTTTAATATAAAAACAGTATTAATGTTGTATTAATCATAATATGATGATTACATAAGTTAGGGCTTGTAATTAGAGGGATTAGGGTTAATTAATGAGGTTGATTTTGTTAAACCCGTTTTTAAAAACTGGGCAGATTTTTGAGCCAATTGTTTTGATCATATCGGGAGGTCTACAAACTCTTATTTTACGATCCAAGTACCCCTGGAAAGATATTTGAAGTGGCTTTTCAATGCAAGAAACTAGAACTAAATTGGAGGTCGGGAAGTGGGTCAAAAATAGGTTACAACAGTCGGAGGTCAAAATAGTTTTAAATTCAGCCTGTTTTCTTTTTAAGTTTTGGGTTGTTTGGGGTACTTAGGGTTGCATTGGGATCTTCTCACGAACATGAGAGATGGTTTATATATTTTAATAAGGATCTGCACTTGGGCTAAGATTGTGGTTTAGGGTAAGACCCTCGAATGGTAATGAACTTTTCATACGTTTAAAATCAGGAAAACTGGGATGACAAAAGTATATATTTATATATCAGGGCCTTAACAGTAGCTTTAAGGTTAGGGCAAGTGGGAGGTGTTAGCCAACATATGTAAATGTATGAATATTCCTTTTACAGAAACCATGGGTATGTTTAAGTGGACGTTTGACTTAAAGTTTTAAGACCAAAAACTGGGACTGTTTTGTGTAAAATTGTGAACGGGATAGCTATTAAACTTAACCAAGTTAAGGACTTGTTAAGGAAGGGTAATGGGGTGTTTAGAGTTATAAATGGGGTATTTATATGAGAGGAGGTTAGATGTCCATCATAGGTTGATGAACCATTTTAGAGGTTGGTTCATGTATTGATTTATGTGTTTTTGGATTATTAGCTTGGGGCTAGAGCAAGGACTTTGGAGAAGCAATCAGGTGAGTTCATAGTCCCATTTTACAACGTTTTTAAATGTTTTTTTCCAGTATGGGATGCAGATGACACTTGTAATGTTCTTTAACAAGATTTAGTACTATGTTATAAAATGTGTGGACATAAATGTGTTACTGTGTGACTTGCGTGCTTATGTGTTCTCATATGTGCTTTGGTACGTGTTCTGCTATGTGAATCTTGTTTGGATTGTGATTGGCTTTGGTACATAGATGTATGGGCGTCTATGGGACCAGTTGTGATGTGTGTGGAGCGTGGGGCACGATCCGTCCTGAGTACTTGTGCATCGTCTCTTCGGAGGCAAGATATCTCGACGGGGATATAGTTCATCTTCCACAGGTGGTGTGGGAAAGATCCGGATAGTGTGGTGTGTGTTCTTGTGCGTGTGACGGGATACTTCTTGATTGCTATAATGTGCTTTGTGAATTGTAGATGTGATTGGTACTTGGCTTGAGTTTTGTTGTGGATGCATGTAGCATGATTATCACATTATGGTCCATTACTATAAATTGTTTTTCTTCAACTTATTTACAGCGGATGTCAAGGTTTTTTTTATGATGTTCTAGATAACTTAAACCTATGTTCTCACCAACTTTATGTTGACAGATTTTAGTGTCATTTTCAGGTGAGGTAGTTGTGCAAGATGATGTTAGAAGTGGCTAGAGTATAGAGGCTGCTAGGATTGCATTCGGAGGAATCCCTTTCCTCTTAGATTTTATTTTGTGTTTTGATTAAGTGAACTTTGTGGTACCTATATGTTTGATGTTTGTTTATTTGTATGTCTTTGGTAAGAGGTAGGCCTGTTACCTACTTACCTAGACGCCTGCATTGTTGAGATATTATCACGACATTTGTGTCGCCATCTATGATATTTCAATTTCATTTAGTTCTCTCTATAGACACGCTGTTGTTGTGATGATATCCATACGTCGCGCCCCATATTCCGCCATGGTGGGGTGTGACACCAGTGTCATGACTCTTTCGCGACGAGAGTGATTTCTCGCGGCGTCCCTTCAGTTACATTGGCCATTGTTTATTATGATTATCATGTGGGACGTATGGGTGCATCCTATTACATGTTTTGCAGGTTTACAAGGTGATTGTGGTGTGTGCTCACATTAGAGTTGATCCCTCCACCCAGACTTATATTATTAGAGATCACCCCTCTAATTGCATGACGAGGTCACCCCTCTATGTATTCATGCACGCTCATATATTTTATGACCTATATGATCTCTTTGGCATTTAAATTATATTGCACACTTAAAACTTAAGACTTTTCAGTTATAAACCAGTTTATAAAACATGTTCCAGGTTTTCTAATACATACACATATTCCGCTGCATTTCATATCTGTTGCTTATATTTCAGTTATTCTTATCATGTCATTATATCCGTTCACTGATTGTATTGCTCAGTCGTATTTTCTTTCCATGTCCCATTGGGCAGGTACACAGGGACGAACTTGAGAATTTGAGAGTACGTACATAGGATGGAAGTTACCTTAGACTTCTTTTCCTTTCTGCATTTTATATACTTATGCTTGGTTGGACAATGTTTAGTCCCTTTTCCTACTTATTTTACTTTATGCATGTGAGCTTATGTTTGGGAGCGGATGTTTTATTATGTTCAGTTATGTTTTATGACATGTTACCTTGTTATGCTTTGATGACACGCCATAATATCATGTAACGGTCTTTTTTCAAACTGGGTCGTTACAAATGAAATCTTATTGTTACTAAAGATACCTTTACACATGTCAAATACATTTTTGATATAGGTTTTATAACTTTCCATATTACTAACGTAATGTTTATGCGATATCAAGAAATGCCATACATCCATGTAAAGACATGGTTGCATCTCAAGTCTAATAACTAGCAATACCTACCATGTGTGTAATATCTTAATGACGTCGATCGATTAAGTAGACATACACCTTAGGGCAGTCCAATTATTCAACCACGTTGAATAACTTATGAGTTTGGAAGATTTATTTTTAAGTATTAAGTAGAATACAACCAGTCCTCATATTTGTGTTAGCTCAATTGTACTCTCATATTGATGATCGACAATCGATATTTAGAATATATATAATACACAAAGTGTGCAGATATTTCATTCATAGATTAAACATGCAAATGTAGGACACACTAGTATTTAATAAAAAAAGATCATACTACTTAACCGTCTCTTATCCAAATGCAATTTAAGATCACTACATGATGATTATAATTTGGATACTATCATCTTAGTCACAAAAATGAAATTGTTGATAAGGCATAATTTCCTAGAAACTAAATTATTGATCTTGTGGAACTTCGAGGATACTTATTCATAATCACAAGTTGTGATATTTTTTTGAATAATATGATGATTAATATGTATGTGTGCACCATGATATAATAATATCACATTAATTGGTAACACTACTTTTCATAGGATGTGTATAACACTTATTGGAAATATTTATCAAATTAGTTCCAAACATGTTAAGAATTCTTACTCTTTGATATATAACGCAATTATGCTTTTAAATTAAGCATGTTAGTTAGCAATGATGTTATTCATAACTAAGACTTGCTAAAACTGGAATTGAGTATCATCTCAACTAAAATAAGCACTAGTGTATATCATACCACTATGGTATTATTTCGTAAACCTTGAACATTCCTTTAGCAATGGTTTGGATATTTTAACAAACTTTAAGTTTGTAAAACTCGTATTTAAAATCCTCGAATATTAAATACGCGTAGTCTCAGCTTTAACTTTAATTAAACGTAAACAGTAAATACGCAATCTCAGTTTATTTAAATAATATAACAAAATAATTATTCAGAAAATTATTATTAAGTTCAAAACATTACGTTTTATTTAAATATTACAAAATAATAATTATTTAGAAAATAATTATTAAGTTTCAGAAAACATTACGTAGGTATTATTTATTAAAGAAAAGAGTATTACGTTTCAGAAAAACTAAACACGAGAAATATAAATACGTATTACGTGATAATTAATAGGTGTCGAAAATCGAACAGAAAACTTAATATAATAAAAGGGTGGCGGTTTGGTGTATTAAACAAAGAAGAAGTGTGGGCTTTGAGCCCGGCCCGTGGTAGATACAAACACAGGAAACAAAACAAGTAATCCCACTTCCATTTTTACAAAGCAGTAAACGAAAAAAAGGGAGAGAACGGCTAGTGTTAGAAGATGCTACCGCCACTTTAAAAAAAAAGGGATCAAGAACAAGGAGATTCGGGTTTTTACTCTATAATCATTCGTCTATGTTTATTATTAGCTAATCCTTAAAAACATAATAGCTAATTCTTCCTTTTCTTTTTATGTTTTGATCTCGAATTTATGTTCAGCTAAGAATCATTAGGTTTTAATGGTTAAACATGAAATAACAAACAGGGGTGTCGGGTTTTGGCGAAGTCATGCATAACCGAGAATAATTGGTCTTGGTGTGGGTGGTTTGTGGCTATCCGTGACACTCCAAGGGATTGGTTTTTTTATGTATAAATAGCCGCAACCTAAAAAACTAGTCAGGGGTGTTTGTTTGACCATTTAGGGTGCGCTTGGGGCTGCAGTTTCAGCAAGGGTGCGTTTGCTTCTGTATCATCAGCAGGGAGAGTGTTTGGGGTTAACCAAACAGTGGGAACAAACAACCAAGCAGTAGGAACCACAACATTAGCAGTGGGAAGAGATGGCCAGAAAACAGTGGGAACTATAGGGGGAAGTGGGAACCACTACACAAGCAGTAGCAACTGGCACTAGGCCAGTGGCTACTTTTGGGTGACGTCAGCATCAGGGGGAGCCACGACGAGGTCGTGGTGGGCTGTTTTGGTTAACCCGGGACATGGGTGTCCCGGGTAAGTTTTTAGCACGGGTTTCGGGATAACTAATAATTATAAGCGAGAGGAAATTAACTATATTAATTTAAATCCTTTTATAAGGCGTTTCATAAGCAGATTTATTAAACGGTTGATTTTATTAATTAATCAGTAAAGATTTAATTGATATTATTTTATCTTGTTAACTATTTTTAAACGTGTGATTTAATTAATATTTTCAAAGAAACAAATTTAGAAATCTTTCTAATGTTAGCAACTTTCTTATTATAGCATGTTACTATATATAGTAATGCCAGATTATATTTTACACAGTAACAATGAAATTCAGAAAATACGTTAAACAGTAATATTATCGAATAGTCAGATATTATCAGTTTATGCACAAACAGTAACACCAGAATAAATAATTAAACTAAGAACAGTAAAGATCAGTAAAATAAACAGATATCAGTCAACTTGTTTCGCGTCCCTTATTTATGTAGTATTCGTGAAGTCGGAGTAGATCTTTCAGCTTTCGTTCTTATTTCATTACTAGACACGAGGTACGGATTTTACGTCCTTCAGTAATGATTTCCTTCTATGCATGATTAGGATTTCCCATCTGCAGCCAAATGTTTTTCCTAGTATATGTTTTAAGCTTATCAGTAATCATTTTAAATAACTAAATAAATTTCTTGAGCATTATATACAAGCATGACCAGTTTATGTACTAGTTACGGAGGTACCGTAACCATGACACTAGAGGCACCGGTGTCATGACTCCTCTGTGAGGGAGTGATTTCTCGCAGCGTCCCATTTATTTCAGCTTGGCCATTTATCAGTATTATCAGCGGGGCGTATGGGTGCATCCTAGGCTATTAGTTTACAGCTTATCAGGTGAATGTGGTGTGTGCTCTACATCCTTCACATTGGAGTTGATCCCTCCACCCAACATATTATTTAGAGGTCACCCCTCTACAGCATGATGAGGACACCCCTCCAGTTATTCATGCAACAGTTGTTACAGCACATGACCTATATAAGCTCTTGGTAATTAAAATACAGTAAATGCATGTTTTCAGATTTACCATATTATAATTTAGCTTTATTATTTATATATCAGACTTTTCAGATTATACACAGGTTTCTATTGCAACCATACTTATCAGTCTTACAGCTTCAGTATTTTATCATCTACTTCATTTTAGTATTTTTTTATCATGCTTTATATGCGTTCACTGGGCGTTATGCTCAACCGTAATTCCTTTCATGTTCTAACGGCAGGTACACCAGGACGCTCTTAGGATTCTAGGAGCATGTGCATTTGGATGGAAGCTATCCAGACTTCTTACTTTATGCACTTCTTACATTATTCTGCTTATTTGGACAATTGTTTAATTCTTTCCTTCAGTATTTACTTTTCATGTTTTGAGCTTATGTTTGGATTACTGATGTTTGATTCCGGTATTTCCTTTATGGTCAGTTAATGTTTTAGGACATTTACCTTATGCTCTGATGACACGCCATAAATACACCTAACGGTCCACTTATCCAAGTGGGGTGTTACAATTATGGTATCAGAGCGCGTAAGGTTCGACTTGTAGGCTCTAAATCTTGACCTGTGACTAGTAGGTAGGCACCAGGAGCTTCCCAGATTTTGGCGTTGTTATCCTTCATGTTTCTCATGCAATTATCAGTCAGTTTTCTCCAGTTATCAGTCAGTTTTTCTTAAAATTTTGACTAAGTAAAAGGTTGGTACAGGACGGGCCATATTTAGTCGCATGTGCTTTTCTACGAATTTTTTTTGTCAACCGACCCATAGGCGTTCACCCTTGCCGTCTAGATTTTGTACTCGTAAACCGACCCATAGGCGTTTACCCTTACTCATGACAGATTCATGTTTTCAGTCAAATGTTATTAGGTGAACTGACCCATATGCGTTCACCATTTCTCAGGTCAAATTTCATGCTTTTCAATCGATTGTTGTTTTGTGAACCGATCCATAGTCGTTCACCTTTGTCATAGCATGACATTTTAGAAAATTTTGACAAGTATGGATTGGATTACAACCAACCATTTTTAGTCCCAGATTGTAAATTTCTATACCTGAAAGTTCTCGTGAAATTTTGACAAGTATGGATTACATCGCCCATACTTAGTCACATGTTTTCTTCTTTGAAATCTGTGGATTGAACCATAGCCATCCACATCAGTTGATGTTAAACTTCTGTTAATTATACTTTTATGTTCTTTGTAACAATCAAGTTTTCATACCCTCACGTGGATGTCGTTTCATGCTGATTAAGTTCATGTCTCCTTATGAGGATACGTATTCAGCAAGGTGATGATGTTTCCATGCTAAGATACATAAGGGTTACAGTAAAATCCTGTTTTCATAATAAATCATGTTTGGTCTTCATCAGTCATGTCTTCATGCTGACCATTGTTGAAATTCCGTTTAATCATATTCTTGAACCTCCATACAACCAGCATTAAGTGTATGCAGGAATTACCAGGCTATCATGTTACTCATTTCAGTTCAGGTTACTACCGTTTAAATCAATTTATTTCTTTGATCATGTCATACAATTGACACCAGTATCGATCATCCCATAAAATTTCCACCAGTGCCATGTACAGTATTCCATATGTATCGCATGTACAGTGTCTCAGTTATACTCCATGTACAGTATTTCATGTGTACTCCACGTATAGTGTCTCAGATATGCTCCATGTGCAGTATTCATTTTGTACTTCATGTACAGTAGTACAGGTGTACTTCATGCACCCTACTCCATGGATATTGCTAGTCGATCCTCAATCATCTCAGGCGTTTAAACTTGTCGATATTCTACCAGATGCTGATGCTGCTTGGGAGTTGAAGATTTTACTAGATACTGATGCTGCTAACACTTCGAAGACCTTATGAATGATGATGTTGCTAACATTGGAGATTCCAAAAGATGCTAATGCTGTTTATACTATGAAGACTCTTCAGAACAAGGACGAAAACTGTAAATTTGAAATATCTGACGAGAATAAACTTCAACCATCAAACACTACCATTCTATTCCATGCTTTTACCTTCTCAGCTAGATATCACACTTCACTCAGCTAACCACTCAGCAGATTAGTTACAGAAATCACGGTCGTTATAATGACCGTCATGATACTGACCGACAAAGCGATAATGACAACCAGCGTGCTTATATTAACCAGTCAGTAGCGATTGGAACTCCGGAACGAACTTGACCAGAGATACAGAGGTCAGCAGTCTAACCGGTCCACCAACCCTAGCAGTTACCAAAATTTTCAACCTTGTTCAGATTCACCTACTAAAACACATGTCAATACATTAGTCAAGATACAGACCTCAAGTATCCTTTCTGAAGACATTTGTCAGGACACCAGTCATGGTACATGTCATAAGAGTGTCATCTCTAGGTACGAGTCAAGACTCATAATTTCAGTATATCTTCTCAAACAGACCCTCAGAATTCAGGGTACCCTCCACGGGGGTATACACGTTTTGTCATGCCACACATAAATCAAACCATAAAAGATTCAACCACCACCACTGGAGTACTATTCATATTAGACACGCAATATTCATTATGTGAGGTTACAAACGAACACATTAAGTGTAACTCGCCACGTTTACTTCATGTATTCCTATGTCAGCTTTATCTTAAATCAGATAATTACCTACCTCCCAGCCAGGAAAGACTCCACAGTATCACCCATATTTATAAAGTTTTTCCTTCCAGTTGAAGACAAAATCCGTCTTACTAAGTCCCAAAATAGTAATTTTATTTTCTGCCATAAACTCGGTACAAGTTGTTATGCTTTACAGTAAGGGACTTATCATTTCAAATCTACGAAGACCTTTATAGCTATCAGATATAAATCCACACCTGAAGTCCCTTAAATTCATGATCAGCAGATTATTCTAGAGTTTCCAGATGTAATTTCAGAAAGTTTTCAAGAAATTCCTTCCTAACCATGAGACAGAATTTAACATCGAGCTAGTCTCAAGAACAGAACCTGTTTTCAAAACTCTTTATTTCAGGGCCTCGACTGAGTTAAAAGAGTTGCAGCATTTGCTGCAAGAGTTACCGAAAAAAGGCTTTATTCAACCTAGCTCACCACCAGGAGGTGCATCGTTTCTATCTATCAAGGAAAGCCGGTAACATGAGATCAGGTACCGAGCACCAAAAATTTTACAAGATCACCATTCATAATCGATGTTTATTCCACAAATAGAAGATTTAACTGATCTGCCACGATGTCTTAAATATTTTCCAGAACCATTCACGATCATGCCACCAGTAGTGGTGAGAGAAAGAACATGATGTTTTTCCAGACTACTGTTGCACACGTTATAGTCTCTCTAAAATTTTGATTTATACTTCTAAGCTCCCTAATGCTCCAGCTATATTAGGAAATTTATGAATAGAATTTTTCATGAATTCCAAACAAAATCATCAGTACATTCAGTGATAGCATTCTGATCTACTAAATTCTAGATGAGAAAAAGAGGATTATATTTTTTTATGATTCCACAGATTCTCCGATAGGAGAAAATTATATACGCAGCTTTCCAGATGTGAGTTCCACTTGAACAAGGTGGCATTTATGAGCCACCCTATTTCAATAGAAAGAAATTTCAGAAGTACTACGAAGGTGGGGGCCATCACCAGATGGTCAAGACCGACGCCTATGATTAAAGTACAAATTTTTTAGAACTCAGTTGACTACTACCGCAGATATTGCTGACAGTTCTCACGATTAGTTCTCCATGACTAAGCTTACGCATAAAGAAAAGGACATACACTAAAATGTTGTATTCCATAAGATCCTACTCTAGGAGAGATCTAATTACCAAGACTCAAGTTCTCTAATGACTATCACCCAGATTCCACCAGAATGTACCATAAACCAGGCAGAATTTTAATAAAAGCAGTATAACACATTGATACATCTATGTTCATATCTAGATGCCTGACATACCGTAGGTTCAAGATAGAACGTCGTCATGCTTAGTAAGTATTATAACAATTAGAAATTATAAACATAAATGAAATAAGATTCCATGGAGGTTGTTATCAGTTGTCACAGACTCAGAAGGGGTATAATACGATCTAAGTCGTTGTCGACCATTTAATCAGCCTACACGTTTCTTTCATCCGAAAGGATTTCGCAGTAGCATATCTGTAGGGAATTCAACAATAGATTGTATGATTTCTAACTCCATCAACCATCATATCAGATAGAAATTCACGTTTACGTTCACCTTCACGTTTAGGTCTCACGTTCACATTATGATGTGTCTTAGTCCATAATTTGGGCTATCTTATGATTTAAGTCCATGTTCGCGTTCATGACATTGTTCACGATCAGATTTGTATTCCATCTCGGTTATAGAAAGCTTGAGAAACCAGACTCAAGTATAGCACAATATTTCCATACCTAGCCAGACCTTTTACGTCTTCGGCCGTATCGTTTGGCATTCTTTCCTCAGTCAGCATATGTTCATGTTATGTCCTAGCATCACGTTCACAATATGTTCCACGTATCACATGCACAATATATTCCATACCTAACATTCCTCATATAATCGTGAACTACGTTCACAATTGCTCACGTAGCTCGTTCACAATTGTTCACGTAGTTCGTCCCTATATATTTTCAGCAGCTTGCTTAGATATATAAATGTTATCTTTCAGGATATTTATACGTACCGTTTCATGTATCCACATGCTATAGCTTGTTCATTTTATCAGATTCAGAAAATCCATCTTAAGTATGAAACCAGAAACTATTCAGCATCGTCAGGACAGGTTCATCAGGACCAAGATTTTCATAGTGTTTAGACCTTTGAAGGAATCGTTTCGAGCGGGAAGCCACTCGAAACGGAGGAGTCCATCCTGACCCCTCATCCTTTTCCTTCAATAAATCAGTTATGTTCTTTCAATCATTTTATGTTCCATGTTCTCTTCCGCCAGGTCATGATATACTCTTTTAGCAGCATTATGTCTTACCTCGAGGACGAATTATCTTTCAGCTTATATGTCCTTTCAGCTTTCATATCCTTTCAGCCTATGTGTCTTTTCCAGCTTTTATAACTTCATCAGCTTATTACCTTTAATTTGAGGACGAATTTCTCTTTTTAGAGGGGAAGAATTGTAAAACCACAACATTATCGCGTCCCTAATTCGAGGACGAATTATTTTTTTTAGAGGGGAAGAATTGTAAAAACCGTATTTAAAATCCTCGAATATTAAAAACACGTAGTCTCAGCTTTAACTTTAATTAAACGTAAACAGTAAATACACAGTCTTAGTTTATCTAAATACTATAACAAAATAATTATTCAGAAAATAATTATTAAGTTCAAAACATTACGTTTTATTTAAATATTACAAAATAATAATTATTCAGAAAATAATTATTAAGTTTCAAAAAACATTACGTAGGTATTATTTATTACATAAAAGAGTATTACGTTTCAAAAAACTAAAACACGAGAAATATAAATACGTATTACGTGATAATTTATAGGTGTCGAAAATCAAACGGAAAACTTAATATAATAAAAGGATGGCGGTTTAGTGTATCAAACAAAGAAGAAGTGTGGGCTTTGAGCCCGGCCTGTGGTAAATACTAACACAGGAAACAAAACAAGTAATCCCACTTCCATTTTTGCAAAGCAGTAAACGAAAAAAAAGTGAGAACGACCAGGGTTAGAAGATGCTGCCGCCACTTAAAAAAACGGATCAAGAACAAGGAGATTCGGGTTTTTACTCTATAATTATTCGTCTATGTGTATTCTTACCTAACCCCTGAAAACATAATAGGTAATTCTTCCTTTTCTTTATGTGTTTTGATCTTGAATTTATGTTCTGCCAAGAATAATTTGGTTTTAATGGTTAAACATGAAATAACAAGCAGGGGTGTCGGGTTTTGGTGAAGTCAGGCAATATCGAGACCAATTGGTCTCGCTGTGGGTGGTTTGTGGCCAGTCGTGACCCTCCAATGGCTCGGTTGTGCTTATGTCTAAACAGCCACAGCGTAAAAAACTAGTCAGGGGTGTTTGTTTGACCAGTCAGGGTGCGTTTGGGGCTGCAGTTTCAGCAAGGGTACGTTTGGGTCTGTATCATCAGCAGGGGGAGTGTTTGGGTTAACCAAACAATGGGAACAAACAACCAAGCAGTTGGAACCACTGCATTAACAGTGGGAAGCGATGGCCAGAAAACAGTGGGAACTATAAGGGGCAGTGGGAACCACTGCACAAGCAGTAGCAACTGGCACTTGGCGAGTGGCAACTTCTGGGTGACGTCGGCATCAGGGGGAGCCATGACGAGGTTGTGGTGGGCCGTTTTTGTTAACCCGAGACATGGGTGTCTCAGGTAAGTTTTTAGCACGGGTGTAGGGATAACTAATAATTATAAGCGCGAGGAAATTAACTATATTAATTTAAATCCTTTTATAAGGCGTTTCATAAGTATATTTATAAAACGGTTGATTTTATTAATTAATTAGTAAAGATTTAATTGATATTATTTTATCTTGTTAACTATTTTTAAACGTGTGATTTAATTAATATTTTCAAAGAAACGAATTTAGAAATCTTTCTAATGTTAGCAACTTTCTTATTATAGCATGTTACTATTTATAGTAATGCCACATTATATTTTACACAGTAACCAGGAAATTCAGAAAATACATTAATCAGTAATATTATCGAATAGTCAGATATTATTAGTTTATACACAAACAGGAATACCAGAATAAATAATTAAACTAAGAACAGTAAAGATCAGTAAAATAAACAGATATCAGTCAACCTATTTCGCGTCCCTTATTTATGTAGTATTCGTGAAGTCGGAGTAGATTTGTCAGCTTTCGTTCTTATTTCATTACTGGACAGGAGGTACGGATTTTCCGTACTTCAGTAAGGATTTCCTTCTATGCATGATTAGGATTTCCCGTCTGCAGCCAAATGTTTTCCCCAGTATATGCTTTAAGCTTATCTGTAATCATTTTAAATAACTAAATAAATTGTCTGAGCATTATATACAAGCATGACCAGTTTATGTACTAGTTACGGAGGTACCGTAACCATGACACTAGAGGCACCGGTGTCATGAATCCTCTGCGAGGGAGTGATTTCTCACAGCGTTCCATTTATTTCAGCTTGTCCATTTATCAGTATTATCAGTGGGGCGTATGGGTGCATCCTAGGCTATTAGTTTATAGCTTATCAACTGAATGTGGTGTGTGCTCTACATCCTTCACATTGGAGTTAATCCCTCCACCCAGCACATTATTTAGAGGTCAACCCTCTACAGCATGATGATGTCACCCCTCTAGTTATTCATTCAACAGTTGTTACAGCCCATGACCTATATATGCTCTTGGCAACTAAAATACAATAAACGCATGTTTTCAGATTTAACAGATTATAATTCAGCTTTATTATTTATATGTAACACCCCCACAATTGTTATGCGCAGCGGAACTACAACAATGGGTGCTACACAGTATTCATTGCACACAAGATATATCAAACGACGCTAAAAAGACGTCGACTTAAAACTTGAAATTTAAAATGGTTAGATAATACATGTCCACAGTTTTCCAACCCCAAATAGTGCACAGAGTTTAGCGTTTTCGGTCCCCATGAATCTCAACCCCAAAAACTTCAGTTTACAACCACATGACATTAAACATAAAAATATTGTTTAAGTAGAAAAAGGAGGGAAAAACAAGCGGACACCAAGCCGTACACACAACATCCATCCCATGCATGCTCCATCCTACACCTCAGCGGTTACCTGAAACACATGCCAAAAATTTGGTCAACGAAAACGTTGAGTGGAATTTATAGGTTTTACAATCCATTTGAACGTATATATAATAAAAACCATTCGTGATCATTTATAGTCTTGTCGATCAAACAAACTATAATCAGGATACTGACAATTGTGTTTAAGCTCATGACACTAATCCGTTAACTCAATCACCCGCGTAAATATACCGGCATGATTCAGATGAAACCAGTGCCCCTTCTAAAGGCATCAGTTGCAATTATACCTTATTTCTCATACAAAATAATCTACCGCAGAACTTACTATAAGTACAGCTTCTCGGCTAGCATTGGGTCGTTAACCCCGTAGTACTACAAATTGCATAAGCGGCTATTTCCCCCTACTCGAGGGCAGGACAATAGTTAATAGTTCATGATTTTAGGGACTTTTGCAACTTTGGTACTCAACACAATTTCTAAGGCAACTTTCGGGTCTAACAATCATTCATGATATACGTTCCTTTTAAAAAAAACTAGCATGAATTTCCCTCGCGGGTAAAACAATTTGAAATAAATATAAGCGAGGCTATAAATTCACACCTTATATCTTAAGTAGTCGGTAGTTCGAGGGATGATCACTGACGATGTTACGGATGCCCGGGTAAATCAACACCTATCACAAATAACGCGTAATGAGTAATCTCATTTAAATACTTACGGTACTGTATAAAATACATATATACAAGTCACTTAGGACAAGTATAACTCACGCCAAAAACAAAAACAACAAGTATCATTCATTTTATTCCAATTGTTCTCAATACTTACGTTGTCCATTTTTACTCGTTCTCGCCGGTACTTGAC
The DNA here is from genome assembly GCA_025667525.1 of Glebionis coronaria. Taxonomy (NCBI): domain Eukaryota; kingdom Viridiplantae; phylum Streptophyta; class Magnoliopsida; order Asterales; family Asteraceae; genus Glebionis; species Glebionis coronaria. The sequence goes on along the minus strand of CM046875.1, from coordinate 604,394,303 downwards.
TAAAGTACGGGCTGTTTTACCTTATTAAACCATGCTTATAAAATTTGACAAAATTTCCAAAAATCCTATATGACCTGTAGATAACATGTTTTTAAGCCCAACAAAAGTTTTTACTTTTACGACCCGTTACGCAACTCTTTTCCACGACTACATTTTACGGGCTGAAATTGCGCTTCGACCAATTTTGACCTCTTTGACCTATATGAAAAATACCTTTGACTTCCTTGACACCTAAGTCAACATATAGACTCATTTACACAGGTTAGGGACCAAATTTTGACCCTTGACCATTTACCAATTTATACTTGTGACTCTCGGGATTTGACTAAAACTTTACACAAATTCGGATTATGAAAGTCCTCGTCTCCCGGTACCCGATCTTTAAAATGTCATAACTTTTAGCTCGTTTTGAGTCACGGGCTCTACCTTATACCAAATTAAAGCTAGGAAAACCCTCTATCACTACATTTAGCTTTCAAGACCTGGAAACAAAATAATTTTTATAAAATGGACCAAATGTTTCTGCCTAAAAACGACCATACCAAAAACATGCTTAGACTCGATTCCAAGACTTCTAACCACCACTAAACATCATCCTAAGCCTTCCCAAACATATCCTAACATCAAACTTCAATCCTACCCCTATTGATCATCCAATCTCATAATCAAGAATCAAAGAAAATGAACATGCAAGTAATAAAACCTATGTGAATCATCCTAAAACAACAAACCAAACACAATAATAACATGCAAAATCAACAACCACCATGGCTCCCCAAACACCCCCTTTGCCGTGGGGTTTGGGTGACCCAATCACCACAACCAAATTAATTTTGGTGGGTTTTCTTGGTGTTTATACTTCCATAACACTTAAAATCAACATGCATTAGCTCATTTGGCCTCAAAAACGAATTTGGATCATATGGAAAAATCTTGAAAATTTTTTATCAATGCATGTTGGATTTGAGCACATGAATATGTGGGGAATGACCAAACTAAGTGTGGTCTTACCTTAGATTTTTGAAAAATCAAGTGAAAAATGATTTTTGGTGAATTTTTGGTGGGTTTGGGGTGTCCGTCGGATAGAGAGACAAGGGAGAGAGTGGGTGTTTGATTTTTGTGAAATATTTTGTGTGTGTTTATGTTTATGTCCATTTTGGCCCTTTTGATGGGTTGGGAGGGGCCTTTGTGCAATTTTTGGCTTCTTTTGTCCTTAAATGAAAAACGTCCTCAAAACTTTGCGGGTTCGACTCATTTGTCAATTTTGAAAATTTTACGGGAGTCGGAAATCTTCCCGAATGCTCCAAAATATTTTTGGGATACTTTAAATGTACTTGGAAGGCTATAAAACTCACCCGACTCAACTTAACACGAACCGTAAATAAAATTCTCGAAAAATTACATTATCGATAAATCGTCAAAAATTACATGAAATTGGGCATCCCTCGGGATCGTGTCAAACGTAAAAATTATAACCTCGAACATCGGCTTTAACCAAAATACTTATAATTATAGAAATTAAAATTTATTAAAAATTTCAAAAATTAGCGTAATTTAGGGTATCGTTAATGACCTCGATTCTAGGGTGTCACATCCACCCCTCCTTAAAGAGAGCGACGTCCCGGCGCTCGCCTCTTCTTGTACTCACATTTCGTCTACTGGAACAGATGAGGATACCTTTCCTTGAAAAAGTCCTCACGTTCCCAGGTGTATTCCGGTCCACGCTTAGAATTCCATCGGACCTTCACAATAGGAATCCTACTACGCTTCAACCGCTTGACCTCCCGGTCCATTATTTCCACAGGTTCTTCCACAAAGTGCATTTTGTCGTCTAGTCGAATCTCGTCCAAAGGAATCACCAATTCCTTGTCCGCCAAACTCTTCTTCAGGTTCGATACGTGAAACGTGTCATGAATAGCGCTAAGCTCGGTCGGCAATTCTAACTTGTACGCTACCGGTCCAATTCGTTCAACGATCTTAAACGGTCCAATATACCTCGGACTCAACTTTCCTTTCTTTCCAAAACGAATTACACCCTTCCACGGCGATACCTTGAGCATAACCATATCTCCAACTTCAAACTCCAAAGGTTTCCTTCGGTTATCGGCATAACTTTTCTGTCGGCTTCTCGCAGCAAGTAGTCGGTTCTTGATCTGCACGATCTTCTCTGTCGTTTCTAAAACCATTTCGGGTCCAGTCAATTGACTTTCCCCCACTTCACTCCAACACACTGGCGATCTACACTTCCTCCCATACAATGCTTCGAACGGTGCTGCCTTGATACTCGCGTGATAACTATTATTGTACGAAAATTCCACCAGAGGCAAGTGGCGTTCCCAACTTCCTCCAAAATCGATCACGCATGCTCGGAGCATGTCCTCCATCGTTTGAATCGTTCGTTCACTCTGGCCGTCAGTTTCCGGGTGATAAGCCGTGCTTAAACTCAGTTCAGTGCCCATCGCACGTTGAAGCGATTTCCAAAATTCCGACGTAAATCTACTGTCGCGATCCGAAATGATCGATAACGGCACTCCATGTCTACAGACTATCTCCTTCACGTACACGCTGGCGAGTCTTTCCATGCTGTCCGTCTTCTTCATAGGTAAGAAATGAGCAGATTTCGTCAACCTATCCACAATTACCCATATCATATCGCTTCCACTAGGAGTCCTAGGTAAACCCGTCACAAAATCCATTGCGATTTTCTCCCATTTCCATTCTGGGATTTCTGGTTGTACCAACAATCCAGATGGTTTCTTATGTTCTGCCTGAACCTTTGCGCAAGTCAAACACTTACTGACGTAACGAGCAATATCTGCCTTCATATTCGGCCACCAATAAACTTTCTTCAGGTCGTGGTACATCTTATCCGATCCAGGATGTATCGAATACTTCGACTTATGCGACTCATTCATAACTAACTCTCGAACTCCAGGCTTTCCTTCCTCAGATGAACACAGTGGCAACCAAATCCGATTATCAAAATATCTTAGTCCGTCAGACCTAATCACGAAAATAGGTTTCAACATTCGTCCCAAATTCTCGGCTTCAACATTCCCTTTCATCAATCCTCTCTCCTGAGCCTTCAGTATGGTTTCGGTTAAGTCAACGCTCTCACTCATCACTAAAGCTCTAACCCTCAAAGGTTTCTCCCGTTCCTTCCTACTCAATGCATCCGCTACAACATTCGCCTTCCCAGGGTGGTAGCGAATTTCGCAGTCATAATCACTCAGTAGTTCAACCCATCGTCTTTGTCGCATATTCAACTCCTTTTGATCTAAAATGTGCTGCAAACTCTTGTGATCAGTGAATACAACACACTTTGTCCCATACAGATAGTGTCTCCACAGCTTTAACGCAAAAACTACCGCTCCTAATTCCAAATCGTGCGTCGTGTAGTTCTCCTCGTTCTTCCTCAATTGCCTCGACGCGTAAGCTATCACCTTCTCACGTTGCATTAATACCGCTCCATAACCCTTACGAGACGCATCACAATACACCACGAAGTCTTCGGTTCCTTCAGGCAATGATAAAATCGGTGCGGAACATAACTTATCCTTGAGCGTTTCGAAAGCAAGCTCTTCCTCAATTCCCCATTCATACACCCTATTCTTTTCGGTAAGCCGCGTCAATGGTTTCGCAATCAACGAAAATCCTTCAATAAACCTTCTATAATACCCAGCTAAACCCAAAAATTGTCGAACTTCGGTCGGCGTCGTCGGTGCTGACCATTCCCTGATTGCTTCGATCTTAGCAGGATCTACACGAACTCCCTCACTATCAATCACATGACCTAGAAACTGCACTGATTCCAACCAAAACTCACACTTAGAGAATTTTGCATACAGCTTCTCCTTCCTTAACAACTCCAAAATCTTTCTTAGGTGCTTCTCGTGCTCCTCCTTACTCTTAGAGTAAATAAGTATATCATCGATGAAAACAATAACAAACTTATCTAGATACGGCTTGCACACACGATTCATGAGATCCATGAATACAGCAGGCGCGTTCGTCAACCCAAACGGCATCACTCGAAATTCAAAGTGTCCATACCGCGTACGAAAGGCGGTTACAGGAATATCCTCCTCTCTTACACGCAGTTGATGATACCCTGATCTTAAATCGATCTTAGAGTATACACTGGAACCTTGCAATTGATCGAACAAATCATCAATCCTCAGCAATGGGTACCGATTCTTAACCGTCAGCTTATTGAGTTCCCTATAGTCGATACACATCCTAAACGAACCATCCTTCTTCTTCACAAACAACACTGGCGCTCCCCAAGGTGATGAGCTCGGCCTAATAAATCCTTTGTCCATCAATTCCTTCAATTGATCCGCTAACTCCTTTAACTCAGATGGTGCTAAGCGATAAGGTGCACGTGCAACTGGCGCAGCTCCTGGCACTAAATCAATTCGAAACTCGACCTCACGGTTAGGCGGTAAACCTGGCAACTCGTCTGGAAAAACGTCCGGATACTCGCAAATAACTGGTACCTCTTCAATCCTCGCCTCTACATCACCATCGCTCGAAACCTGTGCCAAGAACACATCGCATCCGCTCTCTACGTACTTCATCATCTTCAAACACGAAATCACCTTCAAACGAGAAGTGCATTCGTCTCCCTTTACCGTCAAAACCCTATTCCTCAGTGGAATCTGAACCATCCTCTCACCACAGACGATCGTAGCACTGTGCGCCATTAACCAATCCATTCCCACAATCACGTCAAATGATCCTAGCTCTATAGGCATCAAGTCGATTTTAAAAGCGTAATTTCCTAACTTCAAGGTACACCCTTTCAGTATAGAATTCGTACTAACAATTTTTCCATCGGCTAATTCAACATTATAACTAGTCGTTAACAACACCGGTTCTCTATCGATATGACGACTAAATCTAACGTCTACAAAACTCTTGTCGGAGCCAGAATCAAATAAAATACTAGCATAACAAGCGTCTAGCAAAAACGTACCGGTAACCACATTGGGACCTTGTGGTTTATCAGCAGTTCCCACTTGATACACAGCTGCCGCATTATTACCTCCCCGCCTGTTTCCTGCCTTCGGGCAATTCGCTTGCACATGCCCTCTTTCTCCACAGCTATAACATCCTCTCATCCTGATAGCATTAGCCCCAGTGGCTACTCCTCCCGTTCGACAACTAGAAGTCCTATGACCTGCCTTTCCACACTTGCCGCATGCCGGCGGGCAATTTCCAACATGATACAAGTTGCACTTTCCACAATGGGGATTTACTTTCACACCTCTAGGGTTCGTCACTGCCCTCATCCCTTCGTTCCTTCTCTGATTAAACTGCTGATTACGGTTCGGCCCATGGTTGTTTCGATTTCCACCTCGGTTCTGGCCTTGGGATTGATTACTTTGTGCTGCCTCCCATTTCCTTTTGTTGCCTTCAGCAATGTAGTTCTGCTTGTCCTGAAGCTTAACGTCCATCAAAGCGTGTGCCATTTGAACCGCTTCATCAAACGTTCCAGGTTTCGACGAAGTTGTTTCACCTTTGATGTTGCTAGATAAACCCTTAATATACTGCTTCATTTTCTTGGCATCATTGGCAAATATGTCCGGACACAAAAGACTTAACTCATTGAATCTCCTGGTGTAAGCAGCTATATCGTTGTTCTTCAAGGTCAAATGCCTCAATTCGTCCTCCAATTGCCCCAATTCCTCCTCTGGGCAAAACTTCTTTGTCAACAAAGCTTTGGTCGCATTCCACGTCCTTGCATTCGCTACAGCCAATCCAACCGTAGCTACCTGGGTATTCCACCAACTTAACGCATCATCGAGAAACGTAGCTGCTGCAAACTTCACTTTATCTGCTTCTGCACAACCACTGATTTCAAACGTACTTTCAACCTTTTCCAACCACCGTCTAAGTTCTAAAGCTCCACCCGTTCCACGGAACTGCGTGGGACCGCACTTCATAAAGCTAGAATAGGTACACACTCTCGGGGCTTGCTGTCTCCCCGCGTTCCTTCCTGGATCCTGATTTCTCCCAGCTCGGTCCGCTTCCAACGCATTTGCTATAGCTTCCTGAATCATGGTGTTAACACGATCGACAGTCAACTTTGGAGGCATTGTGTTATCGAATATCTCTTTCTGCAAGACAAGGAAAATAGAAAAACAATGTAAGTATTCATATCAAGTTTCCCAGACATAAAATACATACAACGACACATCACTACGGAGTTACTAATATTCATCAATTCACACCACAAAAGATCAAATTTAAGACATATCACAGATCATGAAAGGTAACATAGATTGTATTGATAATTAACCAAAATCGTGACAAGTATTGCCACTACAATCGTTCACCACAAAACATCAAGTACTTGAGTTTCTCGTCATAATACCATCATACAAAGGTCTAAAATAGTTCTATTACAATGATCAAAGAAAATACAAAACAAGTAACTAGGCATGTGGTGATCCACACGGCCTCTTGGATGGCGGCTCGTCGTCGTCTTCCTCGGTTTCCTCATCACTAATGTCCTCATCCACATCATCCACTTTTCCTTTTCCTTTCTCCTCTGGCCCACATTCTGTTTCCTTTCTCGTCCCTGATGTGGATCCACACTCAATCGCTACCTGACTTCCCACCGTAATACAAGTACCTCTAGTAGGCGGCTGAACCATGAAGTCATTCGCCTCCATCTCCACATCGTCCACGAATATCCAATCCGGGGGCAATGAATCCCTCACACGATGCTCCCAACTCTGCATCCTCGACAACCTCATCTGATCTTCCCTCACACGGTCAAGACTAGCACTTAAATTCGCAACCATTGATTTCAAACTGTTGATGGCATTTGTGTTCATCATCCCATCATACGCAATTCTTGAAGTCCTTTCCAACAGTCTTTGGTGTTCCCTTTCAGTCTTATCAAACTTCTTAATCACCCTAGTCTCAACTACAAACCGCTCATACATCAACCTCTCCATCCTCCCCAAACGACCTGCGGGATCCCAGTAGTGTCTCGGTCTCGGAAAGTAGACCCTTGTAATGTTCTCATGAATCGATGGCGACTTGCTGGACTCTCCACTGCTCCCATTACTTACTCTAACCAAACCTGGCACGGTTCTCAAATAATCCTTACAATTGTCCATCGGGCGATCAAAGGGTTGCTGCTCATAACGACCGGTCGGTGGTACCTCATAACCCTTCGGCGAATTCGGGGACTGAAACAAATCGGGTTCGGTCTGGCCTACGGCATCCTCGGGAATGCCATCATCCAATAGCTCCTCGGGCTCTTCTTCGGAATCCTCATTGTCGTCACTACTCATGCTGAAATTATCCACCTCACTTTCGCCATTGTCGTTTTCCGGCCCTATTTCGTCTTCTGGAGCGATCCATCCATTATTATTGTCCGGCGGGTTCGGAGGAAACGGTCCCCCTTCGTGACCTACGACGTAATCGTTTCCGTTATCGTTGGGCGGTACCTCGGCCATTCCTGCAATAACAGCGGATTTCGGAGGGTACATAAGTAATTATACAATAATTATAAATATATGCATGCAAATGCAATGCAAAGGTGGTACATATGCCCAAAATATAATAATATGATGCTCATGCGTGATTAATACAAAAATTACGATGTCGGATATTTCACGTAAAAATTCAACGTCTACATATAGTAATTCCATACTTATATAATAATTACCCACATATATACCTTACTCAAAAGTATACGTTAAATGCCATAAATACAACAATAAATCTTACCGGAGCCATGCAGGATAGTTGTGTGTGCTTGGACCCTTTCTTACGTCACCAAAAGTTATAGTTTAGGATTTTCAAAAACGACCTAGTTCTCTATAACTCGTGGCTCTGATACCAATCTGTAACACCCCCACAATTGTTATGCGCAGCGGAACTACAACAATGGGTGCTACACAGTATTCATTGCACACAAGATATATCAAACGACGCTAAAAAGACGTCGACTTAAAACTTGAAATTTAAAATGGTTAGATAATACATGTCCACAGTTTTCCAACCCCAAATAGTGCACAGAGTTTAGCGTTTTCGGTCCCCATGAATCTCAACCCCAAAAACTTCAGTTTACAACCACATGACATTAAACATAAAAATATTGTTTAAGTAGAAAAAGGAGGGAAAAACAAGCGGACACCAAGCCGTACACACAACATCCATCCCATGCATGCTCCATCCTACACCTCAGCGGTTACCTGAAACACATGCCAAAAATTTGGTCAACGAAAACGTTGAGTGGAATTTATAGGTTTTACAATCCATTTGAACGTATATATAATAAAAACCATTCGTGATCATTTATAGTCTTGTCGATCAAACAAACTATAATCAGGATACTGACAATTGTGTTTAAGCTCATGACACTAATCCGTTAACTCAATCACCCGCGTAAATATACCGGCATGATTCAGATGAAACCAGTGCCCCTTCTAAAGGCATCAGTTGCAATTATACCTTATTTCTCATACAAAATAATCTACCGCAGAACTTACTATAAGTACAGCTTCTCGGCTAGCATTGGGTCGTTAACCCCGTAGTACTACAAATTGCATAAGCGGCTATTTCCCCCTACTCGAGGGCAGGACAATAGTTAATAGTTCATGATTTTAGGGACTTTTGCAACTTTGGTACTCAACACTATTTCTAAGGCAACTTTCGGGTCTAACAATCATTCATGATATACGTTCCTTTTAAAAAAACTAGCATGCATTTCCCTCGCGGGTAAAACAATTTGAAATAAATATAAGCGAGGCTATAAATTCACACCTTATATCTTAAGTAGTCGGTAGTTCGAGGGATGATCACTGACGATGTTACGGATGCCCGGGTAAATCAACACCTATCACAAATAACGCGTAATGAGTAATCTCATTTAAATACTTACGGTACTGTATAAAATACATATATACAAGTCACTTAGGACAAGTATAACTCACGCCAAAAACAAAAACAACAAGTATCATTCATTTTATTCCAATTGTTCTCAATACTTACGTTGTCCATTTTTACTCGTTCTCGCCGGTACTTGACTAAAGTACGGGCTGTTTTACCTTATTAAACCATGCTTATAAAATTTGACAAAATTTCCAAAAATCCTATATGACCTGTAGATAACATGTTTTTAAGCCCAACAAAAGTTTTTACTTTTACGACCCGTTACGCAACTCTTTTCCACGACTACATTTTACGGGCTGAAATTGCGCTTCGACCAATTTTGACCTCTTTGACCTATATGAAAAATACCTTTGACTTCCTTGACACCTAAGTCAACATATAGACTCATTTACACAGGTTAGGGACCAAATTTGGACCCTTGACCATTTACCAATTTATACTTGTGACTCTCGGGATTTGACTAAAACTTTACACAAATTCGGATTATGAAAGTCCTCGTCTCCCGGTACCCGATCTTTAAAATGTCATAACTTTTAGCTCGTTTTGAGTCACGGGCTCTACCTTATACCAAATTAAAGCTAGGAAAACCCTCTATCACTACATTTAGCTTTCAAGACCTGGAAACAAAATAATTTTTATAAAATGGACCAAATGTTTCTGCCTAAAAACGACCATACCAAAAACATGCTTAGACTCGATTCCAAGACTTCTAACCACCACTAAACATCATCCTAAGCCTTCCCAAACATATCCTAACATCAAACTTCAATCCTACCCCTATTGATCAACCAATCTCATAATCAAGAATCAAAGAAAATGAACATGCAAGTAATAAAACCTATGTGAATCATCCTAAAACAACAAACCAAACACAATAATAACATGCAAAATCAACAACCACCATGGCTCCCCAAACACCCCCTTTGCCGTGGGGTTTGGGTGACCCAATCACCACAACCAAATTAATTTTGGTGGGTTTTCTTGGTGTTTATACTTCCATAACACTTAAAATCAACATGCATTAGCTCATTTGGCCTCAAAAACGAATTTGGATCATATGGAAAAATCTTGAAAAATTTTTATCAATGCATGTTGGATTTGAGCACATGAATATGTGGGGAATGACCAAACTAAGTGTGGTCTTACCTTAGATTTTTGAAAAATCAAGTGAAAAATGATTTTTGGTGAATTTTTGGTGGGTTTGGGGTGTCCGTCGGATAGAGAGACAAGGGAGAGAGTGGGTGTTTGATTTTTGTGAAATATTTTGTGTGTGTTTATGTTTATGTCCATTTTGGCCCTTTTGATGGGTTGGGAGGGGCCTTTGTGCAATTTTTGGCTTCTTTTGTCCTTAAATGAAAAACGTCCTCAAAACTTTGCGGGTTCGACTCATTTGTCAATTTTGAAAATTTTACGGGAGTCGGAAATCTTCCCGAATGCTCCAAAATATTTTTGGGATACTTTAAATGTACTTGGAAGGCTATAAAACTCACCCGACTCAACTTAACACGAACCGTAAATAAAATTCTCGAAAAATTACATTATCGATAAATCGTCAAAAATTACATGAAATTGGGCATCCCTCGGGATCGTAATCGTCATCGTCCTTCTCAAAACGTCAAACGTAAAAATTATAACCTCGAACATCGGCTTTAACCAAAATACTTATAATTATAGAAATTAAAATTTATTAAAAATTTCAAAAATTAGCGTAATTTAGGGTATCGTTAATGACCTCGATTCTAGGGTGTCACATTATATATCAGACTTTTCAGATTATACACAGGTTTCCATTGCAACCTTACTCATCAGTCTTACAGCTTCAGTATTTTATCATCGGCTTCATTTCAGTATTTCTTATCATGCTTTATATCCGTTCACTGGGCGTTATGTTTAGCCGTAGTTCCTTTCATGTTCTAACGGCAGGTACACCAGGACGCTCTTAGGATTATGGGAGCATGTGCATTTGGATGGAAGCTATCCAGACTTCTTACTTTATGCACTTCTTACATTATTCTGCTTATTTGGGCATTGTTTAGTCCTTTCCTTCAGTATTTACTTTTCATGTTTTGATCTTATGTTTGGATTACCGATGTTTGATTCTGGTATTTCCTTTATGGCCAATTAATGTTTTAGGACATTTACCTTATGCTTTGATGACACACCATAAATACACGTAATGGTCCACTTATCCAAGTGGGGTCTTACAAAGTTTCTCAACCATAGTGATTTTCCTATGATTATCATATAGTATATCCATGGTATTACTATTTCCATTATTAAGCTTAGGAATAAAATCATTATCCAACACTCATTTGAATGTTCCAACTAATCCTTTTAGTTAGATTTCAATATATCCAACATGCCTTCTAATTATTTCAATCATATTTTTATGTTTCTAACATTATTTCTAAATATCCTTCAATTAGATTTTAATATTATCAAATCAACTTGCATTCGTGAAAATGACAGAACTTATCCCATGTATAATATAATGCCCTTAATGAATCCTTCAAAAGGTCTTAAGGCATTCATTCATGCATTTAATTATACTATGTAAGATACATCATTCGAGATTCAGTCAATGATTATTTCTATTGTATTTAGACTTAATTCATCACATATGTTAAATCCTAACATATTTTCAAGGTTATATGTTTTGTTTTCTAAAATAATAATAAGAGACTGTATTTCATTCTTAAGAACAATGTCTAAGATGAAGTATTCTTTCTAATATGTTTAATAACATATTCAATTTTAAAGAAATAAAACAAATTACTCCCACAGGCTTTGAGATTTACTCATTAGTCATCTTGTTTTTAATTATAAATTAAATCCAACGAGTGAATGATTTAACAATTAAACGTAACACTTTGTTCATTTAGATGCATGCTTTTTACCCATATGTGGATTCTTGCATTTTGTATATCTTCTAAATATTATCTTTGGATTCATAAAACCTTTTTGTGATTACGTATCATCCTTGTAAGGTAATCATTCATCAAAGAGTTTCGTAATCCAATTTGTCATAACCCTACTTCTTAATGAAAGTATGACAATGTAAACATATTTACACATTTATTGTTTGTAAATGTAGAAGATTTTATTCATAGGAATTTCTTAAGTATGATTTAAGACACGTATCATTTACCTTGCAATAAATATATATATATGATTGCCCCAATGAATCTTCCTAAAATGAAAATTCATTTTAAACCTCATTAAATAATTGATAGGTGAAAGACAATCAAATTCCAAATTATGATTATCTTTCTAAAGACGACATCTTTTCATTCATAGTGTTGATTTATTCATCAAATCCAAAATTTGATAATACATCACTTATGGTTAGCAATTTCATTATGATATTCTAACTCATAAACCTTAATATTGACATCAGAAATATATCATGAGGAATCCTTGTGGATCTATGAATGGGAGTAACATCATTCTAAGGTTCTATATTTTCATATTTAGCCTTAGTTGACTTTAGCAAGTGTGTTTAGAAGACTTGTGTATAATTTTCCTTGAAATAATTTGAGACTTGCACTTGCTTTGTACAAGTGTGAGACTACCACTCGCTTCTAGCAACAAAATCTTTTTATTCTCGTGTGAGTTTTGTAGGAGTGTTATCCCATAATTTCCTTGGGGAATCCTACAAAATACGCTAAGCATTACTAAACTTTGTTAATATAATCTCCAAGATCTCTGACAAAATCTAAATCCTCATTAAGACTCTATGGGATTTATCCTATCTTATTATTCTAAGAATATTATCTTAATTGACCTTCCATGTTGGATTCATGTTGATTCTATTCAAGACATACTCAATTTCTTAAATTTGATATCTTTTTAGGAGTAAATAAATTAAATTCACCAATAACCAAATATAAAACATATCAATGTATATATTTAGATTTCTTTTATTTGTCATACCATATACTCGTATTTCAATAAGATCATATTTATGAGATAATCTCATAATTTATTTGATGAACTTATATTTCATAGCTTTGTCTATTATGTCAACTTAAGTTAAAAATAATAGCATCAATAGTATCATTAATCCAATCACATTTTTTTAATCATAAGTCTTTGCTCCAAAGAAAACTTAATATGTATGTCTCAACTAGTAGACATAACCATCCAATTCTTACTATTTCTTATAAGTCTTTGATCAATACAATGACTTCATACTTATATTAATCAATAAAACATAACATGTTAACTCCTTAGTTTAAGTTCCAAGTCTTTTCGTAAGTAGAAGACTTAATGTTTATTTCTTAAAATAAGACATAATAATTATTAAACTAAGGTAAATATGAGTACCAATATCATGGTCTTTATAGTAATTCCAAGTTAATTATTAGTTTATCATGTCTATCATTTTATAGGAAAACATAATCATGTAGTTTATCTTTCTATCTTGACATTTCATATCTAATAGGACAACTTGCAATAAAAGTGTAGTATTCCTAGTACAGTAATCGTTTCATTATTTATAAAGTTAAGAAAAACCGTTATTCATATTTTCAAAGTTGTTCCTTGTCCACAATTAAGATCTCTCAGACTTGAGTATGGGACTACTTATTAGATAAACCAACACTACATTGATTAGTTTGAATAAAACAACACTCCATATAATAATAACAAATCATGCATAACTATCCGGTGCATAATTCTAATATTGGAAGCGACAAATCAAAAGGAAACAAGTTATCAAAGATAATACATGGTGATTCTTATTAAATGAAGATGTTTCACACTTAGAAAGTAACTGATTATTTTCTAACAACATATAAAATAAACTTATAACTCTTACTGAAATTGACAACATTTTAAGCATGCTATTTTCTATTAAATGTGTAATACCTAGAGCCGAGGTCACTTACCTTACCCTAAATTACGCTTATTTTTAAAAATTTTAATAAATTTTATTTGCTATATATTTTATCATTTTGATTGAAACCGATATTTGAGGTCATAATTTTGACGATTGACGATTTAAGAAGAACGATGACGACTACGATCCCGATGGATGCCCAAATTTCTATGTTTATTGTCGTTTTATCGATATTATAATTTTTCGAGAATTTTACTTTCGGTTCGTGTTAAGTTGAGTCGGGTTAGTTTTATTGCTTTCTGGGTACATTTAAATTGTCCTAAAAGTATTTTGGAATGTTCGGGATGATCCCCGACTCCCCTAAAATTTTCCAAAATGACTAGCGAGTCATTCCCGTAAACTTTTGAGGTCATTTTTACTCAAGGACAAAAGAAAGCTAATATTGCACCACAAGTCCCTCCAAAAATTACAAAATGGGAAACCAAACACACACATAACAAAACACTCAAAAAAATTTCTCACTATCTCTCTTTTTCTCTCTTTAGGCCGACGGCCAAAACCACCCACCACCACCATTTATTTTTTTATTTTTTTTTCTAGCTTGTTTTGATCAAAAGTAAGTTTAGACCACATCTAGTTTCATCATTTCCATTCTTTTCATGTACTTTAATCCCACATGCATCCATAAAATATTTTCCAAGAATCAATGGATTTTTCAAAAATTGTTTTGATGTTAATTGGATGTATGCATGTTTAATTCATGTGTAATGGATGTGTAATCACTCAACAAACCAACCAAAATAAATTTGGTTGGGGGATTTTGATCACCCACACCCCACGGCACAAAGGGGGTGTTTGGTGGATCTTGGTGATTGTTGTTTTTGCTTATGGATTATGTATTATTACTTGTGTTTAGATGTTTTTGAGTGGGTAAAACCTATTGCATGTTTGATTTAGTGTTTGGGTTTTATGATGGATTTGATAATTAGGGGGTTAAGGACTGATTAGTATGATTAGACATGATTAGGAGTGATTAGGTTGAGGTCTAGTGTCGATAAATTGGTTTGGAAACGAGTGTTAGATTGATTTTGAGATAGGTAATTTTAGGCAGAATGTTTGGGATGTTTTCATAAAATTTATTTTGTAAACAGGTCATGAGACTAGGATATAGTTGTATAGTGTCTTCTTAGCTTCGATTTGGTATAAGATAGAGCTTACGACTCCTAACGAGTCAAAAGTTATGATGTTTTGAAAATCCTGTACCGGGAGATGAGAACCTACATAATCCGAAATTATGTTTGGTTTTAGGTCAAATCCCGGGGACCATAGATATAGCTTGGTAAATGGTTGAAGATTGATTTTTGGTCTCAAACCTGCATTTGTGAGTCTATTATTAGACTTAGGTGTCAAATGGGTCAATGGTATATTTCAAATGGGTCAAATGAGTCCGACTTGGTCAAAGTGCAAAATCAGTCCGAAAAACGTAGGTTTAGTAAAGTGTTGAGTAATGGGTCGTAAAAGTGAAAACTTTTAATGGGATTAAAAATGTGTTTTCTACAGTACTTAAGGTATTTTTTCGAATTTTCCCAAATTTTATTTAATGGTTTAAGTCTTGTAAAACAGCCCATACTTTTGGTAAGTATCGGCGAAAAACGTGAAAAGAGTAATAACGTTAATAACATGGACGGATAGTATAAAACGAGTAACACTTATTTGTTTGGTTTTGGCGTGAGTTGTAATTATCACAATTGACTAATATGTATGTATTATATACAGTACTTAAGGTTTATAAATGAGATTACTCATTACGCGTTATTGGTTTGATAGGTGTTGATTTTCCCGGGCATCCTCATCATCGTCAGTGATCGTCACTCGAATCGTCGACTACTTTATATATAAGGTGTGAATTTATAGCCTCGCGAACTATTGTTTTAAATTGTTTAACCCGCGAGGGAAATGCATGCTAGTTTTCCAAAAATGAACATATGTCATGAATGATTGTTGGACCCGAATGTTGCCTTAGAAATTGTGTTGAGTACCTAGTTGCAAAAGGCCCTAAATTCATGACCTATTAACTATTGTTTAATCCTAGCGTGGATTGAAAATAGCCACTTATACAATTGGTAGTACTATGGGGTTGACGACCCTATCCGAGACGAGGGCTAGTGCGTTGAGTACCCCCTGCGGACGGATAACTTGTGATAAGAGATAAGGTATAATTGCAACTGATGCCTTTAGAAGGGGCACTGGTTTCATCTGAATCACGCCGGTAATTATTAGGCGGGTGATTGAGTTAACGGATTAGTGTCATGAGCTTAAACACAATTGTCATAACCTTGAAAATAGATTGTTTGATCGACAAGTCTATGAATGATCGTGAATGATTTTTATAACACATATGTTCAAAATGAGATTGTAAAACCTATGAATTCCACTCAACATTATTTGTTGACCCAATTTAGCATGTGTTTCAGGTAACCGATGAAGTGTAGCATGGAGCATGCATTGGATGGGAGTTGTGTGTGGCTTGGCGTCTACTTGTTTTTCCACCCATTCTTAACTTGAATATTTTAAACTTTATGTTATGTTGTGAAAATATTTATCTCTTGGGGTTGAGATCCATGGGGACTGAAACGCTAACTCTGTGTTTTATCATTTGGGTTTGGAAACCGTAGACATGTATGTTTTTAACAATGCGTAATTTAAGTTAAAACCTTTACGTCTTTTTGGAGTCGTTTGATGTACCTTGTGTGCAATGATAACTGCCTAGCACCCAAATGTTGTAGTTCCGCTGCGCATAGCATTTGGTGGGGTGTTAGAGATTGGTAATCAGAGCCATGAGTTATAGAGAACTAGGTCGTTTTGAAAATTCCTAAACTATAACTTTTGGTGTCGTAAGAAATTTTCCAAGCACACAACTATCCTGCATGGCTCCGGTAAGGTTAATTTTTGTATTCATGGTATTGATGTATACTTTTGAGTTGAAGTATATATGTGTGTATTTATACGTAGATATTGAACTACTATATGTAAACGTTGGAATTGTACGTGGAGTACTCGATACCGTAATTATTGTATTACATATGCATGAGCATCATATTATCGCATTTTGGGCATGTGTACCACCTTTGCATTGCATTTGCATGCATGTATTTATAAATATTGAATAGTAATCTTACGTACCCTCCAAAATTCTCTGTTATTGCAGGAATGGCCGAGGTACCGCCTAACGGAAATGGAGACGAATATGTCGTAGGACACGAAGGGGGAAATGTTGGAGCAGCTGTTGAAGGACAAGCCGAGACGAACAATGTGCAAGCCCAGGACCCCGACCAAAGGAGAACTACCTTCCCCAGGCCTACTCGTATTTCTCATCTGATTGGTATGCCAGGTATCCCTAGAAGTTCCGACGCTGCAGCGAGCGCTAATTCTCTTCATCAGGACATCGCAAGAGTTATCTGCCCCGGACCAAGAGCTTATCGTGACGTTCCACTTGTTGTGAGAAGATTGGATGGATCGATGTACGAGCGGTACATAGTGGAAACTAGAGTAATCAAGAGATTCGACGAGAATGAGAGGGCACACCAGAGGTTGTTGGCGAGAACTGCAAGGATTGAATTTGATGGAGTGGCAAACAAGAGTGATATCAACAGTCTGAGATCGATGATAGCGAACCTGAGTGCTAGTCTTGAGCAAGTTAAGGAGGATCAGGCGAGGTTGACTAGGATGCAAAGTTGGGAGCATCGAGTTAGAGCATCATTGCCACCAGATTGGAGATTTGTAGATGACTTGTAAATGGAGGCTAATGATTTTATGGTCCAGCCACCTGCCAAAGGTGTGTGTATCACTGTGGGAAATCAGGTAGCAGTGGAGTGTGGATCTACTTCTGGGACGAAGAAGGCGACTGAGTGTGGGACAAATGACAAAGGAAAAAGGAAGATGGACGAAGAGCCCGAGGAAGACAGTGACGAAGAGCCCGAGGAGGATGAAGATGAACCGCCATCCAAGAGGTCGTGTGGATCACCACATGACTAGTTACTTGTATTTTACTTTATCTTTGATCGTTGTAATCGAACTATTTTAGACTTTTGTATGATGGTATTGATGTTGAGTAAATCGTACACGTTTTAGGAAAAACGCGTATGAGCGGCAAGTATTAAGTAGTACGATTTAATTAAAAACCGTAAAATCGAATAAATGTGTATTCGTTCTCGAAGGAGGTGTGTGGATTAATGTGCCAATATATAAAATAACAATGTTTGGATTAGTGACGTTTTTGGTTTAGGAGAGAAAAATTAAAGACGAGTTACGATTACGATTAAACTACGACGTAATGACGTAAAACGATGACGTAATTACGTAAAACGTGACGAAATTAAAAATTAAACCTAAAAATTAATTAAAAGATTAAACTAAGTCTAAAATAATATAAATAAGGATAAAAATCCAATAAATAATTTTTAAAACCTTTTATTAATTAAATATTCAATTTTAAATGCTAATTAAAGCCCTAAAATTAAATATAATTAAGAAAAAGCCCAAAATATTATTTTATTGAACTAATAAATCACTTATATTATTTAAAGACTAAAAAGTATTTTTTCTAAATTTTTAAAACTATTTTTCTATTTTTAAAAGGCTAAAAACACTTTTTAAACTAAAATAATCATAAAAATAATAAAATAATGCTAAAAATAAATTTTATTTTTCTAAAAATCTTTTTTTAACTAAATTAACAAGGGAAAAATGAAAAAGTAAAAAAAAAACTTAAAAAAATGGCTTAAAACGAAAGTACCCCAAAGTACTCCATGGTGGAGTACGTAAGTGTTGTCCAAGATCCTATCAGACAACAGGGTTGTCCAACATCAGTGTTGTCCGATATCGGACAACACTAAAAAAATAAAAAAATCTGCAGCGTTCTCGGACAACAAAGAAAAAGTTGCTGTATGGTTTTTTCGGCTCGTTTTGGGCTTGTTTTTGCTTGTTTTTCGATGTTTTTGGGCACAAACGGCACCCCTACAACCAGTGGGTTGTAGGGAGTCAATAACAAACACAAAGACACCAATAAAAACACCAAATTAACACAGATTTTAACCAAAAATCAGCAAAAAAAAGAAACAAAAATAAGGGCTGTGGGGTTTTTGGCTCGTAACTTGAGATTGGGTTCGTTTTGCTTGGATCCAAAGACACCCCTACACTCAGTGGAGTGTAGGGAGTTAGTAAAAAATATAAAATGCACCAGCTATTAACAAAAATCACACGATAAAGAGCAAATTTCAGTCACTGTGGGGGGTTATGGCTCGCTGTGGACTTTTGACTATTACAATGTGCACAAAAACGATTTTCCAAGGCTAAAAACTTGCACACAAACTTACCACATCATGCTAAACTAATTACAACTCCTACTAGGCCACCTAAGCTAACAATTCTAAAAGATTTAAGACTAAAATGTCACTAAAGTGGGCACAAAGGGGCACTTGCTGCTTTATGCTATGTTAACCAATTTTTTTTTAACTTGCAATCTATTTAAATCCTATCCTATCTTAAAAGCATTGCTGAAATACACCTATATCTATCAAGAGGCAAGTGTCTAGATGGATTATAACTACAAAACTTGTCACCAATCCTAGCTAAAACCCGTATCCAAACACTACCTTAAATACAGAAAATCAACTTTTACAAACTAAATGCTTTCAAAACATTACAAATCTGAATAATCAATGATCTAGCATGCATATGAGGCACAAATAAACATAACGAACTGGATAAATGGACAAATAAGTAACTTCTTCACAAATTGCACAAAATCACCAAATTTCATAAAAATAAAATCATGGAAGGTTCAAGCCAAACCTTGGGCTGAGGCCATTTCCAAGCTATTTAATGAACTAGTGAGAGCTTATACAAGACGTGTAGAGGTGGCTTGTTGTTGGAATCAAAAATGACCCAAAGCCCTAAATATCTTCAAATTGCATAAATGGAAAAGATGGAGGGGCTTGATTTGTTCCTGCACAAACACCACAAGACCACGAAACAAACTGCAAGTAGTAAGAGCTACAAGCTTTTGGCTTGTAGCTTTTGCTACAGTAAAGTTAAATAAAAAGAATGAAAATGGGATTTTCTGAAATTTTTAAAAAATCTTAAGAATAAATGATTTGACACAAACCAAATCACAAACACAACCTTCAATCCAAGCTGAAAGTTCCACTTTCACTTTCCTTTCATCTTGGATTGAAGATTTGTGGGTTAAAAAATGTTCTTGCCACAACTCTAAACCAATTCCTTGAATTTGTTTTAAAAACTTACACTACTTTTTCCAAAATAAATGTTACTGATTACACTAAGACAATAATAAGATGGAACACAGAATTTTGCACAAAACTTAATTTTTCATTTTCATTAATAGATTAAAATTTTTTTACAAAAAACTGGAACAAGAACTAAAATGGGTACAAACCACCCATTTTATACTAAGCTATAGAGGGTTCTAGATACTTGAATAAAAAAATACAAATGTGTAACCCTAAATACTGAAATTCCAATGCTGCCCTCTTGGTCTTCATTTGATTCTTGGTCAAAAACGTGTCATGTGATTGACAGCTATGAAAATGATCTTGAGTCGTTCATTTGGACCCTTTGGGACCAAGGAATGTGCCTTGGTCGTTGATTTACTGAAGGATGTTGTTTTTGCCATTTTAGTTGAAGCAGGGGGACAACGTGGGGTCCAAGGAGTGAGTGGGGAATAGTTTTGTGAGGTGGGTTCGAGTTAGGACGTGGTCAATCTTCATTCTGGAGTCAATTGGGTCAAACCCCTTTGTTTTGGTGAGGAACCCAATTAGGGTTTATGGCTGGGATTAGGGTGATTAGGGGGGATGAAGACAAACAGTACATGTTCCCCCCCACTTTAATTAATAAACAAACGAGTTTAAAAAGTTAAGTGGGGTTTGACATTTTGACTTATTTAAAAGCTGGGTAATGGAGTTGGGCCGAGTTTTGGGCTAGGTTGGGTAAAAAGAGGTAAAATGGGTGGGTAAAAACGGGTTTGGTCGGGTATATGGTGGATATGGGTTTGGTTTGTCCATGTTTGCCCCCTGTTTTATCTTGTTTTCTTCACTTTGTATAAAAACAGCAAACACTCAAATCCCTTTGTTATATCTTTGATGCACTTGTCAAATATGGCACATGGCATTTCCAAACTTTTAACAAGGATCATTTATGCAATTTTGACCATTTCCAAGGGCTTTTCTTGTACATTCTTGATATTTTAGGGACCCATTTATAATTTTAAGGTTTTACAAGGGTATAAAATGACAAGTCTTCAAAAGATGAGGGACCAATCTTGACAATCTTCAAAACTTCAAGGGTAATTTTGGAAATTCCAAACTTGGGCCCGGTTCTTTGTGCGACTTCGTTTCCCGTGTTCGTTTTTGCTTGATTCCTTTGATCTTTTGGTGAATTCACGATATCCGTACCTGAAACACACAATGAACAAACACAGGCATATTTTTTGGTATTTTGATGATATTTTAAGCGTTTTAAGCCCGTTTTGGACGATGAGACTATGTATAAAAGCAGTCTCATCACTACCCCATACTAAACCATTGCCGTGCCCTCACGCATTGCTAGAATTAAGTATCGTAGCACTTCCAAAATTCATTTTATGATGACTTTTATTCAAGACATAAATTAAATAAACTACTACATGCGTTTTAGACATAATGTATTGTTTTCATCACGATAACGTGACTTTTGGGATCATAGAACAAGAACACGTGAATGCTTCGTTAGAAATAATTTCGTCGTCCTCGATTTTCACCCAATTCCATGCTAAGCGTGTAACGAGATCATTGTTATTATAAGTTAGCAACACGATCACATCTCATGAGTGTTAATTACGAACCTAAACTCCCTTATTCCTACTTGGTATCTCTTATATTTTATTTTTGTCTTAATGATCACGAGGATACATCATTGACTTATGCGTGAATAGAGATTAAGTCTAAAAATAGAAACTTAACGCTGTAACCAAAATCATTAAATTAATAATCCATCCTAATAGACAACGATGTCAAAAAATTAAGTCAACAAGAAGGATCGATAAACACGGTTTTATAACGGTTTTGAACATGAGACTTATTACCAAGACTTTTATACGCCCCCTAACGGAAGGGCCTTATTATCTTTGGTTTACCTCCATCTTTTATTCAACTTCGCCATGAAGCTTTTATTATGACTTCGGTCTTGCCTTGCCTTTTATTATCCGCCTCATCGGTGGTTTTATTAGCCAAAGACGCATATCGTCACGCTAAAGCGAATTTTGGATCTTTAAAGCTTCGAAGATTAAGGCTTGATTCACTTTCAATTTGGGCATAGATTTTTCGGCCTTGTGAGCTTCAAATTTTTGCTTAATTTAGGTGAGCACTTGAAATCTTATTATTAGGTGAAGCTTTTGATTATTCGGGTGCCAATACTTCAAAACCGTGACGCTGGCGATACCTTAATGTTTTCCCAATTTAATTACATGGAAGCTACCAAAACAAATTAGAAACCAACAATAGTGACTAAACCGCCAAATCAATATTTATTAACAATTTATTATGCAAAAGCGTTGGGAGAATAAGCTAATAATTACTACACATGAGATCGTGACGATTACGAGACTTATAAATAACTCTATCATTTCTCGTCCTCATTTAAGAGACTTAGCCTAAAAAAAAGTTAAGGAATCGAAGCTAAGTGCTCAACACGCACGGTCGAGTCAAAAATTACTCTCGTTCTCACCATCGGAAAACCTACATTCGTGTCTTAAACACTTATGAAAGACTAGAAAAATTTTAAAATTTGGCCATTTTTAGCCTTATTTTGCATAAAACGATAACAAAAAGATGAATATTGGATTGCATGGTGACGTGAGCAAGGTGAAGTATCTACTCACCCCCCCATACTAAAACTAAACATTGTCCTCAATGTTTCGAGTCTAGGGGTGTAAACACCCCCATACTAGAGACGAAGTCGAATGCTTAATCTCGAGCATGGAAAGGGTAAAACGAATAACCTATAGCCGTTTATGAATTATGCTAATAAGATAAACGTTAGAACATAAAAGGATATCATCGGATATCGGAATCTCCAAAGGCAACGATCGAAGCTCGAGTGATCCGTAGAACGAACACGAGAGGCTTCAATGATGACGATGAACCTAATAAATCACAATCACAAACAACCACGAAACAAAGGTAGGAAGAGCACAAGTCCCCTCGTTACGTTAAACTAAGAAAGCGATAATATGTACAAGGATAAGCATGAGAATCCCCCACGAGGCACCTTGTTTTTGATAACCGAGTCAAAAGCTCGACTCGAATCCCCATAAATGTGATCATTTAGGGATAATCTTGGTTTGGTCATTTTTGATGGGGCTTACATGATAAACAAGGCCCAAAAGCAACCGGTAATAAAGGCAAAGCCTTTATACCGGGGTCAAAGATCGTATCCTCACTTTTGGTGGAAAATGATAAAGGCAAAGCCGGAGGATACGTTTTGTAAGGAAGAAAACTCCTTACAACGTACTCGAAGTACGTGTAGTCATGGGAACCGAGAGGGTGGGTAAGTTTACTTTGAGACGAAGGCAAATTTGAAAGAGAATCAATAAAAATGGGGGTCTCAAAGTCTCCTCCCGGTTCTAAGGCAAAGGCCTCATTAAAATCTTCATTCTCATCGAGAGGCGGTCCATCGGTGAACCCCTCGAGAATGGAGGCATCACAAGTCAAAAGAGAAGGTTCATCCAAATGAGACTTAGGGAGGGTGACTAGCAAATCCGGCTCAACGAGTTTAGGATCCAAAGAATCCTCACTCTCGATGTCCTCGAACATCTCATCAAAGAGAGGATTTACGTCACCAAAAACGAACTCGTCATTAAATTCAAAAAGGGTATTCGAGTATATTTTAAATTTGTTGACACGAACTTCCTCATCGAGTAGTGACTCGTCATCACTAGTGGAAAAATCATCATCGAAAAGCGGGTTCTAAAAAGTCAATGATTCTCTACCCGAAGTGTCATTGGGAGAGACATCATCACATGAAATCGTATCACACTCACAATCGTAATTTGACTCGTTAGAATCTTCGTGAGAAAATTCATCGAGAGCAAAATCACTTAACTCCTCATCGAAGACAACCGTAGGCTCACTTTGGATTGGAATAGGGATCTCAACACTAGGATTAGTTCTAAGATTCTTCTCCCCCATACTTAGAGAGGCATCGGGTTTCGTTGGGAGCGTGAGAGTTATGGTTTCACAAGACGAGTTGAGATTAAAAATGTCGCAATCGTCGTCGTCATCATAAATAGGAGGCGTGAGATCACATCTAGCTAGATGCTCCTCTCTTTCTAGTTCTTGTTTTTTATGACGAATATCGATGCTTAAACCATTGTAATCTTGTAAAAGTTGTTTAGTTCTAATCTCACACTCTCTTTTAAACTCGTCACTTATTTCTTCTTTACGATATCTCCTAATGCCGAGTTCATTAGAGATATCGTTTATTTCTTGATTGATTCGTCGTTTCTCCTCTTCCATATCTTTGATGCTTTCTTCGATCACTTCGACGATTGAAAGTTCCTTTTTCTTCATAATTTGTTGAAAAAGCAATTTAATCTCTTCAAATCCCTTGTCAACGCGACTTGCACCGAGATCATCATCGAAAGAATTTTGTGGAGGTGATTGGTCAAAACCGGAGAATTGATTGTCGAAAGACGTATTGTAGTTCATCGGTTGACAATCGTACCCATAATGAGGTGCGTTTCCACAAGACTCACATGAATACGACGATGGATATTGCGATGATTGGTCAAAGAAATTAGGATTTGGTTTGGGGTCATTATAATTCGTACAACAAAATCCGAAGTCGTGCTCCAAACCACAAAAATCACACGAATAAGACGAAGGCGGTTGTGGAGTTTGGTCATAGGATTGAAATCCGTAACCATGGTCGTTTTGAGGAGAGTTGTATATATACCCCTCCCTTCCTCCATAAATCTCGCAATTGAAGCAATTACCACCGTCTCGCGGACCTCCACAATATGGACAAGAGTAATATCCCTCGTTGGACATGACGAAACGCGAATGGTGTTACGAGAATTAAACACTAGAGGGTTAGAGAAAGAATTATTTGATTAGGGGTAAGAAGAATATTTTTTTTCATTTTTGATTGTTTTTTTTTATTTTTTTTTTTAATTTTTTTTTGGGTTTTTGAATGTATTACGTAGACACAAATCTACAAATCTCCCCTCGAATCGACTTTCTCGATTAAAGGAGCCTCAAAGAATGAAAACGATCACGTGGAGTGAACGTTCTCGATGACTTTAGAACGTTGGTGAAACACCAAAACGTTCAAGAGGGTTTAATCTTGAAAACACAAGCAAATATAATATACGTAGATAATACTTGGGCGGCAAACCCTCGATTAGCCTTCTTTCTCAAAACACGCACAAGCAAGCGGGGGAAACGAGGCGGCGCTAAGCACTTAAGAGCCTTTTTCCCTTAGGTCGTGAAATACAACCGCCTTATACCCACCTTATAGTTTGTGTTAATTGAAATTAAGCCTCACGAAAGTATTTATCTATTTTTCCTTTAAACTTTTGCTTTGGATTCGAATACAATGATCGAGTGATGAAATCCCGAATCAAGGTTGTGTTTTCACGCTTTTTGAGTACTTGTATATTTATTGTTCTTACGTAGTACAATATAGTAATAATATATTCAAAATAAAAACGAAAACCAATATATCTACAATATAGTAAAGATTGATTTGTGTTTAATTTAGGAAAACTAAACACGATTTATTTGGATATTATAATATAATAGATAAAAATAACAAAAATGAGTATATACGTTTATGTACGCTTTCCAAAAATGAAAAGCAAAAACGCACTACTCACACAAACACGATACTAATAATAATGGCACACTAAACACCTCCCCGGCAGCGGCGCCAAAATGATGTTGAGTAAATCGTACACGTTTTAGGAAAAACGCGTATGAGCGGCAAGTATTAAGTAGTACGATTTAATTAAAAACCGTAAAATCGAATAAATGCGGGTTCGTTCTCGAAGGAGGTGTGTGGATTAATGTGCCAATATATAAAATAACAATGTTTGGATTAGTGACGTTTTTGGTTTAGGAGAGAAAAATTAAAGACGAGCTACGATTACGATTAAACTACGACGTAATGACGTAAAACGATGACGTAATTACGTAAAACGTGACGAAATAAAAAATTAAACCTAAAAATTAATTAAAAGATTAAACTAAGTCTAAAATAATATAAATAAGGATAAAAATCCAATAAATAATTTTTAAAACCTTTTATTAATTAAATATTCAATTTTAAATGCTAATTAAAGCCCTAAAATTAAATATAATTAAGAAAAAGCCCAAAATATTATTTTATTGAACTAATAAATCACTTATATTATTTAAAGACTAAAAAGTATTTTTTCTAAATTTTTAAAACTATTTTTCTATTTTTAAAAGGCTAAAAACACTTTTTAAACTAAAATAATCATAAAAATAATAAAATAATGCTAAAAATAAATTTTATTTTTCTAAAAATCTTTTTTTAACTAAATTAACAAGGGAAAAATGAAAAAGTAAAAAAAAAACTTAAAAAAATGGCTAAAAACGAAAGTACCCCAAAGTACTCCATGGTGGAGTACTTAAGTGTTGTCCAAGATCCTATCAGACAACAGGGTTGTCCAACATCAGTGTTGTCCGATATCGGACAACACTAAAAAAATAAAAAAAATCTGCAGCGTTCTCGGACAACAAAGAAAAAGTTGCTGTATGGTTTTTTCGGCTCGTTTTGGGCTTGTTTTTGCTTGTTTTTCGATGTTTTTGGGCACAAACGGCACCCCTACAACCAGTGGGTTGTAGGGAGTCAATAACAAACACAAAGACACCAATAAAAACACCAAATTAACACAGATTTCAACCAAAAATCAGCAAAAAAAAGAAACAAAAATAAGGGCTGTGGGGTTTTTGGCTCGTAACTTGAGATTGGGTTCGTTTTGCTTGGATCCAAAGACACCCCTACACTCAGTGGAGTGTAGGGAGTTAGTAAAAAATATAAAATGCACCAGCTATTAACAAAAATCACACGATAAAGAGCAAATTTCAGTCACTGTGGGGGGTTATGGCTCGCTGTGGACTTTTGACTATTACAATGTGCACAAAAACGATTTTCCAAGGCTAAAAACTTGCACACAAACTTACCACATCATGCTAAACTAATTACAACTCCTACTAGGCCACCTAAGCTAACAATTCTAAAAGATTTAAGACTAAAATGTCACTAAAGTGGGCACAAAGGGGCACTTGCTGCTTTATGCTATGTTAACCAATTTTTTTTTAACTTGCAATCTATTTAAATCCTATCCTATCTTAAAAGCATTGCTGAAATACACCTATATCTATCAAGAGGCAAGTGTCTAGATGGATTATAACTACAAAACTTGTCACCAATCCTAGCTAAAACCCGTATCCAAACACTACCTTAAATCCAGAAAATCAACTTTTACAAACTAAATGCTTTCAAAACATTACAAATCTGAATAATCAATGATCTAGCATGCATATGAGGCACAAATAAACATAACGAACCGGATAAATGGACAAATAAGTAACTTCTTCACAAATTGCAAAAAATCACCAAATTTCATAAAAATAAAATCATGGAAGGTTCAAGCCAAACCTTGGGCTGAGGCCATTTCCAAGCTATTTAATGAACTAGTGAGAGCTTATACAAGACGTGTAGAGGTGGCTTGTTGTTGGAATCAAAAATGACCCAAAGCCCTAAATATCTTCAAATTGCATAAATGGAAAAGATGGAGGGGCTTGATTTGTTCCTGCACAAACACCACAAGACCACGAAACAAACTGCAAGTAGTAAGAGCTACAAGCTTTTGGCTTGTAGCTTTTGCTACAGTAAAGTTAAATAAAAAGAATGAAAATGGGATTTTCTGAAATTCTTTAAAAACCTTAAGAATAAATGATTTGACACAAACCAAATCACAAACACAACCTTCAATCCAAGCTGAAAGTTCCACTTTCACTTTCCTTTCATCTTGGATTGAAGATTTGTGGGTTAAAAAATGTTCTTGCCACAACTCTAAACCAATTCCTTGAAATTGTTTTAAAAACTTACACTACTTTTTCCAAAATAAATGTTACTGATTACACTAAGACAATAATAAGATGGAACACAGAATTTTGCACAAAACTTAATTTTTCATTTTCATTAATAGATTAAAATTTTTTTACAAAAAACTGGAACAAGAACTAAAATGGGTACAAACCACCCATTTTATACTAAGCTATAGAGGGTTCTAGATACTTGAATAAAAAAATACAAATGTGTAACCCTAAATACTGAAATTCCAATGCTGCCCTCTTGGTCTTCATTTGATTCTTGGTCAAAAACGTGTCATGTGATTGACAGCTATGAAAATGATCTTGAGTCGTTCATTTGGACCCTTTGGGACCAAGGAATGTGCCTTGGTCGTTGATTTACTGAAGGATGCTGTTTTTGCCATTTTAGTTGAAGCAGGGGGACAACGTGGGGTCCAAGGAGTGAGTGGGGAATAGTTTTGTGAGGTGGGTTCGAGTTAGGACGTGGTCAATCTTCATTCTGGAGTCAATTGGGTCAAACCCCTTTGTTTTGGTGAGGAACCCAATTAGGGTTTATGGCTGGGATTAGGGTGATTAGGGGGGATGAAGACAAACAGTACATGTTTCCCCCCACTTTAATTAATAAACAAACGAGTTTAAAAAGTTAAGTGGGGGTTTGACATTTTGACTTATTTAAAAGCTGGGTAATGGAGTTGGGCCGAGTTTTGGGCTAGGTTGGGTAAAAAGAGGTAAAATGGGTGGGTAAAAACGGGTTTGGTCGGGTATATGGTGGATATGGGTTTGGTTTGTCCATGTTTGCCCCCTGTTTTATCTTGTTTTCTTCACTTTGTATAAAAACAGCAAACACTCAAATCCCTTTATTATATCTTTGATGCACTTGTCAAATATGGCACATGGCATTTCCAAACTTTTAACAAGGATCATTTATGCAATTTTGACCATTTCCAAGGGCTTTTCTTGTACATTCTTGATATTTTAGGGACCCATTTATAATTTTAAGGTTTTACAAGGGTATAAAATGACAAGTCTTCAAAAGATGAGGGACCAATCTTGACAATCTTCAAAACTTCAAGGGTAATTTTGGAAATTCCAAACTTGGGCCCGGTTCTTTGTGCGACTTCGTTTCCCGTTTTCGTTTTTGCTTGATTCCTTTGATCTTTTGGTGAATTCACGATATCCGTACCTGAAACACACAATGAACAAACACAGGCATATTTTTTGGTATTTTGATGATATTTTAAGCGTTTTAAGCCCGTTTTGGACGATGAGACTATGTATAAAAGCAGTCTCATCACTACCCCATACTAAACCATTGCCGTGCCCTCACGCATTGCTAGAATTAAGTATCGTAGCACTTCCAAAATTCATTTTATGATGACTTTTATTCAAGACATAAATTAAATAAACTACTACATGCGTTTTAGACATAATGTATTGTTTTCATCACGATAACGTGACTTTTGGGATCATAGAACAAGAACACGTGAATGCTTCGTTAGAAATAATTTCGTCGTCCTCGATTTTCACCCAATTCCATGCTAAGCGTGTAACGAGATCATTGTTATTATAAGTTAGCAACACGATCACATCTCATGAGTGTTAATTACGAACCTAAACTCCCTTATTCCTACTTGGTATCTCTTATATTTTATTTGTGTCTTAATGATCACGAGGATACATCATTGACTTATGCGTAAATAGAGATTAAGTCTAAAAATAGAAACTTAACGCTGTAACCAAAATCATTAAATTAATAATCCATCCTAATAGACAACGATGTCAAAAAATTAAGTCAACAAGAAGGATCGATAAACACGGTTTTATAACGGTTTTGAACATGAGACTTATTACCAAGACTTTTATACGCCCCCTAACGGAAGGGCCTTATTATCTTTGGTTTACCTCCATCTTTTATTCAACTTCGCCATGAAGCTTTTATTATGACTTCGGTCTTGCCTTGCCTTTTATTATCCGCCTCATCGGTGGTTTTATTAGCCAAAGACGTATATCGTCACGCTAAAGCGAATTTTGGATCTTTAAAGCTTCGAAGATTAAGGCTTGATTCACTTTCAATTTGGGCATAGATTTTTCGGCCTTGTGAGCTTCAAATTTTTGCTTAATTTAGGTGAGCACTTGAAATCTTATTATTAGGTGAAGCTTTTGATTATTCGGGTGCCAATACTTCAAAACCGTGACGCTGGCGATACCTTAATGTTTTCCCAATTTAATTACATGGAAGCTACCAAAACAAATTAGAAACCAACAATAGTGACTAAACCGCCAAATCAATATTTATTAACAATTTATTATGCAAAAGCGTTGGGAGAATAAGCTAATAATTACTACACATGAGATCGTGACGATTACGAGACTTATAAATAACTCTATCATTTCTCGTCCTCATTTAAGAGACTTAGCCTAAAAAAAAGTTAAGGAATCGAAGCTAAGTGCTCAACACGCACGGTCGAGTCAAAAATTACTCTCGTTCTCACCATCGGAAAACCTACATTCGTGTCTTAAACACTTATGAAAGACTAGAAAATTTTAAAATTTGGCCATTTTTAGCCTTATTTTGCATAAAACGATAACAAAAAGATGAATATTGGATTGCATGGTGACGTGAGCAAGGTGAAGTATCTACTCACCCCCCCATACTAAAACTAAACATTGTCCTCAATGTTTCGAGTCTAGGGGTGTAAACACCCCCATACTAGAGACGAAGTCGAATGCTTAATCTCGAGCATGGAAAGGGTAAAACGAATAACCTATAGCCGTTTATGAATTATGCTAATAAGATAAACGTTAGAACATAAAAGGATATCATCGGATATCGGAATCTCCAAAGGCAACGATCGAAGCTCGAGTGATCCGTAGAACGAACACGAGAGGCTTCAATGATGACGATGAACCTAATAAATCACAATCACAAACAACCACGAAACAAAGGTAGGAAGAGCACAAGTCCCCTCGTTACGTTAAACTAAGAAAGCGATAATATGTACAAGGATAAGCATGAGAATCCCCCACGAGGCACCTTGTTTTTGATAACCGAGTCAAAAGCTCGACTCGAATCCCCATAAATGTGATCATTTAAGGATAATCTTGGTTTGGTCATTTTTGATGGGGCTTACATGATAAACAAGGCCCAAAAGCAACCGATAATAAAGGCAAAGACTTTATACCGGGGTCAAAGATCGTATCCTCACTTTTGGTGGAAAATGATAAAGGCAAAGCCGGAGGATACGTTTTGTAAGGAAGAAAACTCCTTACAACGTACTCGAAGTACGTGTAGTCATGGGAACCGAGAGGGTGGGTAAGTTTACTTTGAGACGAAGGCAAATTTGAAAGAGAATCAATAAAAATGGGGGTCTCAAAGTCTCCTCCCGGTTCTAAGGCAAAGGCCTCATTAAAATCTTCATTCTCATCGAGAGGCGGTCCATCGGTGAACCCCTCGAGAATGGAGGCATCACAAGTCAAAAGAGAAGGTTCATCCAAATGAGACTTAGGGAGGGTGACTAGCAAATCCGGCTCAACGAGTTTAGGATCCAAAGAATCCTCACTCTCGATGTCCTCGAACATCTCATCAAAGAGAGGATTTACGTCACCAAAAACGAACTCGTCATTAAATTCAAAAAGGGTATTCGAGTATATTTTAAATTTGTTGACACGAACTTCCTCATCGAGTAGTGACTCGTCATCACTAGTGGAAAAATCATCATCGAAAAGTGGGTTCTAAAAAGTCAATGATTCTCTACCCGAAGTGTCATTGGGAGAGACATCATCACATGAAATCGTATCACACTCACAATCGTAATTTGACTCGTTAGAATCTTCGTGAGAAAATTCATCGAGAGCAAAATCACTTAACTCCTCATCGAAGACAACCGTAGGCTCACTTTGGATTGGAATAGGGATCTCAACACTAGGATTAGTTCTAAGATTCTTCTCCCCCATACTTAGAGAGGCATCGGGTTTCGTTGGGAGCGTGAGAGTTATGGTTTCACAAGACGAGTTGAGATTAAAAATGTCGCAATCGTCGTCGTCATCATAAATAGGAGGCGTGAGATCACATCTAGCTAGATGCTCCTCTCTTTCTAGTTCTTGTTTTTTATGACGAATATCGATGCTTAAACCATTGTAATCTTGTAAAAGTTGTTTAGTTCTAATCTCACACTCTCTTTTAAACTCGTCACTTATTTCTTCTTTACGATATCTCCTAATGCCGAGTTCATTAGAGATATCGTTTATTTCTTGATTGATTCGTCGTTTCTCCTCTTCCATATCTTTGATGCTTTCTTCGATCACTTCGACGATTGAAAGTTCCTTTTTCTCCATAATTTGTTGAAAAAGCAATTTAATCTCTTCAAATCCCTTGTCAACGCGACTTGCACCGAGATCATCATCGAAAGAATTTTGTGGAGGTGATTGGTCAAAACCGGAGAATTGATTGTCGAAAGACGTATTGTAGTTCATCGGTTGACAATCGTACCCATAATGAGGTGCGTTTCCACAAGACTCACATGAATACGACGATGGATATTGCGATGATTGGTCAAAGAAATTAGGATTCGGTTTGGGGTCATTATAATTCGTACAACAAAATCCGAAGTCGTGCTCCAAACTGCAAAAATCACACGAATAAGACGAAGGCGGTTGTGGAGTTTGGTCATAGGATTGAAATCCGTAACCATGGTCGTTTTGAGGAGAGTTGTATATATACCCCTCCCTTCCTCCATAAATCTCGCAATTGAAGCAATTACCACCGTCTCGCGGACCTCCACAATATGGACAAGAGTAATATCCCTCGTTGGACATGACGAAACGCGAATGGTGTTACGAGAATTAAACACTAGAGGGTTAGAGAAAGAATTATTTGATTAGGGGTAAGAAGAATATTTTTTTTCATTTTTGATTGTTTTTTTTTTTATTTTTTTTTTAATTTTTTTTTGGGTTTTTGAATGTATTACGTAGACACAAATCTACAAATCTCCCCTCGAATCGACTTTCTCGATTAAAGGAGCCTCAAAGAATGAAAACGATCACGTGGAGTGAACGTTCTCGATGACTTTAGAACGTTGGTGGAACACCAAAACGTTCAAGAGGGTTTAATCTTGAAAACACAAGCAAATATAATATACGTAGATAATACTTGGGCGGCAAACCCTCGATTAGCCTTCTTTCTCAAAACACGCACAAGCAAGCGGGGGAAACGAGGCGGCGCTAAGCACTTAAGAGCCTTTTTCCCTTAGGTCGTGAAATACAACCGCCTTATACCCACCTTATAGTTTGTGTTAATTGAAATTAAGCCTCACGAAAGTATTTATCTATTTTTCCTTTAAACTTTTGTTTTGGATTCGAATACAATGATCGAGTGATGAAATCCCGAATCAATGTTGTGTTTTCACGCTTTTTGAGTACTTGTATATTTATTGTTCTTACGTAGTACAATATAGTAATAATATATTCACAATAAAAACGAAAACCAATATATCTACAATATAGTAAAGATTGATTTGTGTTTAATTTAGGAAAACTAAACACGATTTATTTGGATATTATAATATAATAGATAAAAATAACAAAAATGAGTATATACGTTTATGTACGCTTTCCAAAAATGAAAAGCAAAAACGCACTACTCACATAAACACGATACTAATAATAATGGCACACTAAACACCTCCCCGGCAGCGGCGCCAAAATGATGTTGAGTAAATCGTACACGTTTTAGGAAAAACGTGTATGAGCGGCAAGTATTAAGTAGTACGATTTAATTAAAAACCGTAAAATCGAATAAATGCGGGTTCGTTCTCGAAGGAGGTGTGTGGATTAATGTGCCAATATATAAAATAACAATGTTTGGATTAGTGACGTTTTTGGTTTAGGAGAGAAAAATTAAAGACGAGCTACGATTACGATTAAACTACGACGTAATGACGTAAAACGATGACGTAATTACGTAAAACGTGACGAAATTAAAAATTAAACCTAAAAATTAATTAAAAGATTAAACTAAGTCTAAAATAATATAAATAAGGATAAAAATCCAATAAATAATTTTTAAAACCTTTTATTAATTAAATATTCAATTTTAAATGCTAATTAAAGCCCTAAAATTAAATATAATTAAGAAAAAGCCCAAAATATTATTTTATTGAACTAATAAATCACTTATATTATTTAAAGACTAAAAAGTATTTTTTCTAAATTTTTAAAACTATTTTTCTATTTTTAAAAGGCTAAAAACACTTTTTAAACTAAAATAATCATAAAAATAATAAAATAATGCTAAAAATAAATTTTATTTTTCTAAAAATCTTTTTTTAACTA
The DNA here is from genome assembly GCA_025667525.1 of Glebionis coronaria. Taxonomy (NCBI): domain Eukaryota; kingdom Viridiplantae; phylum Streptophyta; class Magnoliopsida; order Asterales; family Asteraceae; genus Glebionis; species Glebionis coronaria. Next base: position 604,360,037 of record CM046875.1, on the reverse strand, counting down.
AATTAACAAGGGAAAAATGAAAAAGTAAAAAAAAAACTTAAAAAAATGGCTAAAAACAAAAGTACCCCAAAGTACTCCATGGTGGAGTACTTAAGTGTTGTCCAAGATCCTATCAGACAACAGGGTTGTCCAACATCAGTGTTGTCCGATATCGGACAACACTAAAAAAATAAAAAAATCTGCAGCGTTCTCGGACAACAAAGAAAAAGTTGCTGTATGGTTTTTTCGGCTCGTTTTGGGCTTGTTTTTCGATGTTTTTGGGCACAAACGGCACCCCTACAACCAGTGGGTTGTAGGGAGTCAATAACAAACACAAAGACACCAATAAAAACACCAAATTAACACAGATTTCAACCAAAAATCAGCAAAAAAAAGAAACAAAAATAAGGGCTGTGGGGTTTTTGGCTCGTAACTTGAGATTGGGTTCGTTTTGCTTGGATCCAAAGACACCCCTACACTCAGTGGAGAGTAGGGAGTTAGTAAAAAATATAAAATGCACCAGCTATTAACAAAAATCACACGATAAAGAGCAAATTTCAGTCACTGTGGGGGGTTATGGCTCGCTGTGGACTTTTGACTATTACAATGTGCACAAAAACGATTTTCCAAGGCTAAAAACTTGCACACAAACTTACCACATCATGCTAAACTAATTACAACTCCTACTAGGCCACCTAAGCTAACAATTCTAAAAGATTTAAGACTAAAATGTCACTAAAGTGGGCACAAAGGGGCACTTGCTGCTTTATGCTATGTTAACCAATTTTTTTTTAACTTGCAATCTATTTAAATCCTATCCTATCTTAAAAGCATTGCTGAAATACACCTATATCTATCAAGAGGCAAGTGTCTAGATGGATTATAACTACAAAACTTGTCACCAATCCTAGCTAAAACCCGTATCCAAACACTACCTTAAATCCAGAAAATCAACTTTTACAAACTAAATGCTTTCAAAACATTACAAATCTGAATAATCAATGATCTAGCATGCATATGAGGCACAAATAAACATAACGAACCGGATAAATGGACAAATAAGTAACTTCTTCACAAATTGCACAAAATCACCAAATTTCATAAAAATAAAATCATGGAAGGTTCAAGCCAAACCTTGGGCTGAGGCCATTTCCAAGCTATTTAATGAACTAGTGAGAGCTTATACAAGACGTGTAGAGGTGGCTTGTTGTTGGAATCAAAAATGACCCAAAGCCCTAAATATCTTCAAAATGCATAAATGGAAAAGATGGAGGGGCTTGATTTGTTCCTGCACAAACACCACAAGACCACCAAACAAACTGCAAGTAGTAAGAGCTACAAGCTTTTGGCTTGTAGCTTTTGCTACAGTAAAGTTAAATAAAAAGAATGAAAATGGGATTTTCTGAAATTCTTTAAAAACCATAAGAATAAATGATTTGACACAAACCAAATCACAAACACAACCTTCAATCCAAGCTGAAAGTTCCACTTTCACTTTCCTTTCATCTTGGATTGAAGATTTGTGGGTTAAAAAATGTTCTTGCCACAACTCTAAACCAATTCCTTGAATTTGTTTTAAAAACTTACACAACTTTTTCCAAAATAAATGTTATTGATTACACTAAGACAATAATAAGATGGAACACATAATTTTGCACAAAACTTAATTTTTCATTTTCATTAATAGATTAAAATTTTTTTACAAAAAACTGGAACAAGAACTAAAATGGGTACAAACCACCCATTTTATACTAAGCTATAGAGGGTTCTAGATACTTGAATAAAAAATACAAATGTGTAACCCTAAATACTGGAATTCCAATGCTGCCCTCTTGGTCTTCATTTGGTTCTTGGTCAAAAACGTGTCATGTGATTGACAACTATGAAAATGATCTTGAGTCGTTCATTTGGACCCTTTGGGACCAAGGAATGTGCCTTGGTCGTTGATTTACTGAAGGATGCTGTTTTTGCCATTTTAGTTGAAGCAGGGGGACAACGTGGGGTCCAAGGAGTGAGTGGGGAATAGTTTTGTGAGGTGGGTTCGAGTTAGGACGTGGTCAATCTTCATTCTGGAGTCAATTGGGTCAAACCCCTTTGTTTTGGTGAGGAACCCAATTAGGGTTTATGGCTGGGATTAGGGTGATTAGGGGGGATGAAGACAAACAGTACATGTTTCCCCCCCCCCACTTTAATTAATAAACAAACGAGTTTAAAAAGTTAAGTGGGGGTTTGACATTTTGACTTATTTAAAAGCTGGGTAATGGAGTTGGGCCGGGTTTTGGGCTAGGTTGGGTAAAAAGAGGTAAAATGGGTGGGTAAAAACGGGTTTGGTCGGGTATATGGTGGATATGGGTTTGGTTTGTCCATGTTTGCCCCCTGTTTTATCTTGTTTTCTTCACTTTGTATAAAAACAGCAAACACTCAAATCCCTTTGTTATATCTTTGATGCACTTGTCAAATATGGCACATGGCATTTCCAAACTTTTAACAAGGATAATTTATGCAATTTTGACCATTTCCAAGGGCTTTTCTTGTACATTCTTGATATTTTAGGGACCCATTTATAATTTTAAGGTTTTACAAGGGTATAAAATGACAAGTCTTCAAAAGATGCGGGACCAATCTTAACAATCTTCAAAACATCAAGGGTAATTTTGGAAATTCCAAACTTGGGCCCGGTTCTTTGTGCGACTTCGTTTCCCGTGTTCGTTTTTGCTTGATTCCTTTGATCTTTTGGTGAATTCACGATATCCGTACCTGAAACACACAATGAACAAACACAGGCATATTTTTTGGTATTTTGATGATATTTTAAGCGTTTTAAGCCCGTTTTGGACGATGAGACTATGTATAAAAGCAGTCTCATCAGGTATTGTGACGAAAAACTTGATGACTTAAGTTTTATGGTGAATGGTTGTAGTAGAAATACTTGTCACAATTTTGGTTGATTTATTAATACAATCCATGTTTACCTTTCATGATCTGTGATATGTCTTTAATTTGCTCTTTTGTGATGTGAATTGATGAATATTGGTAACCTTGTAGTGATGTGTCGTTGTACTTATATTATGTCTTGAAAGAGAAATCCATCTTAATCTTGATGTGTATACTTACATTGTTTTTCAATTTTCCCTGTCTTTGTAGAGAGGTGTACTTGAGAACTCACCATGCCTCCAAAACTAACAGCTAACCGTGTGAACACAATGATTCAAGAAGCAATTGCAAATGCACTCGAAGCGAATCGTGCAAACCGAAACCCAGATCAAGGTGGAAACGCAGGAAGACAGCAAGCCCCGAGGGAGTGTACTTATGCTGGTTTTATGAAATGCGGTCCCACGCAGTTTCGTGGAACTGGCGGAGCCCTAGAACTCCGAAGGTGGTTAGAGAAGATCGAAAGTACTTTTGAGATTAGCAGATGTTCAGAGGCAAATAAGGTCAAGTTTGCAGCTGCCACTTTTCTTGATGACGCCTTGAGTTGGTGGAACAATCAAGTAGCCACTGTTGGATTAGCAGTAGCAAATGCGAGGACTTGGACTGCTACTAAGGCTCTTTTGACCAAAAAGTTATGTCCCAAAGAGGAACTGGGTCAACTAGAAGATGAGTTAAGGCATTTGACTTTGAGGAACAATGATATTACAGCGCATACAAGGAGGTTTAATGAATTGAGCCTTTTGTGTTCCGATGCCTTTGCTGATGATAACAAGAAGATGAAGCAGTACATCAAGGGTTTGTCAAGTAATATCAAGGGTGAGACAACTTCATCTAAGCCTGGGTCATTCGATGAAGCAGTCCAAATGGCTCACGCGCTAATGGATGTCAAACTGCAAGATAAGAAGGACTTCATTGCTGAAGGAAACAAGAGAAAGTGGGAGGCAGCTCAGAGTAATCAATCCCAAGGTCAAAGTCGAGGAGGAAACCGTAACAACCAAGGTCAGAACCGCAATCAGCAATTCAACCAGAGAAGAAATGATGGGATGAGGGCTGTCACTAACCCTAGAGGAGCGAAGGTGAATCCCCACTATGGTCGATGTAATTTGTACCATGTAGGGAGTTGCCCACCTACGTGTGGCAAGTACGGAAAAGCGGGTCATAGAATGTCAGATTACCGAGCTAAAGGGGTAGCTACTGGGGCAAATGCTACGAAGGTGATGTTTTGCTTCGGATGTGGAGAAAGAGGGCATAAGCAGGGGAATTGCCCGAAGGCTGGAAACAGGCAAGGAGGAAATAATGCTGCTGCTGTGTATCGAGTAGGGACTGCTGATAAACCACAAGGCCCTAACGTGGTTACCGGTACGTTTCTGCTAGACGCTTGTTATGCTAGTATATTGTTTGATTCTGGTTCCGACAAGAGCTTCGTAGATGTTAAATTAAGTCGTCATATTGATAGAGAACCGGTATTGTTAACGACTAGTTATAACATGGAATTAGCCGATGGGAAGATCGTTAGTACAAATTCTATACTGAAGGGGTGTACCTTGAAGTTAGGAAATTACGCTTTTGAAATCGACTTAATGCCCATAGAGCTAGGATCGTTCGATGTGATCGTTGGAATGGATTGACTGATGGCGCATAGTGCCGGTATCGTCTGTGGAGAAAGATTAGTTCAGATCCCGTTGAGGAATAGGGTTTTGACTGTGAAGGGAGATGAATGCACTTCTCGTTTGAAAGTGATATCTTGCTTGAAAATGATGAGATATGTAGAAGATGGATGTGATGTGTTTTTGGCACAAGTTTCTAGTGATGGTGACTTAGAGGCGAAGTTAGAAGAGGTACCTGTAATTCGCGAATATCTGGAAGTTTTTCCAGACGAGTTGCCGGGTTTACCACCCACCCGTGAAGTCGAATTTCGAATCGATTTGATGCCGGGAGCTGCACAAGTTGCTCGTGCACCCTATCGATTAGCACCATCAGAGTTAAAGGAGTTATCGGATCAACTGAAGGAGTTGATGGATAAGGGATTTATTCGACCGAGCTCATCACCATGGGGAGCGCCAGTGTTGTTTGTAAAGAAGAAGGATGGGTCGTTTCAGATGTGTATCGACTATAGAGAGCTCAACAAGTTGACAGTTAAGAATCGGTATCCATTGCCGAGGATTGACGATTTGTTTGATCAGTTGCAAGGTTCATGTGTGTACTCAAAGATTGACTTGAGATCAGGGTATCATCAACTGCGAGTTAGAGAGGAGGATATCCCTATAACTGCCTTTCGTACGCGGTATGGACACTTTGAATTTCGAGTGATGCCTTTTGGGCTAACAATGCGCCTGCAGTATTCATGGATATTATGAATCGAGTGTGCAAGCCGTATTTGGATAAGTTTGTCATTGTATTCATCGATGATATTCTTATTTACTCCAAGAGTAAGGAAGAGCACGAGAAGCACCTGAGAAAGATATTGGATCTGCTGAAGAAAGAGAAGTTGTATGCGAAGTTCTCGAAGTGTGAGTTTTGGTTAGAGTCTGTGCAATTCCTTGGTCACGTAATTGATAGCAAAGGAGTTCGCGTGGATCCTGCCAAATTCGAAGCAATCAGGGAATAGTCGGCACCGACGACGCCGACTGAAGTTCGACAATTCTTTGGTTTGGCTGGGTATTATCGGAGATTCATTGAAGGATTTTCGTTGATTGCGAAGCCATTGACAAAGCTTACAAAGAAGAATAGGGTGTATAAATGGGGAGATGAGGAAGAATTCGCTTTCAAAACACTCAAGGATAAGTTATGTTCTGCATCGATATTGTCATTACTAGAAGGAACCGAAGACTTTGTAGTGTATTCTGACGCATCTCGTAAGGGTTATGGAGCTGTGTTGATGCAGCGTGAGAAGGTGATTGCTTACGCGTCGAGACAATAGAGGAAGAATGAAGAAAAATACACGACGCATGATTTGGAATTAGGAGCTGTGGTTTTTGCGCTGAAATTGTGGAGACATTACTTGTATGGGACGAAGTGTGTTGTATTCACTGACCACAAGAGTTTGCAGCACATTTTAGACCAAAAGGAGTTGAACATGAGACAGAGGCGATGGGTAGAATTACTGAGTGACTATGACTGTGAGATTCGCTACCATCCTGGCAAGGCGAATGTCGTAGTAGATGCACTGAGTAGGAAGGATCGAGACAAACCTTTGAGAGTCAGAGCTTTAGTGATGACTGAGGGTGTTGATTTAACCGAAACAATACTGAAGGCTCAAGAGAAGGGATTAATGAAAGAGAATGTTGATGCTGTGAACTTGGGAAGAATGTTGAAACCTCTTTTTGTGGTTAGGTCAGACGGGCTGAGATATTTCGAGAATCGGACTTGGTTACCGTTGTGTCCATCCGAGGAAGGAAAGCCTGGAGTACGAGATTTGGTTATGAAAGAGTCTCATAAGTCGAAGTACTCGATACATCCTGGATCGGATAAGATTTATCATGACCTGAAGAAAGTCTATTGGTGGCCGAATATGAAGGCGGATATTGCTCGTTACGTCAGTAAGTGTTTGACTTGTGCGAAGGTTAAAGCCGAACATAAGAAGCCGTCCGGGCTGTTGGTACAACCAGAGATCCCAAAATGGAAATGGGAGAGGATCGCTATGGATTTCGTAACGGGTTTACCCAGAACTCCTAGTGGATGCGATATGATTTGGGTAATAGTGGATAGATTGACGAAATCTGCTCACTTCTTACCTATGAAGAAGACGGACAGTATGGAGAAGCTGGCCAGTGTGTACGTGAAGGAGATCGTTTGCAGACATGGAGTACCTTTATCGATCATTTCGGATCGCGATAGTAGGTTTACTTCGGAATTTTGGAAATCGCTTCAACGTGCGATGGGCACTGAATTGAGTTTGAGCACGGCCTATCACCCGGAGACTGATGGCCAAAGCGAACGAACTATTCAGATGATGGAGGACATGCTCCGAGCATGCGTGATTGATTTTGGAGGAAGTTGGGAACGCCACTTGCCTTTAGTGGAGCTTTCGTATAATAATAGTTATCATGCGAGCATCAAGGCTGCACCATTCGAAGCGTTGTATGGAAGGAAGTTTAGATCACCTGTGTGTTGGAGTGAAGTAGGGGAAAGTCAGTTGACTGGACCCGAAATGGTTTTGGAGACGACAGAGAAGATTGTGCAAATCAAGAACCAATTACTTGCTGCAAGAAGCCGACAGAAGAGTTATGCCGATAATAGAAGAAAACCGTTGGAATTTGAAGTCGGAGATATGGTTATGCTTAAGGTTTTGCCGTGGAAGGGTGTGATTCGTTTTAGGAAGAAAGGAAAGTTGAGTCCGAGGTATATTGGACCATTTAAGATCGTTAAACGAATTGGACCGGTAGCGTATAAGTTAGAGTTGCCGAGCAAGCTTAGTGCTATTCACGACACGTTTCACGTATCAAATTTGAAGAAGAGTTTGGCGGATAAGGAATTGGTGATTCCTTTGGACGAGATTCAACTGGACGACAAAATGCATTTCGTGGAAGAACCCGTGGAAATTATGGACCGAGAGGTCAAGAGGCTGAAGCATAGTAGAATTCCCATTGTGAAGGTTCGATGGAATTCTAAGCGTGGACCGGAATACACTTGGGAACGTGAGGACTTTTTCAAGGAAAGGTATCCTCATCTGTTCTAGCGGCACGAAATGTGAGTATAAGAAGAGGCGAGCGCCGGGACGTTGCTCTCTTTATGGAGGGGTGGATGTAATACCTAGAGCCGAGGTCACTTACCTTACCCTAAATTACGCTTATTTTTGAAATTTTTAATAAATTTTATTTGCTATATATTTTATCATTTTGATTGAAACCGATATTTGAGGTCATAATTTTGACTATTGACGATTTAAGAAGAACGATGACGACTACGATCCCGATGGATGCCCAAATTTCTATGTTAATTGTCGTTTTATCGATATTATAATTTTTCGAGAATTTTACTTTCGGTTCGTGTTAAGTTGTGTCGGGTGAGTTTTATTGCTTTCCGGGTAAATTTAAATTGTCCTAAAAGTATTTTGGAGTGTTCGGGATGATCCCCGACTCCCGTAAAATTTTCCAAAATGACTAGTGAGTCATTCCCGTAAACTTTTGAGGTCGTTTTCACTCAAGGACAAAAGAAAGCTAATATTGCACCACAAGTCCCTCCAAAAATTACGAAATGGGAAACCAAACACACACATAACAAAACACTCAAAAAAATTTCTCACTATCTCTCTTTTTCTCTCTTTAGGCCGACGGCCAAAACCACCCACCACCACCATTTATTTTTTTTTTTATTTTTTTTCTAGCTTGTTTTGATCAAAAGTAAGTTTAGACCACATCTAGTTTCATCATTTCCATTCTTTTCATGTACTTTAATCCCACATGCATCCATAAAAATTTTTCCAAGAATCAATGGATTTTTCAAAAATTATTTTGATGTTAATTGGATGTATGCATGTTTAATTCATGTGTAATGGATGTGTAATCACTCAACAAACCAACCAAAATCAATTTGGTTGGGGGGGTTTTGATCACCCACACCCCACGGCACAAAGGGGGTGTTTGGTGGATCTTGGTGATTGTTGTTTTTGCTTATGGATTATGTATTATTACTTGTGTTTAGATGTTTTTGAGTGGGTAAAACCTATTGCATGTTTGATTTAGTGTTTGGGTTTTATGATGGATTTGATAATTAGGGGGTTAAGGACTGATTAGTATGATTAGACATTATTAGGAGTGATTAGGTTAAGGTCTAGTGTCAATAAATTGGTTTGGAAACGAGTGTTGGATTGATTTTGAGATAGGTAATTTTAGGCAGAATGTTTGGGATGTTTTCATAACATTTATTTTGTAAACAGGTCATGAGACTAGGATATAGTTGTAGAGTGTCTTCATAGCTTCTATTTGGTATAAGATAGAGCTTACGACTCCTAACGAGTCAAAAGTTATGATGTTTTGAAAATCGTGTACCGGGAGATGAGAACCTACATAATCCGAAATTATGTTTGGTTTTAGGTCAAATCCCGGGGACCATAGATATAGTTTGGTAAATGGTTAAAGGTTGATTTTTGGTCTCAAACCAACATTTGTGAGTCTATTATTAGACTTAGTTGTCAAATGGGTCAATGGTATATTTCAAATGGGTCAAATGAGTCCGACTTGGTCAAAGTGCAAAATCAGTCCGAAAAACGTAGGTTTAGTAAAGTGTTGAGTAACGGGTCGTAAAAGTGAAAACTTTTAATGGGATTAAAAATGTGTTTTCTACAGTACTTAAGGTATTTTTGAGAATTTTCCCAAATTTTATTTAAAGGTTTAAGTCTAGTAAAACAGCCCATACTTTTGGTAAGTATCGGTGAAAAACGTGAAAAGAGTAATAACGTTAATAACATGGACGAATAGTATAAAACGAGTAACACTTATTTGTTTGGTTTTGGCGTGAGTTGTAATTATCACAATTGACTAATATGTATGTATTATATACAGTACTTAAGGTTTATAAATAAGATTACTCATTACGCGTTATTGGTTTGATAGGTGTTGATTTCCCCGGGCATCCTCATCATCGTCAGTGATAGTCACTCGAATCGTCGACTACTTTATATATAAGGTGTGAATTTATAGCCTCGCTTACTATTGTTTTAAATTGTTTTACCCGCGAGGGAAATGCATGCTAGTTTTCCAAAAATGAACATATGTCATGAATTATTGTTGGACCCGAATGTTGCCTTAGAAATTGTGTTGAGTACCTAGTTGCAAAAGGCCCTAAATTCATGAACTATTAACTATTGTTTAATCCTAGCATGGATTGAAAATAGCCGCTTATACAATTGGTAGTACTATGGGGTTGACGACCCTATCCGAGACGAGGGCTAGTGCGTTGAGTACCCCCTGCGGACGGATAACTTGTGATAAGAGATAAGGTGTAATTGCAACTAATGCCTTTAGAAGGGGCACTGGTTTCACCTGAATCACGCCGGTAATTATTACGCGGGTGATTGAGTTAACAGATTAGTGTCATGAGCTTAAACACAATTGTCATAACCTTGAAAATAGATTGTTTGATCGACAAGTCTATGAATGATCGTGAATGATTTTTATAACACATATGTTCAAAATGAGATTGTAAAACCTATGAATTCCACTCAACATTATTTGTTGACCCAATTTAGCATGTGTTTCAGGTAACCGATGAAGTGTAGCATGGAGCATGCATTGGATGGGAGTTGTGTGTGGCTTGGTGTCTACTTGTTTTTCAACCCATTCTTAACTTGAATATTTTAAACTTTATGTTGTGTTGTGAAAATTTTTATCTCTTGGGGTTGAGATCCATGGGGACCGAAACGCTAACTCTGTGTTATATCATTTGGGTTTGGAAAACCGTAGACATGTATGTTTTTAACAATGCGTAATTTAAGTTAAAACTTTTACGTCTTTTTGGAGTCGTTTGATGTACCTTGTGTGCGATGATAACTGCGTAGCACCCAAATGTTGTAGTTCCGCTGCGCATAGCATTTGGTGGGGTGTTAGAAAATGTATTAGTCCCACTGGTTTTGACAACACTAAGAGTGTTTCATTACTAGTGAAGGTAAGTGACATTTTATCTTTCCTCGTTATTGAATACCACACATTATTAATAATGTGAATGACATAGACTAGTTGTAATTACTTAGGCATTAAAAGAACTGTGTTAATCTCTATATATGTATACCTATGATGGAAAAACATATATACTCCTACTTTTTCCTACGGGAGAGTAGAGTCTTTTACTTGGTTAAAACAAACAACTATAGATAATCAGTTCTTTAGTTATTGCTTTACCACTTGTGTTTTGATATTTCCGTTTTTGTGATCAAAACCTAAAATATGTCTTGATCATATCAAGATATTTACCTTTGGTAGCTAAAGACATAAGTTCTCTAGTTATCCAACAAGGTATGAAACTTAATTTACTATTTAAGTATTTCGTCTGTTTGATTGGAATTTTAAAATAATTCAATCATTCATTTTATATATTTTCACTAGTAAAATTTTTTTAGGAACGAACCTTTAAACTTTCCGATGGAAAATGTGAAGGTTTATAAACATCATTAAAATTATATATAACCCTAAACGAGATCAAAGCACACATAGCGGGAGCGATTTAACAAGATCATAATAATAACACAATTATAATTAATCGAATTACGGTTACATATCTTTACGCTAAAGCAAATCCCCAAGACGAAGAACGAATCACCAATTCGGGCTTATACCTTATATAACCAAGATATAGTCTAAAGTAAGACTATATTACGATCTTGTACACACGTAATACAATGAGCTAACAGTGATTCTAGCACGTGTAAACCGAGCTATAACGCTTGTAGAAAATCTACCCAACAACCCTAGAGAGGGGCTAGGACTAGATTATAAGGAAAAGCAAAAGAACACAAAAACCAACCAAAACCCTTGTGTGGGTTATGTGTTGCAATCACAAGAAAGAGAGGGGAGGGAGAGACTTGTGTGTCTTGAATTATGAGGTGAGGGATTGTTTATATAGGCCTAATTCTTGTAACCCAAATAAATAAAAGGAAAGTTTTTCTTCCCCTTCCCTTGCCTGCATAACCGACGGCCCAACACCCCCTTTGGGGTGTTCTGGAATCTTCCATCATTCTTTCTATTTATTCTACTTACTATAAACTCATTAACGCTCGTTAATACTTAACTCTTAATTATTTAACGATCGTTAAAGTTATATCTCAGTTTAATTTAATAAATACATAAATATATATTTATTATATCAATTAATAAATACAATGAATATATCTATTAAATAAATTAACTCTTTATTTGTTGAGTGCAATCCCGTAATCTCGAGTTAGATCCTATCACACGACTATTAAATATATGTCCATAAACTTTCAGCTCCCACTTGGACATATTTCGAATATCGTGATTACATTGACTAGCGTCTAGTTACACTAACAATGTCTCGAGTACAACTCGAGTATAGTATCCTGGATAAAACCTTTTAATGATTCATCATTATTATTATCCTTTTATTTCTAATACAACGTTAATAAGGATATGGATCTTAGTCATTCCTTTCATTAACCATTATGTTTCTCGTTCACAAATTCATCAAGATTACCAAAACAAATTTGGGTGTAGCCACACAAACATCTTACTAATCCCACGAGGGGCCCAGCTGTATTAAACTCCAAAACAAAATTAGAGGAAGTAAATTCCATTGACTACAAGCAAAACTTATGAATTTTGCAACACTTCCGAAAATAATCCTTATAGCTACCAGTTACGTGTAGCTTTAGAGTATTCCACAGAGATGTACTAGATTCATAACAGTTTCCTGGTATCTCAAGTCTAAGGATAACTATTTATGATTTACTTGATGATAAAGATCCACAAAGTAAAATCATATAGTTGGTATAAGTCCAATATTCAATTCATCGAATATCATCCAAAATCGATCAATATACTTTCAAGTATACTCTATCACTATTTTGATTTGTCTTAATTTAAAAATATTCCCATATTATTAATCGACAACGGACATTTAGCATAACATTTATTCATGGATTAAGTAAAACATGTAAAATAGGATACATAATTAAATAATAAGAATAAATGATACCTAATCTTTATTTTATTAAATAATAATGTCATAAAATCCTTTATCCAAATACTAATCACAGATTCATTGCATGAGTTCGCTAGCTAGTCGCAGCCCAATAACCTTGGCATGCTTAACTACCTTTGGTCTAGGCAAAGCCTTAGTTAAAGTATCATCGACGTTATCATCTGTGTGAACTTTTATTAATTTGATTTCACGAGCTTCAACTTGTTCTCGGACGTAGTGTTGTCTATGTTTAAAGTGTTTGGCGCCTTTCATGACTCCGGAATCGTTGGCGAATATTATTGCAGCAGAATTGTCGCAATATATATCAATAGGTTCTTTTATTGAAGGCATCACTCCAAGATCTCCAATAAAATTCCTAACAAATACTTTAGAATATGTTTAACAGCAGTCCAGTGGAGCTTCCTTGGATTCTGTTGGTATCTGCTAACCAAGTTTTGAGCAAACTCCACATCAGGCCTTGTACATTTATAGCATACATAATAGATCCTACAGCCGAAGCATAAGGTACCTTCTGCATGTATGCCTCCTCTTCAAGAGTTGATGCATCCATCTCATGACTTAGATTACGCTTAACTTCCATAGATTGAAAAGCTTTCTTGGAATTATGCATATTATACTTCTTCAATATCTTATCTATATAAGTATCTTGACATAGACCAATTAACCGTCTTTACCTATCCCGATAGATGTTAATTCCCATAATGTATGCAACTTCTCCTAAATCCTTTAGAGAAAAACATTTACCAAGATAATCCTTAACAACTTTAAGTCTTGGAATGTTACTTCCCATGATTAATATACCGTCAACATATAGGACTAGAAATACTACATCACTCCCACTAGCTTTGCGATATACACATGGCTCATCACGATTTTGAATGAATCCAAACTTTTTTATTTCTTCATCAAATCGTTTATTCCATTGACGTGATGCTTGCTTCAAACCATAAATGGATCTTTGAAGTTTTCACACGTGTCCTGGATTCTTAGGATCAACATACCCTTCTGGTTGCTACATTTAGATGTCTTCATCTAAGCGACCGTTCAAGAAGGCAGTTTTAACATCCATTTTCCATATCTCATAGTCATAGTATGCTGCTATAGCTATGAGAATCCTAATAGCTCTTAAGTATGCTACAGGAGAAAATGTCTCCTCGTAGTCTTTGCCAAAAGTTTGAGTAAAACCTTTAGCTATTTATAGGATTGTACTTTTCCGTCCATGTCGGTTTTCTTCTTGTATATCTACTTATGTCTCACTACTTTAGCATTTGGTGGTGGATCTACAAGAACCCAAACATCATTTACTTTCATGGATTTTATTTCCTCATCCATAGCAACCATCCACTTATCCTTCTCAGGATCAAGTATGGCGGATTTATAATTAGCAAGTTCATCAAGATCCCCTACTTCATCATCATCCTCTATGTTAAGGCATATATTGCTATTTGCATTTTTAATCCTTGCAGATCTACGCAGAGGAACTAATTCCGATGGAACCACCAGACTTTCTGGTTCTACATGAATTACATCGCTAGTGTTTTCAGAAGGTAATATATTTATATGAATCTCTTCAAGATCATAATTTCTCCCACTGAATTCTTGATTTACAAGATCACTTTCAAGGAATTCTCTATACCTAGCAACAATCACTTTGTTCTGAAGTGGATAATAAAAGTAGTAACCCATAGATTCCTTAGGGTATCCTACAAAGATACATTTCACAGATCGTTGTTGGAGTTTGTCACCCGAGTCACGTTTCACATACGCCTCACAACCCCAGACCTTTAAATAAGACATATATAGCTTCTTGCCATGCCATAGTTCATATGGTTTCTTATCGACCTTCTTTGTGGGAACCATATTTAAAATGCGAACATCAGACTCTAAAGCTGTAAAACCCGTATTTAAATCGGGAATGTAAATACGCGGTCTAGTTACTTAAATCATTTACGTAGAAATTATTAGCGAAAACAACGAGAGAGAAATTATATTTAAGTTTTTTTTAAAAAAAAAAGAAGGCCTAAGGGCCGGTTTGTAAAAAAAAAGAAAGAAGTGGGCCAAGCCCATTTTGGGTTGCACAAAATATACATACGGGACTTTAACCCCTCTTCCATAACAGACGTAAAAAAAAATAGGGTTTGCTTGGTTGTGTTGTGCCGCCGGGAAAAAGAAAGAAAGAAAGGGAGATCGAGAGTTTTGATCTTGGTTTCGGGAATCATTTGTTGTTAACCCTCAAACACGAATAGACGGTAATCATCTTCCCTTTCATCATTTAAAATTCACGAATTTATGGGATTTAAAAAAAATCAAGAACACATGAATTTTATAATAATCATGAATTATAAACATTGTTAATCGGATCTTTTTGGGTTAGGAAACAAAAACCGAGAGTTGAAACTCTCGGTGGTGTTTTTGGTAATGACCAGCCGAGACCACCATGTCTCGGTGGTGTTTTCTGTGGTGACCAGTCGCGAACCAAACATAAGTCGGGGGTGTTTGTTTGTTTCAGTGACAACCGAGAAGTCTTAGTCTCTCGGTTGGTCTTCGAGTTATGACTTCGGTGCGTTTCGATTATAAGCAGTGGGTAAATCATGGACCGAGGGAAACCCGAGAACCCTAAGGCTCTCGGTAGGAATAATAATCAAACAGGGGTTCGGTTGGGTTCCATTTTATGGAAATAGCGACTATTTAGCGACAGAAGATGCTGTCGCTGTTTACATTTTCAGTTCTGGGTCACAGATTCGCGACAGTTTAACAACAGCAGTTTCTGTCGCAGTTTTTATAGATGCAGTTTTGGTTCCAATTAGCGACGGTTTAGCGACAGAAAATTCTGTCGCTAATCCGGTGGTGAATTGAATTAGTATGGTTGAGTTGTTTTCGTGCGACCGAGGCTTTAGAAGTCTCGGTAGGGTTTTGTTTGACTCGGGTTTTTGGGGCACGGAATATAATAAAAACGAGGTTATATTAAATTGGTTAAGTCATTTTTATAAATAAGTTTTGTTTTTTTATTACTAAATTAACCAATGATGGCTAGTTATTTTGTTAATTGTTTAAAATATGTGATGATTTAATGGTTTAATCTTTCCAGGAAACTAATTTAAAACTTTCTAATTATATCAGATTACTATTTATAGTAATAGTACTTATATCGGAATTACACATTTCACAGTAATCATGTATACATAAAATACGTTAATCAGAAATATTAGGGCAATCAGATTTATCAGATTATATACAAACAGTAATACAAGAATAAAATAAATTAAACTAAGAACAGTTAAGATCAGTAAAACTAAACGAATGTCAGTTAACTTATTCGCGTCCTTTATTCATGTAGCACACGTGAAGCCCGAGTAGTATTCGTTCAGTCTTCCATTAAGTCAGTTACTGGACACGAGGTACGGATTTTCCGTCCTTTCAGTAAGGACTTCCTTTCTATGCATGATTAGGATTCCCCGTCTTCAGCCAAATGTTTTTCCCCAGTATATGTTTAAGTTTATCAGTAATCATATTAATAACTAAATAAATTGCCTGAGCATTATATACAAGCACGACCAATTTATCTACTAGTTACGGAGGTACCGTAACCACGGCACTAGAGGCACCGGTGTCGTGACTCACATGCAGGAGAGTGATATCCTGCATCGTCCAACTCAGCTCAGCTTGGCAATTTTATCAGTATTATTAGTGGGGCGTATGGATGCATCCTAGGCTTATATGTGTTACAAGTTATCAGGGTGAATGTGGTGTGTGCTCTACATCCTTCACATTGGAGTTGATCCCTCCACCCAGCACACAGTTATTTAGAGGTCACCCCTCTACAGCATGACGAGGTCACCCCTCCAGTTATTCATGCACGGTTGTTACAGCACGTGACCTATATAAGCTCTGGCAAATAAAATACAGTAAATGCATGTTTTCAGAATTTATAGTTATATTTCAGTATCATTATATATGAACCAGGTTTTTCAGATTTTATGCAAAGTTCTACCACATGTTACATATCAGTCTTATAGCTTCATTGTTGTCTTCTATTTCATTACTTTCAGTACATTCTTATCATGCTATATCCGTCCACTGAGCGTTATGCTCAGCCGTAGTTTCCTTTCATGTTTCCAAACGGCAGGTACACAAGGACGATCTTAGGACTTCTAAGAGAGTACGTGCATTTGGATGGGAGCTATTCAGACTCCTTTATTTTTATGCATACATTATGTTACTTTACTTTGGTTGTTTGGACACTGTTTCGTCCTTTTTCTTTCAGTACTTAATCTTTATATTTTGAGCTTATGTTGTACTATCGATGTTTGATTCCGGTACTTCCGTTTGGTCAGTTAATGTTTAAATACATTGCCTTGCATGCTTTGATGACACGCCATAAATACACGTAACGGTCCATTTATCCAAGTGGGATGTTACAATTATGGTATCAGAGCGCCTGGTTCGACCTGTAGGCTCTAAAACTTGACCTGTGACTAGTGGGTAGTCACCAAGAACTTCCTGTATTTTGGCGTCGTTATCTTCCATGCTACTCATGAATTTTATCAGTCGGATTTTCAAAATTTTGATTAAGTAAACAGTTGGTACAGGACTGGCCATACTTAATCACATGTGCTTTTCAGCGAACATTTCGTTTTGGTGAACTGACCATAGGCGTTCACCCTCGCCCGTTTAAATTTTGTATGGATGAACTGACTATAGGCGTTCATCCTTACTCATGTCAGATTTATGTTTCAGTAATTGTCATTTTGTGAACTGACCCTAGGCGTTCACCAGTATTCATGTCATATTTTATTGGCTATACCTTCATGAATTACACTATGCATATTCAGATTTATTACCCCAGGTTTTGGTTATCAACTTATCCTCTTTTATTTCAGATGCCACCCAGACGCGAAACCGAGAATGACCCTAACGCAGCTGCCATTGCTGCTGCTGTTCAGGCTGCAATACAGGCCATGTTACCCCAAATTCGTGATGAGACCCGAGCTGAATATCAAAATGGACCGCAGCAGAATAACAACCCTCCTGTTCCACCACCTGCCACTTTACCCGCTTGGCTGGATCTGTTTAACAAGCAGAAACCCCGACTGTTTGAGCAGACGGTAGCTCCAACTGACGCAGAAGACTGGATCTACCATATAGATAAAATTTTTGGAGCTATGGGTTATGGTGATGTTTTCAAAGTTAGGCTTGCAGTTTACAAGCTGGAGGGTCCTGCTCTGCATTGGTGGAGGTCTCAGAAACTGTCCAATGGGGGAGATGCTTGGGAGCTTACATTGACCTGGGCACGTTTCAAGACGATGTTCTATGACCAGTTTTTCCCACATGCGGAGCAAGCTAAGATGAAGAGGGACTTCCACGTTATTCGTTAGAATCATGGCGAGAACAGTATAGAGTTCATGCACCGATACCTCAGGATGGCTGGATTCTTAGGGGAGGCTGCGGGTACCGCAGAGGAGCAAGCGAAGCAATTTCGCTGGGCTCTTCACTCTAGGACTGCAGATAGGCTGGTGAGTGCCACATTCACTAATGTGTCACAAGTAGCTAATGCAGCTCGGGACGTCGAGATACTTTTCGAGAGGGATGAGCTCGAGAATGTAGAGTGTCCGGAGAAGAGGTACATCTCACCCAACAGACTTAAACAATTTAGCCCCATTATTGCTTGTCAACTTATATGTTATGACTTATCCATTTATAATCTTACAGACACAGAGGAGGAGACCGATCCCAATCGGCTACTCCGCATCAGAACTACAGGAACCACGGTCAGTCATATGACCGAAATCGGTCAGATAAGAGGAGCGGTGGTGATAATTACCGCGGCAGCTCCAACTCATCGGGCAGCTACAGGTGATTCTTTAAGCTCCAGAAATACTAAACTATCGTGTAAAGCAGATCTTAAATTTTTGTAAATTCCAACAGAGATGCTGGACAGGGGCGTGACCAAAACAATAGGGGTCAGCAGGTTGCCCGACCGGCAAATTCTGGTAATTTTAATTTCAGTCAGACAGCCTCATTTCAGGTTAAGATAATTGTGACACGTGTTTATCATCGTAAATCAGGTTCTCAGCAAACCAGAGCTGCTTCTACCGTGTTTACTTATCCCACTTGCATCACATGTGGAAAGAAACACACGGGACCGTGTCGTCGTGGTACGAGTGGTTGCTTCCAGTGTGGCCAGCCGGGCCATCTGAAGAGGGATTGCAAGAGCGGGAATGCTGCTGGTACCTCAGGCCAGATTCCTCAGATTTTACCTCCACCACCACCGATACCACCAACCACTGGTCGTGTCTACACTACTACCCGTGAGCAAGCAAATAAGACCACAGGTACCATTACTGGCATTTTGTTTATACACGGACATGCTGCTTGCGTACTTTTCGATGCAGGCGCCACCCACTCAGTTATATCTACTTCATATGCTGTTAGAATAAACATGACCCCTACGCCACTAGACAGTGTACTTAGTATATCTACCCCCATGCGAGACTCTGTACTCATTACCCAGGTGTATAAGGATCTCCCTCTTGAGTTTGATGATAAAATCCGTCCAGACAGTGCACTTCCTTTAGATGTGTGTGAATTCGATGTTATTTTAGGTATGGATTGGTTGTCGGTTCATCGTGCCACTATAGACTGCCATGCTCACCGGGTTATCTTTGGTGATGTCCAGACACCAGAGTATATTCACCAGGGTTTCCTACCAGGAAAACATGTTCAGATCATTTCAGCTTTACAGGCCCGTACCTTATTATACCATGGTTGTGAGGGTTTCTTAGCTACAGTTCATGACACGACTTCTGAGGCACCTTTAATTCAGGATCAGCCACTGGTGTCAGATTTTCCAGATGTTTTTCCAGAGGAACTTCCAGGTTTACCTCCCATGCGAGAGGTAGAATTTGGTATTGATCTCATTCCAGGTGCAGAACCAGTATCTAAAGCTCCTTACCGTATGGCTCCTGTAGAGCTTAAGGAACTGAAAGATCAACTTCAGGAACTTCTAGAAAGGGGTTTCATTCGTCCTAGCGTGTCACCTTGGGGTGCTCCAGTTTTGTTTGTCAAGAAGAAGGATGGTAGCATGCGGTTGTGTATTGACTACCGTGAGTTGAATAAGCTCACTATTCGTAACCGTTATCCACTTCCTCGTATTGACGATTTATTCGATCAGCTTCAAGGTGCCAAGCACTTCTCAAAAATCGATCTACGATCAAGTTACCATCAGCTGCGTGTAAAAGAGCAGGATATATCCAAAACTGCTTTCCGCACGAGGTACGGTCATTACGAGTTTGTTGTTATGCCTTTCGGTCTCACGAATACGCCTGCAGTATTTATGGACTTGATGAACAGAGTCTTCCACAAATTTTTAGACAAGTTTGTGATTGTGTTCATCGATGATATACTTATTTTCTCCAAATCCAAAGAGTAACATGAGAATCATCTCCGTACGGTGTTGCAGATTCTCAGACGAGAAAAATTATATGCTAAATTTTCGAAGTGCGAGTTTTGGCTAAATACGGTGGCGTTTCTAGGTCATATTGTTTCTGCATAAGGAATCACTATGGATCCTACAAAGGTGGGGGCTATCACCAAATGTCCAAGACCGACATCTATCACAGAGATACGTAGATTTCTGGGGTTGGCGGGTTATTACCGCAGGTTTGTGGAAAACTTCTCACGTTTGGCGTTACCATTGACCCAACTTATGCGAAAAGGTGAGAAGTTTATATGGACCGAGGAGAGAGAAAAGAGTTTTGAGGAACTCAAGCATCGATTGATCTCAGCACCGATACTCACTCTTCCATCCGGTACAGGTGGTTATCAGATTTACAGTGACGCATCAGGAAAGGGCTTAGGCTGTGTTCTTATGCAGCATGGGAAAGTCATTGCTTATGCTTCGCGTCAACTGAAGCCGTATGAGAAAAATTATCCTACTCATGATCTAGAGCTCGCAGCAGTCGTTTTCGCCCTTAAGATCTGGAGGCATTATTTATACGGTGAGTCGTGTGATATCTTCACCGATCACAAAAGTCTCAAGTACATATTCACCCAACGAGAGCTGAACATGAGGCAGCGGCGATGGCTAGAACTGCTGAAAGACTATGACACTAATATCCAGTATCACCCAGGTAAAGCAAATGTAGTAGCAGATGCCCTTAGCAGAAAGTCAGGTATGATTAATGGCATCAAAGTTCAGGAAGAAATTATTCGGGACTTAGAGCGGTATGATATTGAGCTCTTAGTTCGCGGACAGAGGGGATACTGGGCTAGTCTGAGGATAGAACCAGACTTACTCTCTAGGATTAAAGCCGCACAAAAGGATGATGGTGAAATCTGGGCGATTGTCCAGAACATTGACCAGCAGACCGAATTTCGCATTGATGACGATGGTATCGTATGGCAGGGTACCAAACTCTGCGTTCCAGAAGACCCTGCTCTCAGAGAAGCCTTAATGACTGAGGCTCACAGCTCTCCGTTCTCTATCCATCCGGGTTCCACAAAAATGTACCACGATCTTAAGCAGCATTTTTGGTGGAGTGGCATGAAACAGGATGTCGCAACATTTGTGTCTAAATGCTTAACCTGTCAGCAGGTTAAGATAGAGCACCAGCGCTCCAGTGGTCTTCTCCAACCATTAGATATTCCAACGTGGAAATGGGACAAGATCTCTATGGATTTTGTCACCGGACTACCACAGACTCAGCGGAGACATGATGCAATCTGGGTTGTTGTCGATCGTTTGACCAAGTCGGCACATTTCATTCCTATTCGCAAAGATTTCGCAGTCAGTAAATTACCGAAACTATTCACCGAGGAGATCGTACGATTACACGGTACACCTTCTGAAATTATATCAGATAGGGATCCCCGTTTCACTTCTCACTTCTGGGAAGGTTTGCATAAAGCTTGGGGAACTAGGCTCAAGCTCAGCACAGCTTTCCATCCACAGACGGACGGTCAGTCAGAGCGTACCATCCAGACCTTGGAGGACATGCTACGCGCCTGTGCATTAGAATGGACAGGACACTGGGATGACTATATTTGCTTGGTCGAGTTTGCCTACAACAACAGTTGGCATGCTAGTATCAAGCGTGCTCCATTCGAGATGTTATACGGCAGGAAATGCCGTGCTCCTATTTGTTGGGATCAGGTTGGAGAACGTTTGATTGAAGGACCAGAATTGATAGAACTGACCAATGAAAAGGTCGCCATTACTAGGGCCAAACTGCAAGAAGCGCGTACTCGCCAGAAGAGTTACGCCGACAAGCATCGCAGAGACCTATCTTTTCAGACTGGGGATCGTATGTTCCTTAAAGTATCACCCGCGCGCGGTGTCAGACGTTTTGGCCTCAAAGGAAAGCTCAGCCCTCGTTACATCAGACCGTTCGAAATTCTTGAACGTATCGGTGAAGTGTCATACCGATTGGCGTTACCACCTCAGCTTTCACACGTCCACAACGTGTTTCATGTATCATTACTCAGGGGGTACAACTATCATGAGCTTCACAAAGTGAATTATCCACTCGATCAGATTCAGGAGGATCTATCTTATATTGAGGAACCCGAAGCAGTTTTAGATCGCCAGGATCGAGTTATGAGAAGGAAGACCATTCCTTTCGTCAAAATCCTGTGGAGGGACCATACCGAGCGGGAGGCCACTTGGGAAACAGAAGAGTCTATACGGACTTCTTATCCTCACTTTTAGTTTTGATTCGGGTATGTCTTTTCAGCTTTTATTTCTTCCAGCTTATTAGCATTTTCGGCTTTTACTCCAGTCAGTTTAAATACCTTATAATTCGGGGACGAATTCTCCTTTTAGAGGGGAAGAATTGTAAAACCCAGTACGGCCGTATCCTTAATTCGGGGACGAATTATTCTTTTTAGAGGGGAAGAATTGTAAAACCCGTATTTAAATCGGGAATGTAAATACGCGGTCTAGTTACTTAAATCATTTACGTAGAAATTATTAGCGAAAACAACGCAAGAGAAATTATATTCAAGTTTAAAAAAAAAGGCCTAAGGGCCGGTTTGTAAAAAAAAAAGAAATAAGTGGGCCAAGCCCATTTTGGGTTGCACAAAATATATATACGGGACTTTAACCCCTCTTCCATAACAGACGTAAAAAAAATAAGGTTTGCTTGGTTGTGTTGTGCCGCCGGTAAAAAGAAAGAAAGAAAGGGAGATCGAGAGTTTTGATCTTGGATTCGGGAATCATTTGTTGTTAACCCTCAAACACGAATAGACGGTAATCATCTTCCCTTTCATCATTTAAAATTCACGAATTTATGGGATTTAAAAAAATCAAGAACACATGAATTTTATAATAATCATGAATTATAAACATTGTTAATCGGATCTTTTTGGGTTAGGAAACAAAAACCGAGAGTTGAAACTCTCGGTGGTGTTTTTGGAAATGACCAGCCGAGACCACCATGTCTCGGTGGTGTTTTCTGTGGTGACCAGTCGCGAACCAAACATAAGTCGGGGGTGTTTGTTTGTTTCAGTGACAACCGAGAAGTCTTAGACTCTCGGTTGGTCTTCGGGTTATGACTTGGGTGTGTTTGGATTATAAGCAGTGGGTAAATCATGGAACCGAGGGAAACCCGAGAACCCTAAGGCTCTCGGTAGGAATAATAATCAAACAGGGGTTCGGTTGGGTTCTATTTTATGGAAATAGCGACTATTTAGCGACAGAAGATGCTGTCGCTGTTTACATTTTCAGTTCTAGGTCACAGATTCACGACAGTTTAACAACAGCAGTTTCTGTCGCAGTTTTTATAGATGCAGTTTTGGTTCCAATTAGCGACGGTTTAGCGAAAGAAAATTATGTCGCTAATCCGGTGGTGAATTGAATTAGTATGGTTGAGTTGTTTTCGTGTGACCGAGGCTTTAGAAGTCTCGGTAGGGTTTTGTTTGACTCGGGTTTTCGGGGCACAGAATATAATAAAAACGAGGTTATATTAAATTGGTTAAGTCATTTTTATAAATAAGTTTTGTTTTTTTTATAACTAAATTAACCAATGATGGCTAGTTATTTTCTTAATTGTTTAAAATATGTGATGATTTAATGGTTTAATCTTTCCAGGAAACTAATTTAAAACTTTCTAATTATATTAGATTACTATTTATAGTAATAGTACTTATATCGGAATTACACATTTCACAGTAATCATGTATACAGAAAATACGTTAATCAGAAATATTAGGGCAATCAGATTTATCAGATTATATACAAACAGTAATACAAGAATAAAATAAATTAAACTAAGAACAGTTAAGATCAGTAAAACTAAACGAATGTCAGTTAACTTATTCGCGTCCTTTATTCATGTAGCACACGTGAAGCCCGAGTAGTATTCGTTCAGTCTTCCATTCAGTCAGTTACTGGACACGAGGTACGGATTTTCCGTCCTTTCAGTAAGGACTTCCTTTCTATGCATGATTAGGATTCCCCGTCTTCAGCCAAATGTTTTTCCCCAGTATATGTTTAAGTTTATCAGTAATCATATTAATAACTAAATAAATTGCCTGAGCATTATATACAAGCACGACCAGTTTATGTACTAGTTACGGAGGTACCGTAACCACGACACTAGAGGCACCGGTGTCGTGACTCACATGCAGGAGAGTGATATCCTGCATCGTCCCACTCAGCTCAGCTTGGCCATTTTATCAGTATTATTAGTGGGGCGTATGGATGCATCCTAGGCTTATATGTGTTACAAGTTATCAGGGTGAATGTGGTGTGTGCTCTACATCCTTCACACTGGAGCTGATCCCTCCACCCAGCACAGTTATTTAGAGGTCACCCCTCTACAGCATGACGAGGTCACCCCTCCAGTTATTCATGCACGGTTGTTACAGCACGTGACCTATATAAGCTCTGGCAAATAAAATACAGTAAATGCATGTTTTCAGAATTTATAGTTATATTTCAGTATCATTATATATGAACCAGGTTTTTCAGATTTTATGCAAAGTTCTACCACATGTTACATATCAGTCTTATAGCTTCATTGTTGTCTTCTATTTCATTACTTTCAGTACATTCTTATCATGCTATATCCGTCCACTGAGCGTTATGCTCAGTCGTAGTTTCCTTTCATGTTTCCAAACGGCAGGTACACAGGGACGATCTTAGGACTTCTAAGAGAGTACGTGCATTTGGATGGGACCTATCCAGACTCCTTTATTTTTATGCACACATTATGTTACTTTACTTTGGTTGTTTGGACACTGTTTCGTCCTTTTTCTTTCAGTACTTAATCTTTATATTTTGAGCTTATGTTGGACTACCTATGTTTGATTCCGGTACGTCCGTTTGGTCAGTTAATGTTTAAATACATTGCCTTGCATGCTTTGATGACACGCCATAAATACACGTAACGGTCCATTTATCCAAGTGGGGTGTTACAAAAGCATAATCCTAAAAGGATAAAGGTAAAGTTGTATGATTAAAAATAGATCGCACCATATCTAATAATATAAGATTTCTCCCTTCGGATACACCATTTTGTTGTGGAGTATAGGGAAAAGTAAAATGGTGAACAGTTCCATTCTCACTTAGATAATCTATAAACTCTTGACTTAAATATTCACCACCTCTATCAGAACGAAGAGCTTTAATCTTATTTCCTAGTTGTAGTTTTACTTCTAATTTAAACACTTTGAATGTTTCAAATACCTCATGTTTATGCTTAAGTAAATAAACATAACCATAACGGCTATAATCATCCATAAATGTTAAGAAGTAGCTAGCACCTTTCCTTGACACATGTAAAGTGGTCCACACACATCAGCATGTATTAATCCAAGTAGATCAATAACTATTTCAATATTGTTATTAAAAGGTTTCTTGGTAATCTTTCTAGAGATACAAGACTTTCATTTATCGAATGATTCATCATTGATATTTTCCAAAATACCTTCACGTTGAAGTTTTTGTATACGAGTCTTCCCAGTATGGGAAAGTCTACAATGCCAAAGATAAGAAGAGTTCTTGTCAAACTTTCTCTTCTTATTCATGCTAAAAACATAATTATTATTATTCTTGGATTCATTATCATGCATGTCTATTTCAAACACACCATTCACAGAAATTGCATTAAAATAGAAAATACCATCTTTCCAAACAGAAATTCCATTATAATCAATAGTGTGAACGAATCCATTATTCAACAAACAAGAAAAGGAAATAACACCCCTAACAATTGTAGATTCATAATGACAATCATTTAAAATTAATACTAAACCCGAAGGTAAAACTAATTAAATGTTCCTATAGCTTCAACTGCTTCTTGTGCGCCATTGCCTACTTGCAGAATTTGTTTCCCATTGGAAAGCTTCCTTTCCAGATTAAATCCCTGCAGCGTATTACAAATGTTAATACAACATCCCGTATCATATACCCAGGAATTTAATTTGTATGTCAAATTAAATAATTCGATCATAAATAAAGTACCTAAAGCTGCAGCGCTCTGCTCAGACTTCTTCTTTATTTCTCACAACTCTTTGAGGTAAAGAGGACTATTCCTCTTCCAATGACCACTTGCCTTGCAATGGTGACAAGTCTCATCCTTCTGAGATTTATTCTTCTTGACAAAGTTCTGCTTAGGTTTTGAATAAGTCGCAACTTGCTTGCCCTTATCACCCTTGCCTTTTCCTTTCTTCTTGTTCACTTGCGGTTTTGGCTTACTCACTCTTCCCTTCTCTATGGTTTATACAGGAGGAGTAGAAGTAGATGCCTTGTCCTTGAACCCATTTTCATAGCCAATGAGCATTGCATGCAAAACGTTATGGGCTAGTAAGTTCAGGACGATCAAAGAATACAGAACTTATACTGTTATTTTCGGGTTGAGCCATTTCTACAGAAATAAGTTCAAATATTAGTATTTTCGATAACAAAATACTTTCAAGAAAATAAAATTATCCCGGTATATAAACCATAATATTTTCCTTGAATCCTAGAACTATATTGACATAGATCCATTACATCAGTTGATCTGCTAGTAATGAATGTACTCAATGTAGCGACTTGTCGAACAATTCAGTTAACAAACAATTTTCAATTTCTAGATTTTTAAGGGATTTATATTGCCAAAAAATGTTTTGCATAATAAACATGTTTCATCCCTTCTGAATGCCTTAAGTTTCCAAATCTCACTAAGTAACTTAATTAAGTCGTCTAATATGAGTAATGTAAAACCATCATATGAATTCTCATTCAATGAAAGTTTTCTATCCATCGCAACATCATATAAAAATCTCATTTGACGACGTAGTAATTTCAAGTGTTCGTCAATTAGAAGCATTCGACTTAAATTTTAAGGGTATAAATTTGATGTCAAATCAATGTATGGAGAAGCATGCATACAACTCCATAGCATAAGTTTAATAAAACATTTAGTAAACTTTTCACGATACTAAATTTCTACATAAATTATGTTGAGGTATTGGTTAAACCAATCAAAGAATTTTACCCAAAACTATTCACAACGTACTTTTGCTAGAACTCGGCTACGCACAAAGCAATACCCTTATTCATTGTGTTTCAGATGTGAATTTGCGGTAAATCAACCTTAAGGTATAATTTAATTAATAATCGTAGGTAATTTCAATTTGACGCACAGGCGAGCCGGGAATTTGGTCAGCGACTAATGGCTTAAAACCTCTTTCCTTAACCGGGTCATGACCAGCGATGCGTTAAACTCACTTTATAGTCTGTCAAAAGGAGTAGGCTGTTAGATTATTATTGCAATTCACCAATCAACGTAATCTTATGTAATTTAGATCTCAAACAAATCTTAATTTTAATATGATTTAGTTCATATTATTTCTTTTCAAAAAAACCCTTTTTTACAAAAATTCAAACAATTTTAATATAAACAAGTAAAAAACTAAATCATAAACACATAATAACGAATTATATGTGAAATAAATAAATTAAATAGCCACATGCATATAATTTATTCAATAATCATCAAATCTAGGTTTTTATATTCATATAAAAGTCTTCCCTAATTCAAGATTTATTGATTCAAATAATCACGTAGCATATAAAATCATATAAACATATAATTTTAAGATCCATGAAAACATGCACGTTTGTCATGGATCCTCACATAAATCTTAACCATTAATTCTCTACGGATCGTAACCATACATGACATAATAATTAATCATGCAATTTAATCTAAAATTATCCCATATGTAATTTAGGGTTTCAAAACAATTCTTTTTTATAAAAATTCGGCCAAAACCCTGATTTTTAAAAAACAAAACCCTAATTCTAAGAAAACCCAAAAAAACATGTAGTTTTAACTCAAAACAATTATTAGTTAAAAAAACTTTAGATTTTTGATAATTATAACATGTTAAAACGGCTCTCGATGCCACTAAAGGTTTATAAACATCATAACAATTATATAAAACCCTAAACGAGATCAAAGCACACATAGCGGAAGCGATTTAACAAGATCATAATAGTAACAAAATTATAATTAATCGAATTAGGGTTACATACCTTTACGCTAAAGCAAATCCATAAGACGAAGAACGAATCACCAATTCAGGCTTATACCGTATATAACCAAGATATAGTCTAAAGTAAGACTATATTACGATCTTGTGCACACGTAATACAACGAGCTAACCGTGATTTTAGCACGTATAAACTGAGCTATAACGCTTGTAGAAAATCTACCCAACAACCCTCGAGAGGGGCTGGGACTATATTATAAGTAAAATCGAAAGAACACAAAAACCAACCAAAACCCTTGTGTGGGTTATGTGTTGCGATCACAAGAAAGAGAGGGGAGGGAGAGATTTGTGTGTCTTGAATTATGAGGTGAGGGGTTGTTTATATAGGCCTAATTCTTGTAACCCAAAACAAATAAAAGGAAAGTTTTTCTTCCCTTTACCTTGCCTTCATAACCGACGACCCAATACCCTCTTTGGGGTGTTCCAGAATCTTCCATCCTTCTTTCTACTTATTCTACTTACTCGATTCATTAACGCTTGTTAATACTTAACTCTTAATTATTTAACGATCGTTAAAGTTATATCTCAGTTTAATTTAATAAATACTTAAATATATATTTATTAAATTAACTCTTTACGTATTGAGTATCCCGTAATCTCGAGTTAGATCCTATTACACGACTATTAAATATATGTCCATAAACTTTCAAAATGAACACGATTTGTCTTTTACAGGTAAAGACCATACCCATGCTTTCGGGTTACGTTACATAATACATTAAAAAAACTTGGAAAGTTCAAATATTAGTATTTTTGATGATATATATTTTATAAATTTAACTACTCATGTTTATGGAATAACAATTATTTTATCAAGAGAATAAGATCCAACTTGAACTTATTATCATTAATTTAATTGATCTACTAGAAATGATCATATCTCAAAAGGTAATCATCGAAAGATAATTGCTGCCAGTGCAAATCTTAGCTTGTATGATGCTATGGCTACATTATCTATTGTAATCGTAGCTACGACATGCGTTGCCTCATCTAGTACCACGGGCAAAAGGTCTAACCAAACATACTCGTTGTAATTGTCTAATACTTAATCTGCAATTATATAGTCTTGCCTTGTCTTGATTATGACTTAAGACTGTCTTTGATGAAATAATCAAGCTCAAGTGACCATAGTACATTAGATGATACCTGACTTATTTTTGTGGGTATTTAAAAGTTTTAAAATCAAATGACAAATTTTGTATAAAAGAAAGCATGCAAACATCCTTTTAATAATTAGTTTTTAATATATAATATTTTGATATAGAGCCTATGATCCAACTTTAACTTATTTCTATTAATGTAGTTGACCTACTAGAAATGATAGTAATTCAAAAGATAATCATTGCTCATTATACTATTTTTACCACATAAAAACATGTGCCTCGGTACTTAAATCCACTGGTGATCAAAACCGAGGTGACCTATTGTTTTAAAAACTGTTATATGAGTCTTATAAAGTGTCATAGGTTTGTTATATAGTCTTGCCTTGTCTCTATTTGGGTTAAAGCAATCCGTAAGATAATGAAATGCTAAGTTGACCACTACCTTGGTTGAGCATGGCGTTGAACGGGGTAAATGTGATTACTCTTTATATGTTAAGAGATATGTATCTTTGTTTGTTCCCTTACTTTTTTATGTTGATGATATTGTTATTACTGGAAAGGATGAGTCTTTAATGGGAAATCGTAAACAGTTTTTGAAAAAAAGTTTCAAATTAAGGATGTGGGAGAGTTGGAGTATTTTCTAGGTAGTTAAGCTTTAAGAACAAGGATGGTATTTGTATGATACAAATAAAACAATGTATGGAGCTTTTACATGAGTATGGACTTCTTGTAGTTAAACGTGTTGAAACTCCTTTTTCGGAAAATAGTATGTTAAGTTGCGAGGAGTCTGACAAAGATAAGTATTTGGAATGTTTTACTATTTGTCAGAAACTTGTGGGAAAATTGATTTATTTGACTTATATTATGCTTGATATTAGCTATGCAGTACATTGCTCAAATCAGCATATGCATAAACCATTGCAGTCTCTTTTTAAGGCTGTATTGAGAGTCTTGATATACTTAAAGCAAGAACCTAGTCTAAGACTTTAGTTCAATAAAGAGTTTGATCTAAAGCTTAGAGCCTTTTCAAAGACTGATTGGGCTAAATGTCTTAGAACAAGGAGGCCTGTTACCGATTTTTATTTATTTATGGGTAATTCATTAGTATCATTGAATCATAAAAAGTAGAATACTATTGCTAGAATTCTGCTAAAGTAGAATATAGAATATGGCTTCTACTGCTTGTGAGATTGTGTGGTTTGGGAATCATTTGCATAGTCTTGGCATAGAGTATTTGTATCCTGTTGATTTGCATTGTGATAGCACTTCTGGTAAACAGATTGCTGCAAATCTTGTGTTTCATGAGAAAACAAAACACTTTGAGTTAGATGTTCATTTGATAAGGGAAAAGGTATTTGAAGGTTTGATTAGAACTATGTAATACTAATAATCAACCTATTGATATTCTTACCAAATGACTTGGAAGTACACAATATTTAAATCTTTGCAGGAAACTTGGTTTAATGAATATGTTTTATGGATAATTAATTGCAAGCTGTTTCTTGAGAAAATCTTGATGGAAGGTGTTCAAAGATTTGTTTTGGTTTTATAGTGTAGGGAATTAAGTTGTCAATGTTGAAAGTTATTTTATGTTTGTGAAAGTGGGATATCTTAGTTGTCAAGCAGCTAGAAGAAGGAGGGCCTAAATTGCACATATGAAGGCTTTATATAGCATCTTGGAGCTAGGGTTTTCTCTAATCATATCGTTTTCATATTCTGTTTTTTTCTCTGGTCAATCTTGATATGTATGTTAGTCTATAATAATTGTTTACGATTGTACATTTATTGCTCTTTTTTCGTAATCAATCTTCCTGATTGATTCTTTAGTATAGGTTGAGAGTTGGGTATGATTTGCAGTGGGTTGATAAGATCCACATAGTGGAGATTGTAACACCCCCAAATATTCATATTTTAGTTCAGCGGAAGAGTCGTTGGTGTTACGGGATAGCACATTACTCAAATCATAGACAACGCTTAAAAATCTCGTCGTTTAATAATAAAGAATTTCCATTCATAAATATCAAATTACAGAGGTCCCAATTCATAGTATTTCATACAATTTTACAAAACATTTGAATGGAAATTGTTATTTAAGTACGGGCCATAAATTCTTGTCGTCTTCCCGATAATTACTTTCAAGTACCTGAGATAAAACATGTTAAAAGAAAAGGTCAGCGAAAACGCCAAGTGAATTCATAGAGTTTAATAAAACCATTAATATATCATAGGTATATAATTATTACCGAAAATCATTTTTGTACAAATCTTTGTTGTAAATCATAATATAGGCTTTTTCCTTTAAAACCATTATACAAACCATTGTCGTAAAGACATCATACAATACGTTTTATAAAGTTATATAAAGTTTCATAAAAAACGTTATATGATAATGGTTATGTAAAACCAAAACACGAACATAATATCAATAATAAGACCCCATATTGCTAGTCAAGCAATAAATTTTAATTCAATTCGTATATCCGTAATTTCGTTATTGGATTATTATAAGTCGCATGAAATTGCTACCTTACTATACCAAACAACGGGTAGCTAACCCGAAATTCATTTTCTCATCTAAAACAGCGCGTCGTCACAATAATCACGCTTATATAAATCTTCTCATACATAAATTCGCTTACCAATCAATGTGGCACGACGGGGATCAACCGTCAAGGCGCGAACTGGGGTGATCTTCCCCAAATAGTACTATTATATGCATAAGCGTCTACTAAATCCCGGTAGTTCACAATTCATGCTAATGGAACTTTTATTGACATAACCTAACTATAATAATCCATTTCATTTCATTCATCGATTCCTATAATCATTAATCGGGTCATATAATCATTCAGATCCACATCAATAAGCAAACAATCGGGACAACCGGTGTCCTATTTCATTAAAACTAACATGTTATCTCCCTCGCGGGTTTATAAAACACTTCGTAAAACATTTAAAAGAGTGTGAGGCTATGAACTTACGTTGATTGGGAAAGGCGGGTTATCGGCGAGTTGGATGTACGGTACGTGCTTCAATCACGGAAACCTAGACAAATAATACTCGTCTTAGACTCTTGTCCAATGACTTTATGAAAATAATGGCTATGTATATATATGATGACATTATAAGTATGATGATGATCAAGTGGGATTTTATCTCTTCATACACATTATAGTGTTATGTGTTAGTCAAATTTTTTACTAGTTACACTAGTTTTAACTTGTTTACACATTGAGGCCCAATAAGCCCATTATAAGCCCAATACATTATATTAGCCCATTTTATACTTTTTGTGACAATCCGTCAATTTCAGGTCGTTATTTTAATCTCGACTATTACGTATTACGTGTTTATTTAATGAGAATTTTAAAATATCGACAAACCGAGAAGGTTATGACATGAAACTAGCGTAAGAATGTCGATTAGATGAAAACCGGCAAGGAATACGTTAGGTATCGATATTATATTCTCAATTTATCATAAAAATGATTTTATTTTATTTAATCTTTATTTCTCGTGTTTTACGTTTTAACGAACGACGAGAACTATTAGTGATCGCGATACCGACGGATGCCCAAATATTTATGTTTTATTATCGATTGTCTCGATATTTTATATTTTCGATGTTTTCGATTTAATTACGTTTTAAGTCGTGTCGAAGCTTTATTATTATATTTATGAAGCGTTTTAACTTTCGAAAAGTATTTTTACGAAACCCGAGCCTCGTAAATATTTTCAAAATTTACAATTTACATTTTCTACCTTGTAACCTATTTAATTGCATTTTGGACCAAAATTATGCCTAAATGACAAAATCTACCCTAACCTTGGACTATAAATACATTTTCCACTAACTAGTTTTTATTTAAAATTCATTTCATGCAAAACTTTCACCCATCTCTCTCTTCATCCCTTGTTTGCCGTCCAACCTTAACACCAAACACCCTCAAAAATCTTGATCATCCCTTTGATTCATCCTAAACTAACAAAAGACCCATCCTAGAAATTCAACAAGCTTCATATTGGTATAAAATTTTCCCACATGCAAACACTTTAATTTTCTTTCAAAATTTTGGTGAAGAACATGTGTTTAATCCATTTCTATGGTTATAATTGTTGTTATTATTATTATATTTGAAGTGGATTGTTGTTGCATTTAAGATTTTTACATATTTGATTTTTGTTAGATTGAATTTGAGGTTGTTAGGAGTTAGTTAGATGTGTTATGATAATATTAGGATGATAATATGAATATGTAAATTGTTGAAATGGGTCAAAATGGTGATTTGGTATGATTTTTAGATGACCATTTTAGACCAGTAGGTAAAAGGCTATTTTTGAATTACTTACTGTAATAAACTTGGTAAACTAATTAGATAGGGTCGTAGAGAATTTCGTTAGCTTCGATTTGATATAAGATAGAGCTTCTAGCTCCAAACGAGCGCGAAGTTACAACAATTTTAGTATTCGTGTACCGGGAGACGGGTATCCACACAATCCGAAAATTGTTGTTGATATTTGAATCGAATCTCGGGGACTATAAAATAAGTTTTAAAAATGTTCAAGGACTGTTGTAAGTTGCTAAACCTCAGGTCATGAGTCTATTTTCAAACCCGAGTGTCGGTTTTATAAATGGAGTTGTTTAGATATGTTAAAATGGTTTTACGAGTTTAAGGCGCAAATCTGTCCGGTTTTTGTAACACGAAGGTGTGTCGGGCAGAAGGTCTTAGAAGTAATATTTTTGAATGAAAATTAAACTGACTCTTATTCATATTATATGTGAGTTTGTGACCAAGTTTCGTCGAAAACGGAATAGTTTAAGTAAGGCAAATGAGCTTGAACTTTTGGTAAGTACCGGCAGATTTTTATTTGATCATATAGACTAATAAAGTAACATGTAAAGAAGTATAGAAGTACACTTGTACTACTATTATTTTTGGGATTGTCATGGTTTTGTATTTTGAGTTTTGTATTATTTAAGTATTATTTATACTTGAGTCATTTATTAACGAACGCGCCTTATTTGGTAGGTTGCGGTTTTCGTGTTTAACGGGCATCACGTATCGTCGGCGATCGTCATATTACTACTATTGTACCAAGGTGAGTCTATAGCCTCGCTTTTATACTATCTTGTAAGATTTTTAAAACCCGCTAGGGGGATAACATGCTTGTTTTTAAAATAGAACACAAAGGACCCGATTGTATGCTAGATGAAAGTTATTTACATATATTTGCTTCTAGCCTTAAAAGACCCATTGAATCATGAATTGTTAATCGAATGAACGCTAATACTATGGATAGATCTATCGGGGTGACGCCCAGTCCGGTCGCGACTAGCTATCGCGTAGTGTTGTGATGCACTAGTAATGAAACATCGGATGCAATTGTATAAGAGAAATATACGCACTTGGCTAGGTGTGTTGGGCTGAAATAATATATGTTAACGTTCAATGTCATGAGACTTATGTAATAACACCGATGATTATGTCTGATCCACATGATTGTCAACCATTGAAGGTTTATTCAGAATACTTGTGTTCGTTTATTAAATTTAAACTCTATAGATTCTCTCAGCATTTTTGTTGACTTTATAGCATGTTTTATCTCAGGTCCATGAAGAAGGCACTTAATAGAAGGCGGTTTCGTGTAGCTTGCTTGTGAAATGTTTTGGCCCGCTTTTCCTAAACTATGTCCATTCAGAGAAACTTTGTTTATTGTTATGTTGTGTAAACTTAAAACTATTTGGGACCGTGTCTGACTATTTTACCTTTAAATAATGAATGGATGTATGTTTTATTAAAACGACTCATTTTGAGACGTTTTCTATGATATTGAGGTTGAACCATACTAGTAACACTCAATGAACCTTTCGCTGCTATGACATGAAATTGGGGGTGTTACAGATTGGCATCAGAGCTCAAGTTACAGGGAACGAAAATATTTTCCAAAAATAAATTTTTGAAATCTTTTAACTATAACATCTGCAAGCGAAACCTCCGAGTTGCCAATGGACGAGAATAAGAAAAGTAGATATATGTTATAAATATTTAATTATTATTTATGCTTAAAGCATAATGGATTACATTTATTTATTTATAAATGTTTATTATTTGATTATTATAATACTAATACGTAATTTATAAACGACGCTGATTGTCACAGTAGAAATTCCTGTCTTTTGACTCATTCCTCGTGAATCTTCGTTCCTTGTCTAAATTCTATTCTTCGTTCTATCATCCTTTCTTGTTTCTCTCCTATTCTATCTATTTCTTATTCTGTGTTATTCATGTTTTGTTATCACAAACGTTGAATGAATACTCATTTTGATGTGAATTGTGTAACAGGATCATGCCGCCAAAACAATTGACTGAGACTCAGTTACGTGCTATAGTAGTTGATCAATTTGAGGTCTCTATGAATGCATTTATGGCAAATATGAATAATGGAGCTGGTGGATCCGGTAGAGCTGGTGGATCCGGAGGAGCTGGTGGATCCGGTGGAGTTGGTGGATCTGGTGGAGCTGGCAATACTAAAGCTGGCAATACTGGCGCTGGCAATACTAGAGCTGACAATACTGGAGTTGGCAATACTGGAGTTGGCAATACTGGAGCTGATAATGCTGGTGCTGGAACTGGTGATGCTGATAGACCAGTGATTCCTGAAAACAAGAAGTGTACTTATACCTCATTCATGAAATGTAAACCTCCGACTTTTAAGGGTACTGAAGGTGCTGTTGGTTTAATGCAATGGTTTGAAAGATTGGAATCCGTGTTTCGATTTAGTGGAAGTGAGGAAGGAGACAAGGTGATGTTTGCCTCTACTACTCTTCAAGTGCGAGCATTAACTTGGTGGAATGGAAGAATGGCGTATGTAGGGATGAATGCTGCTTATGCTACACCTTGGGTTGAAGTGAGAAGATGGATGACCGAGGAATTCTTTCCAAGGAGTGTTATTCAAAGTTTAGAACAAGAACTGTATCAGCTGAGACTGACGGGTACTGATATTGATGGATACACAAACAGATTCCATGAACTTGCTCTACTTTGTCCAAAAAAGTTAACCCGGAATATCTGAAGGTGGAGCAGTATATTCGAGGCTTACCTGCCAACATCCGTGGTGATGTGACCTCATCTAAACCTGCCAATATTGATGAAGCTGTACGTATGGCCTACCAACTGATGGGACAGATTATTCAAGATAAGGCTGATGGTGTTGCTGAAGGTAGTAAAAGAAAGGCTGAAGTGGAAAGTGATGATCGAAGTGATAACCGTAAATCTCACAATAGGAACCAGAACCGAAGAAGGAGCAATGCTAATGCAATGACTAAAACTGCAACTGCTGATAAGGGAACCCGATGTCAACGCTGCAAAAGGATTCATACTGGTAAATGTGCTAAGTGTGGAAAGTGTAACAAGCTGGGTCACAAGACTGAAGACTGTTGGGGACCAGGAAGGAAAGGAGTGACTTGCTTTAACTGCCAAGGTAAAGGACACATGAAGAATCAATGCCCTGAACCGCAGAAGAATGCACGTGGTGGTGATAATCAAGGAAAAGCCTACCAACTAGGAGAAGCTGATGCTAAGCAAAACCCGAAAGTTGTTACTGGTACGTTTTTACTGAATAGCCGTTACGCTACAGCTTTATTTGATTCTGGTGCGGACAAAAGCTTTGTGTCTACAAGTTTTAGTAACTTAATTGATATCAAACCGGTCGAACTAGACGCGAGTTATGAAGTAGAACTAGCTTATGGTAAATTAGTAAGTACCAATCGTGCGCTCTTAGGATGTTCTCTTAATCTTCTGAACCGTATTTTTAAGATAGACTTCATGATCGTTGAATTGGGAAGTTTTGACATTATCATCGGAATGGATTGGTTGTCCAAGTATAATGCGTCTATTCTGTGTGGAGAAAAGAAAGTTAGGATTCCTTTAGATGACAAGACCATAGTTATCGAAGGTGATACATGTAATCCTCGACTGAAGATCGTCTCGTGCATTAAAGCTCGTAAGTATATCGAAAGAGGTTGTGAATTATTCCTAGCTCATGTATCGGAGAAGGAATCGAAGGAGAAACGTATCAAAAATGTTCCGGTCATTCGTGACTTTCCTAAAGTGTTTCTGGAAGATTTTCCAGGGCTTCCGCCTCCAAGGCAAGTAGAATTCCAAATTGATCTAATTCCTGGTGCTGCACGTGTGGCTCGTGCGCCATATCGTTTAGCACCATCCGAGCTGAAGGAGTTGTCTATGCAACTGCAAGAACTATCTGACAAAGGTTTTATACGACCGAGTTCGTCACCTTGGGGAGCTCCTGTTTTATTCGTTAAGAAGAAAGATGGTTCGTTCCGTATGTGTATCGATTACCGAGAGCTAAATAAGCTGACGATCAAGAATCGTTATCCGCTTCCAAGAATTGATGATCTATTCGATCAAATTCAAGGTTATCGTGTTTTCTCTAAGATTGATCTTTGTTCTGGTTACCATCAACTTCGTGTACGCGAGGAAGATATTCCTATTACGGCGTTTAGAACTCGTTATGGTCATTATGAGTTCCGAGTTATGCCTTTTGGTTTGACTAATGCACCTACTGTATTCATGGACATAATGAATCACATTTGTAAGCCGTATCTTGATAAGTTCGTGATCGTTTTTCATCGATGATATCCTAATCTACTCTAAGAGCAAGGAAGAGTATGCCGAACACTTAAGAATTATCTTGAACTTGTTAAAGGACGAAAAGTTGTACGCTAAGTTCTCAAAGTGTGATTTTTGGCTTATTTCTATACAATTTCTCGGACATGTGATTGATAAAAGTGGGGTACATGTTGATCCTGCGAAGATTGAAGCCATTAAGAGTTGGATTGCTCCTACTACTCCAACTGAAGTGCGACAATTTCTAGGTTTGGTTGGTTACTACCGAATGTTTATTGAAGGATTATCTTTGATATCGAAACCATTAACTAAGCTGACTCAAAAGAATAAACCATTTGTGTGGGGCGATGAAGAAGAAGAAGCTTTCAAAACCCTGAAGATGAAACTCTGTAGTGCGCCGATCTTATCGTTACCTGAAGGAAGTGAAGACTTTGTTGTTTATTGTGATGCATCTCTTCAAGGATATGGTGTTGTTCTCATGCAACGTGAAAAGGTGATCGCCTATGCCTCTAGACAATTAAGGAAAAATGAGGAGAACTACACTACCCATGACTTGGAATTGGGCGCTGTAGTTTTTGCCCTGAGACTTTGGAGACATTATCTGTATGGTACGAAGTGTACAGTATTCACTGATCACAAAAGCCTACAATACATACTGGATCAAAAGGAGCTGAATATGAGGCAACGTCGATGGGTTGAACTCTTGAGTGATTACGATTATGAAATTCGTTATCATCCGGGAAAGGCGAATGTGGTAGCTGACACGTTAAGTCGAAAGGAAAGGGAGAAACCGATTCAAGTGCGTGCTTTGGTGGTGACAGTTCATAATAACTTACCTGAGCAGATCCGAAACGCACAAAGCGAAGCGTGTAAGAAGGAAAATATCGCAGCCGAAAGATTTAGAGGAGATGGTGAAACATTTGAGACGCGATCCGATGGTATTAAATGTTTGAGAGGTCGAATATGGTTACCGTTCTTTGGTGGACTGAGAGACTTGATCATGTTAGAATCTCATAAGTCCAAGTATTCTATTCATCCTGGATCGGAAAAATGTACCAAGACTTGAAAAAGTTATACTGGTGGCCGAATATGAAAGTTGATATTGCATCATACGTCGTGAAATGCTTAACGTGTACAAAAGTGAAAGCTGAATATCAGAAACCGTTAGGAGTACTTGTCCAACCTGAAATTCCAGTCTGGAAATGGGAGCGAATTACGATGGACTTCATCACAAAACTCCCAAGGACACCGTCTGGGTTCGATGCAATCTGGGTTATTATCGACCGTTTAACTAAATCCGCTCATTTCATTCCAATCAACGAGAGGTTCGGTTTGGAGAAACTTGCCGAACTTTATCTGAAGGAGATCGTGTGTAAGCATGGTGTTCCTATTTCAATCATTACCGATAGAGACAGTCGTTTTGCTTCTGGATTTTGGAGATCACTTCATAAATCTTTAGGAACCAATTTGGATATGAGCACAGCCTATCATCCACAAACTGATGGGCAAAGCGAAAGAACTATTCAAACATTTGAGGATATGTTGCGTGCTTGTATGATTGACTTTGGAAGTAGCTGGGATAAGCACTTACCATTGGCCGAATTCTCGTACAATAACAGTTATCACGCGAGTATTAAAGCTGCACCTTTTGAAGCACTTTATGGGAGAAAATGTAGATTGCCCGTGAGCTGGAGTGAGGTTGGTGATGCTCAACTAACTAGACCAGAGATGATGAGAGAGACGACGAACATGATTGTGCAAATCAAGAATAGATTGTTATCTGCGCGAAGTCGACAGAAGAGTTATGCGGATGTGAGAAGAAAACCATTGGAGTTTGATGTGGGAGATAAGGTTATGCTAAAGGTATCACCATGGAAAGGTGTTGTACGATTTGGAAAACGTGGGAAGTTAATTCCTCGTTATATCGGACCATTCAAGATTACATCTAGAGTAGGACCCGTGGCATACCAACTTGAACTACCGCAAGAACTGTATGGGATTCATAACACTTTTCATGTGTCTAATATGAAGAAGTGTTTATCCGATGAAGAACTCGTTATACGGTGGGACGAAGTTAAAGTTGATGAAAAGTTGCACTTTATTGAAGAACCAATCGAGATCATGGATCGCGAGGTCAAGCAACTGAAACAAAGCCGAATCTCTATCGTCAAAGTTCGATGGAACTCTCGGAGAGGACCGGAGTATACTTGGGAACGAGAAGACCAAATGTGGAAGAATTAACCTCATCTCTTTGATTTCAACAAGAGATCGGACAAGAACGCAAGTTGATCTTCGAGGGCGAAGATCCTAATTTGGTGGGGATAATGTGACAATCCGTCAATTTCAGGTCGTTATTTTAATCTCGACTATTACGTATTACGTGTTTATTTAATGAGGATTTTAAATTATCGACAAACCGAGAAGGTTATGACATGAAACTAGCGTAAGAATGTCGACTAGATGAAAACCGGCAAGGAATACGTTAGGTATCGATATTATATTCTCAATTTATCATAAAAATGATTTTATTTTATTTAATCTTTATTTCTCGTGTCTTACGTTTTAACGAACGACGAGAACTATTAGTGATCGCGATACCGACGGATGCCCAAATATTTATGTTTTATTATCGATTGTCTCGATATTTTATATTTTCGATGTTTTCGATTTAATTACGTTTTAAGTCGTGTCGAAGCTTTATTATTATATTTGTGAAGCGTTTTAACTTTCGAAAAGTATTTTTACGAAACCCGAGCCTCGTAAATATTTTCAAAATTTACAATTTACATTTTCTACCTTGTAAACTATTTAATTGCATTTTGGACCAAAACTATGCCTAAATGACAAAATCTACCCTAACCTTGGAATATAAATACATTTTCCACTAACTAGTTTTTATTTAAAATTCATTTCTTGCAAAACCTTCACCCATCTCTCTCTTCCTCCCTTGTTTGCCGTCCACCCTCAACACCAAACACCCTCAAAAATCTTGATCATCCCTTTGATTCATCCTAAACTAATAAAAGACCCATCCTAGAAATTCAACAAGCTTCATATTGGTATAAAATTTTCCCACATGCATACACTTTAATTTTCTTTCAAAATTTTGGTGAAGAACATGTGTTTGATCCATTTCTATAGTTATAATTGTTGTTATTATTATTATATTTGAAGTGGATTGTTGTTGCATGCAAGATTTTTATATATTTGATTTTTGTTAGATTGAATTTGAGGTTGTTAGGAGTTAGTTAGATGTGTTATGATAATATTAGGATGATAATATGAATATGTAAATTGTTGAAATGGGTCAAAATGGTGATTTGGTATGATTTTTAGATGACCATTTTAGACCAGTAGGTAAAAGGCTATTTTTGAATCAATTACTGTAATAAACGTGGTAAACTAATAAGATAGGGTCGTAGAGAATTTCGTTAGCTTCGATTTGATATAAGATAGAGCTTCTAGCTCCAAACGAGCGCGAAGTTACAACAATTTTAGTATTCGTGTACCGGGAGACGGGTATCGGCACAATCCGAGAATTGTTGTCGATATTTGGATCGAATCTCGGGGACTATAAAATGAGTTTTAAAAATGTTCAAGGACTGTTGTAAGTTGCTAAACCTCAGGTCATGAGTCTATTGTCAAACTCGAGTGTCGGTTTTATAAATGGAGTTGTTTAGATATGTTAAAATGGTTTTACGAGTTGAAGGCGCAAATCTGTCCGGTTTT
Source organism: Glebionis coronaria (assembly GCA_025667525.1). Classification (NCBI taxonomy): domain Eukaryota; kingdom Viridiplantae; phylum Streptophyta; class Magnoliopsida; order Asterales; family Asteraceae; genus Glebionis; species Glebionis coronaria. Next base: position 604,318,450 of record CM046875.1, on the reverse strand, counting down.
TGTAACACGAAGGTGTGTCGGGCAGAAGGTCTTAGAAGTAATATTTTTGAATGAAATTTAAACTGAGTCTTATTCATATTATATGTGAGTTTGTGACCAAGTTTCGTCGAAAACGGAATAGTTTAAGTAAGGCAAATGAGCTTGTACTTTTGGTAAGTACCGGCAGATTTTTATTTGATCATATAGACTAATAAAGTAACATGTAAAGAAGTATAGAAGTACACTTGTACTACTATTATTTTTTAGATTGTCATGGTTTTGTATTTTGAGTTTTGTATTATTTAAGTATTATTTATACTTGAGTCATTTATTAACGAACGCGCCGTATTTGGTAGGTTGCGGTTTTCGTGTTTAACGGGCATCACGTATCGTCGACGATCGTCATATTACTACTATTGTACCAAGGTGAGTCTATAGCCTCGCTTTTATAATATCTTGTAAGATTTTTAAAACCCGCGAGGGGGATAACATGCTTGTTTTTAAAATAGAACACAAAGGACCCGATTGTATGCTAGATGAAAGTTATTTACATATGTTTGCTTCTAGCCTTAAAAGACCCATTGAATCATGAATTGTTAATCGAATGAACGCTAATACTATGGATAGATCTATGGGGGTGAAGCCCAGTCCGGTCGCGACTAGCTATCGCGTAGTGTTGTGATGCACTAGTAATGAAACATCGGATGCAATTGTATAAGAGAAATATACGCACTTGGCTAGGTGTGTTGGGCTGAAATAATATATGTTAACGTTCAATGTCATGAGACTTATGTAATAACATCGATGATTATGTCTGATCCACATGATTGTCAACCATTGAAGGTTTATTCAGAATACTTGTGTTCGTTTATTAAATTTAAACTCTATAGATTCACTCAGCATTTTTGTTGACTTTATAGCATGTTTTATCTCAGGTCCATGAAGAAGGCACTCAATGGAAGGCGGTTTCATGTAGCTTGCTTGTGAAATGTTTTGGCCCGCTTTTCCTAAACTATGTCCATTCAGAGAAACTTTGTTTATTGTTATGTTATGTAAACTTAAAACTATTTGGGACCGTGTGTGAACTATTTTACCTTTAAATAATGAATGGATGTATGTTTTATTAAAACGACTCATTTTGAGACGTTTTCTATGATATTGAGGTTGAACCATACTAGTAACACCCAATGAACCTTCCGCTGCTATGACATGAAATTGGGGGTGTTACACTTTTAATATCAGACCTATACTCATAGGTTGGGCCCAAGTGGGTTAAGCATAATGAGTAAGTCCATTAGTGTTTATCCAAACTAGTTGGGTCAATAGTCCAATAAGGCTACTTTGGCCCGTTAATGCCCATATGTTATAAAGCTCGGGTTTTATCGGTTTTTTATTTATTTGTTAAATGTACTTATACATCAGTAGATGAGTTATAAAAAGTTTACATTAGACGGGTCCGACCGTCTAATTTTTATTTGACGAAAACGTTAATCTTTCGGTTTTAGCCGAAAAGATGTAAAACTTATATGTATAGTTTTATAACTTATAAAACATATCAATTTGTAATTTTATAAAATGTCACATTTAATTATCAAAGTATATAACTTATTTACAAGTATTATATAAGTTAGTGAGTTTTATGTATGTATTTTATATTAGTTTTACTTGAGTGCTAATTTTATAATATATACTTTTATTTTCTAAATCTGATTATGAAACTCACTTTCACTATTTTTATCATATCTTGAGTTCTACAAGGAGATAGAAGCTCATTTTTTAGCAGCACAAACTACATAATATGTGCTACAATTATCTCCATTTTAGCGACTGCTCATTCATCTTCTAAGTGTCTCTAATAATTCGTCCAAAACGGACTATACAGATTTGAACTTTAATAATATTTTGATCATATCTCACTCATTTTATGGATTCCATTGAGTGTCCAACTCTCACATATGTAAAAGTCATATAACTTACTGTATATTAGATTATCCAAGTCATTTTAACAAGTTATCATATGGTTCTTTACTGTTTTATACAGCCTACAATTTTAGCCATGATTTTAACATCTTTTCATGTAGCTTTTAATCTTTTTAACCAAATTTATCAACACAAGATCCCTACATAATACTTTGATCATCATATATCATCATATACACCTAAATAAATGAAGATAATACAAGATTACATATTCAAAATAAGAAGATGATAGGAAGAGATTGATCCATATACCAATCAAGATGATGAAAAGATGGGATTTTGATGAACAAGGCTTGGTTCTTGTTACCAAATCTTCAACTTTAGCAAGACAACTTCTTGGGTCCTTCAAATGGATGAATAACTCCATGAAATCAGCCCTTGAACCTCATGAAAACTCCTTTTCATAGGTTAAGATCACCTCCAATCTTCATGTCTTCAAAAGGCTTTCATCTTGTGCAAGTTTATCACAAGATTCATGGTTGAATCTTGATCAAATGGGTGGTTTATGGGTGGTGTTGGACGGCACAAGAAGAGTTGAGAGAGAGAGAGTGGGTGTTGTTTTGAATGTATGTGAAATGGTTTCAAGGTTTAGCTAGTTTATGTTAGCTTGTTAGTGGTTTTTGGTCAAAATGAGATGACAAGTGTCCTACAAGCTCATGTTAGCTTGCCACCAAAGGGTGGTGTGGCTAGTTTGGCCGCCACTTGTTATGGGGGTGGGCAAGTGTAAACTTGTCTCATCCCCATTAATTTACCGATACTCCTCGATACTAGTTTACTCCATTTACCTGCCCTCGGGTCAATTTACGAAAAACGTTTTTATAAATTATGAATCAACGACACAAAATGAATCTAATAAAAATTGTCTCATAAAAAACGGAGTTCAAAAACGTAAATACGTAAACCTAGGGTTTCCGGTTTAATCGTAAAAGATGCTAAATTATGCACGTAGGTCCTAATGTCTTCTCGTAAATTTGTGAGTTTATGAACCAACACAAATTTAAAATTCCCAAAATAATATTCAAGGATAAATTTATTTCCTGAAATGTCGGACTGTCACCAAAACGGTGTATGTAAACGTAGGCACGTAACGTAGAATTCTCCGGTTTTAGACGTAGTCGATGCTACTTTAAGACGTAAACCCCAATTTATTCCCAAAAATGAGTTAGTTCATAGTATAACATTATAGTAATGATTTTAAATAATACTTGAGAATAAAATATCGACCATAAATTGACGGACTGTCACATCATTTACCCCTAAACAGGATCTTTGTCCTCAAAGATCAATTTATCTTACTACTCGCTTCTTATAGAGTTAGAGCCATGTGGGTATTTCCTCCACATTCGGTCTTTTCTCTCAAGTGTAATTCATTACAATACGCGTGTTTCATCGAACATAACTACGGGAATACGATCAGGCTTAATGTTTACTTACTTTCTCTATCCATGATGTTCACGGGTTTTTGATGAATGCAACTTTTCGCCGATCTAAACTTCATCAAGGTAATCAGATTTTCACTTGATAGATATTTTATCAAGTTCGATATACGAAACATAATTCACGCAGCCCTTGAAGTCCTAGGGTATATCCAGCTTATATGCCTTTCAAACCAATCTTTTACATTATCTCAATGGTCCCATACAACGGGGACTTATTTCCCATGATCTTTCAGATCATCAATTCATTTTTCCAAGGTGAACTTTTTTGGCATAACTTCGCTACCCATCCTGCACTTCAAGATCTACATTTCATATTCACATAACCTCTTGCCCACTACCGGCAGTCAATAATCAGATCCTAAATTCAACAATCATTTCAAGTTTCACGGTTCGGAAATTTTGTAAGGTTAGGTTTGTCATCATAGGCAACCTTAATCATAAAGGACATGTCCAACTCACAATGGGTGTATGTCGGGTATCTTCATCCCAACTCCTGCCTACAGATTCTCTTATACTTAGATCCTTACAAGATTCGATCTTGATCCTAATACGATAATTATCAAGGATAATCTCTCCAAAGGAAAGCGATTATACGATTTATTACCAAATTTCAATCATTCAAGCATAAAATAACACTTCTAGTGTTTTGTATCGTTACTTTACCTCGTCCCTTCGATTGGGGGTGGTAAACAGTACTCTCATCAAGGTTCGTTCCCAATGACTTCTGAGCAAATCTCTAGAAATTCGATGTGAAGCGAGGATCTTGATAGAGATGATCGATACAGGCACACTATGTTTACACAACTCCTTTAAATACAAAGAGTCAATTTCTTCATCGAGAATCTATGATTAAAAGGAATGATGTTAGTAGATTTGGTCAGTCTGTCGATGATGACCCAAATCGAATCAAATTCAGTTGATGACCTTTGCAATAGTGGGACATTTACTAATGTATCAGGCGATGTCTGCCTTTATAATTTTCCATCAGTACAACTTCTTCAGATAAAGATACATTAAATCAGAAATGACATGAATAGAATACCTAAACTTATGAGATTCCAACATGACTAAATCTCAAAATCCTCCATATTTAGGCAACCACAAGCGGCCTTTTATACAGTTAACGCTATCGGATTCTCAATTCTAATGGTTCACATTAGTCGTGAACCCCTTTTATTATCTATATTATCCTTTTTACAAGCATCGGCTATTTTTAAATTGCTCGGCAATTTATTTTGCACAGTCATTACTAAGGAACACATCCTAATTGATTCTTTATCCTTTCTACCTAATATGTCAACAACTACATTCACCTTCCCCGATGAAATAAATATTATGACCACAATTCACTCAGAAATTCTTTCTTCATATTTTCTAAGTTTTAGTTTCGTCTCAACTATCATCTTTATTAGTTTTGCTCAATCCGACGTTTAAAGCGTCGATAATTATCACAAATAATTAAATAATATTTAATTTTTATGAAACGTAAATGTAAAAATTTTAAATTTCTCAGTTTGTCCAATTATAGAAAAAATTGCAAAATAAATTTGAATTTAGTTAACACGATTTTTGTTGATTTATTGAAAATAATTAATAAGAGCCGTAAATGTTCGAAAAATCTTTGTTTATACTTTGGTCAAAATTTTCTTAGTTTGAAAAGCAAAAATTATCGTTTCAAATTCCAAGTTATGGTTTAAATGGTTTTCCTCAATTCCTCCTAAGGTTGTCTTGAGGTATACACAAATATCTACTCCTAAGGGAGTTTAGTTTAAATGATCTGGGTATAAGGGAATAATTCCTTAAATCCTTTATTAAATATTTGTCTAAACATTTTTGTACTTTCTTTTTGGTATAACCCAAAGCCTTAATGGCTCTAATCTTTGGAGAGTCAATATAGATTCCATTACCGTTAATCACATGGTCAAATAATGTAAAGGATCAAGCCTTAAATCACATGTTAAATATTCAAGGTACATGTTTTCATTGCTCGGCCAACTCAGGGCAGTCTATAAATGATTATTAACTCCTTCCTATTCTTAGAAACAAACCGATGGTTCTTAATGATCACAAGCATGAATTTATCAAATTACAGCCTACACACGTGATTCACCAAATTTATGGATACGACATGTGCATTGGTCAATCCAAACAACATAACATGAAACTCATAATGTTCATTACAAGTTCTGAATGTAGTGATTGGAATAGATAATCTTCTTCGCGGACGCGAAGTTGATGATAACCATGCCGTGGATCAAATTTTTGAATATACGCTAGATACTTGTAAATGATCGAACAAATCTTTCATCCTGGGTAATGGATATCGATTTCGATCGTCAATTTACTTAGTTCACGGTAATTAATAAATATAAGGAATGATAACTCCATAGGTCTTCATGATGACGAGCTTGGTAGAATAAAAGCTTTCTCCGACAACTCTCTCAGTTGTACGGTAACACTTTCGATTCAGATGGTGCTGAAGTACAGTGCACACGCCACGGGTGCAGCACCGGGAATATAATCAATACCATATTCAACTTGCTTTAATTGGTGAAAGTCTAGGTAATTTACCAGCAATACCTCCTAAAGTTTCAGATAACATAAACATCTCTTAATAAATCCACCTTAGGTCCCTTCTAGATTACAAGGTCTATGACTAGTTCACAACCATTCACGGTATAATTTCATGTCTAAATGAAGGATATGGTCATCCATAAAGAATTATTTAGATCACTTTTGATAATCATCATCTTATCTTTTAGGGGAATTCTACTCGAGTTCCCATCAATTTAGACAATGACATTATGTCATAATCAATCAATCCATTCTACTGGCACTATCAACTTTCCAGTTTCGTTATTGTTGATAAGATGTGAACTTCTAAAAAGACTAATAGTAACTCATAATCCTTCACAAATCACGGATATTCGGAGACCTAACTAACATTAAAAGAGTAAGGTCAACGCATAATTTACGCGAGAGAATTTCAAATCAGATAAAGATAAAAACATTAACGAACATGGATATATCCCATGTTTTCATGAATTGAGTACGCATTCGAAAGCACCTCGGATCGTTACCCACGTTGCTCAAAGACAGTCTATTTAAAAGACAATCTAAGAATATCTAAACTCCAAGCCGGATATCAACAACCGATAATTGGATAAGTTTCCAAAGAATCTCCCAATGAGATAATTGGACAAGAAGGGGATATCAATTGTCAATTAAGACAATATCCACAGATGAGAAATTTCGATTCAGAACAAAAATAAATGGTACGGGAACATATGTAGGTGTCTCTAACAATATGTCCCTATTTTTACACTTCTTGCAGATTTCATAAAATTTATTCTTTCACAATTTCAAGGACAATGTAATGTTTATTAACAATTTCATGGTGACTACTAATAAGCCTTGCATGGTCCCTTCCAAATTGTATGTATGCGCGCAACTATATACAATTTTAGGATTAACGATGCAATACTCAGTTCGTCAAAATTTTGTCATCAAAAATAAAAATATTTTCATGCTTAATTCTTGAATAAGAATCAAAATGAATTTACAGAGATGTCCTTTATTATGGAAACAATTAAATTTTCCAAGGTGTTTCATAAACAACTTTATTTCGATAATGATTATCTATAAATCTCACTTTAAATAATCCATATGGTGATGAAAATTCTTTTTTTCTCAGGGAATACTGTTTTAACTTATAAAAACAATGAGTGATCTGCAAAAGAGTGATGAAAAGTTGTTCACCAAGAACTAACTACAATATGATAGAAGATAAGCTTAGCCAAATAATCATGAGGTTCATGACCTCGATGGCACTCAAAAAGAATAATCGACAACGTAACTCAAATCGAGATGAGTACTTGTTCAATGGTTGCATCACTAATGCGAACATTAGGAACAAGCAAGAAAAGATAGATAACATCGATACATGTAAAATTTAGCAATCAAAGGTAGTCTTTTCATTAATCACAAACAAGTAAAAAATTGTACCGTAACACATTACGTGTCGCCGTGTCATACAATTCCAAGGACTCATCCTACCAACTGATGTCTCAGTTAAGTTAGGGATTTTAAAAGATACCACAATGAATACTAATCTACAAGAGTCATTAGGTGTTCCACCTGTCCTAGAAGATCCATCGGTCCCAATTCAGAAGAAGATTGCTTCAATTTATTTCTTCGACACTGGGCATCCTCGTCACTGGACAATGGCCTAGGAACAACCCTTAACACGAACCAACAATCATTTAGAACCTTATAATTCAATCACAGGACTTAAAAACTTCCTCTTAACAATCTCATATTTCATACGAGTTAATTCTAACTTAATTAAAGTTTTAACCAACTCATACTCAATGTGATATCCTACCTCATTCTCCAATACTTTCAACGTTATTCTTAGACCTTGAAAGGGCAATAAAAGCTCAATATGAACAACACTTGATTTCCAATCCTATAGCTCTTACAACAATAATTATCAAATGAGTCACTAGTATGAAATGACTCACACATTCAATTAGACTTCTCGGAAAAGTACTAGTGGCATGAGGCTTTTGGGTAATGGTTCCAATGACAGCCTCAAGTGCAACATTCACCTTTTCGATTTCAAATTTAAGAATTGGGTGACACCGAATCAGATGACACCTTTCCAGGTTGTAAGGTTTTGTCAAACTCCACTCTATAAGGAAAGATCGTCATGACATCGATATCAGATTTAATCTCGCCAATTCTTTTTTAATATCACAATCAACTAATATCAACATTTCTACAACTATCAACCATTTTATTGGGATCATAAATATCCACAACTTTGTTTAGATCTGGAATAGCTAGAATTCCTACGGGAATAGCTTCGATTGATTTGCTAGGGGAGTTAGGGTTTCTTGTGACAATCTAAGTCGTATAAATACCTCGTATAAGTATTAAAATAATCATCAAACAATCATGTAATCAAATTACATCATATATATATATATATATATATATATATATATATATATATATATATATATATATATATATATATATATATATATATATATATATATATATATATATATATATATAGATTGAGGTTCTTGTGAAATAGTGCTTAAAATAAGTTAGTGTAGGAAGTTATGTATTATGTGTATGTTCATCTATATTTTTCTATAAAAATGTTACTCGTAGCAAGGTACCGCGTTTCTTTGTATATTATGTATCAAAAAGTTAATCACGTCGAGAAACGATGTATCTTTGTAGATCATGTATCAAAATGTTACTCGTAGCGAGCTATCGTGTATCATTGTATTATGTATCAAAAAGTTACTCGGGACGAGCATCACCACTTCCTTTCATGTTATTTACAACATGACATTGACAAGAGTTCATTAAATGACATCATATACTAATACATCTAACGATTCACGTTACTTCCTATACTTCCTACGTTAACAACTATCCTACGTTAACCTTCCTCTATATATATATATATATATATATATATATATATATATATATATATATATATATATATATATATATATATATATATATATATATATATATATATATATATATATATATATATATATATATATATATATATATATATATATATATATATATATATATATATATATATATATATATATATATATATATATATATATATATATATATATATATATATATATATATATATATATATATATATATATACTAACGTCGTAACCCGCCCAACGGGCGGGGTCGCTTTTTTATCTCGATTTAGAGAGGTTTTAGTTTGTGCGTTTTTTTAATTTTTTGTTGTGGTATTGATTGTATCCTTCATAGTCATTTTGAAACCAATGTCTTGGTCAGATAAATCATATGTTTTTATATTTGGCACATCTCATTATTTAAAAAAACTAATAAAATATCATAATTGAGAAAGTTTATTATTATAAAATATAGAGAATTGCATAAATCGTCCTTGAAGTTTGGTCATTTTGTAGGTTTTGTCCCAAATATTTTGAAAGTTCTGATATCGTCCCAAAATCAAACTATTTTGCAAATTTTCATCCTTTAAGTTTTGCTATCTTGCATGTTTCGTCCCAAATATTTTGGCCATTTTACGTGTTTTGTCCTAAGCAATATCCTCATTAAGGACGATACTTGCATTAAAGTTTTCAAATAAGGATGATACTTGCACTTTCATAACGTTTAGGACAAAACGTGTATTTTGACCATACTTTAGAGACGATTTATATAATTTACTCTACATTTGTATTAGATAAATGTGAATTACCTCAAACTTAATTTAAAACCATAAATAAACATAAAAAGCAAGATATATTTAAGCAAAAGACTAAGATATGTTGACCGACGATCCGAGCCGAACCGTTCAATCCCAAAAAACCCGTATGTGATATAATCGAAACTGAAAACAAACCAAAATCAAAAAAACTGATTTATCACGGTTTGGTTTTAATTTTCATTTTTAGATATCCGTAGTTAATCGGACCGAGCGACGCATATTATACATATAATTTTTTTTACCTAAATATTAAAATAATAGTATATGTATTAATTATATTAGTACATTTACTTTTATTGTACAACAACTTTTTTACATTGTCAATATTTCTAAATATTTATGTGTAAAATTTAGTTAATGTGATCATAATGTATTAACATCGAATAAATATTTTTGTAAATTTTTTATTTATGAATTTTTTAATGCATTTTTTGTAACGAAATAAATTCTATATGATTTTTATATATTTGATGGCATTTAATTATACAAAAGTGGCATTGTATATTCTAAACCATGTTACTATTTATAAACTTAAACCAACTAAACGTATAAAATGGTTAACCGTAACTCGAACCGTCGGTAACCACTCATTTCAGGTAGTAAAATTAACTGCCCGCTCCGCGATGAATAATTAAAGTCGTTTAACTAACTGAGTCGATCCGTAAACACCCCTAATAAACATATATGAAAGCGCGATATTGCGACCAAATAAAAAGGATAAATTCTTCATAAATGACCAAACATTCTATATTATGCATTTGTACCGACTCTTTGGCAAAGCTAATGAGTATTTTAGTTGTAAAAGGTTAATATAAAGATGACATCATCAAGTTCTAGAGGTGGCAAAATGGGCGGGCGGACGGGTATGGGCGGCGGGCTAAACGGGCGACGGGCTAAACGGGCGGCGGGCTAAACGGGCGCGGGCTAAACGGGCATGGGCGAAACGGGCGGGCTAAATGGGCGCAAGCTAAAGAGGGAAAAAACATATAAAAACTTACAAATAAAAAATAAAAATACTTGTTTGAAAGCCGGGATAAAAGATTTAATAAAAAATATTCGTCGAGTATACTAATTTGTATTTTACAAGTGCGCCCGTTAAGCCCATTTAGTTTTTTACATATTCGCCCGTTTAGCCCATTCATTATAAAGAATGAGCAAAAAATGCCCCATCCTTTTTTGAAAATGAGCAAAAAGTGCCTAGCTATACGTAGCAAAAAGTGCCTAGCTATATGTTAATAAGCCACACACCTTATTGTTGCTACTTGCTAGCACTGCCACACGACTCGGGTGTGTAACACACCAATCATACCACTTGAACTACAGTTTTTTTTAAACTTGTAGTAAAAAAATATTCAATAAAGTCAAAACAAACCCTTTTTACAAATGGCAATTATTTAATTATTTCATATAACTTTCAGCGCCTCTTGTGTTCGTATGTATATACATGTACGGAGTATTTGAATATTTCATGATTTTAGACTTGCAAATGTCAACTGCCCTACAATATCCTTTACCACCATAACCTTCAGCGGCTCCACTACCACTATCACTTCCATAACCCCTACCTCCACCATAGCCAGCAGACTCACTGTAGCCAGCGTTACAGGTCGGATTATGGGTCAGAACTGTTTCAAATTTCAAGCAAACCTCCAAAACGCGGGGCATTTACATACGAAGTTAGATGGTCTCTCATCATAATTAGAACTTAAAAACAACAAATACAAATAACATGTAGTTTTACAACTTTAAACCAAAACTTATGCCCTGAGCATGTATTGAGTTATTATCACATCATGTAGCTTTTCATAACAAATAATATACATGACCATTTTATACGCATTATTGCAGCATAAAATTTTAGTATAAATATCCACGTGATACCAACTTGACGTTAACATCAACTGAAACCAGAATAATCTTGCCTGATATCCCCATTGTGGCCTGTTTTGACCCCAATCCGGCCTAAACGAACGTGTAGCAGAAATCGTTATAGCTGCAGATTATGATAGTCAACACTGTCGCCGCAATTCAGTAGCATAACACGAACTTAGGGATGTGTCCAATAGGTTCTGCTTGCTGAAGTTATTTCAGTATGTGTTTTCAAATCTTGAAGACATAATAATGTAGTAGCTACGGTATCTAATAAATACTTTCAATGAAGCAGTACATAAATATAAAGAGAATCTGATTGTAAGTCCAAACTTGTCTTTTGCGTCAGCAAGAAAGTGTGCTACCACTTCATGGCCATGAGCAATTCGTGGCCTTATTTCACCATTCGATCCAGCACCTACCACTTCAATGCTGACTGATCCTACATGTTTGTTAGCAAACTTTAAAGGCTTTCAATAAGAATCTTCACACTATCACTGATACGTATATGGATTGTTTATGAGAGAAACATAGATAGCAATAAAGTTAGCGATATTCATTATGTTGAGCATAGATATTGTTACTGGTGTATTAAAGAACATCAATACACCCAGTTAACCGGTATCCTAAAATCTACCCTTTTCTGAACCGGAACACGCCATTTTTCCACCTGTGGTATCTCTGCTATCCGTCACCGATCCTTAGGATCTAAACCGATATCAACTAAAGTTATATTATAAATTTATTCAATGAGATGTCACTGTTGTATTGGACATTTTAAATTAAATACAATAGAGTTATACAATATGCATATCACTGAATCAAATATGTCAACTTATAGTTGACATATTGGTATAAACATGAATCTATTTGGAGGCTTAAATTCAAAATTCATAGGACCATACTAAACTAATTAAGTCGATCGTATACCTGGGCACCACAGAGATCTAAGACCTTGAGATGGGTTAAAATAGATATTTTCTTATAAACGCACATCCAACTACCAACTCATATCACATACTTAAATGTATTACGTCTGATTAAATGGTTTGTCCCTCTGTCAAATAATTAGCATGTCATTTATATATTTACCTAATGAGTCTTTGCGGTTTGGTAGAGGTTAATATTCTTAGCTTCGTTAAATCGTTTTCAACAAAAAAAAGCTTCGCTGCGTTTCAATCAAGGAATCAATAATGAGTACATATATATGTTTTATGTACATGATCACATATAGTAATGCAAGAAGACCCTATCAAACTAACAATATATTACACTATTTATAAATGCACAATTGTAGCTAAATAGAACAGTAAATGCTAAATAAAAACTTTGAGCATATTTGAAAGATTATAGCCTTGACACCTCTTTCACCGATGCCAGGTATAAGGGTCTTTCACTTGGTCGAGTTATGTGGTTTCTAAAACGTGAAGTGGCATTATAACCACCTAACCATGTATTTTGGCAGAATCTGACTAATACATTTTTATGGATATTAATGATTTAGTGAAAAATGAATGCCTAAACCGATTTTTGAACCGCCCCTATAGTTAAGCAAACACCCCTCGGGGGTGTTTGGATTAGCTTATTTTATGGGTTTATTGGCTTATTGAGATTTAGAAAAGCTGATAAGCTCATTTTTTCAAGCTTATAAATTAAGCAATTAGGCTTATGGCTTTTCCATAAGCTTAATTTTATATGCTCAAAATCCTAAACAAAGCTATAACATACCAGCCAAGCATCATTATTCTCAGTGTGTTCAACCTTTAGATCAGAACAAAGCTATAACGGAATATAATGAAGAACAGACACGTGAAAGTTCTTACCAGGTCTGGTAATAGAGATGACCAAGAAAGCTGGAAATAAGCAAATTACCTTAAAGTTTTACCTCAATCTTATACGATTATTATTATATATACTAATGAAAATCAATAATACATTTACACTATAAATTACCATTGTATTTTTAATTATCAAATGACAGCAAACATTCATGTTTAAAAGTTTGGGTCAATATGTTGCTGCTACAAAAGGATATGGGTCAAGTTGCTACAACAGTTAAGCTCTACAGGGTGTTTATGACTGATGCAGCCATTTAAGGGCGTTTGGATCAATCTGATGCGGTTGCAATATAATGCTGTAAAAGTTCGACATTTACCTTAATAGTACGACAAATCAACACCTGGTGCTGCCTTGGCATTTGCTAGCGAGCTCTATAGATTTAAGAAGTAATCTATGCATGCATATTTATTTATATTAATCAGAAGAGTAGATTGGATACTTACCACAATAGACATAGTTGCGATCCCATCCAAGCTAAAATTCATAATCTGCATAACAGCCTTACTTATAACGATTCCTCATACCAACAAACTCGTCGCGAGAGAGAAAAGAACCACATTTGCATACTTCCTGTACACCGCTCGCTTTTTGGATTTATTAGCATCTCAAAATAAGTGTATAAGCATATATGGCCCAAAAGTCAGACTAATTCGTGCTCAATAAAGCTATGCTTTTTAGAATTATTTGGGAATGTCTGGTTAGCTTTGGTAACCAGACTTTCGTGCTTATTTCTGCTCAAAGACAACTGATGTTGGAATACACTGTTTCAAGCACTGTTTTCAGATCCATTTACGTGTTAGCATAACATGAACTCCTAATCAAATGATAAATTCATGCAAATGAGTGATGAACGTGTACCTGTGGAAGGACAAATACGCGTTTTCCAGATTCTGAAATGAGGACATTGTAAGGTATGTTGTTATTTTGAAGGCATATGCAGGCATTAGCCACTGCATTGGATAAATCTTCAAGTCAATTTCCACCCTCAAAGATGAGACATTTGACAGGATAGTTGAGAATCTCAGAAATCTCAACCCCAACATTATAATCAGTTATCTTTCTGGACACAACTTTCTCGATTGGAAATGGCACAACTAAGTAGCAAGCCTGAAATAACACATGAAATCAATATAAAGTCATTCTACACTACCACCTCAACTGAGTAAAAATTCAGATAATTTTTAATGATTTTAGTCATTTAGAGTTGCAGTGTCTCATTTGGAAAATTAAAATCTAAAGAGACTTTTTGCCATTATATTTAAAAGTGAATATGTGATCATCTGTAACAAAAGTGTTGCAACATAATGGGATACAACTTAGGATAATTAGCTGATAAAGTAAACGACAAATTCTGGTTATTTATATATTTATATGAAATGACTCCTATATAATCTAATAATCACAATCAGATTCATTTTGTTCCATACCTCCCCAAAAAGATTGATTATATGCAACTTATAAAAACAATACAATCAAAATAATCACTATCAAAACAAAATACCAAACACCTTGTAAATGACTGCTAACATTAGTTAATCATGAGAAGTAAGTCCTATTATGTCTCCTCCTACATTTTAAAATTCTAAAATTCCAGCTAATTGCATTAAGGAGTATAATAAAAGAGGAGAACGATATTAACCTAGGAGTGAAGGTGATTAATAGTGGAAAATGCCCCCAAGCTGTTGTAGCATAGACAGAAGTATGGACTTACAGCCTCATGTGCCATGTATAGTGCAAGCAATAATCTCTTGTGGTCAATCCTTTGAGGTAAGCGTTCAAGATTCAAGGAATTAGAAGCACATGCCCATATTCAGTGGGACTTGCTGAAGCCAAATCGAGGACTTTTGTGTAAGGCGAACGATAATGAAAGAAAAACAAACTTTGTATATGCTTCATCACGGACTGAAAAATGAGGTATAGAAACAGACCTGGTACCACAAAACCTTAAGTTTAATACCCAAGACATAGAAAACACTTAATACCCAAAACATAGAAAACAGATTGTGGGCCGATAAGAAGTATTAAAATGAAAATGTTTGATCAAAATTGTTTTAATTTTTTAAAAAAACCATCAATACTCGTTTCAAAAAAGTAAATAGGTTTCAGAATGTCTAAAAAACATTGACGGTAACAAAGCCTTTGGTTGACTTGTGGCCACACCCCTCCTCTTTAAGATGCAAGAGGGATGTATTGATAATTCGATATACAGGTAATGGTGATCAGGTAATGGCAACCAAGACTAAAGATCTCCTGGGATGGGAGCCATAGGTGCCTTTTTGCAAAGGTCTCCCCATCATGACCTTTTTTATTCAAAAAGGTGCAATCACATCAGTCGCAATTAGGACCCAAGTCAGATCGAAATTTATCGATTGCATTCTCTCGCTGTATACATTAGAGAAAAACCATTAAAGATACATATATGTTGACCAAACAACTATATTTCAAAAAATGCAGAAGGAATAAAAGAATACCTTTGATTGTTGCAAATCACACTTTTTATGGTAAATCTGTTATCATCACATACTGATAGATATGCTAAGTTGTCAAACTAATCGTATTCCCATACCTGAAATAATTGACACATCATGTGCTATCTTCACAGCTCATTAACTAAAATGCAAGACTGATCAAAATATATTCGCTTTGACATAATAGCCAATAAAGTTGTATTATAAGGAAACTAAAACAGGTAACAAAAGAAAGAGTTGGACAATTTCCACTGTTAACTGCAGTAAATAGGTAACAAAAGAAGTGGTTGGATTTGGATGACGGTGGTTCTAAAAGTGAGTATGCACTCATTATTGGGACACATCAGTTTGAGGATAACTTTCTGTTGTTTGATTTGGAGAACGGCTTTTGGGTTTAGTTCTTTGTTACTACGTAAGCAGACTTCTTGTGCAAATTGCTACAGATCTGTAACTTAAAAAGGAAGAAAATGAAGAAAATAGAATAGGATAGCCGTAAATACAACTGCTTTAGGTGCCAAAACTGTGTTTGACGTAGTTTTTGTTTTTTCCTTTGATCGAAAAGTCATTCTGCTACTTTTATGAACACGATTGTCCTGAAGCCGCTGTAATAGATTTAATGGTGCACTCGCGAGAAAGCATTTGCTACATGTAATTTACTATAATCTGAATATGCCTTTTGAGATATTGCAGGCTAAGGTCCCTAGATTTATGTTAGAATGAGTTCATTCTAGATTTCTAATATATTGTTCTCATATTTTGCTGTAATTAACAAATAATCTGATTATTTCACTCCAAAAGAAAAAAAACTAACCAGAAGCAAAATTTGTATATCAAAAGTTTAAAAAAGAAAATCCAAACAACCCCTAATTTTCCATTGCTATGATACAGATAGTAAAGCTAATGTCCCAAACGTACCAAAGTCTAAGGATCATTCTTCGTTTGAAGTGTGCTTCTAGGGACTCGGTCTTTCCTTGGAATTATTGTACCAACCCTTTGAAAAAGAAGTATATGTGCATAAGTAACCTCAATCTTATGTGTCTTTCCGCCTTTAAATGCAGCTCCAACTATAAGGTCATACCAAGTTAAACCACTTGGAAGATAAACAGCAACAAATTATATTTCTTATCACTTTCCGAAAACCTGAATTAATCGTTCCGCATGACACACGAAAGCTGACCTTGAGGCATATTTTTCACAGAAAAGGTGAACTGTGGAAGAATAACTGTGAATTTGATTTTGTTATGGAAAGAAGGAAGTTGAAATAGGAGTATGACGAGTTTAAAGTAAGGATCAATGTGTTACCTGAGTCAATTAGTAGAAGATCTGGCGAGTGGAATGTTAGGGAAGAAATATTGGCTAAAAAGAAACAAACTAAGAACGCTAGAAATGTGTATGAAGCAGCTTAAGTCCGAAAATTGACTGGAATGTGGACAAAAAAACGTGGCATGGGAATTGGTTTCTGGGTGAGGAAGATCACTCGAGAAGGTACAACCACATGGGTATTATTCAACTTTTGTTGGTTTCACCAGGTCGTGAGTGCGCTTACTATACAGAAGAAGGTCCCAAGGATCTGATAAACACCAGAAACATTTATACTCGTCTACCAATGCTGGTTTATGTGTCTTATGAGTCACGTACATGGTGCGATCTTAACAAAAAAAGCTAGACTGAGAGCTGGACTCATTCAAGTGAAGAGGATGATCCTGATCATAAGTTGATCTCAAGATTAGTTACCAGGTTAAATACAAAGAGATGGAAATATAATTTTGCAACTTTCATAAGAATAACCATGGAATCTGCTAACTTTTTGGTATGTGGGTGCGCATATCAGTATCCTTTCTAAAAGAAAAATACAGGCACAAACCATCATAAATAAGCTAAAATTTTCTTTTACAAATAAATTAAAAGGAAAAGCGTGAATCTCGTTTGAACACTCTTCAGTAAACTATCACAGTAACTTTGGGCCACAAATAAGTCTCATATTTACTTCCGTACAATTTAAAAATATAATTGTGGCACCTATTTTTTAAAATTCAGCTAGCATTAGTGCTAGCACTTTTTGGATGACCTTTTAAAGCATAGAGAGTTCCACCATAGAAAATATCACTCCAATTATAAATTAACTAAAGTTAAATTTAAAAAAAGTGTCCGCAGAACCATTTGTATAAATTTTGCAGCATTGCATCGAAAATATATTACCGAAATCAGTAAGGTGTCTTTGAATAATTGTTTTGAGGACGTGAAATGCAGGTGAACATGACATGTCCTCGTCTAACTCAAACAGGGAAGACGAGGCCATGACGAGGCTCATGAGAGTGTTAATAAAGCCCAAAGTAAATAGTATATACGTGTATGAAATCCAAATTACAATAGCCAAGTAAGAAAGATTTATTGCATTCTGTAAACATGTAAACCAAATCCACTTCGATTTCTTTACCATATTAAATAATACTCGATAGAAATATGTAGGAAATTACCTGATTGATTTTGTCCATGAGAACATTGGTGGAGAAAGAAGAATAAGAGTCTCTACAACTGCAAACAAATAACATTTATGGCATGACAAATACCAAATTTACATGTTTTATCAGTTATATTTCGTTCCAACCATATCAGTGGGGTTACCTGAGCTGCTGATCAACAAACCGGAGCCAGGAAATGCCAACTCCTTTTCCATAGTAGCATTTGTATCTACTGAGCAAGAGTTAAGACCTCGACCGAGGTTGTTGCTATTGCCTGTTGCTGATCTGCATTACTAAAGGGGTATTTCTTTCGGATTATTACCCATTACAATTACTAACGGATTCTTTACCCTTTTGTCATAATTCAACCAAACATGTTAATACATAAATTATAAAAGAAATCCATGCTTCTAATTGTATTGAATTATTTTATCCAAGATAGAGATGCCAATAGCAAGAGTCTTTCCTGTCGCGGTCCAAATACTAAAAATAGCCTTTTTTTACTAAAGCCAGCATGTATACCCACCACCTGCGCATATTTCCATTTATAATAACAGTGTTCAAATGCCACTCGTATGTGTTGTACCACATGGTGCTTCTCCCATTAGTCCCCTACACATTTTACATGCCAACACATAATCAAGGTGCATAGCCAAAGTTGGGCCACAAATCATTCTTATGCTCTAGGATGTACTGACACTCGTTGGTTTTCTGCTTGTTCTTTGTGATATTTCAGGCCCTGGAGTTGTTCTGACATGTTTTACATAATTGTGAGCCAAGCTTTTTTCTGTAGTCTTCTGCCTTTGTGTGCAATTTATTGAGTTGCTTCTAACCAAGGTAAGTTAACAAATAATAGTAATATGAGAATAAAAGAATAAGAGTTTCAGTTGCTTTTTTTGTATCCAGACGCCATCATCAGTATCTCCAAGCATATGATATAAGCCAACATTGTACTTTTAATATATCATTTCCTGGTTAAGATGGTATATTGATAAATGAATGTGTAATCCTAACCTGACTCTCAATAAGTGCCTATTAGGGGTAGGTAGTCAAAAAGGTCGCTAAAATTGTTCCAAACATTTGCATTTCCATACTTTCTCAAGCATTCATCATAGAAGCCATAACGGTGTTGACAAAAAATATATAGAAGCAACAAAATAAGGGGAATTACAACATGAAATTCACTTTTGCAGCAAATCAAAACATACCCCAAAACCTCCAGAACTTCATTTGTCTCTTGTTTATGTTTCTTATTTCATAAATAATGCATATTTACATGATTCAAATTTTGGTGCAACCGATTACTAAGAAGGGTGGTGATATGTTCGAGTTCTATCACAGTTTGTCAAAAAGTATATAACATGAAGTAAAGCAACATAGAATACATGAATGACGAAAAAGACAATTTGACGAAAAAGACAATTTGACGAATGCAGAAACAAATGATGACACTAACAAATGCAACAATAGACATACATAAATCGTTACGTCGGCAACAAAGAGCAACAATGATCAAAGCTATTTTTCTCAAAAATAGGAAAAAATTAGGCACCCAATATACACATCCATTCTGACACTGCGAAAAAGAAGGGTATAACACAAATGTATTGAGCTCAGAGATAAAATAGATTTACCACCCGCGTCGCCAACCTTGTCCATCATCAAACGGTCAGATCCCTAATTCGCAATAATGTGTCCATTGATTTAACCCATCATGCTAAACCATTAACATGAAAAAACCTGAATGTAGAGCAACTTAGATTATATTAAAAACGAAGTAAGCCAACCCATCAATCATTTGGAGAGTTAAGAGAGAAAATAAATTACTTAATTATAACTCACTTGTGGAGAACAAAAAGATTAGGGTTTCTCATAATACGGATTCCACGGCTCTTGATAAAGATTCGATGGAACATAGGTTGCTACCTGTATTCCTGAAATTGTAATAAGGGATCTCAAACTTTTATTTTGAAATATTACCCAACCCACTTGACTTGACTTAATCTGCAATCTTCAACACTGATCCGTCCTCATTTGTTGAGAGTAGTAGCTTGTGTTCAACACTGATCCGTCCTCTGAATCTTTGATCTGGTGTTGAGAATAGGATCTTTGATTTAGGGTTTTTGAAGGATCTTTGATTTAGGGTTTTTGAAGGATCTTTGATTTTAGGGTTTTTGAAGGATCTTTGATTTTAGGTTTTTTATATAATACCCATTGATTCATGGTACAGATGAATAAGTCGATTCATGATTGGATTGAATAAAGATTGCATAAAGATTGCGTGATGAAGAAAAGGGTTATGGAGGTTGTATGTTTTCTTTACCCGCCGCCAGTGGTAGGAAAAAAATGAGAAAATAAAGTTTACAATAGTATATATAGCTCCGGTATGAAAACGCGATTCTTTTAAAAATTGCGTTTTCCGAAAATGTTTTTCAGCCAAAAGTGACGAAATTTAGGAAAGTTTTAAGATTTTTTAGGAAAATCTCAAATACTATTGGTTTAAAGATGTGACTGGGATATGACTGGATTAAAAAGTGTGGTTTCAAATCATAATTATACCTATATATAATATATATATATATATATATAGTGTGAGGTTATTTTCAAAACCAAAAAAATGTCGAGAACTGCGAGAACTATTTTTAACCTTTGATTGTTTTAATCAATGGTTGAGATTAAAATGGCATGATTGTAATTAATAAAAGCCTGACGTGATTTATTGCATTTGATAAAAGGGCAAACATGGAATTCCACATTAACCATTTTCTAATTAATGATAACCGTCACTTATTTGATGCAATTTACAGTTAAAAAAAACAACCTTCCATTCTCAATATCTACCGTCGCACCATCTTCTTCCCTATAATATCTTTCTTAATTCTTATAATCCATTTGTTTCCTATTGCAATCCTATGCATGATATAAGTAGAGAGTTTGGTTTGTATTATTCTCTCCATCTACGTTGTTAACACGTAAGCATATGTATATATAGAATGTATGTATGTTAAGATTATTTGTTTCAACAAAAAAAATATTTCGTACTATATATTGCGTTCACACATGACCATCTTTCACTATGGCTTTTTTGTTGTTCTAAATTTTGGTTCTTCGTCATAATCTAAGGTAAATTTTACAACCTTGATTTTAGGTATCGTTTTTTTTTCAAGCTTTTCTATGGTTTTTTTTATAGAATTTATTATAGTTTTTTTTTAAGTTCATTAAAAAGTTGGTACATGTTTTTAGTTTTTGGATACAAATATGTCTATGAGTCGTAAAAGCGTTAGAGTTTCAATCTACAACTGCATGTTATTGTGCACATATGTTCGAGCTCTAAAGGTACTTTTTATAATGGTTTGATGTTTGGATCATCATCATGCTGTTTATTGTTGGTCTTTTGTCATGTTTTTTTTTTCATATGTTGTGTTTTAAGGTATAAGAATATATTATGTGTGTTGTTGTTTTGTTTGTAATCTTTCTTTATTATTTTATCCAATTAACAAGGTAGTAATTTGTTTCTTTTTTTTAATTTTCAGAAGATAGTTGTTGGCGCATCTCATCTCGGTGAAAGTAATGTATGCACAAGTGCATTGTAGGAGTTACCATGCCTTGATAACTCTTGTATATCGATGAACTCAAGAACATGCATCAAGTGATCAAGATAAGGAGTGTCAGATGAGGAAATTGGCAAAGATTGAAATACATGTGCATAGTTATAAAAATAACTTTATTATGAAGAAAAATGTTCAATGCACTTATGCATACACTAAAAAATTTAGTGCCTTTGCTCTAAACATATGTATTTTACTTGAATTTTATATAATGTTCTCTATGTACTTATATAGTGGCATAGCTTTGCACCAAAATTGCATGTTAGAGTCCTGCTAACATTAAATAAGAACCGAACGAAATACACATGTGCAATACTGTTAAAAAGAAATTTATTCTTTCTTGAGAAGATAACAAATCAAGTATACGAGAATTTCTTGCTTTTAATCATTTACAAATGATGGTAATAAAAAATGGTTTTAATTAATAGTAGGCACATCAATCGCAAATGTAAAACTGTTTAAATAAAGAAATAGATTATATTAAAACGTCGAAGTTTGAGGAATTAAAAAATTGATTATAAAAACTCAAATTTTCATTTTACTATTTTACCCTTTTGTATTAAATAATAAAAATAAATTTCTAAAAAAATCTGATTGGTTGATTTTAGTTCTCGCAGTTCTGTACATTTTTTTTGTTCTGAAAATAACCCTACCCTATATATATATATATATATATATATATATATATATATATATATATATATATATATATATATATATATATATATATATATATATATATATATATATATATATATATATATATATATATATATATATATATATATATATATATATATATATATATATATATATATATATTAAAATAACACTTCTCAATCTGGCCTTTCAGTAACTCGGGAATTCTTCGGCACCGTTATAGTCAAAAGATTTTTAGACATTTTTGAGAAAAATGTTTATAGTTAAAAGATTTTGAAATGTTTTATTCAAAACCTTGGTTTTTTTTTTAAATCTTTCGTTCTCTATAACGAGAGCTCTGGTACCAAACTGTAACACCCCCAAATATTCATACATTAGTTCAGCGGAAGAGTCGTTGGTGTTACAGGATAGCACATTACTCAAATCATAGACAACGCTTAAAAATCACGTCATTTAATAATAAAGCATTTTCCATTCATAAATATCAAATTAAAGAGGTCCCAAGTCATAGTATTTCATACAATTTTACAAAAAATTTGAATGGAAATTGTTATTTAAGTGCGGGTCATAAATTCTTGTCGTCTCCCCGAGAATTACCTTCAAGTACCTGAGATAAAACATGTTAAAAGAAAAGGTCAGCGAAAATGCCGAGTGAATTCATAGAGTTTAATAAAACCATTAATATATCATCAGTATATAATTATTACCGAAAATCATTTTTGTACAAATCTTTGTTGTAAATCATAATATAGGCTTTTGCCTTTAAAACCATTATACAAACCATTGTCGTAAAAACATCATACAATACGTTTTATAACGTTGTATAAAGTTTCATGAAAACCGTTATATGATAATGGTTATGTAAAACCAAAACACGAACATAATATCAATAATAAGACCCCGTATTGCTAGTCAAGCAATAAATTTTAATTCAATTCGTATATCAGTAATTTTGTTATTGGATTATTATAAGCAGCATGACATTGCTACCTTACTATACCAAACAACGGGGTAGCTAACCTGAAATTTATTTGCCCATCTAAAACAGCGTGTCGTCACAATAATCACGCTTATATAAATCTTCTCATACATAAATTCGCTTACCAATCATTGTGGCACGACGGGGATCAACCGTCAAGGCACGAACTGGGGTGATCTTCCCCAAATAGTACTATTATAGGCATAAGCGTCTACCAAATCCCGGTAGTTCACAGTTCATGCTAATGGGACTTTTAGTGACATAACCTAACTATAATAATCCATTTCATTTCATTCATCGAGTCGTATAATCATTCATCGGGTCATATAATTATTCGGGTCCACCCCAATAAGCAAACAATCAGGACAACTGGTGTCCTATTTTATTAACACTAACATGTTATCTCCCTCACGGGTTTATAAAACACTTCGTAAAACATTTAAAAGAGTGCGAGGCTATGAACTCACGTTGATTGGGAAAGGCGGGTTATCGGCGATTTGGATGTACGGTACATGCTTCAATCACGGAAACCTAGAGAAATAATACTCGTCTTAGACTCTTGTCCAATGACTTTTTAAAAACAATGGCTATGTATATATATGATGACATTATAAGTACGATGATGATCAAGTGGGATTTTATCTCTTCATACACATTATAGTGTTATGTGTTAGTCAAATTTTTGACTAGTTACACTAGTTTTAACTTGTTTACACATTGAGGCCCAATAAGCCCATTATAAGCCCAATACATTATTTTAGCCCATTTATACTTTTAATATCAGGCCTATACTCATAGGTTGGGCCCAAGTGGGTTAAGCCCAATGAGTAAGTCCATTAGTGTTCATCGAAACTAGTTGGGTCAATAGTCCAATAAGGCTACTTTGGCCCGTTAATACCCATATGTTATAAAGCTCGGGTTTTATCGGGTTTTTTTTAAATGTCAAATGTACTTATACATCAGTAGATTAGTTATAAAAATTTTACATTAGACGGTTCCGACCGTCTAAGTTTTATTTGACGAAAACGTTAGTCTTTCGGTTTTAGCCGAAAAGACGTAAAACTTATATATATAGTTTTATAACTTATAAAACATATCAATTTATAATTTTATAAAATGTCACATTTATTTATCAAAGTATATAACTTATTTACAAGTATTATATAAGTTAGTGGGGTTTAGGTATGTATTTTATATTAGTTTTACTTGAGTGCTAATTTTATAATATATACTTTTATTTTCCAAATTTGATTATGAAACTCACTTTCACCATTTTTATCATATCTTGAGTTCTACAAGGAGATAGAAGCTCATTTTTGGGCAGCACAAACTACATAATATTTGCTATAATTAACTCCTGTTTAGATACTGCTCATTCATCTTCTAAGTGTCTCTAATAATTCGTCCAAAACAGACTATTCTTATTTGAACTTTAATAATGTTTTGATCATGTCTCACTCATTTTATGGACTCCATTGAGTGGCCAATTCTCACATATGTAAAAGTCATATACCTTACTGTATATTAAATTGTCCAATTCATTTTAACAAGTTATCATATGGTTCTTTACTGTTTTATACAGCCTACAATTTTAGCCATGATTTTAACATCTTTTCATGTAGCTTTTAATCTTTTTAACCAAATTTATCAACACAAGATCCCCACATAATACTTTGATCATCATATATCATCATATACATATACATAAATGAAGAAAATACAAGATTACATATTCAAAATAACAATATGATAGGAAGAGATTGATCCCTATACCAATCAAGATGATGAAAAGATGGGATTTTGATGAACAAGGCTTGGTTTTTGTTACCAAATCTTCAACTTTAGCAAGACAACTTCTTGGGTCCTTTAAATGGATGAATAAATCCATGAAATCAGCCCTTGAACCTCATGAAAACTCATTTTCATAGGTTATGATCACCTCTAATCTTCATGTCTTCAAAAGGCTTTCATCTTGTGCAAGTTTATCACAAGATTCATGGTTGAATCTTGATCAAATGGGTGGTTTATGGGTGGTGGTGGACAGCACAAGGAGAGTTGAGAGAGAGAGTGGGAGTTGTTTTGCATGTATGTGAAATGGTTTCAAGGTTTAGCTAGTTTATGTTAGCTTGTTTGTGTGAGAGGAAAAGTGTCCTACAAGCTCATGTTAGCTTACCACCAAAGGGTGGTGTGGCTAGTTTGGCTGCCATTTGTTATGGGGATGGGCAAGTGTAAACTTGTCTCATCCCCATTAATTTACGGGTACTCCTAGATTCTAGTTTCCTTGATTTACGTGCCCTCGGGTCGATTTACGAAAAACTTTTTTATAAATTATGAATCAACGGCACAAAACAAATCTAATAAAAATTGTCTCATCAAAAACGGAGTTCAAAAACGTAAATACGTAAACCTAGGGTTTCCGGTTTAATCGTAAAAGACGCTAAATTATGCACGTATGTCCTAATCTCTTCTCGTAAATTTGTGAGTTTATGAACCAATACAAATTTAAAATTCCCAAAATAATATTCAAGGATAAAGTTATTTCCTGAAGTGTCGGACTGTCACCAAAATGGTGTATGTAAACGTAGGCACGTAACGTAGAATTCTCCGGTTTTAGACGTAGTCGATGCTCCTTTAAGACGTAAACCCAATTTCTTCCCAAAAATGAGTGAGTTCATAGTATAACATTAAAGTAATGATTTTAAATAATACTTTAAAATAAAATATCGACCATAAATTGACGGATTATCACAGAGATTATTTTTCTATATCAAACACTCGTTTAAGAATTTATTGGTATTGTATTAACTAATTCTTTATAAGGATTATAACAGGAAGTTGATTGAGTGCATTTGATGTGTTGTTGTTGATCTTTATATTATCAATCACCTTAACATCTATTTGTACTGGTTCATGAAATGTTAGATACTTTCATGTATATTCTAGTGCCATTTAGATTATTTTAAACCGTCATCATCGTTATCTACATTTCTAATTTTAAATAATCCCTACTAGATAAGTTTATTTAGATATTTCATATAATAATCTAGATGTTTTATATGATATTATCTATGACGTTCAACGGAATTCAAGAAACTTTTT
The DNA here is from genome assembly GCA_025667525.1 of Glebionis coronaria. Taxonomy (NCBI): domain Eukaryota; kingdom Viridiplantae; phylum Streptophyta; class Magnoliopsida; order Asterales; family Asteraceae; genus Glebionis; species Glebionis coronaria. Next base: position 604,291,776 of record CM046875.1, on the reverse strand, counting down.
TGCCATATGTTTGGGCTTTTATATATAGTACAATCTTTGTTGGACTCTGGTGGTTCCTATCACATGACGTCTAGGATGGACTTCTTGTTTGATTTTAAGGAGCTTGATGGATGTATGGTTTTGCTCGGTGATAATAGAGCATGTTCCATCGACAGGGAAGGTGAGAGTACAAATGAAAGATGGTTCAGGTTTTGTGCTTGAGAATGTGCGTTACATTCCCGAGTTGAAAATAAATTGATATCTTTGGGCACTCTGGATCAAGAGGGCTATACCGTGAAGTTGCAGAATGGATGTAAAACCCGCATGCTTTTACCATGAATAGTACCCATTAGATCGTACGTACTAGATTAAGACTTTCCTTTTATAGCATGTTTACGTTCACGAATAAGAATTTTAAGTATTACGTACGTGTTAGAACACGATAAGTATTTATTACGTATGAACACACGATAATTATTCAAATAATAATTATAATCACGAACATGCGATCATGGAATCATGAACGTAATTTAATCACGAGCTAATATTAATTACGTATATATATTTATTACGAACACGAATAAATATTTTAAGTCACGATCGATAATTAAATAAAACACGTAAAACACGAACACGAGAACACACGTATTAATTAGACACGGAAAATGATTGGGTTACCCCATGTGGGCCCCATATGCCACGAAATTAGGAAAGAGGATGGCCAAGCCCATCAAATTTTACTAACATGGGGAAAAAGGTAAAATCTTGTTTCATTTTTCACTTTACAGTAAACTAAACAAAAACCCTAAAAGATTTTTCTCATTCCTCCTTGTCCTCTCTTTTGGCCGCCACCTATAACAAAAAGAAAGGGTGCGTTTAGTTGATTTTGATCTTGAATCTTGTACGTGTGTTCGTGTGTGTTCATCCTCGTTAGATCCACGCATTCGGTATATTCTTTTTATCCTTTTCTTTTTTATTTGATCTAATAAAATAATTAAGAACATGAAGTTTTTTTAAACCTAATTAAAAACATAGATCAAACATGTAAATGGTTTTTGGAAAAATCAAAAAGGTTGTTTTTAGGGGTGTTTGTTTGGCCGGCGCCTAAACCGAACCCCAAGGGGGTCTCGGTTTGGCCAATAAACCACCACCGAGACCATATGGTCCCGGTTTGGTGGTGTGGGTCCCACGACAGCAGCAAAACAAAGGGAACCTGAAGTGGTTCGGGGTATGGTGTCGATTTCATGTCCGTTTCATGGTTCTAGTCAAGATCCGGTTCACGGTGTATGATAAGAATTTTTTTTTTATAATCATATGTTAAAATTAAATTAATAAATATGACATGATTAATTTAATAAACATGACTTAGGTTATAATTTAATTATTAGAATCATGAAATTATTAACCTAAGTATTTTATATTTTCTAGACTTATAATTAATTAATTATTTAAAAACCATGGTTATAATTAATTAATTAACATGACTTAGGTTATATTATTAATAAATAATAATAAATGTTTTAACCTAAGTATTGAACTTTATTTAATTAAAAACATGATATATTTTAATTAAATACTTTTAACCTATAGTTTATTTTGAATTACATGAAATAATTAATAAACTATACATTATATCATTATGGCTTAGATAATAATCAGAAAAACACACAGGCTTATATGCTTAGCTTATTTAACCAGCTTATATCTAATTATGGAAACTTTCTATTTTTAGAAACTTATTAATTAAGGCAGTTAATCTATTTTTAGAAACTTATTTAATTCAGGCAGCTAATCTATTTATGGAAACTTTCTATTTTTAGAAACTTATTTAATTAAGGCAGCTAATCTATTTATGGAAACTTTCTATTTTTAGAAACTTATCTATCTTAAGCAGTATTTCTATTTTTGGAAAATTATATTTTTGAAAACTTTCTATTTTTAGAAACTTTCTATTTTTGGAAACTTTCTATTTTTGGAAACTTTCTATTTTTGGAAACCTGCTATTTTTGGAAAGTTACTTATTATTACACAGTAAGTATAATAATACATGAAATACCAGAAATACTTAATCAGAATAGACAGAATATAAGATAAACACAGTTTAAGGCTTAAAACAGTAAAACATGATATGAACATATAAAATAAGCTAAGACATGACATAAAACTAGTTGCGTATTTAGTAAGCAGATACTTATTCATGTACGTATTTATGTAGCATTAGTGATACCGAAGTAGGATTCTCCTCAATTCATCTTCTTCGTTCACTGGACATAAGGTACGGATTCTCGTCCTTTCAGTATGGACATTCTTTCCTTATTAGGATTCCCCGTATGCAGCCAACTCTTTTCCCAGTATTTGTTTTATATGTTTTTGAATTGCTTATTTTTAATTAGAATACCTAAAGCCATATACATGCATGACCAGTTTCACATAGTTATGGAGGTACCATAACCATAACATTGGAGGCACCAATGTTATGACTTCACCACGGCGGAGTGATTGTGTTGGGAATAAATTATGGGTCAGTTCACTAGACGCTGATAAGAAGAATTCAAGCGCTGATAGGATGACATTGGACGCTGACAGCCAAGCGTTGACATTTGAAGAAGTCAACGCTGACAGCCTTGAAGATTAGCACTGATGGAATATATCTTCATACGAATCATTTTGTTTATTTGTTTCTTTATTTGTGTATGGTAAAGATAAGCTCGACATTGTATTTTCTATTATTATCTTTACCTAGAATAGTTGATTCGTAGCTTATTGTACAAGACTTCTTATTCTATAAAAGAAGATCTTTTAGGTTAAAGTTGATCATCAGTTATCATAAGTTTTCACAAGTTAAACCTTTTTCATTGTGATCAAGTTCGTTCATTCTAATACAAGTGAAAGTTTGTTTAACATCTTTGTGTTTTAGATTAAGTGTTAATTCCGCATAACACTTAGTTACTTTATTCATAAGCAAAGGTTTCTCTACGTGTATTACTTGATCTAATCTCGTATACACAAAGCTTAATCGATCTAAGTTTGGGATCAACAAGTGGTATCAGAGCTTGTTGAGAAACTTTTGATCTTTAAGTAACGCAAGAACCCTAAAACACCAAAAACCCTAAAAACCCTAAATTTCTCAAAACCCTAAAAACATCATGTCTGGCACAAATCAGCCTCCTGCTCCAGTTTTGCTACAAAACAACACCACAAACCCTAGTATCAAAATTCCCATGTTTGATGCCAGGAACTTCGAGCTTTGGAAGTCTAATTTTGAGCAATATATAGCCATCCATGACTACACTCTTTGGGAGATTGTTGAATATGGGAACACATTCAACAAAGCTCAAAAGATTGCTAATGCTATTGCCACAAGGATAGCTATTCCTAATTGTCCTGAAGCTGATAAGAAGGAAAAGCCTGAAGATGGAAGAGCTGTATCTGCTGAAGATATAGCCAAGAAAAGGGTGGACATGAAAATCTTGAACATCATGAAACACGCCTTAGGTCATGAGAATCAGCACAAGTACAAACGCTTTGAGTCTGCAAAAGAGCTTTGGGAAGCTCTTGAAGTAGCACATGGTGGCAATGCTGACACAAAAGAAGAAAAGAAGAAGCAACTCTTGCATGAGTATGCTGTCTTTAAGGCTCAACCCAATGAGAATCTCAGCAGTGTGAGAAGTAGACTGCTTGACATCACAAGTCAACTTTCCTTCATGGGAACACAGATTGATGACCCTGACTTGAATGCTACTTTTCTCAAAAGCCTTGGTGATGTATGGAAGATTGAGACAAGATCCATTCTTGTCAATAACACCCACAAGACTTCCAGGTTTGATGACATCTTCAACAAACTAAGACTGTTGGAGAATGATTGGCTTTTGGAGAGTGATAATAAATCTTCCAGTAGCAACATGGCCTTCTTATCACAAAGTGAAGGCCAATTTGATTCCATGAACTCCTATGGACATCCAGTCACTGGATCTCAATGTGTCAACGCTGGATCACAGTCTGTCAGCGCTGGATCATATCCTGTCAACGCTTTATACTCAAGCGCTGACACTCACAACTTTGGCGCTGATGGAGTTAAACCTGCTGGTTTAGATCTAGATACTGTGTGTGCATTCATAGCTTCTTTGCCCAGTGATTCAAGGATTACATATGAAGATCTTGAGCAGATAAGTGATGAGCAATTGGAAGAGATGGACATCAAGTGGACAATGGCTCTTGTAAGTTTAAGAGCAAACAGATTTAATAAAAGGTTCAAGAAGAAGATGACCTTTAATGCTAAGGATGTTGCTGGATTTGACAAATCCAAAGTTGAGTGCTACAATTGTCATCGGATGGGGCACTTTATGAGGGAATGTAGATCTCCAAGAAGATCTGATGTTGGTAAGCCTTCAAGCCAAATGGTTAAGAGCCAAGATCCCAAGGCCATGGTTGCTGTTCAACAAATTGATGGCGTTGGAGGATGGGACTGGAGCTGGAACTTTATGGCTAAGGATGAGGAAGAGGACAGAGCTTTGGTTGCTGAAGTTAAAGAAGAGCATGTTGAATATGCTCTCATGGCACACTCCTCCTCTTCATCAGATAATGAGGTATATGATGATGCTTTCTGTTCTAAGGGTTTTCGTTTAAATACTGAAAAACTAAATCAAGAGATAGTAAAATTATTAGATGAGGCAAGTGCTGAAAGATGCAAAGTATCTAATTATCAAATTGCTCTTACCCAAACAGAAAAGACAGTAGCTGAGTATAAGAAAATGGAGTTTGATTTAAAGGATAAAATAAATATCTTAAATCATGAGTTACATCAAAGTAAAGATATTCAAGATATCACAAACAGGGTTAATCTTGATTTGATAGCTCAGTTAGATGAAGCTAACAAAAATAAAGATAATGTGAGTCTTAAAATCCAGAGATTTGATAAGGCCACACAATCCCTAGGAGAGTGTGTTAGTAAACAAAGAGACTCTAAGGACATGAGTGGGATTGGGATGAAAGATTATACTGGTGTTCCACCACCAGCTAGGGATTTCTATGGTGTCCAATCAAAGGACCTATCTTGGACTGGCTTGCCAGAACTCCAAGAGAAGGAATTCATTCCTCCACCTAGAGTGACTTCCCCAGTTGAAGAATACAAACAAAAACTGACTGACCTAGATGAGTGGAAGAAAGCTAACCACACTTTGTTTGTTAAGGGAGGGTTGTTGTGTGAAAGTCCAAATGAGCCCACACCAATCACGAGCCATGATCCTACACCTATTAAAATCACACACCCAACCACTGGCAAAGCTGTTGACCTTGGCCCACAAACTGTTAGAAAACCTAGTGTTAAGTATGCAGAGATGTATAGGAATACTAGATCACCAAAAAGCCAAGTTAGTAACCATGGAACAGGCTTCTTTGCTTCTAGACCTAAGACTATGTCTAGAAAAGCTTGTTACTCATGTGGTAGCTTTTCACATTTGGCATACAAATGTGTCAACGCTTCCAATGTCAACGCTGATAGGAACCATTTCAGCGCTGACAAAAGTCAACATAGGTCAAACACTGTCAGACCCAATACCTTAGTTCACAAGTTGTTAGACCAGCCCCATTCTTTACTAGAGGGTCTAACACACATGGCCTAAGACCTTTTCAAAAGTCAAACACTTGGTCCAATAGGCAATGGGTTCCTGTAGCAAACCCTAGGTTTAACGCTGATAAAGGCAATCGGGGCGCTGACAAGAACAATTTCAGCGCTGACAGACACACTGCCAAACCTAGGTATTTGCAACCACAGGGAAATGGGTCTAAAGCCTCTACTAGCTTATCATGGAGACCAAAACAAGACCAAAACCCTAATTCTACTGGTCTTTCTATGACATGCAACAGGTTTCATTATATTTCAAAGGTCATGTCAAGACCAATTGGGGTTAACTGGGCTTTTCATCCAAAAAGGGATGAAAATGAGGTTGTTATGAGAACCAAGTCTGTTCTTGTTGAACAACCAAATGAATCCGAGTCTTCCAAGGCTTGGGTTCCCAAAGAAAACTAATGTGTTTTCTTTATGTGCAGGGCATTCAGAAGAAGATCAATGATTATGGATATTGGGATAGTGGATGCTCAAGGCACATGACAGGAAAGGAAGACTATCTGACAAACTTCACTCCTATTCAAGATGGTGATAAGGTATACTTTGGAGGGGGCTATGGCACCATCACAGGAAAAGGAACCCTTATTACCAATAATCTACGTTTTGAGAATGTCTTCCTGGTAAAAGAACTGGATTATAATTTGTTTAGTGTATCACAAGTGTGTGATAACAAAAATAAGGTTCTTTTCACAGATACTGAGTGCTTGGTGTTAAGCAAAGATTATGATGTTGAGGTTTTGCAACTCTTTAGGAAAAGGATGCAATAAATAGGGCAAGTGAGCACGACGATTTAGGAAAACCGTGTGTGAATGACCCAATTAAGTTCGTTCTCAAGGAGGCTAGTGTGTTATGTGTGTAATGATTTGGATTAATTTGTGATTATATTTGAAAAAGAAGAATAGAAAGGGGATTAGAAGAGAGTGACGGTTATGAAGACGAATTTAACTAAGACTAAAAGGCGTACACGTAAAGTCGTAAAAACTACCAAAATTAAAATTAATTCCTAAAAATTCCTAAAAATCACCAAAAATCCTTAATAATATTCTAAGAGTTTACAAAAAATCAAAACTTGCAAAAGCCTTTTAATTAATTAGATAATGACTTTTTAATGCTAATTAAAGCCCTAAAAATCAAAATTAATTATTAAAAAGCCCTAAACAAGATTTTCAAGTTTGTAAACCTCAAAAATATCCTAATTAAGCTAAAAACTATTTTTCAAAATTTTAAAACCAATTAAAACTATTTTTAAATAATTAAAAACTCCTAAAATCAATTAAATCTTAAATTAATTATAACAAATAATTAAAAGACCTAAAAAATATTTGGAAAGTTGCAAAAATCCTAATTAAGTATTTAGAACCTAGGAAAAATATAAAAACCTAGAAAATCAGACTTTTAATTTTTAATAATAAAATAATATTAAAATAATATTAAAAATCCAAAAATTATAAAAAATTCTAAAAACTTGCAAACTAGCTTAATTTAACCTAAATAACTCAGAAATGAAAGTGAAATTACCTAGATACCCCTATTGGGCCTAGAAAATGGGCCAAACCCTAAACAGTCCCTTATTGGGCTTAATTAAGGCCCAATAAGAAAAAGTGCTCAAAATAAGCTCAAAAAGCACAGGTTGACTCAAAATTTGATTTTAAACAACTTTTTCCAAAGGCCCAAAAGCTGAAAATGTGAAATAAGCTAACTTATAATAAGCAGCTTATTCTTAATGGGCTTTTTGGCCCATTAAGCTATAAGCTGATGCCATAAGCTAAAATTTAACACACAACCTTCTTTTGACCTAACAAAGACTTCTGTAAAAAGAAATTTCAAATAAGACCACTCAATAAGCCAGAAACAAGTCAACAACTTATTCACAAAACGACAAAATAGTCGTTTTTATGATCTAGACCACCTCAGAAGCTGATTCAAGTTGCAAAATGTTTCTTTTGACAAAACTAAGCTTAAAAACCAAAGAACTTTCAAATAAGCACACTCAATAAGCTGGAAAATCAAATAAGCACTTATCTTAAAAGTCAAACAAGTTGGTTTTCTAGTGAAAAGTCAAAGTCAAAGTCTGATAAGCTCCAGTTCACTTAAATGGGTCAAATAATGAAGATCTATTACAAAAAATAAGTTGTTGCAAGTCAGAATAAGCTAGAATAGCTTATTGATAAGCTGATGATAAAATTACACTAGCAGGGGCTAGTTTTGGATGTTGAGCAGTGGGAACTTTTCCCACTGCTTGACTATTTTGACTTGTTGTCTTTAGTGACTTTTTCTTGGATTCAGTTTTCACAAAGGAACCCAATTGATCTTTGGATCAAAAGGAGTCAATAACAAGCAAAATAACACAATCACAAACAGCCAATTGATACAGTTTAATCAATTTATCACCAGATATAGCACAGACATGAACAATAAGCAGTTTAGCATTCAAGAGCAATTTTAGCACAAATCAGCCAACCAAATTCAACCAAATGCACACACAAGCTATAATAAACTCCAATAAGCAAGTCTAAACAGGTTTCATGCACTGGTTCAAAGAATTAAGCAAGATCCAAGCTATAAAAGTTACTGATGAACACTACACATGCAGATTTCTACTTTTGCTGATGTATTTGACACACAAGCCAATTTCAACGCCTCAAATCTTTCAAACAGGTTATGTTAACTTTGTTTAAACCACTTTTATCCCTAAGCATGCATACACACTAAGTGTTCCCAAAATCCTAGGTCAAAACAAGCAGAAACAAGGCCTATATAGCAGATTGATCAATTCAAGTGCTCAAAACCCAAAAACTTGCAGCAAAACACTCTCAAACAAAGGTATATCAGATACAAAGCATGAACAACACTTTCCCTTAACACAAAATCAGATTACAAGCATAAATCAGTAGACCCAAACACCCCTTTACTTTTTCAAATCAAGATTTTCAAAAGCAAAACAAGATTTCAGGCCAACCAAGCATCAACTAACACTCTAACAAGTCTAATAAACAGATTCAAGCAAGAACAAGCCACAAAATTCACAAGAACAACAGTTTCATACAAATATCACCAAAAATCACAATTTATGCAGATTTGGAGATTAAGTAAGCAAACCTCATGGATGTACATCCACACCCACGAATTTTGAGCTTATGTGCTAGCAAGAACAAGCACAAGCTTCCACAAAAGCCTGCTAAGATTCAACAAGGGTTAAGCACAATAACATGAAAAATCAGAAACTTGGAAAAATCTTGATTGATGCAAACTTGTTACCCCACACTTGATTATCCCCAAGTTATAAGCCTCACCACACCTTAACCAACTCAGTTAGGATGCTATGATCAGCCCTATAGCCCAAGAATTCCAAGATTGGAACAAGACTTAGCAAAATATCAAGAAAATGAGGAAAATATGCAAACTTGTGCACACTCCTCTTTTGAAAACAGGTTTTTAACTTCAAAAGCAGTAAACTAAGAACATAAACAACAGAATAAAGGTGGCACTTGGTCTTTCTTCAAAGCACTTAACTCAAATTCATTAAACTGAAAAAGGATTTACAAGTGTTTGAACAAAGGAAAAACCAAAAGCAAACGTCTAATGAAGCACCCTAAGGCCTTTATATAGGCATACAAATGACTAAGGAACAGCTAAAAACTTAAAACCCTAGTGCTTGATCTTCCAAAAATGCCCTTGAGATCTTTGTCTTCTTCTTGAATCATGTGACTTGTTTTGGAGTTATGTAAGAGCTGGCAAGTGTTAAGTTGATCCAAGGGTGTGTATGAAGCTTAAAAAGTAAGCACAAGTCTCAAACGTTGGATTGCTGGTTAGTTTTTGTTTGGACGTGAGAAGTGGGGCAGGGGAAGGTTGGCATACTCACATGCATGAGAGTGATGGGAGTTTAGGGGTTGGGTTATGATTAGAGGGCCATTAATCATCATTCTGGAAATTATTAGGGCTTAATTACAAGAAATTAAGAAATCCCTAACTGTGTTCTTGAGGTGAATAGTGCCAGGTTTGATTTGTTTTTGTGTTGGATTAAGTTTAAATAAGTGTTAATGGCGCCAAGATTAATTTAATCTTAAATCAGCTGAGTGGGATGGTGACATGGAGGAAAGGTGAGTTGCCATTGGTTGAAAAGAGATAGTGGGGCACGTGGCAAGAGCTGGTTGGTCTAGGTGTCTTAGGTTGTCTGCCCATTTTAACCCCCTTTCTTTCAGAAACTTGCCACTTTGTAAATATTTAGCCAAAAACTCGTTTCCTTTGTATTTGAAGTTTCAAACTTCACACTTTTGCCCCAAAAAGTTTCATAAAGTAAATTCAGGGGTATTTCTTGCCATATTTGAATTCTTCAAGGGCTGGTTTGGCATTTTCTTCAATGATAATGGTCTAGACTTGTATAATTGTCATTTTGGAGGACTGAATTTGCCAAGTCTTGATATATGAGGGACCATTTTTGCCAATTGTTGAAAGTTGAGGGTCCTTTTTGTAATTTTGGATTTTTCAAAGGACCAAACTTGTCATTTCTTGTACTTTGAAGGACTTCATGATATATTTGACTTTGTGGATGATATTGGTTGAGAATTTAGCTTTGTTGAGGGGCTAAACTTGTCAATTCTTCAAAGTTAAGGGCCCTTTTGGTAATTTTGACAAACTTTAGGGACCAAACTTGTAATTATGAGGATACAAGGGTATAAAGTGTCAATTCTTCATAATTGTAGGACCCTTCTTCCTAATTCTTCAAATCTTCAAGGGTTGATCTTGGGAAAGTCTTCACTAGGGCTTGGTTCATTGTGCGGCTTCGTTTCCCGTGTTCGTTTTTGCATGATTCTTGTGATCTTTTGTCATTATCTCAATATCCGTACCTAAAATACACAAGTAACAAACACAAGCATATATTTGGGTATTTTGATGATATTTAATGCATTTTAAGCCCAATTTGGAAGATGAGACTATGTATAAAAGCAGTCTCATCACTCCCTCATACTAAACCATTGTCGTGCCCTCACGCAATGCTAGAATAAAGTATCAAAGCATCTCCAAAATTCATTTTATTCACTTTATTGGAATGATAAACTAGCTACACTACTACTATTACTACTACTTGTGTTATAGACATAATGTATGATTTTCATCGCAAAATGGGACGTTTAGGTTCATAGAATAAGAACACGTGAATGCTTCGTTAGAAATAATTTCGTCATCCTCGATTTTCACTCCAATTCCATGCTAAGCGTGCAACGAGATCATTGTCATTATAAGTTAGTAATGCTAACACTACTCATATGCCCTAATCACGTACTTATTCTCCCATTATTCCTAAGTTGTATCTCTTATATTTTATGATGTCTTGAATGTTTCACGAGGATACATTGTTTGACTTATGCGATAATAGAGATTTAGGTCTAAAAATAGAGTCCTAACGGTGTAACTAAGACCATCAAATCAATAACCCCTCCTAATAGACGACGATGTTAAAAAATTAGGTTGACAAGAAGAATCGATAAACACGGTTTTATAACGGTTTTGAACATGAGACTTATTACCAAGACTTTTATACGCCCCCTAACGGAAGGGCCTTATTATCTTTGGTTTACCTCCATCTTTTATTCAACTTCGCCATGAAGCTTTTATTATGACTTTGGTCTTGCCTTGCCTTTTATTATCCTCCTCATCGGTGGTTTTATTAGCCAAAGACGTATATCCTCACGCTAAGGCGAATTTTGGATCTTTAAAGCTTCGAAGATTAAGGCTTGATTCACTTTCAATTTTGCATAGATTTTAGGCCTTGTGGGGCTTCAAATTGTTTGCTTGATTTAGGTGAGCACTTGAAATCTTATTATTGGGTGAAGCTTTCGATTATTAGGGTGCCAATACTTCAAAACCGTGACGCTGGCGATACCTAAATGTCTTCCCAATTTAATTACACGGAAGCTACTAGAAAAGACTAGAAACCCAACAATCCCAATTAAACCGCTAATTTAATATTTATTAAGCAAAAAATATTTACATGCGAAGGGAGAATAAGCAAACAACAAGAACACATGAGTTTTTGAAAGAATACGAGTACTCTACGTTTAGCATAGTAACTTATAATTAACTCTATCATTTCTCGTCCTCATTTAAGAGACTTAGCCTAATGTGTAGTTAAGGAATCAAAGCTAAGTGCTCAACACGCACGGTCGAGTCAAAAATTACTCTTATTCTCGCCATCGGAAAATCTACATTCGTGTCTTAAAACACTTATGAAAAACTAGAAAAATTTTAAAATTTGGCCATTTTTAGCCTTATTTTGCAACAAAACGATAAACTTTGGAAAGCGTGAAAGTTTGGCAAGGCAAGTATCTATTCACCCCCCCCCCCCATACTAAAGTTAAACATTGTCCTCAATGTTTCGAGTCTAGGGGTGCAAACACCCCCATACTAGAGACGTAGTCGAATGCCTAATCTAGCATGGAAAGGGTGTAACCATTAAGTAATAGCCGTTTATGAAGTGTGCTAAAAACCTAAGGTTAGAACATCAAAGGATACATCATGGATATTGAGAAATGTCTCCAAAGCAAACGATCGAGTGCTCCCATAAAACGAACACGAGAGGCTCCAATCGTGAAGATCATGATCTAAAAACCACATATCACAAACAACCACGGAACAAAGGTTGGAAGGGCACAAATCCCCACACGTAAGCTACATTAGACTAAGAAAGCGATAATATATACATAGGATAAGCATGGGACTCCCCCACGAGGCTCCTCGTTTTTGATTACCGAGTCATGAGCTCGACTCGATCCCCTCAATACTAATTATCATTGGGGAAGGTGACTTGGTCGAGGTAGTTCAAGGATGGAACTTCCCCACCAAAGTAGTGCTTCAACCTATGTCCATTCACCTTGAAGTTAGGACCATCATCTTGAGCTAGCTCGATGGTCCCATAAGGAAACACTTGAGTCACGGTGAATGGACCGGACCAACGGGATTTCAATTTACCGGAAAATATTTTCAATCTTGAGTTAAAAAGTAAAACTTGATCCCCAATGTTAAAAACCCGGTTTTTAATTTTTGAATCATGCAACTTTTTAGTTTTCTCTTTGTAAATCAATGAATTTTCATAAGCAATATCCCTCAATTCATCCAATTCATTTAATTGCATTTTCCGGTGTTTCCCCGCGGTCTCCATGTCATCATTACAATGCTTTAGGGCCCAATAAGCCTTGTGTTCTAACTCGATAGGCAAATGATAATTCTTTCCATACACAAGCTTATAGGGAGTGCACCCAATGGGCGTCTTATGAGCGGTCCTAAAGGCCCATAAAGCATCGTCTAACTTATCCGACCAAGATTGTCGGTTTTCCCCCACGGATCTCTCCAAGATCCTCTTCAATGCTCGGTTTGAAACCTCGACTTGCCCACTCGTTTGTGGGTGATAAGCCGTAGAAAGACGATGTGTAACCCCATATTTCCTTAAGACTCTTTCGAATTGGCCATTACAAAAATGGGTTCCACGATCGCTTATGATCGCACGAGGGGTTCCAAACCTAGCAAACAAACTTTTCAAGAACTTAACTACCACACGAGCATCATTGGTGGGCAAGGCCTTCGCCTCCACCCACTTAGATAGGTAGTCAACCGCAACACGGATGTACTTATTACCACGAGATGATGGGAACGGCCCCATAAAGTCTATACCCCAAACGTCAAAGATCTCACATACTTGAATGATATTTTGTGGCATTTCATCTTTTTGTGAGGCTTTTCCTTGTCGTTGGCATGCATCACAAGACTTCACAAGGATTTGTGCATCTCGGTAAATAGTAGGCCAAAAGAAGCCGGCATCAAACACCTTCTTAGCCGTGAGATTAGCACCGTGGTGACCACCCGTGGGTCCCTCATGGCAAGCTCTAAGGATATTAGAAGCTTCGGTGCCAAATACACAACAACGGATGATTTGATCCGCACAAGTTCGAAACAAGTAAGGGTCGTTCCAAAAGTAGAACTTGACATCACGAAAGAATTTTCGTTTTTCTTGAGTTGTCATACCCTTAACGATGAAGTTTCCCGCATGGTAATTTGCAAAATCCGCAAACCATGGGGTAGAAGAATCAAGTTTGGAATTCACTAAACCAAGTGTCTCGAGCGGAAATGTTTCGGTGATTTCCTTAGGCTCGTAAACACTTTGGTGAGGATCTTCCAAACGAGAGAGATGATCGGCCGCTAGATTCTCGGCTCCTTTTTTGTCAACAATGGTGTGATCAAATTCTTGAAGGAGGAGAATCCAACGAAGTAATCTCAGCTTTGCATCTTGTTTAGCCATGAGATACTTGATAGCCGAATGGTCCGTATACACTATGCATTTAGTCAAGACGAGATAAGGTCGGAATTTCTCAAATGCATACACCACGACAAGGAACTCCTTTTCCGTTGTAGTGTATTTAAGTTGAGCCTCGGTCATCGTCTTGCTAGCATAGTGGATAGGCAAGAAGTGCTTTTCATGACGTTGCCCCAAAACGGCCCCAATAGCGTAATCACTTGCATCACACATAAGTTCAAAGGGGAGGTTCCAATTTGGAGCAACAAGAATGGGAGCTTCGGTAAGTTTCCTCTTAAGGATCTCAAAGGCTCGTACACAATCTTCGTCAAAGACAAAACGTGCCTCTTTTTCAAGAAGATGTGTAATGGGTCGAGAAATCTTCGAGAAATCCTTGATGAATCGTCGATAAAAGCCCGCGTGGCCTAGGAAACTCCTAACTCCCTTGACGGTTTTGGGATGAGGTAATTTGGCGATGACGTCTACCTTAGCTTGATCTACCTCAATCCCCGCTTTCGAGACCTTGTGCCCTAAGACGATTCCACTCTTAACCATAAAATGACACTTTTCCCAATTGAGCACAAGGTTGGTTTCCTCACAACGTTTTAACATTCTCTCAAGGTTCGACAAACACGAAGTAAAGGAATCACCAAACACGGAAAAGTCATCCATGAAAACTTCCATCGTCTTCTCGATCATATCATGAAAAATAGCCATCATGCATCGTTGAAAAGTTCCCGGTGCATTGCAAAGTCCGAATGGCATTCTACGATAGGCAAACGTTCCATATGGACACGTAAACGTAGTTTTTTCTTGATCACGAGGATCGATGGGAATTTGGAAGTAACCGGAAAAACCATCTAAAAAGCAATAGAAATCGTTTCCCGCAAGACGCTCCAACATTTGGTCCATGAAGGGCAAGGGAAAATGGTCTTTACGAGTGGCTTCATTCAACTTTCGATAGTCAATGCACACTCTCCATCCGGTCACGAGTCTCGTGGGAATCAACTCGTTGGCATCGTTTGGCACAACGGTCATCCCTCCCTTTTTAGGGACACAATGAATAGGACTCACCCAAGGGCTATCGGAAATAGGGTAAATCATTCCCGCGTCAAGGAGTTTAAGGACCTCCTTTTTGATGACGTCGTGAATTTTGGGGTTCACCCTCCTTTGACTTTGGATTGTTGGCTTGAAATCCTCCTCCATTAATATTTTGTGTGTACAAAATTTGGGATCGATTCCCTTAATGTCGGATAACTTCCACGCAATCTCCCCTTTGTGGTCCTTAAGAACATCGACCAGTGCGGTTTTTTCATCATTCGAAAGTTCCTTCGCAATAATAACCGGCAACTTGTCGTCCTCCTCCAAATAGACATACTCGAGGTGAGGAGGTAAATCTTTCAACTCGAGGATAGGTGGTTCCTCAAGTGAAGATTTGGGCTCGATACTCATAACCTCCTCGAGTGGAGGAAATGGGAAATCGTTGAGAAAATCCTTGATAATCGAGAAGTCCTCATAGTTGTCGAGGTCTTCGTCACAAGTACGTGGAACATCGAATTCTTCCAACGTAAAACCACCACCTTCGAAAGGAGTGAAGGTTGGTGTCGAATTATCAAGAATTGGATCTAACATAGTGGGATTGCCACTAGTTTCTTCATCACCAAAACCTAGAACTTCTTGTGAAAATTCCTCGCAAACCACGTCGATCATATCAACGAGGTTTATGGTTGCAACGGAATAAACATGAGAAATTTGAGAGTTTTGAGTTGCGTTTATAACAAGTTCCTCGTCGTTGAAACGTAAGGTGATCTTTCTAGCATGCGCATCGATCAAAGCCATAGACGTATCTAAAAACGAACGACCTAAAATGAGAGGAACTTGAGGATCCGTGGGGATGTCAACAACAATGAAGTCTACGGGATAGTAGAACTTCCCCACTTTCACAAAAACGTCTTCCGCCAAACCACATGCAAGAATCGTGGAATGATCGGCCAACTCAATAGACATCCGTGAAGGAGTAAGATTAGGTAGATTGAGCGACTTGTAGATTGCAAGTGGCATCAAGTTAATGCTAGCACCAAGATCGGCCAAGGCATAGCATTCTTCCATATCTTGAATTGCACAAGGGATCAAAAATTTACCGGGATCACCGACTTTTTGAGGTATGCGATTAAGATAAACCGACGAACAACTAGACTTTTGGTGTAATTTCTCCTTGTTGTTCAACATACTCTTAAAGTTAGCGGCAGATCGAGGCATCATGACCAAGGCATCGGCGAAACTCACATTAAAGTGCAAATCACGAAACATTTTCATAAAAAGCTCAAATTGATAGTTGTCGCGCTCTTGACGTTTCTCCTTCCTAAGTCTCGATGGATAGGGCAAAGGTGGTGTGGGTTGAGGCATAGTAGGCATAGCCTTTGGAATCTCGGGTTCCAATGATGGTAATGGGTCAACCGTAGGTGTGGTATGAGCGGTACTTCGTGGGATTGGGACATGCTCCTTTTGGACCACCACCTCGGGTTCTTCCTCAATTGCTTCCTCCGTAGGAGCAATTGGTTGAGGAATCGGCTCATTAAGTGTCTTACCACTACGTGTGGTAATCACTTTCATCTCACCCTTAGGGTTGGATATGGTGTTACTAGGAAGACCACTTGACGACGGTTTACACATTATTGCCTCAAACATAGACGATATTTTATCTTCAAAATTAGATTGCCTCAATACGGCTTCGGTTTGCCTTTTCTCGGCCTTAAGCATCTCTTGTTTAATCTCATGTTGCCCTTGTTCCATTTTTTGTTGGTTTTGTTGCAACCTAGTGACATTTCCTTCCATCTTGTTGGTGTGGATTTTAAGTTCATTAGCTAACTCATTTTTCAACTCTTTCTTCAAGTCGTTTTTGAACTCGGATCTTAGGCTAATTATTTCTCTTTGAATGTTGTCAAACCTAGCATCATTACCACTAGCATATTCAACGAACTCACTTGGAAGATCTTTCAACGTTTGCAAACTCTTGTTGTTATTTTGAAAATCATTTTTGTTTGAAACTTGATTATTAGCCCCTTGATTCCCATAATTCCCCTTGTTGTAATTGTTCTTAAAACCAACTTGATTGTTGCGATAATTGTTAGCATTTTGATTTGATCCAAAACCCGGTGGAGTCATTTGATTAGAGCGGGAAACTTGACCGTTTTGGTTGTAATTTCCCGTGGCCGCAAAGGCACTCGAAGTGTTACCACCGTTGGTAATGCACTCGGAGAAATCATGACCTCCACCACAATACATGCAAGAAACCTCAACCGCTTTAACCGTAGCGGGAGCACTTGGTTCACCAACTTTAAACTCAATCAAAAGTCCTTTCAACTTATCAAAAATCTTGTTTTCCAAGTTCGCCTCAATTTGGCAAGCATCGATGGTATTAGACAAAGAAGGTGAAGCCGAAGACGAAGCCTTACGAACACTAGACGTGCTACGAGGACTATACACCTTAGATCTATTTTCAATAATCACCAAAGCTTCCTCAACCGTTTTACACAAAAAATTACCACCCGCGGCGGCATTCAAATAATCCCTTTCATGATCATTAAGTCCATTGTAAAACGTGTCAATTTGATGCAAATCGGAAAAACCGTGATGAGGACATTCATGTAACATTTCCTTAAACCTATTCCAAGCCGTTGAAAAACTTTCATTAAATTCTTGTGAAAACTTTGAAATCTCGTTTTTCAAGTGCGTAGTCTTAGAGGGCGGAAAAAATTGGTTCACAAACTTAGACACGAGATCCTTCCACGTCAATATAGAATTGGGTGGCTCTTTCTCTAACCAAATTTTTGCGGGCCCCGCTAAGGAATACGGAAAAAGCATCATCTTAATCAAGTAGCGGTAAGACGATTGAATTGGCGGATATGGTTGTGAGGATTGTCCTTCTCATCACCACGGAATTTGTTGTTTTGAATCATGGACAACAAACCCGTCTTAACCTCAAAATTCTCCGCAAGGATAGCGGGAATTACAATAGCCTCTCCATAACCCTCGGTGGGTGCTTGAAGTAACTCCATCATAGTTCGATTCGCCATGGTTGGTGCTTCTCTTACAATGGGTTCGTCAATAGGAGACTCCTCACTAGAATTGTTTGGAGTGATAGATTTGTTTTTTCGTTTACGAGCACGTCTTGCTTGATTTCGAGTTAGCATAAACGTCACGTACAACGAGGGGACGAGCAAAGAAGATTCTTTTTGGTGTTTTGTATTTTTTAATTTTTTTTGTGGTTTTTGATTGTATTAACCTTTTTTGGAACTTGGTGAAATGTATTAAGTAGACAATGAGTCCACAAATCTCCTCACTTAATCAAATCTCTTGATTAACGAAGCCTCAAGGAATGAAAACGAACACGTGGAGTGAACGCCTTCGATGACTTTAGAACGATGGTGGAACACCAAATCGTTCAAGAGGGTTTAATCAAATTGAAACCAAGAAAATATATATGATACTTAGTAATACTTTGGGCGGCAAAACCCTCGATTCACTCTCACAATCAAATACTCACAAGCAAGCGGGGAAACGAGGCGGCGCGAAGCACTTAAGAGCCTTTTTCCTTAGGATATATTTTATAATATCCGCCTTATACCCACCTTATAGTTTGTATTTTCAAGATTAAGCTTCACGAAAGTATTTATCTATTTTTGCCTTTTTCTTTGGTTTGAGATTCGAATACAATGATTGGGTAATGACCTCCCAAGTCAAGGTTGTGATTGCTCACGTATTTGGAGTACTTGTGTATTTATTGTTCTACGTATACAATATAGTAATAATATTCACACAAAAACCAAAAAACGATAATACGTATTAGTAGAGTGCTACTAATACAAATACTAATTATGGTTAGTATAAAAACAACAATGCCAAATCAAAACAAAACACGCCTCCCCGGCAGCGGCGCCAAAATGATGTTGAGGTTTTGCAACTCTTTAGGAAAAGGATGCAATAAATAGGGCAAGTGAGCACGACGATTTAGGAAAACCGTGTGTGAATGACCCAATTAAGTTCGTTCTCAAGGAGGCTAGTGTGTTATGTGTGTAATGATTTGGATTAATTTGTGATTATATTTGAAAAAGAAGAATAGAAAGGGGATTAGAAGAGAGTGACGGTTATGAAGACGAATTTAACTAAGACTAAAAGGCGTACACGTAAAGTCGTAAAAACTACCAAAATTAAAATTAATTCCTAAAAATTCCTAAAAATCACCAAAAATCCTTAATAATATTCTAAGAGTTTACAAAAAATCAAAACTTGCAAAAACCTTTTAATTAATTAGATAATGACTTTTTAATGCTAATTAAAGCCCTAAAAATCAAAATTAATTATTAAAAAGCCCTAAACAAGATTTTCAAGTTTGTAAACCTCAAAAATATCCTAATTAAGCTAAAAACTATTTTTCAAAATTTTAAGACCAATTAAAACTATTTTTAAATAATTAAAAACTCCTAAAATCAATTAAATCTTAAATTAATTATAACAAATAATTAAAAGACCTAAAAAATATTTGGAAAGTTGCAAAAATCCTAATTAAGTATTTAGAACCTAGGAAAAATATAAAAACCTAGAAAATCAGACTTTTAATTTTTAATAATAAAATAATATTAAAATAATATTAAAAATCCAAAAATTATAAAAAATTCTAAAAACTTGCAAACTAGCTTAATTTAACCTAAATAACTCAGAAATGAAAGTGAAATTACCTAAATACCCCTATTGGGCCTAGAAAATGGGCCAAACCCTAAACAGTCCCTTATTGGGCTTAATTAAGGCCCAATAAGAAAAAGTGCTCACAATAAGCTCAAAAAGCACAGGTTGACTCAAAATTTGATTTTAAACAACTTTTTCCAAAGGCCCAAAAGCTGAAAATGTGAAATAAGCTAACTTATAATAAGCAGCTTATTCTTAATGGGCTTTTTGGCCCATTAAGCTATAAGCTGATGCCATAAGCTAAAATTTAACACACAACCTTCTTTTGACCTAACAAAGACTTCTGTAAAAAGAAATTTCAAATAAGACCACTCAATAAGCCAGAAACAAGTCAACAACTTATTCACAAAACGACAAAATAGTCGTTTTTATGATCTAGACCACCTCAGAAGCTGATTCAAGTTGCAAAATGTTTCTTTTGACAAAACTAAGCTTAAAAACCAAAGAACTTTCAAATAAGCACACTCAATAAGCTGGAAAATCAAATAAGCACTTATCTTAAAAGTCAAACAAGTTGGTTTTCTAGTGAAAAGTCAAAGTCAAAGTCTGATAAGCTCCAGTTCACTTAAATGGGTCAAATAATGAAGATCTATTACAAAAAATAAGTTGTTGCAAGTCAGAATAAGCTAGAATAGCTTATTGATAAGCTGATGATAAAATTGCACTAGCAGGGGCTAGTTTTGGATGTTGAGCAGTGGGAACTTTTCCCACTGCTTGACTATTTTGACTTGTTGTCTTTAGTGACTTTTTCTTGGATTCAGTTTTCACAAAGGCACCCAATTGATCTTTGGATCAAAAGGAGTCAATAACAAGCAAAATAACACAATCACAAACAGCCAATTGATACAGTTTAATCAATTTATCACCAGATATAGCACAGACATGAACAATAAGCAGTTTAGCATTCAAGAGCAATTTTAGCACAAATCAGCCAACCAATCTCAACCAAATGCACACACAAGCTATAATAAACTCCAATAAGCAAGTCTAAACAGGTTTCATGCACTGGTTCAAAGAATTAAGCAATATCCAAGCTATAAAAGTTACTGATGAACACTACACATGCAGATTTCTACTTTTGCTGATGTATTTGACACACAAGCCAATTTCAACACCTCAAATCTTTCAAACAGGTTATGTTAACTTTGTTTAAACCACTTTTATCCCTAAGCATGCATACACACTAAGTGTTCCCAAAATCCTAGGTCAAAACAAGCAGAAACAAGGCCTATATAGCAGATTGATCAATTCAAGTGTTCAAACCCAAAAACTTGCAGCAAAACACTCTCAAACAAAGGTATATCAGATACAAAGCATGAACAACACTTTCCCTTAACACAAAATCAGATTACAAGCATAAATTAGTAGACCCAAACACCCCTTTACTTTTTCAAATCAAGATTTTCAAAAGCAAAACAAGATTTTAGGCCAACCAAGCATCAACTAACACTCTAACAAGTCTAATAAACAGATTCAAGCAAGAACAAGCCACAAAATTCACAAGAACAACAGTTTCATACAAATATCACCAAAAATCACAATTTATGCAGATTTGGAGATTAAGTAAGCAAACCTCATGGATGTACATCCACACCCACGAATTTTGAGCTTATGTGCTAGCAAGAACAAGCACAAGCTTCCACAAAAGCCTGCTAAGATTCAACAAGGGTTAAGCACAATAACATGAAAAATCAGAAACTTGGAAAAATCTTGATTGATGCAAACTTGTTACCCCACACTTGATTATCCCCAAGTTATAAGCCTCACCACACCTTAACCAACTCAGTTAGGATGCTATGATCAGCCCTATAGCCCAAGAATTCCAAGATTGGAACAAGACTTAGCAAAATATCAAGAAAATGAGGAAAATATGCAAACTTGTGCACACTCCTCTTTTGAAAACAGGTTTTTAACTTCAAAAGCAGTAAACTAAGAACATAAACAACAGAATAAAGGTGGCACTTGGTCTTTCTTCAAAGCACTTAACTCAAATTCATTAAACTGAAAAAGGATTTACAAGTGTTTGAACAAAGGAAAAACCAAAAGCAAACGTCTAATGAAGCACCCTAAGGCCTTTATATAGGCATACAAATGACTAAGGAACAGCTAAAAACTTAAAACCCTAGTGCTTGATCTTCCAAAAATGCCCTTGAGGTCTTTGTCTTCTTCTTGAATCATGTGACTTGTTTTGGAGTTATGTAAGAGCTGGCAAGTGTTAAGTTGATCCAAGGGTGTGTATGAAGCTTAAAAAGTAAGCACAAGTCTCAAACGTTGGATTGCTGGTTAGTTTTTGTTTGGACGTGAGAAGTGGGGCAGGGGAAGGTTGGCATACTCACATGCATGAGAGTGATGGGAGTTTAGGGGTTGGGTTATGATTAGAGGGCCATTAATCATCATTCTGGAAATTATTAGGGCTTAATTACAAGAAATTAAGAAATCCCTAATTGTGTTCTTGAGGTGAATAGTGCCAGGTTTGATTTGTTTTTGTGTTGGATTAAGTTTAAATAAGTGTTAATGGCGTCAAGATTAATTTAATCTTAAATCAGCTGAGTGGGATGGTGACATGGAGGAAAGGTGAGTTGCCATTGGTTGAAAAGAGATAGTGGGGCACGTGGCAAGAGCTGGTTGGTCTAGGTGTCTTAGGTTGTCTGCCCATTTTAACCCCCTTTCTTTCAGAAACTTGCCACTTTGTAAATATTTAGCCAAAAACTCGTTTCCTTTGTATTTGAAGTTTCAAACTTCACACTTTTGCCCCAAAAAGTTTCATAAAGTAAATTCAGGGGTATTTCTTGCCATATTTGAATTCTTCAAGGGCTGGTTTGGCATTTTCTTCAATGATAATGGTCTGGACTTGTATAATTGTCATTTTGGAGGACTGAATTTGCCAAGTCTTGATATATGAGGGACCATTTTTGCCAATTGTTGAAAGTTGAGGGTCCTTTTTGTAATTTTGGATTTTTCAAAGGACCAAACTTGTCATTTCTTGTACTTTGAAGGACTTCATGATATATTTGACTTTGTGGATGATATTGGTTGACAATTTAGCTTTGTTGAGGGGCTAAACTTGTCAATTCTTCAAAGTTAAGGGCCCTTTTGGTAATTTTGACAAACTTTAGGGACCAAACTTGTAATTATGAGGATACAAGGGTATAAAGTGTCAATTCTTCATAATTGGAGGACCCTTCTTCATAATTCTTCAAATCTTCAAGGGTTGATCTTGGGAAAGTCTTCACTAGGGCTTGGTTCATTGTGCGGCTTCGTTTCCCGTGTTCGTTTTTGCATGATTCTTGTGATCTTTTGTCATTATCTCAATATCCGTACCTAAAATACACAAGTAACAAACACAAGCATATATTTGGGTATTTTGATGATATTTAATGCATTTTAAGCCCAATTTGGAAGATGAGACTATGTATAAAAGCAGTCTCATCAGATTACAAGCTCCCTGAGGAAAAATACATAGAATTTAGAACACCAAGGCATAAAGACATTTATAATGTGAATCTTAATGGAATTAAGATGAATAATAAAATGATGTCATGTTTTTATGCTAAAGCCTCAGTAGATGAAAGTAATCTTTGGCACAGGAGATTAGGGCACATAAACTTTAAAAATATCAATAGACTTGTGAGGCTTGGTTTAGTTGATGGTTTGCCTGAAAAGGCTTTCCACAATGACCACTCTTGTGTTGCATGTCTTAAGGGCAAGCAGCACAAGGTCTCATTCAAATCTAAACAGGTGCACTCTAGTTCTAAACCACTTCACTTATTGCATATGGACCTCTTTGGTCCAACTAATATAGAAAGTTTGAAGGGTAAATCATATTGTTTTGTCATCACTGATGATTTTTCTAGGTTTACATGGACTTTCTTTTTAGCCAAGAAAAGTGAAACTGCCCAAAGTCTGATTAATTTCATTACCCAGATTGAGAAGAAGAATGGTAATGAGGTCAAAATTATTAGAAGTGACAATGGGGGTGAGTTTAGAAATCAGTTGTTAGATGATTTTTGTGCCAAGAAAGGGATTACTAGGCAGTTTATCATAGCTAGAACCCCACAGCAAAATGGGGTTGCTGAAAAGAAGAATAGAACCCTAATTGAAGCAGCCAGAATCATGTTGGCTGATGCCCACTTTCCTATAGCCTTTTGGGCTGAAGCTGTTAACACAACTTGTTATGTTCAAAATAGGGCATTGGTCAACAAAATACATAATAAGACACCTTATGAGTTACTTTGGGGAAGGAAACCAAATATTGGCTTTCTCAAGCCTTTTGGTTGTCATGTAGTTGTTTTAGAAACTAGTGATGCCCTAGGTAAATTTGATTCAAAAGGTGATGAAGGCTACTTCATGGGTTATTCAGTGCAGAGCAAAGGATATAGGGTTTACATTAAAAAGGAAAAACGTATACTTGAAAAGGTACATGTTAGGTTTTTAGAGAGTAAACCTAGTGATCCGGAAAGTGGTCCAAATTGGTTGTTTGACTTGGAACCTTTATCTAGAGCTTTAAATTATATGCCTGTTACTGATCCAGACATTGTGAAGGTAACTTCAAGTGTTTTGGAAAAGAGAATTGGTAATGTTTCAGGTATACAGGTTGCTAAAAAGGATGGACCACCAGCAGTTGAGTCATCTCCCACACAAGAATATGTTACACTTCCTATATGGACAGATGAGTATTATGCTGCTGCTGCTGCTGCTAGAAAAGATAATGGTGGTTTCCAAATACCACCAAATACAAACATGCATGGTTCTTCAGGCGCTGACAAAGGGAAATCAAGCGCTGACAAGAGCAATTCAGACGCTGATGGATCAAACGTTGACAACAACAGTTCAAGCGTTGTTAGCCCAAGCGCTGACAAACAAGGTTCAAACGTTGATGACACCTTTGCACATCTTTTCTCTTCCCATTTTGAACAAGGTGGACCTTCCAATGTCCATGAAGAGATTCCTGTTGATCAAAGAGAGTCTGATGAAGAAGATATTGGCAACATGGAGCGTGAAGTTGAGGACACCAGACTTTTTGAAGGAGGAGTTCTTACTTCCACGACAAAGGATCACCCCTCATCTCAGATCATTGGTGATGTTATGGCTCCAGTTCAGACACGAAGATCCCATCAAAATCTTGGTGGATTTATTGCCAATATACACAAGAAGGTTGATACCCCTCTTGTACAAGCATGTTTGTTTGCATGTTTTCTGTCACAAGAAGAACCCAAGAAGATTTTTGATGCTCTCAAAGAACCTAGTTGGGTGGAAGCAATGCAGGATGAGCTTCACCAATTTGCTATACAGGATGTTTGGGAGCTGGTTGATTGTCCTAGATATGTGAGACCAATTGGGACAAGATGGGTTCTAAGGAACAAGAAAGATGAAAGGGGTATTGTGGTCAGAAACAAGGCACGTTTGGTAGCTCAGGGATATACACAAGAGGAAGGAATAGATTATGAAGAGGTCTTTGCTCCTGTTGCAAGAATTGAAGCTATAAGAATTTTCCTAGCTTATGCCTCTTGTATGAACTTCACTGTTTATCAAATGGATGTGAAGAGTGCTTTCCTCTATGGGACAATTGTTGAGGAGGTATACGTTATGCAACCTCCTGGTTTTGAAGATCCTGAGAATCCAGACAAGGTTTATAGAGTGAAGAAAGCTATGTATGGACTTCATCAGGCCCCAAGAGCATGGTATGGTACATTGTCCACCTACTTGGTGGAAAATGGTTTTAAAAGGGGCACCATAGATCAGACATTGTTCACAAAGAAGAAAGGTAAGGATGTCTTACTTGTCCAGGTCTATGTTGATGATATCATTTTTGGATCTACCAATCCAAAAATGAGTGAAGACTTTTCCAAGCTTATGACAGATAAATTCAAGATGAGTGCAATGGGTGAGATGAACTTCTTTCTAGGCTTACAAGTTCAGCAGAAAGAAGATGGTATCTTCATCTCCCAAGACAAATATGTAGCTGAAATCTTGAAGAAATATGGTTTTTCTCCACATGAAAAGAGTGCTTCCACTCCTATGGATAGGGAAAACCCTTGGGGAAAAATTGGAGCTGGAAAGGATGTGGATGTTAGGCACTATAGATCAATGATTGGTTCATTGATGTATCTTACAGCCTCAAGACCTGACATCATGTTTGCTGTGTGTGCTTGTGCACGCCATCAAGTGACTCCCAAAGAGTGTCACCTTTTTGCTGTGAAAAGAATTTTTAGGTACCTAAGATGTTATCTAGATCTTGGCTTATGGTACCCAAAAGATTCTCCATTGGAGCTTATTGCATATTCAGACAGTGACTATGGTGGTGACAAGTTTGATAGGAAATCCACAACTGGTGGATGTCAATTTCTTGGGAGTAGATTGATATCTTGGCAATGCAAGAAACAAACAGTGGTGGCAAACTCTACAACTGAAGCAGAATATGTTGGAGCAGCTGCTTGTTGTGGACAAGTCTTATGGATTCAGAACAAGCTGTTGGATTATGGGTATAATTTTATGCATACCAAGATTTTTGTAGACAATAACAGTACTTTATGCATTATTAAAAATCCTATACATCATTCTAAAACCAAACACATAGAAATTAGACATCATTTTATAAGAGATTGCTTTGAGAAAGGTTTAATACAACCAGATAGGGTAGCCACAGAAGATAATGTGGCTGATTTATTAACTAAACCTTTTGATACTGGAAGATTTCAATATTTGGTAACAAATATTGGAATGGTTAATCTCACTTAATATGTGTTTTGGACCCTTTTTGTAAAAGTATGTACAGGATAATGCATTGTTATTGGTCTTTGTGATGATTTAGATTTTTCCACTTTATTTTTCTAACACTGACAAAGGTAAATGTAACGCTGATAAGTGTTATTTTGCCGTTGTTAGAGATATTATTGTCTAACGCTGACAAGAGTTCCTTCAACGCTGATACGTGTTGTCGGGGCGCTGTCAGCAACAAATGTTAGTTTTGTGGTTTTCAATCTAAATGTGTAGGTGGTGGTAGCTTTATGCCATTGGATACAGAGTTGCTTATGGATCTTTGAAGAGCTATTTGGACATGTTTTTGTTTATGGATGATGGTTGGAATATTTATATTCCTATCTTGACATAAATTTTTAATGTTCATATATATTTTGAGAAACTCATGTATCATAGTTTAAGGGGAGGTTTAAGGAACCTTTAGGACTTTTGGGTATTCTTATAATACTCTCATCACAATTCTAGATTGTGTCCACAGGTGAGTATGGGTTAGTTTTACTAAACCATGAGGCACTGTAGCATGCAAAGTTGACAAACTATGCATGCTGCCAAGACATTTTTGGCCTAGAATTGGTTGTGGTCTGATGGGAGACTTGGGAATAGTTTTGTTATGGGTTTACCTGGGAGTTACAAAGAATTTTATGAAATAACTTTGTTGGTAAGTATTTTGGTTAGCAAGGGACACTAGAGGACATTTGTGTCTATCTTGCTTAAGCAAGTGTGCATAAATGGACAGTGCTTGCCGCCCAGTAATTATTATCAACTTGCAAGATATTTCCCTTAGGATAAATTACTTTGTTAAGGTCTTTTTCTTTTTAAATATTTTTTATTTTTAGACGCTGACAAGTTTTTCTCCAAACGCTGTTACGTCCAATCGTGACGCTGACAAGGCTTTAGGCAAACGCTGACAAGAAAATATAGCCGTTGGGCGTTGATGGGCTATTTTTGACCGTTGACACCTAGTGGGCCCTACCCAGTTGTTATTTTTGACTAATCTTTGGCCGTAATTTTGGGGAGTTGTTGCTTTTAATTAATGCATGAGATAAGTTATATTTGATTTAATATTTTCATCATTGCTCTTTGAATATAACTGCCTCATTTTTGACCAATCCAACTCATGCATCTCTCTTATAAATTTGGCTAAACTTTTTGTTCTGGGTATTCATATTTTCTTGTCTAACATTTTTCTCCTAGATTTTTTCCATATCACATAACCTCAACAGCTTTAAACATGGCACCAAAGTTCAACTCAACCAATCTGACATTGGAGTTCAAGAGCCAACATAATATGGTCGCTTACTTGGCTGCTGATAATGATTTGTTCCCTCAGTATTCACAAATGGTGGCATTTTTAAATGCATCCTCAATAAGGTATGCACTTTCTCATGAACCATTAGTCCCTGTCGCACACATTAGACAGTTTTGGAATAATGTTAGTTCCACAACAGCTAATGGAGTGACCACATTAACATCTACTGTTCATGGAAGAACATGGGTGGTCACTGAAGCCTTGGTTCGCCAAGCTTTGCGTCTTGATGACGCTGATGGTGTGACTACCCTTGCCGTTGCAACAATAGAACAAGGTCTTAGGGAATTGGGTTATCCTATTCCTACTGGTAAAACTTTAAATAAATATCATAAGCAGGAATTTCCCTCTGACTGGAAATATTTGATACATGTCCTTCTTCAATGCTTAAGTCCAAAATGTACTGCTTTTAATGAAATAAACAGGTCCATTGCAAGTGCTTTGGTTTGTATGTCGCGTGGGCTTAAGTATAATTTTTCAAAAATGATTTTTGAAGGGATGTGTAAAAATAAGGGGAGTAAAATGACTTTGGCTTACCCAAGATTTTTGCAAATGGTCTTTGATTTACAAGAATATTGTACTAGGGATCATGACACTTTTTATGAGATCCCTAAGCAAAAGAAAACCATTTTTGACAAGATGAGCTCCACAAACAGATCTATCCCTCTCACCCAAGCCATGCTTGAAGTAATTCAGGCTGCTCAACCACAACCAGACCCTGCACCTCAACTTGAGCCTATCCTTGAACCATTACCTTCCCCTGACCACATGGACGTTGACCAACCCAATGTCAACGCTGACACTCAAAATGTTGGCGCTGACACAGCCAATCTCAACGCTGATGACATCCCTGAACAATCCCAAACACCCCTTAACCAACCAACACCCACACAATCTACCTCATCTTCCACCCCATTACAATCTAGGTTGAATAAACGCCAAAGGACTACTGGAGTGTTCTCCTCTAGTGGTCCTAGCCTTGTTGCAGAGAGAACCACCTCCACAAGTGTGGTTGGTGCCATGGATGAGGCTGGGGCTATTGACACAAGCTTAGCTGCTGGTCAAGACAGTCCCAACATCATTAAGACCTCATCCACGCCCTATGATTCTATTTTGGGAGGTCAAATCCCCATTCTAGCTGAGGGCAGATTGGAACCTATGACATTGATTGAATTGACGGCTGCTGTCATTAGCTTGCAAAAGCAAAATGTCAGCCTTGTACAAATTGTCAATAATCAGGGCCGTGAACTCCAAGTATTGAGGGAGCGGGTAACTGTTTTGGAGAATCCAAGTAGCAGGAGTAGAATGGAGGAATCTTCCAAAGGGGAGGATGAAGAGGATGAGCTGATTCATACAGCCAGTGAGAAGAGTTCACAATTTAGTGAATCTTTAAATGTTGCTGAAGTACTCACCAACTTGAAGAAGCACCCAATTATTGATACATCCAAGTTAACTCCATTGAACTTGGAAGGATCTTTCACAGCAACAATGGGCGCTGATACAGGTTTGAACGCTGACACATCCAGCGCTGACAAAGGTAATCGGGGCGCTGATAAAGGTAACTTGAACGCTGACAAAGTTGCAGGTGGTGTTGATGTATTCCAGTCATCAACAATCATCAAAGATGTGTCCACACAGGTTTCTTCTTCTACCTTACCTAGTATTGATCCAAAAGACAAAGGTAAAGGAATTTTGGTTGAAGAAGATGTTCCAAAGAAAGATGCAGCACAAATTGCATTTGATGAACAGTTGGCTGCACAACTTTTGGAAAGAGAATTGAAGAGGAGTGGTAGATCACCATTTGTTGCCACTTCTGAGAGTGAGGAAGAAAGTGATGATGAAAAAGGAGATAGCTCAGATTCAAGTGTTCAAATTATTGAAGATCCAGAAAGACTTGAATATGGGGATGAGTTAGCAAAAGAAAGATTGAGTGATTTGAAGAATCAGATTGATTGGGACCTTCCAGAAATCACCAGAATGTACCATGCTTGGGAAGACAAGGTAATGGACAACCCAGGAATGAGTTTGTCAGATCAAATTTGGGGGTTGGAAGTTCTTCTCAGGGTACAAGATGATATAAAGGTGATTTTAAGGTTTAATGCACAAGAGGTCAAGACTTGGCTTAAAAGAGATAGAAGGCAGTTGTATTACAAGTTGCTTAGATGCCATCAACCTAGATGGACATACAAGAAGTTGCTGGCTTTATCTTTTGAGGAGTTAGAGTATAGGGCACATCCTATTTGGAGGAATGTGCAAGAAAATAATGTCTACCAGTTTCTTTCAGAAGAAAGGAAACAAGAGCTTGCTGAGGAAATGCAGATTCAAAAGGAGATGAGGATTGCTCAAAGACCAGTGAAGAAAGGAGATCCTCTCCAATTTCCCAAAGATATGGATGTGTATTATCCAACTGAAAGTGTCATAAGGAAGCATCTCAAGCTTTCTCCATTGGAAGCTTCAGATTTGGTTAATGTAGTACCTCTAGATGACAGAAATCCAATCATAAGTTTTGATGAAGATGAGTGTGGATTTTGGAAGATTGGCAGGTTTGGAAAGGAGGTACACACTTTCACTTCAATTATTTCTATCTTTGCAAGCATAGACAGAGAAGACTTGGTGCATCTATGGAGATTGATAGAGGCCAAGTATACAGCTGAAGCACCTACTTCAGCAAATGGAATAAGACTATGGCACACATTTTTGACTTTGTGTGGTCCAAGGGAAGCAGATCCTGCCATATGGAAGGATCTTGAAGATGACCTCAGTAATCTTCATTGGAGGCTTTATTCTACTTGTGGTGTGTTACATTTGAGCTCTACAAAGTTTTCAGAGTATCCACTTGTGGATGCTGACTATTTCTTGTCCAAAGAAGTATTGGAGAAGATGAAGGAGACACCCTTGGAGATTGATTATACTAGTGACGTGGCCAAGGACTTGATTAGATATGTTTATCACCAACATAAGAAGTTTTTGCAAGATTCCTCCTAAGCCTTAAGTTTTTATTCAGAAACTTGATCATTGGAATAGATATCAAGTTTAGGGGAGGATTGTTGGGAATAAATTATGGGTCAGTTCACTAGACGCTGATAAGAAGAATTCAAGCGCTGATAGGATGACATTGGACGCTGACAGCCAAGCGTTGACATTTGAAGAAGTCAACGCTGACAGCCTTGAAGATTAGCACTGATGGAATATATCTTCATACGAATCATTTTGTTTATTTGTTTCTTTATTTGTGTATGGTAAAGATAAGCTCGACATTTTATTTTCTATTATTATCTTTACCTAGAATAGTTGATTCGTAGCTTATTGTACAAGACTTCTTATTCTATAAAAGAAGATCTTTTAGGTTAAAGTTGATCATCAGTTATCATAAGTTTTCACAAGTTAAACCTCTTTCATTGTGATCAAGTTCGTTCATTCTAATACAAGTGAAAGTTTGTTTAACATCTTTGTGTTTTAGATTAAGTGTTAATTCCGCATAACACTTAGTTACTTTATTCATAAGCAAAGGTTTCTCTACGTGTATTACTTGATCTAATCTCGTATACACAAAGCTTAATCGATCTAAGTTTGGGATCAACAGATTGCTCGTAGCGTCCCTTCAGCTTTTGGCCATATTATTATATTTATCATGTGGGGCGTATGGGTACATACTAGTTACATGTTTCAGTCAGGATTTCATGGTGAATGTGGTGTGTGCCTTGCATCCTTCACAAGGAGCTGATCCCTCATACCCAGAACCAGTATATTAAGTTAGAGGCAGCCCCTCTAATTTGCATGATGAGGTCACCCCTCTAAATATTCATGCACGGTGGATTTTCATGACCTATATTGGCTAATGGTAAAATATGTTAAACAGTTTTCATAAGATAAACATAAGGCTTTTGAAACTATAAAACCAGTTTATGAACATGTTCCAGGTTTTCCAGGACTTATACATTTCCGCTGCTATTAAGTCTCTATTATGTTTTAGTCACTTATACTATGTCTATATCCATTCACTGAGCGTTTTGCTCAGCCGTTACTTTCCTTTCCATGTCCCAAAACGGTAGGTACCCTAGGAAAGACTCGAGCATTTAGAGGACGTGCATAGGATGGAAGTTGCTAGAGACTTCTTTTCCTTTTTGCCTTCATATACTTATGCTTGCTTATTCTTTCATTCATTTCTTTTACTTTATTATGTTTTGGGCTTATGTTTGGGAACCGATGTTTGATTCCGGTTATCCCTATGGTCATGTAATGTTTCAGACATTTATCCTTGTTTGCTTTGATGACACGCCATAATTACGCGTGACATTCCATTTATCAAAATGTGGTGTTACAATTATGGTATCCGAGCCAAGGCTTCGACCTGTAGGCTCTAAAACTCGACCTGTGACTAGTGGGTAGTCACCAGGAGCTTCCTAAGCCAACGTTTGTTATTATACGTATTGATGTTTTCAGCGCATTGTTGCTTTAACCATGATGTTTTCAGCACCTTGAGGTTTTAACCTTGATGTTTTCATCGATATTGTTTTACTAATATGGATGGACAACCGTCATTCATATTTAGTTATGTGTCATTGTTTCATGCATTATGTTCCTCGTGAACTTTGACTATGTGGACTCAACCCCAGTAGTTCATAATTAGTCACATAAATTTTTTTTTCTGATAAGTTTTGACAGATAAGTTTCATTTATTTATGTTTCATGTATCATTGTTGCAGGGATTATGACTAAGTAATGGTTGGTACAGGACTGGCCCTATTTAGTCTCATGTGCTTTTATCGAAACTTTTAACTTTGGGACCGACCCATAGGCGTCCCCTCGCCATGTCTTTTGTTTTGGGACCGACCCATAGGCGTCCCCTCGCACATATAAAGGTTTTTATAAACTACATTACGCATTCATGCATTGTTTTTCATGCATAAAATTTTTCTCATGATTTATTGGCATAAATTTTTTTTTGTCCCCTCATAAGTTACTATGTTTTTATGTCAAGTATGTTTTTATACTGTCATGGTTAAACTCAGTTTCATGCTGATTATGTTATACACTCCTTCATGTTAAATCGTTTCTTGTTTCTTCATGATAATTCCGTCTTCATGTAGATTACATCTTACGCCTCTTTTGTTATTATGCCTTCATGCAAGACATTGTTGGATTTCATTGAATTCTGCTTTCATGACAGTCATGGTTGGTTTTCATCGATCATGCTGTCAGGCAAATCATCGTTGAATTTTGTGTAACCACACTTTAACGTTTCTCGATATAACCAAAATGATGTCTATGCTAATACTGCCAGGTTATCATGATGGTTTTCCTAACCGTTTAACCGATATACTTTCCTTAAATCATGATAAATGATCGACCCCATACCGATCATTTCATGTGCATTCCACGTGTACTCCACGTACCGTATTTCATGTGTATTACATGTACCTTAATCCATGTGTATTCCACTTGCAATACTTCACGAGTATTCGCTAGTCGATTCTGAATCATCTCAGGCGTATTTTCAATTGCTGATATTCTACAAGATTGCTGATGCCGCTCATAACTTGGAGATGTTACTAAAGGTTGATTCTGCTGACGTTCGGAGAAGCTACGAGATGCAGATGCTGTTCACAACCTGGAGATCCTACAAGACGAAGACAAAGGCGTCGGAGCAAAGCAATTGGACGAGAAGATGCTTCACCATTAGACGATTTCCATCAATCATTGTCCCTAATTCTTAGTTACATGTCACATGTCATTCGGCTGTCATTTCAGCCATATGAGTGCAAACTATTACCAGCCGGCCACTCAGCTGAATAGTTACATGAATCACGGTCATGAGGATGACCGTCATGGAACTGACAGACAGGACGATAGTAACCACTACTATGACAGAACTATCCTAGAAATCGCAACCAAGGCTCCGGCCGCAGACGTGATCAGACATACTAAGGATCACTAGTCCAACAGATCCGCCAAGTCTGGCATAATAACCTAATATTGTAGTTCTATTATTTTACGTCTCGATACACATGTCAAGACATCAGTCAAGACACATGTCTCACGTATACTTTCTGAAGACACATGTCAAGACATCAGTCAAGACACATGTCTCACGTATACCTCCTGAAGACACATGTCAAGACACCAGTCAAGACATATGTCATGCTTATAGTTCCAAGAAACGAGTCAGGACACATGACTCACGTCCAACTATGGAACATTTCTAAGAAATTCAGGGTACCCTCTAAGGGTATATCTATTTTGTTGTGCCATGTATTAATCAGGCCACAAGAATTTCAATACCATTATCGGCGCATCAGTGAGAACTGTCACGTTGCCGATGTCACTTTCAATTCTTTCACCATAGTTCATATATTCATGAGCATGAAGGACGCCTTTCGTATTCCCACGCGTACGAAGGTTTTCCTTCAGCTTAATGATGAGATCCAAGCTGCAAACGCATTTCCTCGGACAGACACGAGATGAATTTTATCTTAATTATGGACTATGAACAGCACACCATGCTACGATTCATAATTATGTACAGTAATGTTCAGGCTCCTGAATACATTCAGCTTGATTTTCTGTACAATTATTTATGCTTACAAGCATGTGCGTTGTTAGCCATGGTTGCTAAAATTTTCTAGCTGTCAGTAAGACACGACTACTTAAGTCCTTTTACGTATAGCCAGTTGATTATTCCAAAATATTCCTATACATTCCAGAAGAACCTACAAGGAGAAGAATGGTACCATGAAATTATGTGTCGACTACCGTCGATTTAAAATAAATCACAATTCATGACCGTTATTCTCCTCTACGTATTGACAACATGTCCAATCGACCTTATAGTGTTAATCACTTTTCCAAGATCGAACTCATGATCATGCTGCCAACAGTGACGAGTGAAAAAGCAAGACATGTCCATGACTGCTATTCGTACACGACTCGGTCATGCTAGATTTATGATTTTGAATTAGTCTCATCAATGCTCCAACGGCATTATAAGAATGAGTTTCCATGAACTCATAGCAAATTCATCAGTGTTTTCATTAAGGATAACCTGATTTCCTTTAAGCCCAGAGAAGAACAGGAAGACCATATCTGCACTATGTTGCAAATTCTATGACAAGAGAAATTTTACCCTAGAAATTTTTCCAATATCAATTATATTTGATTACAGTGACACACTGAATCACATGGGTTTCTACGGTTAATCTTACCATGACTCAGCTTATGCGTAAAAGAGAGAACCCTACACTACATTAGGTGTTCTAGAAAATCCTACGCTAGGAGAAGTCTAGATTCAGAGACTCAGAGTTTCGCAAACTCCTATGTATCAAGTTCTACAAAGCAATATACACTTATGTTCATATCTAAGTACCTGACATACCAACAGGTTAAGATAGGACACCAACAGACTGGGATGTTTCTCATCATCTGAAATTGTGAATTGAAATGGGACAAGATCTCCATGGATTTTGGTTACCAGATTAACGCAAACTCAGAAGAAGCATGATGCTATCTGATTTATTACAAACAGTTTGATCAAGTCTGTAAAATCCTTACATCCGCAAGGATTTCAGAACCCAACAGATTGATTGGACATGTCCCAGCAAAGGCTCATCCCATCACTTGGCAATTCCTCAGTTATCGGGCCAGACAAATATTCATAATTGTGCTCCTTATTTACTTCACGTCCTTGTTCTAAGTTCACGACTTGCTTTCACGCTCATGTTCATGACACTATTCACGTTCATGATCGTATCTTGGCTTACGATTTTACGTTCATTTTTTTTTCATTCTGGGAAGTTTTGCAAGAATTTGAGAGACCAGACCCAAGTTTAGTATAACTCCCTATCCTCAGATAGACGTTTCTCGTCATATTCTATGTCTCACCTTGTAACGTTTGGCGTTACCACCATTATATTCTATGTTCACGATATGTTTCACATGTCATGTTCATTCCACGTTCCTCATATCATGATCAAGATATGTTACACGTATCATGGATCACGATATGTTTACTCATAATACACTCGCCATATCTCCACGTAGCACGTTCAAAATTTTATCACGTTCAAAATTTTTCACGTCCTACGTTTCTTTATGTCTCGCGCATCGTTCTAATTATCAGTTAAGTCAGATTGTCTTGCATCGTAACGTTTCAGTTACCCTTGCACGTTAACTCTTATTTTATTTTTCTTTCCTCGATCGAATTTAGGGGATCTACCTTCCGTTGATAACCAAGAATTTCTTCGTATTCCAAGTCAAGGTCAGGAGGACCAAGATTTATCATTAGTGTCAACATCTTCTGAAGGAACCGTTCCAAGAGGGAGGCCACTTGGAAACGGACAAGTTCATCCGGACTTTTATCCGTTTTTCTCTTATCAACTAGATATGTCCTTTAAGTCACGTCACATTCCATGTCCTTTCAAGACATGTCACGTTTCGCGTTCCTTCTGCCAGGAAACCCACACGTTCATTTATCTTACATACCCTCTCAGTTTGATTCGGGTATGTTTCTCTTTCAGTTTACGTTATCTATAATTCGGGGACGAATTATTCTTTTTAGGGGGGAAGAGTTGTAAAACCCACATGCTTTTACCATGAATAGTACCCATTAGATCGTACGTACTAGATTAAGACTTTCCTTTTATAGCATGTTTACATTCGCGAATATGAATTTTAAGTATTACGTACGTGTTAGAACACGATAAGTATTTATTACGTATGAACACACGATAATTATTCAAATAATAATTATAATCACGAACATGCGATCATGGAATCATGAGCGTAATTTAATCACGAGCTAATATTAATTACGTATATATATTTATTACGAACAGGAATAAATATATTAAGTCACGATCGATAATTAATTAAAACACATAAAACACGAACACGAGAACACAGGTATTAATTAGACACGGAAAATGATCGGGTTACCCCATGTGGGCCCCATATGCCATGTAATTAGGAAGGAGGATGGGCCAAGCCCATCAAATTTTACTAACATGGGGAAAAAGGTATAATCTTGATTCATTTTTCACTTTACAGTAAACTAAACAAAAACCCTAAAAGATTTTTCTCCTTCCTCCTTGTCCTCTCTTTTGGCCACCACCTATTATAACAAGAAAGGGGGTGTTTAGTTGATTTTGATCTTGAATCTTGTACGTGTGTTCGTGTGTGTTCATACTCGGTAGATCCACGCATTCGGTATATTCTTTTTATCCTTTTCTTTTTGATTTGATCTAATAAAATAATTAAGAACATGATGTTTTTAAAAACCTAATTAAAAACATAGATCAAACATGTAAATGGTTTTTGGGAAAATCAAAAAGGTTGTTTTTAGGGGTGTTTGTTTGGCCGGCGCCTAAACCGAACCCCAAGGGGGTCTTGGTTTGGCCAATAAACCACCACCGAGACCATATGGTCCCGGTTTGGTGGTGTGGGTCCCACGACAGCAGCAAAACAAAGGGAACCCCGAAGTGGTTCGGGGTATGGTGTCGATTTCATGTCCGGTTCATGGTTCTAGTCAAGATCCGGTTCACGGTGTATGTTAAGATTTTTTTTTAATAATCATATGTTAAAATTAAATTAATAAATATGACATGATTAATTTAATAAACATGACTTAGGTTATAATTTAATTATTAGAATCATGAAATTATTAACCTAAGTATTTTATATTTTTTAGACTTATAATTAATTAATTATTTAAAAACCATGGTTATAATTAATTAATTAACATGACTTAGGTTATATTATTAATAAATAATAATACATGTTTTAACCTAAGTATTGAACTTTATTTAATTAAAAACATGATATATTTTAATTAAATAATTTTAACCTATAGTTTATTTTAAATTACATGAAATAATAAATAAACTATACATTATATCATTATGGCTTAGATAATAATCAGAAAAACACTTAGGCTTATATGCTTAGCTTATTTAACCAGCTTATATCTAATTATGGAAACTTTCTATTTTTAGAAACTTATTAATTAAGGCAGTTAATCTATTTATGGAAACTTTCTATTTTTAGAAACTTATTTAATTCAGGCAGCTAATCTATTTATGGAAACTTTCTATTTTTAGAAACTTATTTAATTAAGGCAGCTAATCTATTTATGGAAACTTTTTTATTGTTAGAAACTTATCTATTTTAAGCAGTATTTCTATTTTTGGAAAATTCTATTTTTGGAAACTTTCTATTTTTAGAAACTTTCTATTTTTGGAAACTTTCTATTTTTGGAAACTTTCTATTTTTGGAAACTTTATATTTTTGGAAACCTGCTATTTTTGGAAAGTTACTTATTATTACACAGTAAGTATAATAATACATGAAATACCAGAAATACTTAATCAGAATAGACAGAATATAAGATAAACACAGTTTAAGGCTTAAAACAGTAAAACATGATATGAACATATAAAATAAGCTAAGACATGACATAAAACCAGTTGCGTATTTAGTAAGCAGATACTTATTCATGTACGTATTTATGTAGCATTAGTGACACCGAAGTAGGATTCTCCTCAGTTCATCTTCTTCGTTCACTGGACATAAGGTACGGATTCCCGTCCTTTCAGTATGGACATTCTTTCCTTATTAGGATTCCCCGTATGCAGCCAACTATTTTCCCAGTATTTGTTTTATATGTTTTTGAATTGCTTATGTTTAATTAGAATACCTAAAGCCATATACATGCATGACCAGTTTCACCTAGTTATGGAGGTACCATAACCATAACATTGGAGGCACCAATGTTATGACTTCACTACGGCGGAGTGATTGCTCGTGGCGTCCCTTCAGCTTTTGGCCATATTATTATATTTATCATATGGGGCGTATGGGTGCATCCTAGTTACATGTTTCAGTCAGGATTTCATGGTGAATGTGGTGTGTGCCTTGCATCCTTCACAAGGAGATGATCCCTCTTACCCAGAACCAGTATATTTAATTAGAGGTAGCCCCTCTAATTTGCATGATGAGGTCACCCCTCCAAGTATTCATGCACGGTGGATTTTCATGACCTATATTGGCTAATGGTAAAATATGTTAAACAGTTTTCATAAGATAAACATAAGGCTTTTCAAACTATAAAACCAGTTTATGAACATGTTCCAGGTTTTCCAGGACTTATACATTTCCGCTGCTATTAAGTCTCTATTATGTTTTAGTCACTTATACTATGTCTATGTCCGTGCACTGAGCGTTTTGCTCAGCAGTTACTTTCCTTTCCATGTCCCAAAACGGCAGGTACCCTAGGAAAGACTCGAGCATTTGGAGGACGTGCATAGGATGGAAGCTGCTAGAGGCTTGTTTTCCTTTTTGCCTTCATATACTTATGCTTGCTTAGTCTTTCATTGATTTCTTTTACTTTATTATGTTTTGGGCTTATGTTTGGGACCGATGTTTGATTCCGGTTATCCCTATGGTCATGTAATGTTTCAGACATTTAACCTTGTATGCTTTGATGACACGCCATAATTACGCGTGACATTCCATTTATCAAAATGGGATGTTACAATGGAAGAGTAAATGTGATCAAGGGTTATTTGATGGTTTTGTCAGGAACTTTGAAGGAATATTCTGTGTACACCTTCGATGGCTGGGCTGAATTAGGTAAAGCTTGTGTTGGTATAAAAGAAAAGGAAAGTCTTGCACAGGTGTGGCATAAACCCCTAGGTCACATTAGTGAGGCAAGATTGCATGAACTCAAAAGAAGAGAGGTGTTGGGGAAGAAAGGTCTAGTTAAGCTCGAATTATTTGAAAATTGTGTTCTTGGAAAATCAACCAGGGTAAGTTTTGGTCAAGGTCAGCACACAACAGAAGGAGTTATAGACTATGTCCATGCGGATCTTTGGGTTCCTTCACGGGTGGAATCGGCGAGTCGTTGCCGGTACTTCTTATCGATTGTTGATGATTATTCGAGGAGGGTTTAGGTTTATTTTCTTACACACAAGAGTGAGGCATTCAGCAAGTTCAAGGAGTGGAAGCAGTTCGTGGAAAACCAGACAGGCAGAAGACTGAAGAAACTACGAATGCATAATGGTTTGGAGTTTTGTAATCAGGAGTTTAATAACTTGCGCAAAGAGAGCGGGGTAGCAAGAAATTTGACGGTTGCTGGAACTCCGCAACAAAATGGTCTAGCTGAATGAATTAACAGGACGCTCTTGGACAAGGTTAGGTGTTTACTAATTCAGCCTGGTTTGCCAGGATCATTCTGGGTAGAAGCAATGATGACGACAACATATATGATCAATAGGTCTCCATCTAAAGAATTCGAGAAGAAGACACCTATGGATTTATGGTCAGGACATCCGGTTAATTACGAGATGTTGAAGATATTTGGTTGCGTTGCTTATTCACACGTGAATCAGGGGAAGCTCAAGCCTAGAGCTATAAAATACATATACTTGGGGTATCCTGAAGGTGTGAAGGGATACAGATTATGGAGGTTGGATGATGTTAAACTAAAGATAATCATAAGGAGGGATTTTGTCTTTAATGAGAGTCTTATGTATAAGGATACTCTCCAAGGTGTTGGTGCTGTAGATTCTGGGAAGGAAATTGAGTTTGAGGTGGAACTTCTAGGCAGTCGGGTCGAACCAACCGTGGATCCTCATACTTTGATCAATCTAGGGAATGAATATGAGGATCAATATGAAGAGGCAGAAGATGCAAAGCCTCAACAACAGAATATGGACAACTATATGCTGGTGCGTGATAGAGCTAAGAGAACAATTACTCTACCTGCAAGGTATATGAATGGAGGTAATGTATCATTATCTAGATCATCAGGGTCTATAGGAATGAAGGTAATGTATCATTATCTAGATCAACAAGGTATATGAATGAAGGTAATGTATCATTATCTAAATTCCAAGAGGTGGTTAATCCATTTGATAAGGATGAGTGGGTTCGTGCTATGGATGAAGAGATGAGTTCTTTAAAGAAGAATCATACTTGGGAGCTGGTCGATCAACCACATGGTCAAAAGTTGGTAAGCTGCAAGTGGTTGTATAAGGTTAAAGAAGGGATTGAAGGCGTTAAGAAACCAAGGTACAAAGCAAGGCTAGTAGCTCGGGGGTTTACACAATGAGCATGGATTGACTACAATGAGGTATTTTCACCCGTGTGTGACAATCCGTCAATTTATGGTTGATATTTTATTCTCAATATTTATTTAAAAACATTATTTTAATGTTATAATATGAACTCACTTATTTTTGGGAAGAAATTTGGATTTATGTCTTGAAGTAGCATCGACTACGTCTAAACCGGAGGATTCTAAGTTACGTGCTTACGTTTACATACACCGTTTTGGTGACAGTCCGACATTTCAGGAAATAAATTTATCCGTGAATATTATTTTGGAATTTTAAATTTGTGTTGGTTCATAAACTCACAAATTTACGAGAAGAGATTAGGACTTACGATTTTAATTTAACGTCCTTTACGACTAAACCGGAAACCCTAGGTTTACGTATTTACGTTTTTGAACTCCGTTTTTGATGAGACAATTTTTATTAGATTCGCTTTGTGCCGTTGATTCATAATTTATAAAAACGTTTTTCGTAAAACGACCCTAGGGCACGCAAATCGAGGAATACCCGTAAATTAGTGGGATGAGACAAGTATACACTTGTCCCACCCCACTATATGGGAAGGCTACAAAGACACCACATCATAAGATGTGGCAAACTTGTAGCTAACAAGCTAACACTTGTTAGCTAAATCATAACAAGTAAGCTACACATACCACCAAACCACAAAACCACTTCACTAAACCATTTCTCCATTTCCATCCATGCAAACCACCACAACTTTCTCTCTTTCCTCCCCAAAATTCGTCCCATATTCATCAATAAACACCCTCATTTGATCAATTTTAACCATAAAATCATGTGTTATTCACACATATGATGAAGCCCTTTTAAAGCTCTATAGATTGGTGGTGATTTTAACATCTAGAAAGAAGTTTTCAAAGGAGTCAAGGGCTGATTTTCCACAAGATGATTCATGAAGATAGGTGATCTTGAAGTTGATAATGGTATATCACAAGTTTTGTCATCAAAATCCAAGCCTTGTTCATCAACCTCACATTTTCATCACTATGGTGGTATAAGGATCATTCTTCCAATCCTTCTTTTTATTTTGATTATGTAATCATGTATTTTCTTTCCTATTGTATATGTATATGATGAATATATGATGATAAAAGTATTGTGTGGGGATTTGGTGTTGATAAACATGGGTAAAAAGATGAAAAACTATATGTAAAAATGGTTAATCTTGCTTAATTTAGTAGGCTGTATAAAAACAGTAAATAACCATATGATGAACTGATAAAATGTTATAGATGAATTGATATAAAGTGAGTATTGAGACTTGTACACATGTGAGAGTTGTCCATACAATGGAATCATAAAAATGAGTGAGATATGATCAAAACAAGTTTAGAGTGCAAATCTGAGTACACTGTTTTGGACGAATTTTATAAAATACTTAAAGGTTGATTCATCAGTAGCTATACAGGAATAAAATAAAGCACATATCATATAGTTTCTGTGATAAAAATTTGGGGTTCTATCTCCATGTAGAACTCTAGATATAATCATTTTAGTAAACTAGATTTTTAGGACTGATTTTGTGAAATTAATGTTTAATATTATTATATAAGCACTCAAACTAATATAGTATAAAATGTGAATTAAAATCCACTAACTTATATATTTCATTTATATAAAAATACATAAGGATAAATAAATGGACATTATATAAAAATGGTAGTTTGGTAAGTTTTATAAGTTATAAAAATATATACTAAGTTTTACGTCTTTTCGGCTAAAACCGAAAGATTAACGTTTTTGTTAAATAAAACTTAGATGGTTGGACCGTCTAATGTAAACTTTTATAAACTCACATACTGAT
This sequence comes from Glebionis coronaria, assembly GCA_025667525.1. Lineage (NCBI taxonomy): Eukaryota > Viridiplantae > Streptophyta > Magnoliopsida > Asterales > Asteraceae > Glebionis > Glebionis coronaria. The sequence continues at coordinate 604,249,140 of CM046875.1, read as the reverse complement.
ATATAAACATATATAACAAGTAAAATCGATAAAACCCGAGCTTTACAACATATAGACATTAACGGGCCAAAGTAGCCTTCATGGACAATAAACCCGACTAATTTGGTAAAACACTTATAAACTTATTTATTAGGCTTAACCCATTTGGGCCCAACATATAAAGTATAATACTGATAATAAAAGTATAATTGGACTAATGAATAGTATTGGGCTTGTAATAGGCCCATTGGGCTTTAAAATGTAAACAAGTTGAACTAGTGTAACTAGTCTTGAAAATTACCAACACATAAACACTATAATGAATGAGTAAAGATGTATAAACCCACTTGATCATCATCATATATATAAAATCATCATATGTATACATGATTATTATTTTGATAAAGTCATTGGACAAGGGTCTAAGACGAGTATTATTTGTCTAGGTTTCCGTGATTGAAGCACGTACCGTACATCCGCATCGCCGATAACCGCCTTCCCACATCAACGTGAGTTCATAGCCTCGCACTCTTTTAAATGTTTTTATGAAAATGTTTTATAAACCCGCGAGGGAGATAACATGTTAGTTTTTATAAAATAGGACACTAGTTTTCCCGATTGTCTGTTTATTTATTTGGACCCGAATGATTGTATGACCCGATGAATGATTAAATGACCCGATAGATGAAATGAAATGGATTATTAAAGTTAGTTTATGTCACTAAAAGTCCCATTAGCATGAATTGTGAACTACCGGGATTTGGTAGACGCTTATGCATATAATAGTACTATTTGGGGACGATCACCCCAGTTCGCGCCTTGACGGTTGATCCCCGTCGTGCAACATTGATTGGTAAGCGAATTTATGTATGAGAAGATTTACACAAGCGTGATTATTGTGACGACACGCTAATTTAGATGGGCAAATGAGTTTCGGGCTAGCTACCCGTTGTTTGGTTTAGTAAGGTAACAATGTCATGCGGCTTGTAATAATCCAGTTAACGAAATACTACTTTATGCATTGAATTACGATATATTGCCTGACTAGCAATACAGGGTCTTATTATTGATTTTATGTTCGTGTTTTGGTTTTACATAACCATATACATATAACGGTTTTTTATTTAACTTTATACAACGTTATAAAACGTATTGTATAATGTTTTTAATGACAATGGTTCGTATAATGATTTTGAAGGCGAAATCCTATATTATGATTTTGATAAGGATTTGTATAAAATTACTTTGGCTATTTTATGGCCTATTACAATGATTTGTACAAAATGATTTTCGGTAATAATTTTATACCGATGTTATATTGATGGAAATTATTAAACTCTATGAATTCACTCGGCGTTATCGCTGACCTTTTCTTTTAACATGTTTTATCTCAGGTACTTGAAGGTAATTCTCGGGAAGACAACAAGAATTCATGGCTCGCACTTAAATAATAATTTCCATTCAAATTCTTTGTAAAACTTGTATGAAATACAATGACTTGGGACCTATGTAAATTTGATATTTATGAATGGAAATGCTTTATTACTAAACTACGCAATTCTTAAGCGTTGTCTATGATGTGAGTAATGTGTTATCCCGTAACACCAACGAGTCTTCCGTTGTATTGAATTGTGTAAATTTGGGGGTGTTACAGTTTGGTAACAGAGCTCTTGTTATAGAGAACGGAAGATTTTTAAAACTAAGGTTTTGAATAAAACATTTCAAAATCTTTTAACTATAAACATTTTTCTAAAAATGTCTAAAAATCTTTTGACTATAACGGTGCCGAAGAATTCCCGAGGTTACCGACAAGGCCAGACTGAGAAGTGTTATTTTAATATATATATATGATGTAATTTGATTACATGATTGTTTGATGATTATTTTAATATTTATACGAGGTATTTATACGACGTAGATTGTCACAAGGAACCCTAAATCCCCTAGTAAATTAACCGAAGCTATTCCCGTAGGAATTCTAGCTATTCTTGATCTAAACCAAGTTACGGATATTTATGATCCCAACAAAATGGTTAATATTCGTAGAAATGTTGATATTCTTTGATTGTGATACTAAAGAAGAATTGGCGAGATTATATCTGATATCGATGTCATGACGATCTTTCCTTATAGAGTGGAGTTTGAAAAAACGTTACCACCTAGAAAGATGTCATCTGATTCGTTGTCATCCAATTCCTAAATTGAAATCGAAAGGGTGAATGTTGCACTTGAGGCTGTCACTGGAACCATTACCCAAAAGCCTCATGCCCCTAGTAGCTTTCCGAGAAGTCTAATTGAATGATCGAGTCATTTTAGACTAGTGACTCATTTGATAACTATTGTTGTAGGAGCTATAGGATTGGAAATTAAGTGTTGTTCACATCGAACTTTTATTGCCCTATTAAGGTCTAAGAATAAAGATTGAAAGTATTGGAGAATGAAGCAGGATATCGCACTGAGTATGATTTGGCTGAAACTTGAATAAAGTAAAATTTAACCTGTATGGAATATGAGATTGATAAGAGGAAGTCGTTAAGTTATGTGATTGAATTGTAAGGTTTTAAATGATTGTTTGTTCGTGTTAAGGGTTGTTCCTAGGCCATTGTCCACTAACGAGGATGCTCAGTGTCCAAGAAATAAATTGAAGAAATCCTCTTCTGAAATTGGGACCTATGGATCTTTCGGGACATGTGGAACACCTAATGACTCTTGTAGATTAGTATTCATTGTGGTATCTTTTAAAAATAATCCCTAACTTAACTAAGACATCAGTTGGTAGGATGAGTTCTTGGAATTTTATGACATAGTGACACGTATGTGTTACGGTACAATTTTGACTTGTTTGTGATTAATGAAAAGACTACCTTTGATTGCTAAATTCTACATGTATCGATGTTATCTATCTTTTATTGCTTCATCCTAATGTTCCCATTAGTGATGCAACCATTGAACAAGTACTCATCTCGATTTGAGTTACGTTGTGGATTGTTCTTTTTTAGTGCCATCGAGGTATGAACCTCATGATTATTTGGCTAAGCTCATTTCCTATCATATTGTAGTTAGTTCTTGGTGAACAACTCTTCATCACTCTTTTGCAGATTACTCATTGTTTTATAAGATACAATAGTATCCCTTGAGAAAATTTGAATTTTCATCACCATAAGGATTATATAAAGTGAGATTTATAGATAATCGTTATCGAAATGAAGTTATTTATGAAACACCTTGGAAAACTTAATTGTTTTCATAACAAAGAAAATCTTTGTAAATTTATTTTTGATTCTTATTTAAGAATTAAGCATGAAAATGTTTATATTACAAACATGATGATAAAATTTTGACGAACTGAGTATTGCATCGTTAATCTTGAAATTGTATATAGTTGCGCGCCTACATACAATTTGGAAGTGACCATGCAAGGCTGATTAGTAGTCACCATGAAATTATTAATAAACACTAAATTTTCTTTGAAGATTGTGAAAGATTAAATTTTATGAGATCTGCAAGAAGTGAAAAATAGGGACATATTGATAGGGACACCTACATATGTGCCCGTACTATTTATTCTTCTGAGTCGAATTTACTCATCTGTGGAATTTGTCTTATTTGACAAATTGATATTCCTTTCTTGTCCAATTCTCCCGTGGTGAGATTCTTTGGAAAAGTATCTGATTGCCGAGTGTTGATACCCGATTGGATGTATCGACGTTCCTATCATTTCTTTTGATTAGATTTCATTTGAATGACCTGGGTAACGATCCGAGGAGCTTTCGAATGCGTACTCAAATTATGAAAACATGGGATATATTCATATTCATTAAATGTTTTCGTCTGTATCCGATTTGAATTTATCTCCCGTAGATTATGTGTTGACCTTACTCTTTTAAGGTTAGTTATGTCTCCAGATATCCTTGAACTTGTGAAGGATTATGAGTTATTATTAGTCTTTTGAGAAATTCACATCTTATCGACGACAATGAAACTAGAAAGTTAATAGTGCCAGTAGAATGGATTGATTGATTATGACATGAAGACATTGTCTTAATTGATGGGAACTCGAATAGAATTCCCCTAAATAATAAGATGTTGATTATCAAAAGTGATCTAAATAATTCTTGATGGATGACCATATCCTGCATTTAGACTTGAAATTATACCATGAATGGTTGTGAATTAGTCATAGATATTATAATCTAGAAAGAACTTAAAATAAATTTATTAAAAGATGTTTATGTTATCTGAAACTTTAGGAGGTATTTGCTAGTGAATTACCTAGACTATTGCCATTAAGGCAGGATGAATTTGGTATTGATTATATTCTTGGTGCTGCACCTGTGGCGTGTGCACCGTACGACAACACCATCTGAATTAAAAGAATTATCGTGCAACTGAGCTAGTTGTCGGAGAAAGCTTGTATTCTACCAATCTCGTCATCATGAAGAGCTATGGTGTTATCATTCCTTATGTTTATTGATTACCGTAAACTAAGTAAATTGACGATTAAAATCTATATCCACTACCCAAGATGATAGATTTGTTCGATCATTTACAAGGTTCTAGCGTATGTTTTAAAAATTTGATCCACGGCATGGTTATCATCAACTTCGCATCCGCAAAAAAGATTATCTATTCCAATCACTACATCCGAGAGTCGTAATAAATATTATGAGTTCATGTTATGTTGTTTGGAATGACTAATGCACATGTAGCATCCATAAATTTGGTGAATCACGTGTGTAGGCTGTAATTTGATAAATTCATGCTTGTGATCATTAAGAACCATCTGTTTGTTTATAAGAATAAGAAGGAGTTAATAACTACTTATAGACTGCCCTGAATTGGCCGAGTAATGAAAAATATGTACCCTAAATAATTAACATGTAATTTAAGGCTTAATCCTTTATATTAGTTGATCGTGTGATTAATAGAAAATGGAATATATTGACTCTTTAAAAAAAATTAAGAGCCCTATTAGAACTTTGGGTTTTACCAAAAAGCTAGTGCAAATATGTTTTGACAAATGTTTTAACAAAGAATTTTTAAGGAATCATTCCTTATAACTAAATCATTTAACTAAACTCCTGTTTAGGGGTAAATGTTTGTGCGTAACTCAAAACAACCTAAAGGGATTGAGGAAAACATTTAAACCATGACTTGGAATTTGAAACGCAAATTTCTGCTTTTTAGCTAAGAAATTTTTTGACCAAAGTATAAACAAAGATTTTTCGAACATTTACGGATCTCATTAATTATTTTAATTATTTTCGATAAATCAACAAAAATCTTGTTAACTAAATTCAAATTTATTTTGAACACTTTTATAAAATTGGTCGAACTGAGAAAATTTAAAACTTTTACGTTTACATTTCATATAATTAATTATTTATTATTTAATTACTTGTAATAATTATCGACGCTTTAGACGCCGGACTGAGCAAAACTGATAAAAATGATAGATGAGACAAAATTAAGACTTATAAAATATGAAGAAAGAAAGAAATTCTGAGTGAGTTTTGGTTATGATAATTATTTCACCAGGAAAGGTGAATATAGATACTGACGCATTACGTAAAAAGGATAAAGAATAAATTAGGATGTGTTCCTTAATAATGACTGTGCAAAATAAATTGCCGAGCAATTTAAAATATAGCTGATACTTGTAAAAAGGATAATATAGATTAAAAAAAGGGGTTCGCGACTAATGTGAACCATAAGAATTGAGAAGCCTATGGCGTTAAGTGCTTTTAAAGACCACTTGTGGTTGCCTAAATATGGAGATTTTGAGATTTAGTTATGTTGGAATCTTATAAGTTTAAGTATTCTATTTACATCAATCCTGATCTAATGTATCTTTATCTGAAGAAGTTGTACTAATGGAAAATTATGAAGGCAGACATCGCCTCATACATTAGTAAACATCTAACTATTGCAAAGGTCATCATCTGAATTTGATTCGATTTGGGTCTTCGTCGACAGACTGACCAAATCTGCTAATATCATTCCTGTTAATGATAGATTCTTGATGAAGAAATTGACTCTTTTGTATTTAAAAGAGTTGTGTAAAAATAGTGTGCCGTATCAATCATCTCTATCAAGATCCTCGCTTCGCATGGAATTTCTAGAGATTTGCTCAGAAGTCATTGGGAACGAACCTTGATGAGAGTACTATTTACCACCCCAATCGAAGGGACGAGGCAAAGTAACGATACAAAACACTAGAAGTCTTGTGGTATGCTTAAATAATTGACCTTTGGTAATAAACCGTATAATCGTTTTCATTTGGAGAGATTATCATTGAAAACTATCGTATTAGGATATCGAATCTTGTGAGGATATACATTAGAGCATCTGTAAGCAGAAGTTGGGATAAAGACACCCCCGACATACACCCATTGTGAGTTGGACATGTCTTTTAGGTTTGAGGTTTCATATGATGGCGAACCTAGCCTTACAAAATACTCGACCCGCGAGACCTGAAATGATTATTGAAACTAGGATCTGATTATTGACTGCCGGTAGTGGGCAGGAGGTTATGTGAATATGAAATGTAGATCATGAAGTGCCAGATGGGTAGCGAAGTTATGCCAAAAAATTTCACCTTGGAAAAATGAATAGATGATCTGAAAGATCATGGGATATAAGTCCCCGTAGTATGGGACCATTGAGATGATGTAAAAGATTGGTTTGAAAGGCATATAAGCTGGATCTACCCTAGGACTTCAAGAGCTGCGTGAATTATGTTTCGTATATCGAACTTGATAAAATGTATATCAAGTGAAAATCTGATTGTTTCTTAGTAAAGTTTAGATCGGCGAAAATTTGCATTCATCAGAAACCCGTGAACATCATGGATAGAGAAAGTAAGTCAACATTAAGCCTGATCTTATTCCCGTAGTTATGTTTGATGAAACTCGCGTATTGTAATGAATTACACTTGTGAGAAAAGACCGAATGTGGAGGAAATACCCACATGGCTTTAACTCTATAAGAAGCGAGTAGTAAGATAAGATGATCTTTGAGGACAAAGATCCTGTTTAGGGGTAAATGCTGTGACAATCCGTCAATTTATGGTTGATATTTTATTCTTAATATTTATTTAAAAACATTATTTTAATGTTATAATATGAACTCACTTATTTTTGGGAAGAAATTTGGATTTACGTCTTGAAGTAGCATCGACTACGTCTAAACCGGAGGATTCTAAGTTACGTGCTTACGTTTACATACACCGTTTTGGTGACAGACCGACATTTCAGGAAATAAATTTATCCGTGAATATTATTTTGGAATTTTAAATTTGTGTTGGTTCATAAACTCACAAATTTACGAGAAGAGATTAGGACTTACGATTTTAATTTAACGTCCTTTACGACTAAACCGGAAACCTTAGGTTTACGTATTTACGTTTTTGAACTTCGTTTTTGATGAGACAATTTTTATTAGATTCGTTTTATGCCGTTGATTCATAATTTATAAAAACAATTTTCGTAAAATGACCCTAGGGCACGCAAATCGAGGAAACTAGAATCGAGGAATACCCGTAAATTAGTGGGATGAGACAAGTATACACTTGTCCCACCCCACTATATGGGAAGGCTACAAAGACACCACATCATAAGATGTGGCAAACTTGTAGCTAACAAGCTAACACTTGTTAGCTAAAGCTTAACAAGTAAGCTACACATACCACCAAACCACAAAACCACTTCACTAAACCATTTCTCCATTTACATCCATGCAAACTACCACAACTTTCTCTCTTTCCTCCCCAAAATTCGTCCCATATTCATCAATAAACACCCTCATTTGATCAATTTTAACCATGAAATCATGTGTTATTCACACATATGATGAAGCCCTTTTAAAGCTTTATAGATTGGTGGTGATTTTAACATCTAGAAAGAAGTTTTCAAAGGAGTCAAGGGCTGATTTTCCACAAGATGATTCATGAAGATAGGTGATCTTGAAGTTGATAATGGTATATCACAAGTTTTGTCATCAAAATCCAAGCCTTGTTCATCAACCTCACATTTTCATCACTATGGTGGTATAAGGATCATTCTTCCCATCCTTCTTTTTATTTTGATTATGTAATCATGTATTTTCTTTCCTATTGTATATGTATATGATCAATATATGATGATAAAAGTATTGTGTGGGGATTTGGTGTTGATAAACATGGGTAAAAAGATGAAAAACTATATGTAAAAATGGTTAATCTTGCTTAATTTAGTAGGCTGTATAAAAACAGTAAATAACCATATGATAAACTGATAAAATACTATAGATGAATTGATATAAAGTGAGTATTGAGACTTGTACACATGTGAGAGTTGTCCATGCAATGGAATCATAAAAATGAGTGAGATATGATCAAAACAAGTTTAGAGTGCAAATCTGAGTACACTGTTTTGGACGAATTTTATAAAATACTTAAAGGTTGATTCATCAGTAGCTATAACGGAATAAAATGAAGCACATGTCATTTAGTTTCTGTGATAAAAATTTGGGGTTCTATCTCCATGTAGAACTCTAGATATGATCATTTGAGTAAACTAGATTTTTAGGACTAATTTTATGAAATTAATGTTTAATATTATTATATAAGCACTCAAACTAATATAGTATAAAATGTGAATTAAAATCCACTAAATTATATATTTCATTTATATAAAAATGCATAAGGATAAATAAATGGACATTATATAAAAATGGTAGTTTGGTAAGTTTTATAAGTTATAAAAATATATACTAAGTTTTACGTCTTTTTGGCTAAAACCGAAAGATTAACGTTTTTGTTAAATAAAACTTAGACGGTTGGACCCGTCTAATGTAAACTTTTATAAACTCACATACTGATATATAAACATATATAACAAGTAAAATCGATAAAACCCGAGCTTTACAACATATAGACATTAACGGGCCAAAGTAGCCTTCATGGACAATAAACCCGACTAATTTGGTAAAACACTTATAAACTTATTTATTGGGCTTAACCCATTTGGGCCCAAAATATAAAGTATAATACTGATAATAAAAGTATAATTGGGCTAATGAATAGTATTGGGCTTGTAATAGGCCCATTGGGCTTTAAAATGTAAACAAGTTGAACTAGTGTAACTAGTCTTGAAACTTACCAACACATAAATACTATAATGAATGAGTAAAGATGTATAAACCCACTTGATAATCATCATATATATAAAATCATCATATGTATACATAATTATTATTTTTATAAAGTCATTAGACAAGAGTCTAAGACGAGTATTATTTGTCTAGGTTTCCGTGATTGAAGCACGTATCGTACATCCGCATCGCCGATAACCGCCTTCCCACATCAACGTGAGTTCATAGCCTCGCACTCTTTTAAATGTTTTTATGAAATGTTTTATAAACCCGCGAGGGAGATAACATGTTAGTTTTTATAAAACAGGACACTAGTTGTCCCGATTGTCTGTTTATTGATTTGGACCCGAATGATTGTATGACCCGATGAATGATTAAATGACCCGATAGATGAAATGAAATGGATTATTAAAGTTAGTTTATGTCACTAAAAGTCCCATTAGCATGAATTGTGAACTACCAGGATTTGGTAGACGCTTATGCATATAATAGTACTATTTGGGGACGATCACCCCTGTTCGCGCCTTGACGGTTGATCCCCGTCGTGCCACATTGATTGGTAAGCGAAATTATGTATGAGAAGATTTACACAAGCGTGATTATTGTGACGACACGCTAATTTAGATGGGCAAATGAGTTTCGGGCTAGCTACCCGTTGTTTGGTTTAGTAAGGTAACAATGTCATGCGGCTTGTAATAATCCAATTAACAAAATACTGTTTTATGCATTGAATTACGATATATTGCCTGACTAGCAATACGGTGTCTTATTATTGATTTTATGTTCGTGTTTTGGTTTTACATAACCATATACATATAACGGTTTTTATTTAACTTTATACAACGTTATAAAACGTATTGTATAATGTTTTTAATGACAATGGTTCGTATAATGATTTTGAAGGCGAAAGCCTATATTATGATTTTGATAAGGATTTGTATAAAATGACTTTGGCTATTTTATGGCCTATTACAATGATTTGTACAAAATGATTTTCGGTAATAATTTTATACCGATGTTATATTGATGGAAATTATTAAAGTCTATGAATTCACTCGGCGTTATCGCTGACCTTTTCTTTTAACATGTTTTATCTCAGGTACTTGAAGGTAATTCTCGGGAAGACAACAAGAATTCATGGCCCGCACTTAAATAATAATTTCTATTCAAATTCTTTTTAAAACTTGTATGAAATACATTGACTTGGGACCTATGTAAATTTGATATTTATGAGTGGAAATGCTTTATTACTAAACGACGCAATTCTTAAGCGTTGTCTATGATGTGAGTAATGTGCTATCCCGTAACACCAACGAGTCTTCCGCTGTATTGAATTGTGTAAATTTGGGGGTGTTACACCATGGTCGACATACATCTATTAGGGTGATTCTCTCATTAACTGCTTGTGAAGATTATGATTTGGAACAACTTGATGTGAAGACGGCGTCTTTGCATGGTAATCTTGAAGAAACCATTTATATGAGGCAGCCGCTTGGTTTTAAAGAAGGAACGGGCAACAAGGTATGTTTGTTGAAGAAATCTCTTTATGGTCTTAAGTAGTCTCTATGGCAGTGGTACAAATGGTTTGATGTGTATATGGTCAGCAATGGGTTTAGCCGTAGTATCTATGATAGCTGTGTTTACTTCAAGGAGTTTGCACCAGGTATGTACTTATATCTACTGCTGTATGTAGATGATATGTTGATTGATTGTAAAAGCAAGTCTGAGATCGAATCTACAAAGGAACTGATGCGGAAAGAGTTTGATATGAAGGAAATTGGTCCAGCTAGGAAGATACTTGATATGCATATTGTCAGGGATAGGGGTAACCGAACCCTGAAGGTGTCTCAGTCGGGATATGTGAAGAAAATTCTGAATAACTACAGGATGGATAATTGCAAGTCGGTCTCTGTTCTATTGGGAGCACACTTCAAGGTATCTTTGAAGGATTTTCCGTCGAGTGACTGGGATGTGGAAAGAATGAGTAAGGTCCCATATGCGAATGCTGTAGGTAGTTTAATGCACTTGATGGTTTGCATAGACAAAATATTGTGTACGCTGTTAGCATTGTGAGCAGGTATTTGGCGAATCCGGGAAAAAATCACTGGGAAGTGGTGAAGTAGATTTTGAAGTACTTGAAGGGAACTGCTGATGTAGGACTAGTGTATGGTAGAGATCAAGGGAAACACGTGGATGTTGACGGTTTCGTGGATAGTAATAAAGAGATTTTGTTACCCTTTTTATATTACTTTATCGTTCCTCGATTCGACTCGAATTTGATTTCCGGTTTAAACGTAAAACTCGATTTGTTCTTGGTAAAACGTATTTTTGGGTATTTTTAAACTAATTTAAAAATAAAAGCTATTTAAAATTAATCTATCTAAAAATAAATCTATTCAAATAAGAATAACTTTTAAACTAATTTAAAAATCTAATAAAACTATTTTAAAACTAATTAAATTTAAAAACTAATTTAAAACTAGTTGAAAATTTAAAACTTAACTTGAATAAAAATATAAAACTAATTTAAACTAATTAAACATATAAAACTTAAAAACTTTGTAAACTAATTTATTGAAAATAAAGACTTTTAAATAAAAAACTATTTTGAAAATAAAACTAAAAACTTTTAAAAATTTTAAAAGAAAAGATATTTAAAACTATTTAAATTTAAAAATAAAAGTACATCTATTTTAAGTAAATTAAAACTAATTTAAAATTTAAAGAAAGTAAATTAAATATTTTTTTGTCTTTTTATTATTTTTATAAAACTGAATAAAGGAAACATTTTAAATAAAACTATTTAATTAAAACTTTAAACAAACTAATCTTAATTAAAACTTTTTAATAAAACTGCTACTTAAAAACAAACCCTATATATATCTAATTATGCGAAACTTAACTTAAAAAGAAGCAGAGATGAGATGGTAGGGCTAATGACTGTTAGGCGAGAGGTCCTGGGTTCGAGTCCCAGGACAGACAAATTTTTGTCAAATATTTATTTTTGCTATATTTTGGACAAGTAATCAACACTGATCAATGGGATCAGTATATCAGCAGCGCAATATAATAATAACAGCAAATAAGCCAAAATGACAGAATAAGCAGGAACCAAATAAGCTGAAACAAAACTGAACAATTAAATAGCAAATAAGCATGAGTAAACAATTAAAGCAGAAATAACTAATCAACAATAAGCAAATGGATAAACTAGAACTAAGCAGATAAGGCAAGAGGTAAATAAGCAAACTAAGGCAATAAGCAGATAAGCTTACAATCCTAAATAAGCAAAACCAAAGTAAACTGAATCAATTAAGCCAATAAAAGAAAATAAAGAAGATAAGCTGGTATGCAGACAGAAATAACATAAGCAATACGGTCGAAACATGAGATGAGCGAAAACAAAAAAAATCTAAAACTAAAACTAAACCGAATAAGCTACGACTAAATAAGCAATCATAAAAATAGACTAGTGAAAATTTAAACTTAAACCTAAACAATTCCAAACAGTACACATAAGCTGATCTAAATAAACTAATGCCCAAACAGGATTAAACTAGCAGCTTAATAACTTCTAAACATAACAGATTTACCAAAACAGTAAACATATAACAAATCAGAAATCAAGCAGACTCAAACTTACCAATATTCAAACAAAACAGATTAACTAGAACATATAAATAAATAGAAGATTCGAACCTGATTAAAGGAACCTTTGAGCCGAAGATGCAGCGCTGAGCTGTCTTTATCAAATCCGCATCGACACACCTCAAATCAACATCTCGAACCGAGAATCCAAACATCAAGCCTCGAACCCATAATAAACTCTCGAACAGATATATTATTATTTTTATTTTTTTATCTTTTTTTTTTTTTTTATATATCGAATGAATAAATAAACTGATAATAATAAACTGATAATAATAAAAACAGTAAGAAAAATTTAAAGATATGCAAACGAGACAAAAATTTAATCAAAATAAAACTTTCATTAATTAATTAAATTCATTACAAACTTGAAATTGAAAATACATTAAACCTATTAAAACTAATTTACTGAAAAATAAATCTAATTAAACCTACTCCTAAATTTAATAAAAAACTGAAAAATAAATAAAAGCTTAATATTACATGATGAGATGGGGGTTTATATAGATGAACCGAGGTGTTGGGGTGATGCTTGGAGATCACGGAGAAACATCTCCTCCGTTCAATCCATCTTTTCACTTTCTCTTTCTTCTTTCTCTTGATCGTACGGCTGAGATATACATACCTTAACAAGGATCGCCAGCGTGTGAAAGATGTGTGCTAGTTGCTGCTGACCTGGATGAATCTTATTGGTCCTTTGGTTGAGTGACAAGTATTGGACCAATAGGAAACGAGATGTGACGCTGCCTTGAGCCACGTAGATGCCTTGTGCTCAATATCACGCGCTCATCTAGCTCTGAATTGTCTGAAAATCAAGCGCGTGGCCTCCAATTGATAACTGGGTAAAAATCCCTAATTTATAGGGTTTCTTGAGTTGGTGGCTGCGTGTTTCTTTTATTTTCCCAATCTCCATTCTCGTTATTCTTTATTTCTATCTTTGTGACTTGTTGACTTCAAAAGAAACTTTCCACTCCCCGTCTCTTAACTTCTTTGTAGTGGGCTTTTGGACCCAACAATACTCCGTTCGTTTTGTTACTCATATTGGGCTTTAATTTAGTTTTTCTTGAAATTGGACCCAACAAACAAATACACATTTATCTGAATATAACTCATTTTGTTGGGCCGAATTTGGGTATGACAATTACTTAAAATCATTAATGGGCTTTTAAGCCCATTTTCTCAATGTGGGACCCACTTGGCTCGATTATCTTCGTAAATGATTTAATCCACTAAATCGAGCTCGATTCCGGTTTTCTTGAAATTATCTTCAAAACCGTGTCGGTTTACGTGAACTTGGGCACACTTTTGGTCTTTGACTTCGTCTTCGTCTCTTTTTGGACTTTTCTTCAACATTTGACCGTGAAATCCCGTGTTTTCTCTTCTTTTGATCATTTGTACCTATTTAAACACAAAAACACAAAACCACGCATAATTCCGACATTTATGATAAAAAAACACATGATTAGGTCTTGTTTTTCCTTGATTTTAGTGGCAAAAGGATAAGTGTTTACACACTTATTAAATCCCCTACACTTGACCATTGCAATGACCCCATGCAATGCATAATTTCAAAGCATAAAGTTACATTTTTCTCATTAATAACCCATCTCGGCCTTTATTATTATTACCACTACTACTACGATGAAAAGATAAAAACTTAAAAGGAGACAAAAGTTATCAAGGATTTATTACTTGAAATTATTTGATGGAAGAAACTCGTAAAGAAATCTAAGACTTAGATTAGGGCTTTGGTGTCATGAATATTAATCACCCTCAAGTTTCACGTTCCCCATACCAAGCTTAAAAACGAGATCATTGTTATTACAAGTTAGCACAACTAACACTTGCTCATGTGGTTTAGTTAATCACTTAGTCCCCCTTATTCCTACGGTGTATCTCTTGTATTTTATTTTTGTCTAGAATGATCACGAGGATGCATTTTTGACTTATTTCGATAATTTATTAAGGCCGAAAATAAAGTAGGACGATTTAATTAATATTTAGCTAAAGGACAAAATCTTTTAAAACGGCTTCTCGAAACCTCATAAAGTTCATATCTTGGCATAACTCGTTCCACGATTTGAGACCTTTCTCGGACCGATATTTGGCTTGTACTTCAAACTTCAAATCTTGAGAGACGATCTTGAAATTATGGTCTTCTCTTCATTTTGGTATACATCTTCAATAGGAGTGAAAGATGCTTCAAACGTTGACCACGACTTCTTCATTTATCCTCTTCTTTATTTAGGATTTTGATATACAACGATCCGCCTCCTTTTCGGACTTGGATCTATTTATCCTCATACCTTGTTAGGGTCTTTTTGGATAGACTTCTCCATGATCTTTAGGGGAGTAATTGCTTCTCGTCGTGTCTTGATCCTTCATATTGATTTGGATTAATGATCTTCACGTCATCTTTAGATCTTTAGCAAAAAAAATGAATCCTCATGCCTTGTTAGGGCCTTTTTGGACTCGGGTATCCTCATGCCTTGTTAGGGCCTTTTTGGATAAGCCAATCTTCGCGTCCCGTTTCAATAAGTTATGCCTTGGCTATGAACTCTAATTAATACCGAGCAACTTTTAAACGATCTTGTGCTAGAAGCTAAGTAACCTTTTAAATCGTACAACCTTATTTATTGCAAATATATTTATTAACAAGTGATGGGAGAAAAAGCTCATAACTAACTCACATAAGTTAATGAAAGAATACCGAACTTATAATTAACTCTATCATCTCTCGTTCTCCACAATTTAAAATCTCAAGGAATGAGATTCGTGGATGCTTAGCCTAATAAACCAATTAAGGTCCATATGGTTAAGGATACTAGCTATAGTAAACTTGAATAAGTAAACTCGGGTTGAGTCAAAATATTTACGACGGGCCTAATATATCAAAGACATCTAAACTTGTAAAAACCATTATTATTATTATTATTATTATTTTTTTTTTTTTTTTTTTTAAACTTTATTCTTGAAAATAGAAAATATAAATATGATGCAAAGAAAAAGAAAATAAAAGAAAAATACTACAAGGCCAAAATAGATCAAAAATTTGAAAAACGTTGAAAATTTTAAAAATTTTCCGGTTAAAATGGGGTCAAATTCATGGAAAAGGCCACTAAAATTTCGATAGAAATCCCCCCTACACTTAAGATAAACATTGCCCTCAATGTTTAAGCATGTGGGAGAATAAACTCCCCTACACTTAGGACATTGAGTGCGTTGTTTAAATCGAGCTAAGGAAAGGACAACTAAAGTGATTACATTTATTCGTTTTAAGATAGAATCACAATAGCAAAAACTTATCGAAGGAACCGGGTACACGGGTAACACGGGAACACGGGTCACGTCAAAAGTACCAAAAGTGGATCATCAAAGCACATGTACCTACACAATCACAACACAACAAAACAAACAACCTACACGGCTCCCCCTACACTTATTCTAGAAAATAAATAAAAGATAGATAATCGGGTTGCCTCCCGAGAAGCGCTTGTTTTTGTTAACCGAGTCACGAGCCTGACTCGACCCCGAATTAAATGGTCCATGGGGAAGCCTCGAATGTTATACCGGGATCAAAAATCTTGTCCTCGGTCCCGGAGGAACATAATAAATGAGAGGCAGGCGGATAAGTCATACAAGGGAGAAAAGTCCGCTCAACATACGAGAAGTATGTGAGGTCGTGATCCACGGGAGGTGGGATGGGTAAAGGAGACACATTGTCATCCCCCAAAGACATAGGATGGTCACTATTCGGCAAAGCCGTAAAGGTATCAATCAAAGAATGGTCAATGTCACCTCCCGGGTCAAAGCAATCATCCTCATGAACGTGAATCTCTTCGATTTCTTCATCATAGATAGGCTCGTCAAACAAAGGTTTGTCGTTCCCCTCATTGAGGATTTTAGAAATTCTCTCGAAGAGATCACGATCAAGTACGAAACCATCATTCATTTGTGGGATTTGTAGATAAGTTAAATCCTCACGAATGTGGTAAACGTAATTCTCATTAGAGGAGTGTTTATTAGGTAACTCCTCGAGAATTGGATGCGTGGTCATGTGAGTTGGTTCGTCATTATTAAAAATAAGACGTTCCAACTCATCAAGTTCGGCCTTGATATTGGAAAAATCGACCTCACTTGTAGGTGGAAGTGGAGGTAAAAGAGCTAGCTCCCGGTCGATAATTTCCTTAATCTCGGGCTCGAAGACGAAATCATCATACTCACCACATATAGAACTCTTATTGGAAGAATCAATTTTCGCTTTTGGATTTGTGAGTATGTGATCATGGACTAGCGGAACGACCGTGTCTGTAAGCTCAGCAAAAGTCGGCACATCACAAACTTCATCAAAGAATTTGTCGAGCCCAAAATTGCTAATCTCACTCGATGTATCAAAATCCTTAGATGCATTTGGGATATTGAGAGAAGGGATTACAATTGCACTAGGACATTGAGCACAAAGATCACTCCAAGAAATAGTAGTCTCATCGTCATCATCATAAAAGTAAGAACGCACAAGAGGAGGAGTAGAAACACTAAGAGTAGATACTTGCTCTTGTTGTCTTTCGTCATGCAAGCTAATTTCGAGTTGTTTTAAGCGTTCTAAAATTTCATCCAAACTAGTGCTTTGTTCCGTAAAAGAAGGTTGATGAATGACGGAGTTTTGTGGGGGTTCAAAATTTTGAAAACCGGAATTATAGCACGGATGTGGCTCATAATTCATCGGTTGACAATAAGACGTATCGTGAGGGCCCCCACAATGATTGCAACACGGGTATTGAGAAAAACCCGGTGCATGTTGTGGATAGGGATTGTCATAGACGGGAGGAGGGGAGAAATTTGTGTAAGAGGAGAAGTACGAATTTCTAGAATTGCACAATGGACAAAATCCAAATTGTGTATCGTCGATATCGGAACCACACTTCGCACAAGTACACCATGGACATATTGAAAAACCGAGCAATGGTCTCCCACACCGAACGCAAGACAAATCCATGAAGAATTATAAATAAGAGGGGTTGAGAAAAAGAATTAAACACAATAGAGGATAAAGAAGAATATTTTTGTATATTTTTTTTAGTAAAATATATACACAAGAAAAAAAATCGAAAGAAATCGAACTAAGAAAAATAACACTAATACGTAATATTTTTGGTGTAATACTTTTAGGAAAAAGTATTACTTTTGGATTTTTTAATTAATTTTTTTTTTTGGTGCAATTCTTAGGAAAGAAATTGCTTTTGTGATTTTTTTAATTTTTTTGTATTTTTAAGTTTTTGATTTTTTTGTATTTTTGATTTTTTGTTGCAAGAAACGTAACGTTCAAAAAGAACGGATCCCAAAATCCAAACGTCTTCACGAAAAATCGTCAATCGTACGAGCGAAGCGGCAGCGGCGCCATTTTAATAAAGAGATTTTGTTACCCTTTTTATATTACTTTATCGTTCCTCGATTCGACTCGAATTTGATTTCCGGTTTAAACGTAAAACTCGATTTGTTCTTGGTAAAACGTATTTTTGGGTATTTTTAAACTAATTTAAAAATAAAAGCTATTTAAAATTAATCTATCTAAAAATAAATCTATTCAAATAAGAATAACTTTTAAACTAATTTAAAAATCTAATAAAACTATTTTAAAACTAATTAAATTTAAAAACTAATTTAAAACTAGTTGAAAATTTAAAACTTAACTTGAATAAAAATATAAAACTAATTTAAACTAATTAAACATATAAAACTTAAAAACTTTGTAAACTAATTTATTGAAAATAAAGACTTTTAAATAAAAAACTATTTTGAAAATAAAACTAAAAACTTTTAAAAATTTTAAAAGAAAAGATATTTAAAACTATTTAAATTTAAAAATAAAAGTACATCTATTTTAAGTAAATTAAAACTAATTTAAAATTTAAAGAAAGTAAATTAAATATTTTTTTGTCTTTTTATTATTTTTATAAAACTGAATAAAGGAAACATTTTAAATAAAACTATTTAATTAAAACTTTAAACAAACTAATCTTAATTAAAACTTTTTAATAAAACTGCTACTTAAAAACAAACCCTATATATATCTAATTATGCGAAACTTAACTTAAAAAGAAGCAGAGATGAGATGGTAGGGCTAATGACTGTTAGGCGAGAGGTCCTGGGTTCGAGTCCCAGGACAGACAAATTTTTGTCAAATATTTATTTTTGCTATATTTTGGACAAGTAATCAACACTGATCAATGGGATCAGTATATCAGCAGCGCAATATAATAATAACAGCAAATAAGCCAAAATGACAGAATAAGCAGGAACCAAATAAGCTGAAACAAAACTGAACAATTAAATAGCAAATAAGCATGAGTAAACAATTAAAGCAGAAATAACTAATCAACAATAAGCAAATGGATAAACTAGAACTAAGCAGATAAGGCAAGAGGTAAATAAGCAAACTAAGGCAATAAGCAGATAAGCTTACAATCCTAAATAAGCAAAACCAAAGTAAACTGAATCAATTAAGCCAATAAAAGAAAATAAAGAAGATAAGCTGGTATGCAGACAGAAATAACATAAGCAATACGGTCGAAACATGAGATGAGCGAAAACAAAAAAAATCTAAAACTAAAACTAAACCGAATAAGCTACGACTAAATAAGCAATCATAAAAATAGACTAGTGAAAATTTAAACTTAAACCTAAACAATTCCAAACAGTACACATAAGCTGATCTAAATAAACTAATGCCCAAACAGGATTAAACTAGCAGCTTAATAACTTCTAAACATAACAGATTTACCAAAACAGTAAACATATAACAAATCAGAAATCAAGCAGACTCAAACTTACCAATATTCAAACAAAACAGATTAACTAGAACATATAAATAAATAGAAGATTCGAACCTGATTAAAGGAACCTTTGAGCCGAAGATGCAGCGCTGAGCTGTCTTTATCAAATCCGCATCGACACACCTCAAATCAACATCTCGAACCGAGAATCCAAACATCAAGCCTCGAACCCATAATAAACTCTCGAACAGATATATTATTATTTTTATTTTTTTATCTTTTTTTTTTTTATATATATCGAATGAATAAATAAACTGATAATAATAAACTGATAATAATAAAAACAGTAAGAAAAATTTAAAGATATGCAAACGAGACAAAAATTTAATCAAAATAAAACTTTCATTAATTAATTAAATTCATTACAAACTTGAAATTGAAAATACATTAAACCTATTAAAACTAATTTACTGAAAAATAAATCTAATTAAACCTACTCCTAAATTTAATAAAAAACTGAAAAATAAATAAAAGCTTAATATTACATGATGAGATGGGGGTTTATATAGATGAACCGAGGTGTTGGGGTGATGCTTGGAGATCACGGAGAAACATCTCCTCCGTTCAATCCATCTTTTCACTTTCTCTTTCTTCTTTCTCTTGATCGTACGGCTGAGATATACATACCTTAACAAGGATCGCCAGCGTGTGAAAGATGTGTGCTAGTTGCTGCTGACCTGGATGAATCTTATTGGTCCTTTGGTTGAGTGACAAGTATTGGACCAATAGGAAACGAGATGTGACGCTGCCTTGAGCCACGTAGATGCCTTGTGCTCAATATCACGCGCTCATCTAGCTCTGAATTGTCTGAAAATCAAGCGCGTGGCCTCCAATTGATAACTGGGTAAAAATCCCTAATTTATAGGGTTTCTTGAGTTGGTGGCTGCGTGTTTCTTTTATTTTCCCAATCTCCATTCTCGTTATTCTTTATTTCTATCTTTGTGACTTGTTGACTTCAAAAGAAACTTTCCACTCCCCGTCTCTTAACTTCTTTGTAGTGGGCTTTTGGACCCAACAATACTCCGTTCGTTTTGTTACTCATATTGGGCTTTAATTTAGTTTTTCTTGAAATTGGACCCAACAAACAAATACACATTTATCTGAATATAACTCATTTTGTTGGGCCGAATTTGGGTATGACAATTACTTAAAATCATTAATGGGCTTTTAAGCCCATTTTCTCAATGTGGGACCCACTTGGCTCGATTATCTTCGTAAATGATTTAATCCACTAAATCGAGCTCGATTCCGGTTTTCTTGAAATTATCTTCAAAACCGTGTCGGTTTACGTGAACTTGGGCACACTTTTGGTCTTTGACTTCGTCTTCGTCTCTTTTTGGACTTTTCTTCAACATTTGACCGTGAAATCCCGTGTTTTCTCTTCTTTTGATCATTTGTACCTATTTAAACACAAAAACACAAAACCACGCATAATTCCGACATTTATGATAAAAAAACACATGATTAGGTCTTGTTTTTCCTTGATTTTAGTGGCAAAAGGATAAGTGTTTACACACTTATTAATAGCGATTATGCTGAAGACCCTGACAAGGGTAGGTCGATAACCGGGTACGTGTTTATGGTACATGGTTATGTTATGAGTTGGAAAGCAACTCTACATCATAATGTTGCATTGTCTACTATAGAGGTGGAGTATATGGCGCTTACGGAAGCTGTTAAGGAAAGATTTTGGCTTAAAGGTCTACTAATCGAGATGGGAATAAACCTAAGGTTAGTGGTTATGAATTGTGATAATCAAGGGGCAATTCATCTCTCAAGAAATGCGATGTTTCATGAGAGGAATAATCATAGCAACGTGAGGTATCACTTCATTAGGGAGATCGTGGAATCTAAAGAGATTGAAGTGGCAAAGATAGGTACAAAAGATAATGCAGCTGACGCGTTTGCAAAGGTGGTTCCAGGACCGAAGTTCAAGTATTGTATGGAGATACTTGGTGTCGGTGCTAACTAGTCTTGTTTGTTGAATATAGTTTCCAATTTATCTAGCTTGTTGATTAGGGTAACTTTACTTTTATGTTGTGATTGAGCCCGGTGGTTCTAAGCCCAACCCTAGTCGTTAAGACTAGGGAACCGACCCCTCACCCTATAAAAGGAGGTGAGGGGTGATGCTCAAACACACTCGCATCTTCTATTCTTTCTATTGTACCGATAGTATTAATTAAAGTAAATCGTTTGGTTACCTTGTGGTGTGTCGTCTTTGTCGGTTTCATTTGTTGCAACTCTACGATCGTCTTTAAGGGTTCTAGGATTCCACGAATCAGTCTTCAGGTTTGTTGGTGTCGATTCTAACAAAATAGAATAAAAATACTCCAAAATAGAATATAATTTCCCGCCGGAGCAATATTACCTGAGGATGGTGCGGTTACAACGACTTGGTATCTTAATATTCCCATAATCTTGGATGCAACGCGAGTGTTAAGTACCAACAATCTTTGATTTCATAGAAAATGAGTGAGTGTTAAATGAAGGTGCCACTATTGTTACTTTGATTGAGCTTGTATCCACAATGGCTGAAACTGTAAACAAAATGACAACTTGTTTCCCATAACGAATTACACTATTATTTAAAGGAAAGATTATTCTGGGGCGTGTTATCCATATAAGAATGGGAGAACGCCTCCAAACTAAGCTCGGTAGGATAAAGGACGTTTGTGAATTCATATTTATCATGTGGGTTACTTCCACCAACAAGAACACGTCCATCTCGTAGTAAAACTGTTGTAGAATGGTAAACTCTAGGTACAGTGCTTGGATTTTGTACCTCAAATATGGACCCGATGTTTTTATAAGGTTGGTTAACAAGTGGAGTGAGTGTAGGAATCAGTCCCTTCACCCCCCGGACTCACACCACCCGAACACCAATCAAACCGTCAATGTTTCTGTTTATTGATAAAGGAAATACTGATTCACATTCTATACAATGATATAGACCCTATTTATACTAAAACTTAACACAAGATAGACCCCACTAGTTCCTAGTTAACAGGAAACTACCCACATTTCCCATGATACTCGGTCAAGATAGACTAACAATTCAAACTACAACTACAACTACATGCATACGTAACATAAAGACTTATTAAGCTAAACTCTAGCCATGCTATGCATACATGACATAAACGATTAATCCAACATTCACCCCCTTAATCGTTTATCCATGCCACCTCGGTCACAAACTGAACACCTTCTTTCGAAGCTTAGTCTAATCTTTCTCATATGAAGCTTCGGTCTCCATTCTTCGGTCTTCGACCTTTCGGTCTTCGACCTTTCGGTCTTCGGCCTTTCGGTCTTCGGCCTACGGTCTCTTCGGTCTCCTCTTGCTAGCTACGGTCTTTTTGGTCTCCTCTTGCTAGCGTCGGTCTTTTCGGTCTTCGGTCTCACGCCGGAGCTTCATCGGTCTTCTCTACGGCGTCGGTCATCTTTTATTTCTCGGGCAACACGCGGTCACGGTCTCGGTCTAGGTTGCCTCCTTCGGTCTCGGTCTTCTAATTCAACAGTCCTTCGGTCTTTTGCTGTTGAAACTTCGGTCTAGATAACCCGCCGGTCACGGTTATCTCTTTCGGTCTTCGGTCTACTTTTCTCAGGTGAGCTTTCGGTCTATTGCCACCTGTGTCGGTCTAGGTGCTGCCCGGTCTTTTGCAGCTCCTCGGTCTTCTCGGTCTTCTTTTCTTTCTTTCTTTCATTCATTCTTTCTTTCTGCTACTTTCTTTCAACATAGTCCTGAACAGCCACCCGCTGTCCCGAATAGTCCTTTCATGCGCGCCTGCCCTCCACCAACCGACACACCCGCCGGCGGCGGAGGCTTCCCCGGTACGAGCCTAGCGCTCTGATACCAAATGTAGGAATCAGTCCCTTCACCCCCCGGACTCACACCACCCGAACACCAATCAAACCGTCAATGTTTCTGTTTATTGATAAAGGAAATACTGATTCACATTCTATACAATGATATAGACCCTATTTATACTAAAACTTAACACAAGATAGACCCCACTAGTTCCTAGTTAACAGGAAACTACCCACATTTCCCATGATACTCGGTCAAGATAGACTAACAATTCAAACTACAACTACAACTACATGCATACGTAACATAAAGACTTATTAAGCTAAACTCTAGCCATGCTATGCATACATGACATAAACGATTAATCCAACAGTGAGAACATGGTTCCTCCCAAGTTCCCACCCTGCAACACCAGCGGAAGCGCCATTAATTATCAGAACGTAAACATTGGGAAGCAACAACATGTCACCGATGACTCGAGCAAAAGGCATAGTCTCCATAACCCACTGGGGATTGGCATCAGAAATTTTTATACGCCCGCAAGTATCCAAGGCTCCATTAAATATACCTCTATTCGCATTAACAAATGCTCCTTTTGGTGCGCCCCCACAAACCAATACTTCAACCTCCGCCACTGTCCCTTGTTTTATCCGCAAAGGCAGTAGTACCGTAGAGCCCGTACTTGGGTAACTCCTTGGTTGACCGTCAGGCATTGTCGGGTAAATTTTGACAACTAGGTTGTTTGAGTAATCAAACAATATAGCACCATTGTTGGCAAAAATGAACGGATTCCCATCAGGATAGAGAAATACAAATGGGTATAGATTATTCTCAATGTCAGGGTCGTTGGTTTGAACCAAAAAGGGCAAACTAGGAGCGTTTTCGGTGGCTGACATCTTTGGGTAGAACTCATAGCTAAATGCTTAATATATGATTAGTGGCATACCATCTTGAGTTACTCACACCATTTGGAAACTCTTGCCAATCGCATGAATCAAAAGATTTATAAGTTCGGACAATGCGGTAACCATCAGCAAATCCACCAGTTTGGACTAATGTACCATCTGGCATTAAAGTTACGGATGAACACCAAACATTTTTCAGTACCATAAGGGGACGCATAGAGTTTGTTGCAACCTAGCTCATACTCAACAGAATGGGCAGAACAATCGGATGAGTTGGGATGACATTTGCCATTTGGAAGTGAGATACTGGAGGTTCCAAAATCTGTTCGGTCGTGCATGAAAACAGGATCATTGTCAAGTAGCTGCATGTGCATGGAGATATGCCTATGTTTGGGAGGAGAAGAGACCATGAACCACCTGCGGCAGGACGTGGTTGGGAATTAATAAGCAAGACAAGAAAGACCAAGAGGAAGGAAGTTATAAATTATGGTCTTGATGGTAAGTTCTTGCTTCTTTATGTTTTTGTGTTGTAGGAGGTCTTGAGTGTGGCTTTAAATAGAAGTTGAAGTAGTTAAAAGTATTTCATGTTAATTAAACGTATTTCCTTTAAAAAATAAATAAAAAAATTAAACGTATTCTGGTCTTAGTTTTAGAAGCCTTTTGTCAACTTCAATTATTTACTATTAATATCATATTATCAGATGACAACCATTAACTTCTATGTTGATATCATAAAATTATAATAAGTGGACACATTCTTTGATCTTGTTTGGTTGTTAATCTATTATAATTTGGAACTTGGTTCTTTTCATTTTATCGAAAAATGATATTCATGCCTAATTAATTATGCCTAATAACAAGCCTACTGTTGTGATTGATACACATGTTACTTCATTTGAATATAACTCCATCTTTTCTATTATTCCTAAAATACCCTAAAACACGTTTTAGATTTCTTAGGGAGTAATTCTCTTTCTTCTTTCCCATCCGTATCTCTTTCCTGATGAAACATCTCATGATCAAATGTCTGCCACCCAAATGTGTTGTTGCTTCCATTTTATATCTAAAATTACTTTTTCTTTGATAACAATATTATATAGTGCTCAACTGCTCAATACCATTGATATAAAACCAATATGGACTTATGGATTCTATTATATATAAAATGTTTGTTACTTCTCTTTTCCAAATTGTATCGAGTGTTACTGTATTAAAATTTTCCTATACTACTTTGTATTTGGATTTGTTCTTATGCATATTAATTGCTATTGTTATCGATTACTCCAGAGTTTAGTAAAACTTAACATATAAAGATAAGATCTCGATTAAGTTTGTGTTCAAGAAGTGTAGGAATTTAATCAGCGGTGTTTAATTTCTGGGATTCTGCAATGAAACAATGGAAAACGTTAAAGGGGTCGAGAGGAGTGGTCAAATCCTTAAAAGCAGGACATTATTTGTTAAGGGTATATTAGGAATAAGTATTAAAAATTAAATCAGGTTTAGGATATGGGACAGGTGTTATTTTGTTATGGTTAGGCATATAAGTAGGTTTATTACTTAGGTACATATATCCAAACTCTTTTTTATCAACTCATATGTAGAGATACTATATCTATTCAAATTCAAAAATGTGTTTTTTTTCTTGTTCGTTTAAGAGGTAAAAAAAGGTAAAAACTTTTAAATAAGACCAGACATACATGAAGCATCTTAATGCTTCTAGTTGAACTAATAACATTCAGTTGATTTTTCGAAGGAAAAACATACAATATAATTTAATTTAGATTCAAACATTTATATCTCAGATTCAGATTCAAAACCTTTTAATAGACAAACAAACCATAAGTTTTCGTTAACATTGATTTTTTTTTGTTATTTGATTGTTCCCAAGTATTTTTTAGGTAATCGGCTCCCATGCATCAAACAGTAACTTCACCTTGTCACTCTTCTTTCTTTCCTCTCTCGTTTTATTTTCTTCTTGTTCTTTGCCATAACGCCTATTCTGAGACCAGTTGGAAGAGGAATTCCTAATTCTTACACGGATGAGACGGTTCGGAAGTGATTCCTTTGTAGTGATTCTTTTATAGTTTTATTCGGTTTGGGTAAAATAAATCAGTTTAAAATAGCTAGTTATATTTACTATCTCTGGATTACCGTGAATTTTTATTCCACACTAATAATATCATCTTGAATGAACTCCCATCACAAATAAAATGATGACCTATTGTATAAACTAAATTATCTTGATAGCTAATGTTTGGTTTTAGGCTTTATAGTTGGCGGTGATGAAGCGTACAGGAGTGGTGGATTTTGATTTTCGATAGAAGATGACATATTGGTATAAGTGTTTAATTGAACTTATGACCTTAAAAGTGTTCAATTTGTTTTTTTTAAATAACTTTTTTTTTAATTTTTAGAGATATGTTTTTACAACATGTTTTATCTTTTTGTACTATATTTATCGCGTGTTTGATCTTTTTGTACAATTGAATATATCAATCAACTCAAAAGTATGCAAACCATATCTCCTAACTAAAGGATATATGTTTTTAACATATGCATCGTTTTTCAATTTTCTATGTATCGTTTTTTAATTTATCATTATGTATGAATAAATATTTTTAATTTATGGATAAAAGTATTAAAAAATAGAATATGAATATGAAAAGTGAGTTTGGGTTAAGCCATAACAAGAGTTAATGAATTTTAATGAGTGAAAATAAAAAGCTGATATAAAAGTTTTTTAGACAAATCTAACGTGTATGATACTATAAAATCTATAAAATTTGGAATAATCTTTGTGTATCATTTAAACTTATCATGACCCAAACAAAAATACACCTTTTTAAAACTTTTACATATCTTAAAAAAACAAAAAGAAAAAAAGAACTTATCAGAGACAAAAAAATGCACCGATACAATCACAAGAGTATGGATAACAATTGTAAATTTAGTTATCTTTTTCTTTATAAAGCAAAACGTTTTTTGAGAATTTTTTTTGGAACTTTCCTTGTTTAGTAGTGATTTTCGGACTTTCAGATTAGTATAATTATTTTTATTATAAAAAAGCCTAATATTTCCTAATTTGACTAAAATTGAAAAAAAAAACAAAGAATTACGTTCAAAACTAAAGCAAAAATTATGAATTGAAAAAAACCATAAGAAAATATCCGTGTCAAAAGTATGAAACTAAAAGTTATTAAAAGCGGTTGTAACTTTTAAAACTTGAAAGGGTAAAACATGAGGGGCTACATATGAAAATTGTGTGCTAAATTGTAAACAATACTATAGATATCATTAGGACTCTCCATCTTAACCATAACAATTTTAATTTATGTCTGCCGACTGCCGCCACTACCCCAACCACTAAACTTTTTTTATTGGCATATAGAATCATAATCATGGGTATGTTTTCGTCCAATGAATTCAATGTATAAATATCTTCTACCCATTGGTTTTTGTTATTTGTTGGCAATTAAATTGTGGGTTTTTTTGTTAGATTATATTGTGCGGTTTTCTAATTTTCTGAATTTGTTTGTTCATTGTTATAATAGAAAAGAGTTTTTTTTAATGAGGGTATAAGAGTTGACAAGCGGGTTGTTTGTTTTTTAAATATATAATTATAATTCTATTGATTTCTGATTGATCAACATTAGTTAGTTACTTTTTATTATGAACCGTTTGATGCTTATATGACGTTATGATTTTGACAGTTTAACATTTGACTGTTATTTACACCTAATTATTGTTAATGTTAATTGCTAGGAAGCACGGAAACTCCGCTGGGATGCCGTATGACGTATCAGAAACGCGGGGAAACGGGGAAACGCGGGGAAACGTCTCCGGGAGAAGTGGAAACATTTCTAAAATTGTTGTACTCGTAACAGTATAGGGGAAACGTTTATGACAAAAAATGGCATTTCCTTTAGCCAACCAACTAAAAACCCTTTTATTTTTAATTAACCTCTATAATTAGTAGATAAATCGTTTCATAACTGACGCCTCATCTTTCTAAACTCTCAAGAAACATTTTCTTCACCAACTGACAAAGACAATAAGTGATGTATCCAGTGATGGAGCTAGGGGGGTTCCCGTGGGTGCCCGTGACCCCTATGAAATTTTTCTGTGTAGTGTTAAATTGTAAAGAAAACATCGATTTTTTCTAAATATATCTTAAATGCACCCAGTCAATCGGAACGTGTTTCTACCCTTCGTTTTAATTCAATTTTTACATATGTTATATTACGGTTCAAAAAATTTGTGCATCCGGTCATATTTCGTCCTGGCTTCGTCCCTGGATGTATCTCAGGTTAGTAAAAATCTACAATTTATTAATTATGTATCATTATAATACATAAAATCGCAATTGTATGATCTACAATTCTAATTCAGTTACAAATTCATGTTTAAGAATTTTTTATTTATGATTATGAGAAATATTTGTTGGGTTTTTTTGAATGTTTTGTAATATTTTATTATGACAATTTCCTATACACTAAAGTATTATAAGACAAATAAACGTTTCCTCGCCGTACCAATATCTTGAATTTTAAGATGTTTTCGTTTCCCGGTACCCGTCCCCGTCCCCGTCCCCGTACCCGTGCAACTTAGGTTAATTGTAATTGATTTTGGTTTGCCACTTAAGTGCTGCATCGTATTTATGCTTATAAGGATATTATAAGTATTCGATAGGCATAAAAGAAGTTTTAGGAAGAATCTATTAGATGAATTTTTATTTATTTATTTATACACTTTGATGTTCGGGAGTTTGAAGGATTTTTTATTGGTGTAAAGGTACAGGAGAGGGGAAAAGTAAGACACCGCATCGTGATCAGGCTACGAGCGGTTTTTTTGTGAGATTCGGATTTTGCAAAAGACGGGCAATTTTCTCATTCAAATTACTCTTTTCATTTGTACCATATGTGTAGCACCCCACTTTGATAAATGGACCGTTACGCGTAATTATGGCGTGTCATCAAAGCATGCAAGATAATATGTAGTAAAACATACATGACCATAAGAAAAACCGGAATCAAACACCGGTTCCCATACATAAGCCCAAAACATAAATAAAGTAAATGAACTAGGAAAGACTAGACAAGTATAAGTATATGGCAAAAAGGAGAAAAAGTCTATGGCAGCTTCCATGCTATGCACTTCCTCCAAATGCTCGAGTCCGCCCTTGGGTACCTGCCGTTTTGGGACATGGAAAGGAATGTAACGGCTGAGCATAACGCTTAGTGCAAGGATATACGACATAGTATGAATGGCTGAAACATAAAAAAGACTAATAGCAGCGGAAATGTATAAGTCCTGGAAAACCTAGTTGTCTGTCATGTTAACTGGTTTTAGTTCTGAAAATATAGCTTATGTTACTTATGATCTGTGTTAGTTAATGTACCAAAAGCCAATATAGGTCATGAGGTCAACAACGTGCATGAATACTTGGAGGGGTGATCTCGTCATGTAAATTAGAGAGGATACCTCTAATTAACTAGTAAGTGGGTAGGAGGGATCAGCTCCTTGTGAAGGATGCAAGGCACACACCACATTCACCATGAAATCCTGACTGAAACATGTAACTAGGATGCACCCATACGCCCCACATGATAATATAATAATATAATGTCCAAATAACTGAAAAGGGACGCCACGAGCTATCACTCCGTCGTGGTGAAGTCATAACACTAGTGCCTCTAGTGTTATGGTT
Source organism: Glebionis coronaria (assembly GCA_025667525.1). Lineage (NCBI taxonomy): Eukaryota > Viridiplantae > Streptophyta > Magnoliopsida > Asterales > Asteraceae > Glebionis > Glebionis coronaria. The sequence goes on along the minus strand of CM046875.1, from coordinate 604,219,128 downwards.
ATGGTACCTCCATAACTAGGTGAAACTGGTCATGCATGTATATGGCTAAGGTAACTAATAAAACATAAGCCTTTAATCTGTAACTACTGGGGAAAACAGTTGGCTGCATACGGGAAATCCTAATGAAGGAAGAGATTGTCCTTACTGAAGGACGGGAAAACCGTACCTTATGTCCAGTGAACGAAGAAGACGAACGGAAGGAAGTCCTACTTCGATCTCACTTATGCTACATAAATAGTATACGTGTATAAGTATTCTGATTACTGATTACGTAACTGATTTTATATCGTGTCTTAGCTTGATTTATATGTTCATGCCTTGTTTTACTGATTTTAACGTTATGTTGTGTTTATCATGTATTCTGTATGTTCTGATTAAGTATTACTTGTATTTCTTGTATTATTATACTTGTTGTGTAATAATAAGTAACTTCCTAAAAATAGAAGGTTTTGTAAAATAGAAAGTTTCCAAAAATATAAAGTTTCCAAAAATAGATTAACTTCTTAAAAAATATAAGTTTCTAAAAATAGAAAGTTTCCAAAAATAGTAAGTTTCCTGAAATAGAAAGTTTCCATATTTTGAAATAAACTAAATTAATAATCTAATAATATAAGCTTAGTTTTACTGATTAAATATACTAAGTCATGGATAAATAATATAGTTTATTAATTATAACATGTTAATTAGATAAACTATAGGTTATAATATTTAATTAAATATAAGCATGATTAATTAAATTAATGTCTATAAAATACTTAGGTTAAACATGTATTAATATTTATATTAATATAACCTATATGTCATGTTTCATAATTAATTAATACTATAGTGTAAAATAAATAATTAAATACTTAGGTTAAAAACATGTATTATTTTTAATAATAATTAACCTAAGTCCATGTTTTAATTAAATTAATTATATACCATGCCAAATTAATTTAATTAACTTGTAAAATTATATACTTGTAAAATTAATTAAACTTGTAAAAATAATCATGAACCGAACCCGTGTATTATAATTTTAAACATGACGTGAACCGGACCCGGAACCCTATGAACCGGACCGAATTAATTTAATGATTCTTGTATAACTAAGGTTTAAATAACATAACCTATTTGACGAGATTAAATCAATATTAATTACACTAAATAAAATTAATATTGCATGATTAATTTAATACCCTAATTAAATTAACTAAAATGACTTGAAAAATGATACACCGAACATCCCTTTTAAAATCCTAAAACTGCCCCCCAAACACCCTGACCAAAACCAACAGCCAAACACTCCCCTGTGTTGTTGCTGGCTGCGCAGCAGCCACTGGCAGTTGTCAGTTCCCCCTGCTGCGTCAAAAGTACCCACCGAGAGTCAAGGACTCTCGGTTCCCACTGCCTGAGCAACACGCATCCCCTGCTGCTGCCACTGCTACACCAAACGCACCCCATAGGCTGCTGGCTTGCGGCTGACACCACCAAACAGCCAGCAGCTGTTAAGAAAATCCCACCGAGACCCTATGTGGTCTCGGTTTTCGTGTCCAAACCAAACCAACTCGATTCACATCGTGTAATTACTTGTTTTAAATGCTTAATTCATATGTGTTCTTGGATCTTATTTAATATATCAAATCAAAAGAAAAGAAATTAAAAGATTTAGTTTAGGAGATACCGTGACGCGTAGTAATTATGAACACGAACACAGCTAAACCCGAATCAAGATCAACCAATTCCTTTTTTCTTGTTTTCTTCTTAAAATCCGACGACCAAAAAAACATGGTGGCTAGGGTTTTTGTTTTTTTGTAAAAATAAATGTGTTATGTTTTTCCTGTGTTTCTCCTTTTCCCTAATTTAGTCAAAATCAAATGGGCTGGCCCTTTTTCCTTCTCTTGTCCGCGACTACATAGGGCCCACAAGGGCTTACCGGGCCTTGTTTACGTTTCATTAATTTACGTGTTCCATTGTTAATATATTCGTGTTAGTTCGTTGTTAAATGTTCGTGTTATAAATAAATACTTGTATGATATTAATCATATAATATTAATTAAGTACGTAATTACGTGTTCGTAATTTTTACGTTCATGATTTCATGTTCGTGATTATAATTATTATTGTTAATAATTATCGTGTACTATCACGTACTTAATACATATCGTGTAATAACACGTACGTAACTTCTGTAATTAGTAATCGTGACACGTGTTCAATGTGTAAAAGGAATGTTTAAATCTTGTACGTACGATTATTAGTGTACTGTTCATGGTAAAAGCATGCGGGTTTTACAATATGACCGCTTAATGCATACTTAATATCTATCACCTACTACATGATATGAAATAAATGTGGTCAGATTTCAGAAGTTAGTGATAGATAGGGGCATATTGATAAGGGTGTGTTCCAACTTAGTTTATATTGTGTTTGTATGAGTTTGTTCGAAGAGTATAGCTTTATTTCTTGATGATTTTGTGATAAAGGTATATATTTCATCATATATAAAATGGCATGAACCAAAATACTTGTGAGTATGGTAAAAGTCTACTTGCATAATGAGGTTTGGATGATTAAATGTTTATCTCTATGTTTACCCAGGGAAGAGATCTATAAAGATCCTTTATTTATCAAAGATCCAATGGACCATTTAAAGCCATTGATTTTAATTTGATCTAATGGTTATAGTTAAATCTATTTTCATTATATATTCAATTTCACTAACCGTCATTTTTTATACAGACAAAAAATAAAGATGGTGGATCGGGATGTTCCACAACCACAGCCTCATTTTAAGAGCGACAACCTCAACAACCTTAGTTTTCCGGCGACCTCTACAACAAACCCACTTTTCCGGTGACCTTCACAACAAACCCGCCCTTATCCAACAACCTCCACAACAAACCACCATATTCTGACGATGTAGATGTTACTGAAGTTGATGCTGATGTTATTGAAGCCGGTGACTCATATATGAAGTTGATGCCGATATTATTGAAGATGTAGCTGTACAAACAAGTAATGATATACGTAAAGCCCATATTATGATTGTTGATGCACACCATGTGTTTGATGAAATGACACAATGATAATCACATGTGATTCAGCAAGTTCTAAGTTATGAATGAGCACTTTTATTGAATTTTGGTCGATTTTTGTATTGATAAGCTGATTATAAAAGTGGAATTTATGATTAAAGAATTGGAACTGTGACTCATATATGAGTCGTTGTGACTCATATATGAGTCGTTGTGACTCATATATGAGTCGTTGTGACTCATATGAGTTTCTGTATTGGTGACTCATGTATGAGTCACACTGACTCATATATGAGTTATACTGACTCATACATGTGTCTCACTGACTCATATATGATTACGTAACAAATGACTCATAGATGAGCCACATAACTCATATATGAGTCAGTGACTCATATATGTAAAAGTGTTGAGATGATTTATGCTCACTTATTAATTTGTTTCATGTTTATGTTCAAGGTTCTCCGTAATCCTGGAGATGGATCAGTTGAGTGTACGTGTAAGCATTTTATGCGTTATGGTTTTCTTTGTCACCACATATTTTGTGTTTTGAAGAACCGTGATATTGAAGAGATTCCAGAGAAGTACATTTTAAGGCGTTGGAGAATGGATTTGATACTGCTTTTATTAAGAAGAAACACAAGCAGATACGAAGAGAAGAACGAAACAATTCTGAGACTAACAAAATGAGGCTAACTTCCACATAGACGAGTGCTTGTTTTGGTTGAGTAAAGATGCAGAAAAGTAGGAGAATCAAATAAAACAACTACTTCAAGTGTTGAAAACATGTGTTGGATATCTGATTTAATTTTCTGTTTTTCTTTTATTGAAGTGTTGAAAACATGTGTTGACTATTTGATTTAAATTTATGATTTCTTTCATTGAAGTGTTGAAAACATGTCTTGAATATGTGATTTGAATACTATGTATTGAATATCATGAGTCACCTGACTCATGCATGAGTCGCATGACTCATGCATGAGTCACCTGACTCATGCATGAGTCGCCTGACTCATGCATGAGTCATATAAATTTACAAGTGTTTATAAACACTTGTACATCTGATTGTTGTCATTTCTACACTTAATATAGTTTTATAAATATGTAAAAGTGTTTTTAATAGTTAAAACATATCCTGAGTCATTATGACTCATGCATGAGTCATATAATTTTTCAAGTGTTTATAAACACTTGTACATTTGATTGTTGTCATTTTTACACTTAATACGTAAAAGTGTTTTTTACAGTTAATACATCTTATGCGTCATTATAATACATATCCAGTCATTATGACTAATGTATGAGTCATACTGACTCATACATGAGTCACATGACTCATCTACGAGTCACCTGACTCAGGTATGAGTCACATGACTCAAGTATGAGTCAAAGACACTTATGATTCTCAGACACCCAAAAACATAATAATATAACTTTTAAAACATACTACTTAAAATCATAAGTATGATTCTCAAACACTGAATAACTATCAACAGAATTTACTACTATTAGTTCTATTACAATATAACACTTTCCTTGCTCTGCTTGTTTCTTCTTGGCAGATGGTTTCATGGCAGCTGCTTTCCCGGTTATTTCTTTCTCAGCTGCTGGTTTTTCGGTTGATGCTATCTCGGCTACTTCTTTTGTATCAGTGACAACAAAAGCCAATATCAACATTGGGACATGCTTGGAAGTTTCAGAAACTACCTACCTTTTTTACACGTGACTCATACATGAGTCAGTGTGACTCATACATGAGTCAGAGTGACTCATACATAATGGTTTTTGTTTATACTCTTTGATATCCTGCTCTTGGTAGTTTGTGCAGTATGGTGATATGCATGTAACTTGGCTACTAAATATCTTCAGTCGTGTCACCTATTTTCTGTGAAGGAGGCTTTGGCACTAAGACCTGAAATTCTTTCTTTATATCTTTTGATACTTCCTAATATTCTCACAGTGACTCATACATGAGTCACAGTGACTCATACATGAGTCACAGTGACTCATGTATGAGTCACAGTGACTCATGTATGAGTCACAGTAACTCATCTATGATTCATTAAATTAAACAAAATCATAAGTCATAGTTCTGTAATCACCTTATCAAGTACAAAACCCATCAGACTTTAATAAAATATGCTCACTCATAAGTAAACACTTGCGATATATCATTGTGTCATTTCATCAAACACATGGTGTGCATCAACAACCATAACATGTGTTTTACCTAGAGTAACTATGTAATTTTAAAGCATAATCAAAATGAAAAAAACATAAAAATAAGCATAATCAAAACAACTTACCATCATCAACATCTATTTCGTCTCTTATATGCATCAAGAATGAAAATTAGTGTTAAAGATTAAGTATTGGTGGTGTGGATTTGATCGGGATAGTGTGGATATGGCCGTGGTTGCTGGTGGTGGTGGTGGTTGGTGGTGGCGGTGGTGGGCGGCGGTGGACGAAGATGGTGGTGGTTGATTGGTGCTAGATATAAAATCTCGATGTATGTGTGTTATTTGTGTTAAATTTTTATTTATTATAATAAAAAGATTATTAATTACAACCTTTGGATTATAGATAAATAGAGGGTGGGGATTGATGCATTGGGTATTTGCTATAATGGAAGACTCTATTGAACTTTTGGCTGTTTACCGATAATGTAAAATCAGAAAAAAAAAGAAAAATATAAAGGAGAATCAGCTATTGTAAGATCGAGGAACAAAAAAAGTGCGTACTTGCTCCCAATCCCATGCTCTACCTTTAGCTGACATTTAATTGACCCGCTTGACGAGTTTTGCGACTATCATGAATTCTTAGTTTCTGTTATTTATTGTTGTGTTTCACTCTTACTATATGGTATGGCTAGAGTTTTCTCAAGCATTGCATTATGAGGGACTTAATAAGTTTGCATAATTGGACAAAAACAAACATCCTTTTTCTCTTGCACTTTCGAGCTATATGAAAGTCATCCAGTTTTTTTACTAGGAAAGATTTAGTCATTTATGTGCTAACTAAAGCCTTGTGCTTATTGCGAGGGTCTAATAATGACGAGTTTAATGGTGGATAATCTTAAAGTTTTGAATCAAGGTGTGTTTTGATGCTTGGGTATTTAGATGAACATGATTAAGACAAGTGCCTATGATTTTAAAAAAAGGCACAGTGATTAGTTTTGCTGGTGGTAAACGATTGCCAAACTAATTTATCATTATTAACTAATATGGTATAATAATGGTCTACTAATTAAGTGATTTTATGTTGCAATTGGGGACCACTATCAATTTTATAGAAAAGATTTCGTTCATAAATTTATGTGTTTGGTCATACTGAGTTCAGGTGTGTCGATGTATTTGTTGTTGGCGTCTGAAGGTGCTTATGTTGGTTTCATGATGATGTTTGGTTTTTTTCTAATTTTAAATTTGGTTTTGTTAAATGTTATGTGTTTTTGTTTATTATTCAACTTTTGCAGGAATTGGGCATGTTCTTGCGCCTGGGAATCGAGCATTAAGGTTCACTTGAGTGGTGTTTGATGTTACTGCGGGTCTGCTTGGTGCTTACTAGCGTGGTACTGGTACACGGATCAAGGCGTTAGTTGGGGGTCCGTAAACGGAAGGCCCTGTTTGGTAAGCCTCTTTTTGCAGATTTGCGTTTGGCTTGTGGGGTCATTGCGTTGACATTCCCAGGCTGTTGTGTGGGAGGACGTGGTGCCATTGGATTTGGTTGATTTGCAAGATTAATTTGTGGAGCAAGCAGGGACTTTAGATGAACTGGGTCCATATATATAATTAACTTTTTGTAATTCAAACATATTATTCAACGGAAAAAGAAAAAAATCCTTTCAAGTTAAGCCTACTTGAATGGTTATGTTCTCTAATTAAAACAAATATAAATGTATGTTGGCCCCTTATATTTAACTAAAAGAAAAACTTTTAAACAATTATTTAAATTATAATCGACCAACATAATCAATTAAGTTACTTTTAACTTAAAAAGATTTTGATCCTCATTCAGCACATAAAACAAACACTTATATACTCATTTATCATATATCCAGACATACACTTAATTATACCGAACTTAATTGAAAAAAGTAATCAAACATGCCTTTAGGGTATCTTAGCCATTTAATTTCGGCGAGGACTCAATCAAGTGATTCTTTTATTGTTTTATTCTTTGCAAGAATCTAACCAGCGACGGAGCCAGTGGGGGGCTGGAGGGTGCTTGCCCCCCTCCCTAACTAGCCCATCTTCTTTAGCTTAAAATACGCTGTTGATACATCGAATAAGAAAAAAGAAAATGAGTAAACAAGACGTGCAAATAGGAAATGAACAATAAGGAAGAAGATGTTCATGAATGGAAAAAGAAAGAGATGATTAGGTAAATATAAAAAAATAAGTCTACACATGAATTAATGTCACCCGAATGTCACCCACGTGTATGTAAATGTTACACATATAATATTCCTTAAAAATAAATAGAGTAAATAAGTGACATAGAATTTGTTTCTTATATACGCTAGTTTACTTTTCTTTTATGTCATTTAACTTATTAGCATACATATTTTTTTGTTACGTGGTTGTTTACCATGTGGTAAATACCTTGTAAAAAAATTAGCATGTTTTTAACAAATTAGCCAGAAAGATAGTTTCAACTTAATTCCCAATAGGTGCAAACAACCTTAAAGTGGTCATGCCAACCTTCTGAAAAGAGAGGGCTTTACTTGGTTTGAGTCTGTATGGCGGTGGGCTCAACCTCGTGGATTAGTCGGCCAATAAGTCGGAAATCACGGTTACAAAAAAAAACTTAATTGAAACAAGGTTAGATTAATTGCCGAGTTTATCTCTTTATATCCAAATATTTTTCTTACTAAAAAGGTTAGTATCGAGATGTGTCGTCTAGGGTAACTATGATACACAGACTCTTTTATCTTCTTAAGTTGCGCAACTTCACTACGTTTTGCACTAACGTTTGCCCATCTCGTTCATTTTCTACATTAATCAAGTACTATATGTTATTACTGAAAAAACAAGTCATTATGTATACCGAACGATTCAAAATTTAATCCAGGCTTCAAAAGAAAGTTGTGTGTTACTATCGAAATTTTTTTTTGAGCCCCCTCCGTCCGTGAATCTAACTAACAATGAGGAAGAAGCATAGCACCATATTATTTAAACATTTGTGTTTGTTACATCGAGCTGATGATTAATTCGTTTTTTTACAATAACAAATCAAATGATATCGAAATAACATAAAATAATCATTTAAGTACACGATTATTAAATATTACTGTATATAATTTCATTCTCAAGTATGATACCTTGTACGAGAAGACCCAACAAGTTGACCTTTATATTTGATATTTTTCTATTTTCTTTTTTGAAAGCGAAAATGAGCTAGAGGATAGATTTCTCTTGACTGGCAAAAGGTGATTTCTAATGACTAACTTAAGTGTCAGTAAATGCTTAAGTTCAATCAGTATAAGATTTTTTGTTTACTCTTGATGATAAAGAAATCACTAACAAACGGTTACTAGAGTATGTTTCTCAAACAGAGATCATTAACGTAGACATTACATAAAGTTGTATCAAATCAAGCAGAAAAGTATAATAGTTATATAATATTTCAGTAAACAAAAGTTATGGCATGTACAAAAATTTGGTAATATAGTGTTTGAGTTTTCTCAGTGTAAAATCACTTGGAGATGATAAATGATGACATATGATAAGAAGCCAAGATATATGATCAATATGCTATGAAGTGGTTATATAAAAATTACTATTGATCTCAATCACATTACAAGAAATGTTGTGTTAACCGGCAAACCACTTTTCATTGTTGTGGTTATTTCAGATGTCATAGAAAAAGTGCTGAGATGAGACAATCTTTTCCCATGACACGAGCAAGACGGCTCCAACAACACCTTATTACCAGATTTGACACAAATATATCCTACGGTTAAATAAGTGGAAGCTAGTAACAATGTAATGAGATCATAAAAAATAAGCAGATTTGGGAATATACGGTTTGAAATTATTGTCTACTGCATTAGATTATATTTTCAGATTTGATCATACAAGTCATTCTATTTTTTCTTCTATATTAAAAAAATATGGCTAGATAAATATTATTATCAAACAATCTAAATAATTAGAAATATTCTTGGGCATATTTGATTATTCAACCTAAGCAAACATTAGTTAAAATTACAATTTACAGTAAAATATTATTAACAAATTGAGCATACAATAGAAGGTAACAGGAAATAAAGTAATGGTAAGACTGAAATTTATCACTGCATCTGCACCCAAACACCTGGACTTGGGATATCTTTGTGAACAACAAATAGAATATAATTTCCTGCCGGAGCAATGTTAACAGAAGGAGGTGTGGTTACAACGACTTGGTATCTTGACTTCCCCATAATCTTGGAAGCCACGCCACTGTCGAGTTTCAACAATCGTTGATTCATTGAAAATGAGTGTGTGTTAAATGAAGGTGACACCATTGTTACTTCGACCGAGTTTGCATCAAAAATGCCCGAGATTGTAAACACAATAACCAATTGTTTCCCATAGCGAAGTTTAGTATTTCTGACGGGCAAGATTATACTCGGGCGTAGGTCAGATGAGTTTAAATCTAAATAAGAAGGGGAGAACGCCTCTAAACTCAGTTCAGTAGGATAAAGGGTGTTTATGAATTCGTATTTATCGTGTGCGTTACTACCGCCAACAAGAACGCGTCCATCGCGAAGTAGAACCGCTGTGGAATGATACACTCTAGGTATGGCGCTTGGATTTTGCACCTCAAATCTAGACCCGAGTTCATTATTAGGATGGTAAATTAATGGAGTGAGAACCGGGTTCCTCCCAAGTTCCCAACCTGCAACTCCAGCCGAAACCCCATTGATTAACAAAACACGGCCATTGGGGAGCAACAACATATCACCCATGACTCGTGCAAAAGGCATGGTCTCCATGATCCATTGGGGGTTGACATCTGATATTTTTATCCGCCCACAGGTATCCAATGCTCCATCAAATATGCCTCTATTTGCGTTGACGAAAGCTCCTTTTGGGGCACCCCCGCAAACCAATACTTCAACCTCGTTTACCGTCCCTTGTTTTATAAGCAAAGGCAGTAGTACTGCCGAACCCGTACTTGGATAACTTCTTGGTTGACCACCGGGGATTGTGGGGTAAGTCTTTACAACTAGGTTGTTTGAGTAGTCGAACAATATAGCACGATTGTTGGCGAAAATGAACAGATTTCCATCAGGGTAAAGAAATACAAATGGGTATAGATTATTCTCAATGTTAGGGTCATTGGTTTGAACCAAAAAGGGAAAACTGGGAGCGTTCTCGGTGGCTGACATCTTTGGGTAGAACTCATAACTAAATGCTTGGCGTCCTCCGATGATAATTTGCCTGCCATCAGGTAATATATGATTAGTGGCATACCATCGTGATTTACTCAGACCATTTGGAAACTCTTGCCAGTCGCATGAATCACAAGATTTATAAGTTCGAACAACGCGGTAACCATCACCAGATCCACCAGTTTGGACTAATGTACCATCTGGCATTAAAGTTCCCGAGGAACACCAGACATTAGTGAGTACCATTAGTGGACGTACAGAGTTTGATGCAACATCATACTCAACAGAATGGGCAGAACAATCATTTGAGTTGGGACGACATCTGCCGTTTGGAAGAGATATGTTGGATGTCCCAAAATCCGTGCGGTCATACATGACAACACGGTCGTTCGGAAGTAACTGCATGTGCATGGCGGAGATGCCTATGCTCGGGAGGAGGAGGGACCACGAACCACCTGCGGCGGGACATGGTTGGGCATTGATGAGGAAGAGAAGAAAGACAATGAGGAATGAAGAAGGAGCCATAAACATTGAATTAGTGCTTTTGTTATGATTATGTGTGTTGTAGAAGGTGTTGATGGTGGCTTTATATACAAGCGGGAAGTAAGTTGGCTTACCGAATCGTAATATGAATTTGAGAACCATTTGGTCAACTTTAATAATTTAGGATTAATTCCATTTTGTAAGTTTACAACCATGAACCATCCTCTCTTAATATTATAACAATAGGAATTACAATAAGCGTATCCACTGTTTGATCTTGTTTTGCTGTCAATATAAAGTATGCAATGTTTATCTAATCATTATTGTGAAAATTAAAACTTTCAATTTTCTCTTTTGAAATTGAAATTATGTGATTATATCTAGACAGCATAAAAACTAAAGTACTTTATATCTATCTGTATTTGCTAGTCTATCGAAACATCACATAAGAAGCTCGTCTGGCAATGAGCGCGGAAATGAAAGGGACCACGCCATCATATGATCGTGATTCTAATTATTGTGTAATTTTGTTGAGGCGTGACTATAGAAGAGATGTACTGGATTACGATACCCCGTGTATTTCAAAATTTTGATTCATCACCAAGCATAATCAGGTGCGTAATTAAGGCGTACACCATACGGTACATCAGCTTGATAATTTAGCCCTAAACAGGTGCCGTTCGAGCCTAAATTTTTTTAATTTTTAGCGTATACTTTAGATATGACCATCACCCCAGTCGTTTTGTTTGAAGCTAGCTAAGACGTACACCATACGGTACATCAGCTAGCTAATTTAGCTGCCATCTTTGAAATTGCATACAAGTTGTTCTTAGTCCAAGAATTTGTTTCCATCTTGGTTCAAGATTTGTTTTGGTATTAAATCTACTTGAGTTTACTAAATACCTTTTCGCAAAGCCCAGAAGGTTGAAACTATAGGTGCAAGATACAATTTTACTACACCAAGGAATACTATGAATATTTGGTAAGATTGTAAACGGCTAACAAAATATTTGCTAGAATGCATCTGTGATTCGGAAGTTTCTTATTCGAGTTCATTGTAATATCTCTGTTCATAGCTTCTTGATATGTTAATAAAATTGCCAATAAAAAATTGTTGTGAACTTAATTACCTTGGTAGAATGGTAGGTAGCGTTTGACATTCCTTCAATCAACTGATTCTTTTTGTAGTTGTATTCAGTTTGTGTTCATAATTGAAAAGCTTATGTGCATGCATAACCTAACAACGAGAAAAGGAATTGAAGTAACATACCAAATCAATAATTAAACATTTTGTGTCTGTTACATCTAACGAATGATTAATTATCTTAAGAATTGGAACAAATCAAATGATATCCAAATTAAAAGGGTGGAATTTCTATTCAAAAGCACAATTAAACAATTATTTCTTTATTCTCATGCGTATTTCTAAGGGCAAATGACATAAAAAAAACACTAAACTTAAGATCTTTTTCTAATTAAGGTACTCAACTTTTTTTCTTAAATATAAAGGCTTCCAACTTATTTTTCTAGCCGATTTAGGTTTTTTCTAACTTTCGTTAACACACAAACCCTCATTTCTTTATATCCCAAAAATAAATGTTAATAAAAAAAGAAGGGCATCAAATTAACAATTACCCAAAAATAATAAGCATAAATCTTTTCTTAACAAGCCCGATTCATCACATATTGAACTGATTCATATGAATTTGAATACTGGAAAAATAGTATTATCTACTGTTCCTTCAAAACTCTAAAATTCAGCCAAATGTACCAGTGGCCTGGTGAAAGAGTATATTATTATATTAATATTATTATAGATACAACTAAAGAAACAATTAATAAATGTATAAAAATGTAAACAAACATAACTTACTGGTTAATTATCTTTTTATTTTTATTTTCAAGGCAATGTTTGTCTTATGATTCATGAAAGTGTTGGTTGTACACATTGATTATCTATCATTTACAATGTAGCATCTTTTTTCATCTTCGGTGATGTCACTTTCACCAAATAACTTGTAACTAAAAACTCATTTTGAATATGATATATTGTTGGATTACGTTTTCTTTAATCCATTTTTCTCTCTGTGTCTATTTGTGGTTTTCGTGGGAGCCTCCTGATGATGCTCATGGGTTAAGGATCTGTTCAAATAACAGGATTGAATTTTTCATAGTTTTAAGACATCGTTTTTTCAAAATTGTGATATTTGCGAACTCCGGTAAAAACAAGTAAGATGCATTTGATGGGCGGGTAAGGTTAGCCACAACGACAATTGGGATTAAAAATATATTAAAAATATATTAACTTGATTCATATGAATTCAATTTAAAATTTGATGAATCAGGGGTTGTTAAGAAACCATTTATATTTACCTAATTTTGTATAATTGTTAATTTGGGTCTTTTAATTTTAATTAATATTAATTTTTGGATATAGAGGGTTAGCGTGTTAACGAAAGTAAAAAAAAAAAACCTAAATCGGGTAGAAAAGTTAGTTGGAAGCCTTTATATGCAAGAAAAAAAAGTTGAGTACATTGATTAGAAAAAACCTTAAGTTTAGTACCTTTTTATATTATTTGTCCTATTTTTAAAGGGTTTCACCCGGTAAATAGATAACACAACAAAAAAATGATTAAGTAATAATTAAATTTAAAGAATGAGCAAGTGTTTTTACCTTAGATTTAATGGAGACAAAAAAATATGAGAACCCTAAAAAAAAACTTCTCGAATGCCGGTTGATTTTTTATCTCCAGGAATTTTTATGTTTTTGTGATTAATAAAAAGGCCTTATATAATTTAACTAACCAAGTCTTAGCCCATTACAAGTTACCCTATTTAGTTTTTTTTTTCTTTTTTTTCCACCGTCTTTTATGCCGACCCTTTTTTTGTCTTTTTATTATTAATTAAAGTATTAATAATATTACCTTAAATTTTCTTAATTTATTTCAGTCTCTAAAGTCTCCAAAACATTAAAACCGTAAAATTAGTCATTTTACGCGATTATCGTAAAATACGTAAAATACATAATCGAACTAACAATGGAGGAAGAAGCATAGCACCATATTATGTAAACATTTGTGCTTGTTACATCGACCTAATGATTAATTCGTTTTTTTAATCAAATTACATAAAATAATCATTTAAGTACACGAAATTATTATATTATTTCATTCTCAAGTATGATACCTTGTACGAGAACACCCAACAAGTTGACCTTTATCTTTTATACTTTTCTATTTTCCTTTTTGAAAGAGAAAATGAGCTAGGATAGATTTCTCTTGACTGGCAAAAGCTGATTTCTCTTGTAATGACTAATTTAAGTATGCTTAAGTTCAATCAATACAAGATTTTTTGTTTACTCTTGATGATGAAGAAATCACTAACAAACGGTTACTATAGTATGTTTCTCAAACAGAGATCATTAACGTAGACATTACCTAAAGTTGTATCAAATCAAGCAGAAAAGTATACTACAAGAAAAATCGCTTTTAGGGACAACAGAAATAGTCCCTAAAAGTGATCAATGTAGTTTCTAAAAACCTTTAGAGACTACACGTGGTCTCAATAAGTGCCGTGCCTAATACCTAGACGCTAAAGGTGTATAGGGACTACCAGATTCTTCTTTAGAAACTACGACATTGACTTTGACTTTTTGACATTTGACTTTCATTGACCCAATAAAATAATAGCGTCAACCTTTTGACACTACAATTAGTCTCTATTGTATCTTTAGAGACTACTATTTGCCACTACAAGTAATGCCTAAAGAAATTTGACTTTGTTGACTAATCATGTAGAGACTATCTGTAGGGACAAAAAGTAGTGGCTAAAGATTCGCTGACTTTGTTGACTAGACCTTCAGGTACTACATCTAAGGACTACCATAGTCTCTAAATGTTTAGTCCCTGGAAGCCACTTCAGCTTTCACCACAACAGCTTTTTTTAGGCGTTTTACCAGGTTCTTTCGACCCATTCCGCGACCAATTTTTCTAGAATTTTAGATAGTTAACAAAAAATAATTCAACGCAAATAATGATATAAACATACAATCACATTCAATTGAAGTTAAGCGACTACATATTGTTCAATGACAAGATAAACTTTAATTGTTTAACTACATAAACAAAAACTTATCAAAACAATAAATTGTTCTATATATAAGCCAACCTAACAACAAAAACATCTTTGACCTACTCACCTACCGGGCGGGTAGGATTATCCGAGTTACTAGGAGCACCTTCTTCGGGATCGAGGAAATCTCTTGGGTCAAGCACGGGGGCGGTGACACCTTTAAATGTTGATAAATCTGAGTAACATGTTGTTGACTAGCCGTAACATACCTCTCCATTGGTGCCTGAGTCCAAACTGATAGGGGTGGTTGTGTACCTATGGGCCTAGACGAGGATGCACCGCTAGACAACCTCCTTCCCCGACCGGGAAAGAACCATCGGCTCTTTCCAAGCACCTGGCCTACAATCTCTTCATCGGTGAGCTTGATCTCTTGTCATTCTGGATCTCTCGTATTGTGATCATCTGAATCTGTAATGCCACAAAACAAATAAAGTACAATCAAATGGTAACCAACTGTTATATAAAAATACAACATATATACTTTAGTTTAGCTTAAGCAATAAAGTACAAACAAAGATCAAACAAACTAAAGATATAAAAGACACCGCTCTTACAAAGTAATCATTAAATTTGCTTCCTGCAATCTTGTGTATAGAAGCAATCCAAACAGCCCTTTTTATAAGCATTAACCAATGTACATAAAGAGTTACAATAACATCAAAAAAATAAAGGTAACATACTTTTTTTAGAGACACTAGCATGATACCATCCCATGTATTGGCCACAAGACTTGAACGTAAAGAGTTATAGTCACTTCTAGTTCTAACTCACATGTGGCTTAGTGCCCCTCAACATTTTTTGCAGCTGTTGTACTTGCATATATAAGCAAAAGTATTAACAACATTTAGAAACATACTTGGAATGTGTGATAAAAAGCTAAGGAACCATTTTGATTGATTTCAAGTTGTTGTACCTAATACTAACTTTATGTACAAACACCAATATAGTTTACTAGAAACTTAGGCCAAGTTATATTTGCAAGCTTACTAAAAAGGAATACACATAACCATTATTATTATCTAAGTAAATATGAAGAAAAAAACTAGATGACACAAAAGCATGACAAATAAACATTACCTGGTATAAATTGTATGCAAGTCACCAAGATTCACTTGAGTAACTTTGTAAGTAACAACATCAACATGAAAAAACATTCATAGTCTTTGTTGGTAATCATCTATTTTCATACACCATCAAGCTAAAAATAATCAAAGAAGTTGTCAAGTGCCAACACTGCATGTATTATAGAAGCCTTTTAGTCAGAACTTAAATGACTCGAAAATAACTATGTGGCTACAAATCCAAACACATACATACATATACCAAATGAAACACACTTCATATATCTCATTTATGACTTATCTCAACTAATCAATAAAATAAAACCTATCAACAATGCTTTTGAAAATTATAGTAACACCTAAAAACATAATTTTGAGCTAGCCACATCAGATATGTAAAAAGGCTAGTAAAATTATAGTAATTTGTCCTGGTATTACAACACAAACTAGGTAATATCGAAAAACACATAAAATGAACTTCAAAGCTTTTAATATGTTACGACATCAGTAACTAGCAAATACTGTGATGCTTAAGACCACATATATTAGTAAATTCAACAATTAATAACAAATTAGAAATAAAAACATATACTATTGGTATAACCCATAAACATACACATAAATCCAACTTGTCAAATAATCATAAGTGAGTTACCTAGACCAAACAGACATGAATATCCAAAAATCCAATATTACATGGGCAACTTGTCCAATATTAAGCAAATTACGCACTATGAAACTTTCATACAAATAGATATTAAATTTCTAATAACAAAAACATCTATTGTTAAAAATCTAGCATTAATAATATACTTCAATAGACTACCTTGTAATGAGCATAAACTGTAGTAGCAAGCATGTCTCGAGGTCTTATAAATTTGGGCTTACATGAACCCTAATACCTAACATAAGATAAACATGAAATTGACCAATTGACACCACAAATTGATGATTGTATTGAAAAAATATCAAATAGAATAACATGATCTATGAGTATATGAACAGGATATCGGGAGTGACAAGTATTAATCGCCATGAGGTGGTGAGGATATGACTAACGACCTGTGGGAGGTGACTTGCAAAGTAGCAAGTATCAAGGAGACGTTTTTGGTATGGTTGAAGATCAGAGATAAAATAAAAAGATTTATGATTTACAGTAGAAAAGATGAAAAGGATAAGGTTGAGATGTGAGGTTGATAAGGTTGGAGGGACATTTAACTTTTGGTGAAAAATAAAGGCGGGTTGAGTGAAATGTCAAAAGTGGGAATCTAACATACAACCATAACGTACAACCATAACATACCGAATCAGTCGTTGAAATCTAATGTACAACCATAGCATATTCATCGTTTAAACATCTAACGTACAACCATAACATACTGACTCATCCATTGAACATCTAACGTACAACCATAACATACCGACTCGTCCATTGAACATTTAATGTATAACCATAACATACCGACTCATCCATTGAACATCTAATGTACAACCATAACATACTGACGTAGTCGTTGAACATCTAATGTACAACCATAACATACCGACTCATCCATTGTACAACCATAACAACGAGTCAGCCTACTAGTCATTTCTCTTAATGCTTCAGTGACTCCAAGCTCTTCTCCGAGACTTTCAACGACTCCAATTTCTTCTCCAAGCTCTTCTTCGAGACCTTCAACAACTCCAATTTCTTCAACGTGTGCAAACTGCGTACACTTGATTGGAAAGATCAAGGTACTTGAGAAAACAATAGAACTTTATAGCCATCCCGAGATGCACAAAATGAATTCAGTTGCACTACTACACGGCCTTACTATGACATGGGAACATTAGTCTGAACTAGTTTGTGATGTGTCTCTTCTCGTGTGTATATGTCTACTATCGTTGTATTATGCATCTTTAAGCATATGTTTAAGTGTCTGTTTTAAATAAAACTATGCTTAGGCGTGTCTGTTTGCAAGTCTCCCATGTGTTTTCACAAGGGGTATGTATAATATTTTGAATAATAAATGTTTGTTTGAACGAACGGATAGTATCAACGTTGGGAGAGTAACGCGAAAATAAAATGACATGTTATTAGTCGAGGATATGTTATGGGGATACTTTGGCGCCGGGGATACTTTGGCGCCGGGGATACTTTGTGGGTTTTTGGTGTAATGTTTTATCGTTTTGTAATGTGATGTTTTACTTATTCATTTTAGTTTAATACTTTTGATTTAGTTAAATTTATTATTAATTTATCACTAATTGTAATCATCTTAAAGTATAAAAATGTTCAATATTTATGGTTAATTTAATAATTCTTAATCAATAAAAATATAAAATAAACTTTAGGGACTACGTAATACTTTTTGGGACTACGTGTAGTGGCTAAAGATTGAGTGGCAAATTTTCCCGCTATCACGAAATTACTATTTTTGACTTTGACAAAAAAGATTTCGTCTCCAAACTTATAAGCACTACATTTAGTCCCTAAAGATTGAGCGGCAGATTTTCCCACTATCACAAAATTACTATTTTTGACTTTGACTAAAAAGATTTCGTCTCCAAAGTTATAGGCACTACATGTAGTCCCTATAGGTTATAGTCAAATTCAAATATTTAGCAATCTCAAGTTTTGCTTTCAACTAAAACTCTAGAGACTATACATAGTCTCTATATATCACGAAGTAGTCCCTAAAGATTTTGTTCAAACATGAGGGTGAGGAAAGTATTATTTTTGTCGTTTTGTGGAGTTTTAGACACTACATCCGTAGTCTCTAAAAATTGCCGTCCTTGTAGTATATAATAGTGATATAATATTGCAGTCAACAAAGGTTATGGCATGTATAAAAATTTGGTAATATAGTTTTTGAGTTTTTTCAGTTGATCAAAAACTTGATACAAATTGATCTCAATCGCATTACCATTTTTATTGAAAAACATCAACCCCTTTGAACTATATAAAAATTACTATAAGTCTATTGCTCATTTTACTTATTAGAACCCATGCTACGGGACGTTTTATGCTCGTGTTACGCCAAAACGCAAGAACGACACCCCAAGTGGTATTTTCATGTCTCAAACCGAAGATACCAACACAAATGGTCCTGGAAAACGCAGCACGAAGACGCGAGAACCATACAGGTGCCTTGTGAATTTCACCTTTTTGGGCGTTTTCGGTTTTCTTTCCAGGTTTTGCGTTCATATGTGTTTTTGTGTTGCAGGTCAATCAAAAGGAAGAAAAAGATGGATTTGCGTGTATTTTTATTTTTTTTATAAATAAGCAATTTAAATTTTAAGCTCTTAATATATAGTATTGCTGTCACTTTTGATTTTGAAGTTACTAATGGTGAAAAAGGGGAAAAAAGTGAGGTTAGCATAACACAAGAAATGTTGTGTTAACCGAGAAACTACTTTTCATTGTTGTGGTTATTTCAGATGTCTTAGAGAAAGTGCTGAGGTGAGACCATCTTTTCCCATGATACGAGCAAGACGGCTCCAACGATAGCTTACTACCAGATTTGGCACAAATATATCCTACTGTTAATTCAGATTACCAATTTGCAATAAAACTAGCCTTGTATTATCCTAAGGTTAAATAAGTGGAAGCTACTAACAATGTAATGAGATCATCAAGAATAAGCAGATTTGGGAATATACGGTTTGAAATTATTGTCTCCTGCATTAGATTATATTTTCAGATTTGATCATACAAGTCATTCTATTTTTTCTTCTATATTAAAAAAATATGGCTAGACATATAATATTATCAAACAATCTAAATAATTAGAAATATTCTTGGGCATATTTGATTATTCAACCTAAGAGCGCAGGGTATGGCAAAGTATGGCTCAAGCCATGCTCATCACACGAGGTTTTGTGCAAAACGCCAGAACCCACACCGTAGGCTTTGGCGTCGTATTTGCCAGCCCAAAATGATAGCCATAACGCGAGTCAACGGCGCAAAAACTGTATTGTGGCTCGCGTTATAGGCTCGCGGCGTGGGTTTTTTTTAATTATTTTTTATTGAAAGTGGGATCATTATAACACCAAAAACTAACGAAGCAAGTTTTTGGTGTTATAAATTAAGTTTCTGGTGTTATGGAGTAAGATACTGACGTGTCACATACTTTTCCTACAACACCACGCCATAACACGAAACCAAACACTGTGCTCTAAGCAAACATTAGTAAAAATTACAATTTACAATAAAATAATATTAACAAATTGAGCATACAATAGAAGGTAACAGTCTGGAAATAAAGTAATGGTAAGACTGAAATTCTGTCACTGCATCTGAACCCAAACACCCGGACTTGGGATATCTTTGTGAACAACAAACAGAATATAATTTCCTGCCGGAGCAATGCTAACAGAAGGAGGTGTGGTTACAACGACTTGGTATCTTGACTTCCCCATAATCTTGGAAGCCACGCCACTGTCGAGTTTCAACAATCTTTGATTCATTGAAAATGAGTGTGTGTTAAATGAAGGTGACACCATTGTTACTTCGACCGAGTTTGCATCAAAAATGCCCGAGACTGTAAACACAATAACCAATTGTTTCCCCATAGAGAAGTTTAGTATTTCTGACGGGCAAGATAATACTCGGGAGTAGGTCAGATGAGTTTAAATCTAAATAAGAAGGGGAGAACGAACTCAATTCAGTAGGATAAAGGGTGTTTATGAATTCGTATTTATCATGTGAATTACTACCACCAACAAGAACGCGTCTATCACGTAGTAGAACCGCTGTGGAATGATAGACTCTAGGTTTGGCACTTGGATTTTGCACCTCAAATCTGGACCCGAGTTCATTATTAGGGTGGTAAACAACTGGAGTGAGAACTGGATTCCTCCCAAGTTCCCACCCAGCAACTGTTGGCCTTAATTGTCAAAGTCTTGTAACATAAAGGACCAATAGTGTTAGTTTGATAGTTAATAACCGAAAAGCGGTTATAGGATAGTTAATTCTGTTATGAAGGGACACGTTGGTTGGGACATACCCCTTCGTTGTCTATATATATGTAGGATTACAGCAATTGTAGTTAAGAGGGAGAGAGGCGTGTGTATGTGCGATTCATACAACGATTGTAAAGCAACCCGTGATTTAATAATATGAGAAGTATTATTAGGGTTCATCCCCATATCTTCTTTGTTCTTTATTATGATGTTTATATATTGTTGTTTGATCAATTCGATCCTGGAAGCATGAAGTAACCCCTGTGCAACATTTGGCATCAGAGCGAGGGTTCAAACAACAACAAGGGATGGAGCGAACAGAACAAAAGGAGATCAAGCAACATGGCCGTGCGCATACCGGTCAATCAAAACAACGAAGGTTTTTGATTCAGAAGAATCAACCGAGAAAGAACACGATTTGATCGAGTAAGGATCAAATCAGAGAATCGTTCCAAAAAAGGGAAGAGACAAACCATTCAGGGAATCGTTCAAAAGGGAGAGAGTCAATTCAGTGAATGAATTAAAAGGAAAACACGTGTGATACGATCCGTGAAGGGTTAAATAATTCTGTGAGAGAATTGAAGTGGATGAGGTTTTGTGTGTTGTGAATTGGTGCGAAGAATTTGGTGTGTGAAACAACCGCGAAGAAGAAATAATCTGTGATAGATTGAATGATCCAGAAATCAAAGAAAGCAGGATTAGTGGTTTGGAAAAACGCTGGCTGTGTAAAAGAATCGCAGGGAGTGCGACACAAAGAATCGCAGGGAGTGTAACACAAAGAAACGCAGAGATTGCATGGAGAACGCAGAGATTGCATGGAGAACGCAGAGATTGCAGAAAACGCAGAGATTGCATGGAGAACGCAGAGATTACAGAAAACGCAGAGATTGCAGAGATTGCAGAGAACGCAGAGATTGCAGAGAACACGCAGAGAGTGCAGAGAAAAACGTAGGAAATGCAGATTGGAGATAAACATCGAGAAGATGGTGAAAGGGATAGACAACGAGAAGATAGACATCGAGAAGATGGTGAAAGGTGTTACTAACACATAGACGAGTATGAAGACTCGAAGAACAAGACTTAAACAATTAGGGGGGAAAATGTTGGCCTTAATTGTCAAAGTCTTGTAACATAAAGGACCAATAGTGTTAGTTTGATAGTTAATAACCGAAAAGCGGTTATAGGATAGTTAATTCTGTTATGAAGGGACACGTTGGTTGGGACATACCCCTTCGTTGTCTATATATATGTAGGATTACAGCAATTGTAGTTAAGAGGGAGAGAGGCGTGTGTATGTGCGATTCATACAACGATTGTAAAGCAACCCGTGATTTAATAATATGAGAAGTATTATTAGGGTTCATCCCCATATCTTCTTTGTTCTTTATTATGATGTTTATATATTGTTGTTTGATCAATTCGATCCTGGAAACATGAAGTAACCCCTGTGCAACAGCAACTCCAGCCGAAACACCGTTGATAATCAAAACACGGCCGTTGGGGAGCAACAACATATCACCCATGACTCGTGCAAAAGGCATGGTCTCCATGATCCATTGGGGGTTGGCATCAGATATTTTTATCCGCCCACATGTATCCAATGCTCCATCAAATATGCCTCTATTTGCATTGACGAAAGCTCCTTTTGGGGCACCCCCGCAAACCAATACTTCAACCTCGTTTACCGTCCCTTGTTTTATAAGCAAAGGCAGTAGTACTGCCGAACCCGTACTTGGATAACTTCTTGGTTGACCACCGGGCATTGTCGGGTATGTCTTTACAACTAGGTTGTTTGAGTAGTCGAACAATATAGCACGATTGTTGGCGAAAATGAACAGATTTCCATCAGGGTAAAGAAATACAAATGGGTATAGATTATTCTCAATGTTAGGGTCATTGGTTTGAACCAAAAAGGGAAAACTGGGAGCGTTATCGGTGGCTGACATCTTTGGGTAGAACTCATAACTAAATGCTTGGCGTCCTCCGATGATAATTTGCCTGCCATCAGGTAATATATGATTAGTGGCATACCATCGTGATTTACTCAGACCATTTGGAAACTCTTGCCAGTCGCATGAATCACAAGATTTATAAGTTCGAACAACGCGGTAACCATCACCAGATCCACCAGTTTGGACTAATGTACCATCTGGCATTAAAGTTCCCGAGGAACACCAGACATTAGTGAGTACCATTAGTGGACGTACAGAGTTTGATGCAACATCATACTCAACAGAATGGGCAGAACAATCATTTGAGTTGGGACGACATCTGCCGTTTGGAAGAGATATGTTGGATGTCCCAAAATCCGTGCGGTCATACATGACAACACGGTCGTTCGGAAGTAACTTCATGTGCATGGCGGAGATGCCTATACTCGGGAGGAGGAGGGACCACGAACCACCTGCGGCGGGACATGGTTGGACATTGATGAGGAAGAGAAGAAAGACAAAGAGGAATGAAGCAGGAGCCATATATATTGAATTAGTGCTTTTGTTAGACTTTGTTATGATTATGTGTG
Organism: Glebionis coronaria; assembly: GCA_025667525.1. NCBI lineage: Eukaryota > Viridiplantae > Streptophyta > Magnoliopsida > Asterales > Asteraceae > Glebionis > Glebionis coronaria. The sequence continues at coordinate 604,195,587 of CM046875.1, read as the reverse complement.
TTGTAGAAGGTGTTGATGGTGGCTTTATATACAAGCGGGAAGTAAGTTGGTATGTAATGTTTGACATTCCTTCTTGGTATGTAAGCGGGAGATCAATAAGCATCTGTGATTCGAAAGCTTATTGTAATATCTCTGTTCATAGCTTCTTGGTATGTAATGTTTGACATTCCTTCAATCAACTAAATACATGCATGAGCATTCATAATTGGTAGGTAATGTTTGATACATTCTCTGCTTGTTAGTTCTATGCATCATAATCAATTATTTAAAGGAATGTCAAACATTATCAGTTAAACACCATAATCGTTCCTAAATCAATTAAACATTTTTATAATTGTTATATAATTTAATTTTTGTTTGTGATCAGAGTTTATTGAAGATCAAAATTCCAAGTGAATGAAAAGAAACAACTATTTGGATTACATGTCCAACATCACTTATACGTAGTAAAAGAGTACAAGAAACTGATATAAGTGACTGACATTTTTAACCAGAAAACGTGTCAGTAAAACTCATGTATAATATTTCAGAGACAACAAACTAAACATTCTAAGATTTAGATAGACAAAGAATATCAAACTTATTGTGATTCTGTTATTATAGAATTAATAGAGGATATTTGATGGTTACTAACTGATTGAATATAATTCTTGTATCATTGAGGTTGACTAAAGTTTTCTCATATTTATTTACTAAACTCAAGATCTTACTCAAATGAAAAAACGATTACCGGGGCTTTTTTCACCACTTATCGACTTCTATATAAAGCCATCTACAATACCTTGAAAATCACTCAAAACCTAACAAATAAACTCCTACACACTAAGCTTAGATTTTCAAACTATGGCTCCTACAACCCTCCTTTTCGGTTTTCTTCTTTTCCTAATCTATACCCAACCATGTCCTGCAGCAGGTGGTTCATGGTCCCTCCTCCTCCCGAGCGTAGGCATCTCTGCCATGCACATGCAGCTACTCCCCAATGATCGTGTTGTCATGTATGACCGAACAGATTTTGGAACTTCCAACATATCTCTTCCAAATGGAAAATGTCGTCCCAACTCAAATGATTGTTCTGCTCATTCTGTTGAGTATGATGTTGCTTCAAACACTGTACGTCCACTTATGGTACTCACTAATGTCTGGTGTTCCTCTGGAACTTTAATGCCCGATGGCACATTAGTCCAAACTGGTGGATTTGATGATGGTTACCGAGTTGTCAGAACTTATAAATCATGTGATTCATGTGACTGGCAAGAGTTTCCAAATGGCGTGAGTAAATCAAGATGGTACGCGACCAATCATATATTGCCTGACGGGAGGCAAATTATCATTGGAGGTCGCCAAGCATTTAGCTATGAGTTCTACCCAAAGTTGTCGGCCACTGAAAACGCTCCTAGTCTGCCCTTTTTGATTCAAACCAATGACCCTAACATTGAGAATAATCTATACCCTTTTGTATTTCTCTATCCTGATGGAAATCTTTTCATTTTCGCCAACAATCGTGCTATTTTGTTCGACTACTCAAACAACCTGGTTGTCAAGACATACCCTACAATGCCTGGTGGTCAACCAAGAAGTTACCCTAGTACAGGTTCTGCGGTACAACTGCCTTTGCTGATTAAAAAAGGAAAGGTAGCAGAAGTTGAAGTATTAGTATGTGGGGGTGCGCCAAAAGGAGCTTTTGTCAATGCAAATAAAGGCAGATTTGATGGTGCCTTGGATACTTGCGGGCGGATTAAAATATCTGATTCTAACCCCCAATGGGTCATGGAGACCATGCCTTTTGCTCGAGTCATGGGTGACATGTTGTTGCTCCCCAATGGTCATGTTTTGATCATCAATGGTGCGTCGGCTGGAGTTGCAGGGTGGGAACTTGGGAGGAACCCAGTTCTCACTCCAGTACTTTACCATCCAAATAATAAACTTGGGTCTAGATTTGAGGTGCAAAATCCAAGCACTAAACCTAGAGTTTACCATTCCACGGCTGTTCTACTAAGAGATGGCCGAGTTCTTGTTGGTGGAAGCAACCCACACGATAAATATGAATTCTCAAACGTCCTTTATCCTACTGAATTGAGTTTGGAGGCGTTCTCCCCTTCATATTTGGATTCAAATTCATCAAACCTACGGCCTAGAATAATCTTGCCATTAAGGAACACTAGAATAAGTTATGGGAAACGGTTGGATGTTGTGTTTACAGTTTCCGGCATTTTAGATCCAAGCTTAGTCAGAGTAACAATGGTGGCACCATCGTTTAACACACACTCATTTTCGATGAATCAAAGATTGTTAGTTCTTGATGGTGGCGTCACTTCCAAGATTATCGGAAAAAGATACCGAGTTGTTGTGACTGCACCACCATCCGGTAACATTGCCCCAAAGGGGAATTATATACTATATGTGGTTCACAAAGATATCCCCAGTCCAGGTATATGGGTTCATATGCAGTGAGAAAATTTAAGTGTCACCACCATTCTTATGTTTCCTAGCGGTTACCTTCTTCTGTATACTCATTTATTATCGGGATTACGTTGTAAAATGTATATTGCAAATCACATAGCGTCTGTTGTATATTTGGCTGAACTATAGATCCTGTCTTTTCACTTATATTACAATTTTTATTCATTTGGAATACAATCGTATATCTCAAACTTTTTTAGTTACTCTAAAGAAAAAAAAAGAAAACAAACATAAAACCCGAAACTCTGAAATTGGAAGTTTAATATGTACAGTTGTACAGTGAGAAAAAACGAGTGTATTAAAAACCTGATCATGAAAGCGATTTATCCTAATTATTTATAAATCATATGTTGCATGAACTTCACCAAATCTCCTAAAGCTTTATATTTTGAGATCTACTTATTATTTTATAATTTCATTAGTTTGTTAGTAAATTCTGCAATAATTAGCCATTGATACCATGGATTGAAGCAACTAAAAAGTTCAATAACTATATTTTGGGTTTAGTCCTTTTCAAGGAAATCCTGGTTTTGCAAATTAGTTACTTCAAGCTTGTTAAGTACGGTGAGAACTTGAGGTTTTGAGTTTGATAGCTATTATTAGTGATTTAGTATTACGTCTTCTTTCCAGACTTTTTAGCCGACTAATAAATACACAAGATTTGAGTCCGTCACCACAAGGATCTCAAACCGGGTTAAACCCTTTCATTCGAGGAGGTTGATGTGGTAACTTCAATCCTGTTTTATGGAACAATTTTTATAGCGTTTACTGCATGGACGTTTTTAAGCCTTTGTGTCAAGATATAGATTTAAGATGATCAGTGACTAAATTAACATTTAATCGGTAAATATTTTGAACCTTTTAAGAGCTGATTTTTGTGTAAGAATGAACTATTAGTGATGACAGTATTTGTAAAGTTTTATGCAGAAGGGAATTGAACTAAATACTTTGTATCGATTGAAATCAAACTTATACCGATAGCTTAGTTAGTTTGTGGTCATGAAATCAGCTTTGCCGTTCAAATGTTGATAAAAAGGTGAAAATAAAAATCAAGTTGTTCAGTGTTCATTTATACAAAGTATCTTCTCTAAGGAATGGAAATATAATAAATTAATACCGTGTTTTAAATTGCCAATTCTAAGTATTTAATTTGGCATATACTTCTTGTCTTTACACCTAATAAAACAGAAAATTATTGATTGATTGGAGGAATGTCAAACACTATCTTCCAAGATAATTTGGTTTAGAGCTATGCATTGTTTATTTAAGATAAATATTATTTTGGAACAAACATTCACGATAATTTACACCATGAAAAAAAAACAAAAAGTTAGTTGCATAATTAGGCTTTCACACTACCATATATGACATAAAAATAATGGCGTATTACAAAAGAATCAATTGCCACATGATCAAACATCATATATCATATTATGGGTATTGTTTTAAACCTAGTTCATTGTGAGACTCATATTGGTTTGTAGCATTCAATCATAAAAACATTTGCCTAACTTTTTGGAAACTGCACTCGGTACAAACATATAAACACATGTACATGTTAAGGTTACTTATATTAGATATTGATAGATACATCTATAAATACTATACGTGTGTAGAACGATCATACCTTGTTCCACGCATCTCTTTCACCAACTCTTTGATTGGGGTACAATTACCTAGGTAATACATGGGGTTTTATGGTAGAAGTAATTATTTGAAATTGTATCAAGCTTGTTATAAACTTTATCAAGCTTTTAGTTTTGGGTTAATACACAAAAATGTTACTAAAATTTGCTCAAATGTTCATCTAAATTACTAAAGTTTTTTTTGTTACAAAAAGGTTACTCAAGTTAGGGTAACCAGTCATATAAGTTATACTTTATGTTTTAACCCATTAAACCATGTAAGTGTCAACGTGGTATCTTAATGATTTTTTTATTCTCTATATTCATCTTCTTGAAGAAAATTCACTTTATTTTGGTCATTTATAATTTTGTCACTCAATCTTCATTATGAGTATATATCTCACTGTTTATATCTTCCATTTATCCATCCTTAATCCCTCTCTGTACCACATATTTGTAACACAAAAATATCAAACTACGATTTATTCATAAACTCATCAAGCCGGCGAACCATCAAGCCATAAAAATAATGTGGTTGATTGTGATTCTCGTGGTGGGTTTCCTTCTGATCTGTAAGAAGTCGGCCGGTGAATGGTGTTGTTTAGTTATGGTGGTGGTAGTGTGTGTGAAAGATCCGACAAACCACATCCATCCACAGCTTCACAACAACCACCATACATACCACCTCCACAATTGCAAACACAAGTCCATCGAACTACATTATTGTTGTCATATGGTTACAAAGATCAAAACCTCGTGGTGATGAACGCTTGACGATGGATTTGGGGGGTTTTGATTGGGTTGACATCGGAAGGTGGTTGAGTGTGTGCCTGATTAATGTGTGACAGTGGTTGTAATTGTAGTGTTGGTTATGATGGTCGGAGATTGCGGTGGCCGGTGAGAGTGAGGGCAATCTTTTTCCACTAATAGAGTTTTTATTAAGATCAAGTAGTGGTGAAGGCTTGAGAACCGATGTTGGTGGCCGATGTGCTCATGATCGGACATGGAGGAGTCAATAACATTCTTGTTTGAGGTAGGTCCCATAAAATGTTGACACGGCAAAAATAATAGGTTATCAACATGTTCCCTACCCTCATAGTAACCCGAGGGTAACTTTTTAAAGCTTCAGTAATCCGAATAATAAACCCGTATACTTGGGTAACTTCTTTTTAACGAAAAAACTTTAGTAGCTTATAGGTGAACATTTTGACAAACTTTAGTAACATTTTTGTATATTAACCCTTTAGTTTTTCTATTCAATAGTTAACTTGCTAATTTATCTATCGCGTTTACTAAAATCCAATTAACCAATAGTTAGTATTTTAAGAAAAACCAATTAGTCAGAACTTAATTATATAACAAGTTAGGTACATACAATGAGAAAATTAACTAGTTGATTACACAAAATGAAAAGGATTAAAAGTTATACACCCATTATATAATTTTATAACGAGTTGTTTATACCTTCATAACTAAAAATTTAGAGAATTTAAGTCATAACATAGTCATATATAGTATAGTTTTTAAATTTACTTTCCATTTCGTGCTAATATGGTCATTTTTTATTATTTACTTATTGGTAACTTGGAAAACTTATAATTTCATGTTTTTAACTCATATTTTAGAACTCAAATCTAAGCACCCCACAACCTCACAAACAACCTCTACACACCCCAACAATACCCACCACATGCCACCACCACCCGACAAAATCACCTATCACCACCTATCACCAACTAACCCTGCACTTCACAAACAACCTCTACAAACCCCATCATCACCCACGACCACCACCATTACTGACCACATGCCACTACCTATCATCAGCATCACCTACCAGCACCCATCTCCCGCTACCACCACACACCCTCGGAACCTCACAAACAACATCTACAAACCCCAAGACCACCCATCATCAGCCACCCACCATCACCACCGTCACCCATCATGACTCGCCACCACCAATCATCATCTTTCCCCACTCATAACCCACCACCACCACCATCCACCATCAGCCGCCACCACTACCACCACCATCATCACCCACCATCACCCGCTACCATTAGTTGTCACCTCCCACCTCTCACAACCCGCCATCTCAACCCACCACTAGCTCCAGTCACCATGGTGTTGGTGGTTTGACGATGTTTGTGGTGAGTGACAGGTAGGTAAAAGTTGCTACATAGTTGTTGTCACATATTAGTTAGTAAAGTAATTTTTAATGTATGATATATCATATTAGCATGATTATGAAAGTTCACATACACTAAAGGTAGTTTTTTTAATTTTTAATAAACGTTTCATATTGATAAATTTGAGAAAGCGCGTGGCTATTTAATGGCTTAAAACTAAGTTTTAATTATCACATCAGTGATTTAATAATTAAATTTCGTAAGTTTTAATATTTATATTAAAAACTAACCAATCAAAGAGCGTATGTACTTATTATATTTCAAATGTTATACAATATATTATATTAAAGTAAGAAGAGTTGTTCATGGTCGTTAACTAATAACATGAATTTATATAAGAATGAGGTTGACCAAGGGCTTCTCAAATTCAAACCATAATTTCTTTAACTAACTCGAGAATTTTTTTTCACCACTTCACTTATATCTAAAAGCACCATCCACACCTCATACAACACAAAAGACAAGAGCATAAAAAAATGGCCCGTACTCTCTTAAGCTTCTTTTTTCTTTTTTACTACTACATACTCAACTTTGTCCTGCTGCACGTGGTTCGTCTTCTGTCATCCTCCTAGCATAGCGATTTTTACTATGAAATATGTAGCTTCTACCCAATTATCGTGTTGTCATTTATGACCGAACATATTTTGGATTTCTGACTATTAGTGGATATGTTTTCATAGTAATTGATATGGTTTAGTTGTCATTATCTGTAGATATGTATTGGTTATATTTGGGATGTCTAGATGTAGTATTATAGATATGTAATGCATAGGTGTAGATATTATCTACTAAGAAGTTAAGTGCAATGTACTCCTATATATACTATAAGTTTCTCATTGAATAAGACAAGCAAATCATAAACTCCAAAATGGTATCACAGCCTCCTTCTTAAAAATTCTCTCTAAACTACTACGTCTCAACCCTATCTCCTATATCCCCACTTCATTCCTAACCTTAAACAATTTGCACATTCTAATGGCTATAGACACTCCTACCCCTTCATCAACAGAAAAAATCATCCCTTTTAGCATTCCTAACAAGGTCCCCATCAAATTGGACCTTGAAAAACACAACTACAATTCTTGGAGTTCTTTTTCCCTCATTCATCTTGGTAGTCTAGGCCTCAAAGATCATGTAGAAAAAGAATCGTCATCAACTAACGCGGACTGGTGTCAACTTGATGATCTCATCAAAATGTGGATCCTTGGATCCCTATGCGACTCTCTTCAAGAACAAGTCGTCACTACACTGGGTAATGCCAAAGCATTATGAGACCATCTCAAAAACCTCTTTCATGACAACAAGGATGCTCGGGCAATTAGTCTCGACAATAAACTCCGCTCCATCAAGATTGGTAAGATGAATGTTAATGAATATTGCACTAAAATTCAATCCATGGCCAATCGACTCAAGAACCTTGATTGCAATGTAAGTGAGAAAAATTTGGTGATATATGCGGTTAATGGTCTTGACTCTCGTTTTGCCACACTCGTCGAAATCATTCGACACCGTGAACCCCTCCCTACCTTTGAAATGGTACGTAACATGCTACTTTTGAAAGAGTCTTCCTTTAATGATGACTCCGGCACCTCTAACACCTTTGAAAGTAGCTCGTCCTCTCCTACCGTTCTCATGGCCTCCAACCAGAAAAACAACACGAACAAGCCCTCTAACCTTCCCAAAATTTGCAACCACTTCAATAAAGGAACATGTAGGTTCGACGATAAGTGCAAGTTTATTCATGATCACCGGAACAGATCGGGTTTAACATCTCACAATAACACCACTATTGGAATAATGGAGGACAAAAACCATCGGTCTAACACCTATCAGGCCCAACCAAAACCCTCTTGGACTTCGCAAGCCCCACCAGGCTACTACTCCTACCGCCAGGCTCAACAACAACCGTCTCCTCCGCAGCCTACCCACCAGCCACGTCCTCAGCACTATGGGCCGACTCATCCAACCCAACAGGCCCAAGGAGTATTTCTGGCCCAACACCAGCTCCCACAGACTGCGTACTCATTTCAGCCGCATATCGGCAAGGTTTACTTGGTCCAGCTCCAGCTCAATACGGGTCACAAGCCACTACCCTCCCGAGTGCGTTTAGCACCATGACTTTGCAGGATCCAACTTGGCATATGGGCATAGGTGCTTCCTCTCACATAATTTTGATACACGTAATTTAGGTACCATTTTTAATAAACGCTTATATACATCAGTTTATGTTGGCAATGGAAATTCCATTCCTGTTACCAACACTGGGCATAGCATTATTCCTTCTATTCATCGCCCACTACATCTAAATAATGTCCTCGTCACCCCTAATATAATTAAAAACCTTATCTCCGTTCATCAGTTTACTCGTGACAATAATTGTACTATTGAATTTGACGCGTTTGGTTTTTCTGTGAAGGATTTCTTGACTCGCCATATCCTCCTTCGATGTGACAGTTCGGGCGATCTCTATCCAGTTACCAAACCGTCCACTTCCCCTACTGCTTTTGTTTCTACAAGCTCCTCCACGTGGCATCAACGCCTTGGTCATCCAGGTGATGAAGTGCTACGCTCCCTCGCTTCTCGTAATTTTATTTCATGTAATAAAACAAAATCTTCACATATTTGTCACGCTTGCCAGCTTGGCAAGCATGTGAAACTTCCTTTTCATGCTTCAGATTCTATTGTTGAACATTGTTTTGATATTATTCATTCTGATTTATGGACATCTCCCATTGTTAGCTCTAGTGGTTTTAAACATTATGTATTATTTCTTGATCATTACTCTCATTATTTGTGGATTTATCCTCTTCGGTCTAAATCTGATATGTTTGACAAATTTTTGCATTTCCAAAAGTATGTTCAAAATCAATTCAAATGTGAAATTAAAAGCTTCCAATGTGATCATGGTGGTGAGTTCGATAATAAACAACTACACACCCTTTTTGCCAACAACGGCATCCAATTTAGATTCTCATGCCCTAAAACCTCTCAACAAAATGGGAAGGCGGAACGTATGATCCGAACAGTCAACAACATCATTCGCACTCTCCTTTTTCAAGTACATCTTCCCCCACCTTTTGGGTTGAAGCACTTCATATGGTGACATATCTCCTAAACCTTCTTCTCTCCACATCCATTCACAATGAAATACCCTTTACTCGCCTCTTCAACAAACCCCCAGACTACTCCCGCCTGCGCATTTTTGGGTGCTTATGTTACCCTCACCTCCACTCACCTCATAAACTCGCACCACGAGCCACCCCATGCATCTTTTTAGGTTATCCCGCCTACCATCGTGGCTTTCGGTGCCTAGACCTCGAGACAAATAAAATTATCCTATCTAGACATGTCACATTTGACGAAACCCAATTCCCCTATAAATCCATGACACCAATATCCCCACCCTCTTATACCTTTCTTGATCCTCATCCGTTTCCCATCTTAAACTCCCTTGCATCTGAATCCTCTAATACCACCATCACTCACCCAACTGTTGATACCCAATAACACTGTCACAACCACGTCAGCCGATCACCACGGTCCACCTACACCCAACTCCATATCTACACACCCAGCGACCCATACACAATCCCACGACCCACTTGAAACTAGCCCATTATCAACCGTCCAAACAACCCATCATCAAACAGCCAATGACCTACCCCGAACTCACTCCATGACCACACGATCTCAATCAGGTATTGTCAAACCAAACAATCGCTACTCCCTTCATACGTCGCCTATTTCACCTCTTCCCAAATCGCCTTTTCTTTCCTTAAAAGACCCTCAATGGAGTAATGCTATGTATGATGAGTATAATGCGTTAGTTAAAAATGGTACTTGGATTCTTGTACCAAGGCCGTCAGATGTTAACTTGGTTCGCTCCATGTGGTTATTTAAGCATAAATTTCATGCTGATGGGACTTTGAGCCGATATAAGGCTCGTTTGGTTGCTAATGGCAGTAGTCAACAACTTGGTGTTGACTGTGATGAGACTTTTAGCCCGGTTGTCAAACCGGCGACCATTCACACGATCCTTAGCATTGTTGTATCTCGCAAGTGGCCTATTCATCAGCTTGACGTTAAGAATGCATTTCTTAATGGTGATCTATCTGAGACGGTGTATATGAATCAAACCCCGGGGTTTGTTGACTCACGATACCCTCACCATGTTTGTCTTTTACAAAGATCTTTATATGGACTGAAACAAGCACCTTGTGCTTGGTTTCAGCGATTTACAGGTTATGCCACCAGAGTGGGTTTTTACCACAGTCGTTGTGATTCTTCGCTCTTTATTTATCGACAGGGTTCTGAGGTTGCATATCTTCTCATATATGTGGATGACATTATTCTTACAACCTCCTCCACTGTTCTTCTTCAGCAAATTATTGGTTCTTTACATAGTGAGTTTGAGATGACAGATCTCGGGGCACTTAATTATTTTCTTGGGATCTCTGCTACTCGTCATTCTACAGGCTTGTTTTTATCCCAAAAGAAGTATGCTCTTCAGCTTATTGAGCGTGCTTATATGACTAACTGTAACCCTTCTCGGACCCCCGTGGATACAGAATCAAAACTAGGCCCGGAAGGTGTTCCAGTTCAGGATCCTACTTTGTATCGTAGTCTTGCAGGTGGTCTACAGTATCTCACGTTTACCCGTCCAGATCGATCCTATGAAGTACAACAAGTTTACCTTTATATGCACGATCCACAGGAGCCACATTTGGCAGCTCTCAGACGGATCTTGCGCTATGTTCAGGGTACATTGGATTTTGGTCTACACTTATATGCTTCCGCTACTACTTCTCTGGTTGCTTATACGGATGCTGACTGGGCAGGTTGTCCATCTACACGACGGTCTACGTCAGGTTATTGTGTATTTTTGGGTGATAATTTATTGTCTTGGTCATCTAAACGCCAACACACCCTCTCCCGCATTAGTGTTGAAGCTAAATATCGGGGTGTTGCCAATGTTGTAGCAGAGACTGCATGGCTCCGTAATCTTCTCCGTGAGCTCCATTTTCCTTTATCATCTGCCACTCTAGTTTACTGTGACAATGTTAGTGCTATTTATATGTCTGCCAACCTGGTTCAACATCAACGAACCAAACATATTGAGATCGACATTCACTTTGTCCGTGATATGGTTACTGCTGGTACAGTGCGCGTCCTTCGTGTTCCGTCTCGCTATCAGTACGCCAATATTTTCACCAAGGGTCTCCCTTCAGCTTTGTTTGAAGAATTTCGATCCAGTTTGAGCCATCAGCCTCCTCCCGCTACAACTGCGGGGGCATATTAGTGGATATGTTTTCATAGTAATTGATATGGTTTAGTTGTCATTATCTGTAGATATGTATTGGTTATATTTGGGATGTCTAGGTGTAGTATTACAGATATGTAATGCATAGGTGTAGATATTATCTACTAAGAAGTCAAGTGCAATGTACTCCTATATATACTGTAAGTTTCTCATTGAATAAGACAAGCAAATCATAAACTCCAAAACTGACATCTCTCTTCCAAATGAAAAATGTCTTCCCAACTCAATTGATAGGCCGTCCCAACTCAATTGATAGTTTTGCTCACTCAACTGAGTAATAAGCTTATTGACTTGTCTTTCAGAAGAATAGTCCTTAGCATAAGTATAAAAAGAAGCAAGTTGGATCGTCTAGACAAGAGGTAAATAATTTGAACCAATTTGGTGCGCTTAATTCCGTTGAGAACGATGATGACTTGAGCAAATTTGGGGAGGGATTCAAAGGCGGCTGAGAAGGCCCTTCCGCTCACTTGTATTCTCTCGTGACATCTGGTAGTCCAATTACTACGTACCCATCTAGTAGAAATAATTGATAATGATGGAAGACAAATGATTATGCGTGTGGATGATGGTGCAAAGCAACAAAATAAGATTGATTATGCTTCGGTTAATAAGGATATGTTAAAGTAGCTTATGATGAGGTTACTCAATCTATGACATCAATGATACTTATGATATTGAAGGTTTAATGAAGAAAGATTTGGCATTCTATATTATGATGGATATTAATATTGGCGGATATGAGAAAAAAATATTTATGATTGGTGTCTTATTAGTTAATTGTAAATTAGTGTTTATGGGGTCTTGTTTTATATATGAGTAGTTTTCTCTTGTTATGCTTGCTTTGCAGTCATGTAAGTGGTTGAGATGTGAAATTCACTCACATCTTATTATATACTTAATTATTTTTTAATTTATTTATTAGGAGAAAACCGAGTTAAAATCTAATAAGAAGATTAAATAAAATGAGAAGGATGAGAAGAAACAATAACCACACATTTCAGATCCACTTACAAAATTAGATGCATCTATCAGTAAATCTCTCACCTTTATTTGAAATATATGGCTGGAAACCCCTTTTATTCTTCTCATTTTAGATATTCAATTCTTATTTGATCCCTACTCAGGGAAAACCTTATTAAAAAATATGCATGAGAATGAAAAAACTAATTGTTTAACAATCGTGTTTTTGAAGGGAAATTCTACCTATTTAACTTGGATATCATTTGATATGTTTCACTTCTTAACATAATTAATCATTAGCTAGACGTAGGAGATACAAAATGTTTAATTATTAACTAGCAGGGTACCCGCACGATGCGGCGACGGGTACTCTGTGACTAAATTTTTCGGTGTTATTATTTTACAGGGGAAAAGCCCCCTTTACCAAAAAAAAATTCGGTGTTATAATTCGTATTTTTTATTATAATTTCTGATTCAATAATTTTTATCTAAAAATATATCCTAAAAACGTAATTGCAATCGAGTGATATTATTACTTTTAACATTATATGTAATATATATATATATATATATATATATATATATATATATATATATATATATATATATATATATATATATATATATATATATATATATATATATATATATATACATATAAAAGTTCAAGTAAAGTTATGTAAATGATTAAAGGAAAAAAATGTAATAAACCATTTTTCAATTATACTTTTCATTTGATGCATGCATTAAAATTTTTATAATGTTATATTTTTTTTGAGAAATATATGTATATTATAGTCTGCATTAATATAGTATAAATGCTTTTAATGTTTATAAAATATGCATATAGTATTGTATATTTATGTAATAGGGTGTTTTATTAAGAGTATTAAATACACTTTTATATTTAATACTACCATGTTGTACATTTAGCTTGTAAAGTTGTATTCCTTAAACAATATTTTAGTTTGTGCCTTAAAATGAGGTACAACATGTAGATATAATAGTACCTCTCATTTTTTTCATTTAATAGAAGAGAACGTGTAATTTGTTTTATAAAGGCGTTAGATTTGATATGTACTTCAATTCTTTCTCTCGTAGTTAGTTCTATGCATGCACATAAAAGCCTTTTTCAATTATGCTGCACATAAACTGAATGCAACTACAAAAAGATTTAGTTCATTGAAGGAATGTCAAACACTACCTACCAAAATAATTGAGTTCACAACAATTTTTGTTGATTGGCATTTCTATAACAGATATATTACAATAAACTGGGTTTGAAAGATCCATTTCTTATTTAACCTAGAGTTTTAACCTTGTGGACTTGCTCATATAGATTTAAGAAAGAGACATACTAAAGAGTTGCAAAAAGGTATTTAGTAACTCTAAGTAGATTTAATACCAAAAAAAATCTAGAACCAAGATGGAAACAAATTCTTCAACTAAAAACAACTTGTATGTAGTTCAAAAGGTGGCAGCTAAAATTAGCTAGCTGATGTACCGTATGGTGTACGTCTGGGCTAGCTTCGAACAAAACGACTGATGGGGTGATGGTGCTACCTACATCTTTTGCATCATCTTTGCAGTACTAATAGATAAATAATGCACATACCTTTACCATGATATTCATGGTTGCACTATTATTTGGTTTTACTTTACTTGATCGAAGGTCTAAAGTGTACGCTCAAACTATAATAGTTTTAGGACTCGAAACGCACCTGATTTGAAGCAGGAAATATATTGAAGTTAATATTGTGACAATCTAAGAGAACCTGATGTAGTGGACAACTAGGATAAATAATTGAATATGTTGATTCCAAAGAATGCCAGACACAACCCTTCCAACTATCGTTGATCCAATGAATACCCGATTATTTGGATGAAATCGAACAATAAATCCTAACCCGGATTTAAGACAATTATCAGAAGACTAAAAGTCTGTGTTTTTTTTATTCATAACTCAATAATAATTCAATACAAAAAGTCCTAAATATATAGGAAAACTAAACTTGGGGAAAAAGATAACAATATTTTCCGAAAAACATAAAATAAAAAAACTAAATAAAAGATACTACAAAATATGAAAACTAAATAAAAGATACCACAAATAAACTAAATAAACAGTTTATTTTTATGACCCTCCATCAATAACTCAATAATAATTCAATACAAAAAGTCCTAATTATATAGGAAAACTAAACTTAGAGAAAAAGATAACAATATTTTCCCAAAAACATAAAATAAGAAAACTAAATAAAAGATACCACAAAATATGAAAACTAAATAAAAAATACCACAAATAAACTAAATAACCAGTTTATTTTTATGATCCTCCATCATTCTCCCTCACTTCAAAAAACTCATCCTCGAGTTTATCCCACTCGTACCTTGTACTCGTAGCATCCAAATTTGTATCCCTTGCATCAAATTCCCTTTATTTATAATGAATCGACCTCGAACCTTGATCGTCTTAAAAGCAAACTTACCAACCATGGCTGCGGCTTCTTGATATATATTTTTTCAATCATGATACCGACATCCACCCATTTACCTTTTGGAAACCAAATTAACTCATGAGGTTTTGAAACAGCGGGTTTTGAATAATCAACACTAAGATCATTAGCCACAACTATAACATATTTGATGTTGTCTTCTTTGTCATCAAATCTTCCTTCCCTAAAAAATCCTTCTTCCTCCTCAATGAAATCTTCAAGATCAGTATCATAAACTGCCATTGACTCTTCTTCGTCACCCAACATAACATTTGAAGATGGCACATTATTTTCTTCTTCTTGACAATTCTGATAATTGTCAACAAAAGGATACTCCTCTTCCTCTGGTTCTTCATCATAAACCGGGGCTGTTTCATAATCACCACAAGCGACATCATCATCGTCATCTACGGGATCAGCAAATGGGTTTTCTGACTCACCATGTTCAATACCCCGACCGTTACGATCACTACTCCGGTTCATCAAGTGTTTCATCCGATTAGTCATTTTATCAAAGAATAGATCCATTCGCTCCTCGATCTTTACTATAATACGATGCTCCAATTCTTGTTCATACACATCATGAACATTCCTACTTCTTCTTGAAGACATCTTAAACAGAAACTTCGGCTCTTGATACCAACTGACGTAGCGGAAAACTAGGATAAATAATTGAATCTGTTGATTCCAAAGAATGCCAGACACAACCCTTCCAATTATCGTTGATTCAAAAGGAATACAGATAATCAGGTAAACTCCAACAATCGTTGATTCAACGAATACCCAATTATTTGGATGAAATCGAACAATAAATCCTAACCCGGATTTAAGACAATTATCAGAAGACTAAAATTCTGTGTTTTTTATTCATAACTCAATAATAATTCAATACAAAAATTCCTAATTATATAAGAAAACTAAACTTGGGGAAAAAGATAACAATATTTTCCCAAAAACATAAAACAAGAAAACTAAATAAAAGATACCACAAAATATGAAAACTAAATAAAAGATACCATAAATAAACTATATAACCAGTTTATTTTTATGATCACCCATCGACAGTGGCGTGGCTTCCAAGATTATGGGGAAGTCAAGATACCAAGTCGTTGTAACCACACCTCCTTCTGGTAACATTGCTCCGGCAGGAAATTATATTCTATTTGTTGTTCACAAAGATATCCCAAGTCCAAGTGTTTGGGTTCAGATGCAGTGACAAAATTTCAGTCTTACCATTACTTTATTTCCGGGCTGCTACCTTCTATTGTATGCTCTATTTATTCATAAGATTTGATTGTAAATTTTAAATAATGTTTGTTTAGGTTGAATAATCAAATCTGCCTTTTCAAGAATTTTTTCTGATTATTTAGATTGTTTGATACTATCATATGTGTTATGTATTTAGTCTTTATTAGCCTAAGTCGTGTCTAGGGGGTAGTTATCGAGTTTCCTAAAAAGACTATAGCAATAAAGGTCGGTTGGTGGTGTCGCAGCCCAACCCGACCCGTAGGACTATGTAACAGTCGGTTCCTCCTCATCTCTATAAAAGGAGGTGAGGGGGGAACGAGATTCACAACGCATTCTTTATCAATAAAACTAATCGGTACGATTAGGGACATACCTTGTGGGTTTACTTTTATGTCGATGCATCTTTGATCGAAGTTATCCGCATCTAGTTAACCAGGTTGTAGTCGAATTACTACAAGTGGTATCAGAGCCAGGTTCGAGGTCTCGCTGGTTTACTAAGATCGATCGAAGAAGAGGGTTCTTGGTGTTTGAGGTTATTGAGAACATCAATCAGAGCAGCCGGGTATCGATCGACAGTTAAGGGTTTGATCTTCAAGGATGAAGGTCATTTTTTCTGCCATTGTTGTTTTCATTCTTCGTTCTGTTGCAGGTTTGTGATAGGGAAGAAGAAAGGCAGGCAACGGTGTGTTATATACTTCAAAAGGGTTTCACAAGATTAGGCCTAAGACATGTAACTAATTGGGCCAGGCTTCTATATTCAAATACTATAATCGGATTTTTTGTTTTGTATTTGGTCTATAGGAAAAAAGGTGAGTTTTATTTTGAAGTATTTAATCACAAGGGGACTTCGTAATTCGTGATTGTGAGGTAAAATATATCACAAGGTTTAGCGAATTATCGAAGGGGCTTTGTCGGTTTGTGATTGTGAGGTTTTTCACAAGGTTTAGCAAATAAACAAAGGGATAAAGAAGCGTTCAAGACTTGTCGAGGTTCCAAGATTTCTTAGGTTATTATAAATCGGTTTGCAAACATATATGTACGATAAGGGTTACTTAAAAAGGCGCCAGGTACTTTCTTGATTCAAGGATTGTCGATTTATTGGATAGGTTAATTTCCAAGGTTCAGTCGATATTTGAGTAAGAAAGTGTTTTCTTTTGAAGGGTTACTTGGTTTGATCGATTGCTGAGATTTTATTTTGGGGTTATATCGATAAATCAAGGGGTATTTTATACACGGGATACTTTGCTAGATCGTGGTTTTTGTGTAGGTAAATTCATAAGAGGTTAAACGGTTAGCAAAGGGTTAAAATAAGATGACGCTAAGCAAATTTGACATCGAGAAATTTGATGGGAAGAATGACTTTGGGTTATGGCAGGTAAGGATGAAGGCTTTGCTGGAATATCTGGAATTAGATGCAGCATTGGAAGAATTACCCGCCACCATAATAGTGGCTTATGATAACGTCATTCAGAAAAAGGCTTACAACGCATTGATCTTGTGTTTGGATGATCGAGTCCTACGGGAGATCACCAAGGAGACGACTGCAGCGGGGATTTGGAAAAAGTTAGAGACTTTATACATGACAAAGTCTTTAGCTAATCGTTTGTACTTGAAGAAAAAGTTATATACTTTTCAAATGCATCAAGGTAGGAGTCAGTCTGAACATATTGATGAGTTTTACAAGCTCGTAGGTGACTTAGCGGCTATTGATACTGCTATATCAGATGAGGATCAGACATTATTATTACTTACATCTTTACCATCGTCTTACGATAATCTCGTGGAGACTTTACTATATGGTCGGGATACTTTGAAGCTAGAAGACGTGCTCGCGACACTTAATTCTATGGAACTTCAGAAGATGACGGAAGCAAAGGGTGATGGTGGTGAAGGGTTGTATGTGAGGGTGAGATCTAATCAGAGAGATATGGAGCAGGGTGAAAATAGTTCGTGGTCAAGGTCACAAAGAAGGAGCAACAAACTCAGGTGTTATATATCTCAGTCTGAGGATCATTTGAAGAGGGATTGTCCCAGGTATAATCACAAGAAATCTCAAGGTTTTGTCAGGAGTAAAAATCAGGTGTCCGGTTTTAGACCTGATGGGTATGACAATGTTGATGTTATGATGGCTATGAGTGTTGATGAACTTTTAGACTGGATCATGGATTCAGGGGGCTCATACCATATGACACACATGAGAGATTACTTGGTTGATTTTAAGGAGTATGACGGTGGTAATGTACTACTAGGTAATGGTAGGGAATGTCGTGAACAAGGGATAGGAAAGGTTCGAGTACGAATGAGGGATGGATCAACTTTCGTGTTGGACAACATCAGGTATGTTCCGGAATTAAGACGAAACTTGATATCGCTGGGCACTCTTGAAAAAGAGGGTTTTACCGTGAAGATGCAGTCGGGCAAGATCAAGGTTATAAAGGGTTCACTGGTGGTACTATCAGGAACCAGAAGGGCTAATTGCGTATATACCCTGAACGGTCAGGCTATGACCGGGAAGACAATGAAGGGTAGGAAGCAGTTAGGAAAATTTCAGACTGGGTGAAAGATCAAGACAGGTGATGTTCTTGATTCTTGTAATCAGAAGTCTACACTACAATGTATGAAGAGTGGGGTCGCCAATCATTTGGATGTTGCAGGGTTACAGCAGCAGAATGGGTTGGTTGAGGAGACGAACGTGACACTCTTGGATAAGATACGTTGTTTTCTGATTCAGTCTGGTCTGTCCAAGGTTTTTTGGACAGAGGATACAACCATGTCTATATATCTAGATAATAGGTCACCATCAGCAGCGATTGGATTCAAGAAGACTATAGATATGTTGGGTTCTTTTGGTTGGCTTACTAGTATTGAGCAAGGGATGCTTGAACCGGTTAATTTCAAGTGCATATTCTTAAGATACCTTAAAGGTATGAATGTTGATCAACTTTG
Organism: Glebionis coronaria; assembly: GCA_025667525.1. Taxonomy (NCBI): domain Eukaryota; kingdom Viridiplantae; phylum Streptophyta; class Magnoliopsida; order Asterales; family Asteraceae; genus Glebionis; species Glebionis coronaria. The sequence goes on along the minus strand of CM046875.1, from coordinate 604,176,341 downwards.
GAGGTTAGATGATGTTACTTCAAAGGGAGTGCTTGACAGGAATATGGGTTTCAATGAAAGTGGGCAATACAAGAAAACTTTCATTGGTCATGGTGTATGTACAAGTTCATTGCAGGTGTTGCAAGGAGTTGAGTTTGAGGTGGAATATCGGGAGGATCAAGCACTTGAGGTGGAACCTCAGGGGAATGTTGGTCATGTAGTTGTTCCAAAGAAAGTACAAACTCAAGATTTGATATACTATCATCAAGCACGTGATAGGGAGCAACACTTAGCACGAGAACTATTTAAGTATAGAGAAGACAGTAATGAGGCTGCTTTTGCAGTTGCTGCAGTGAAGGAGATTTATGCACATGAGTCATTGACTTTCAATGATACAGTTGCTTGTGAGGTTCTTTCCAAGTGGATCGCTAGACTGAAAGAAGAAATGGATACTCGGTTAGATGTGCATGTGCTTAGCAACGGTAGCCGGAAAAGCAGTGACGACAGATACGATTATTACTGGGAGTATACACCAGGTTTGTTCATACATCTATTTCTCTATATAGATTGTATGGTATTTTCTTGCGGATGCAAGGCTGAGATCTCGGTTACCAAGGGTTTGCTGGTTAAAGCAAAGGGAAATATACTTGGTATTAAGATCATCAGGAATCAGAGTGGCAATACTCTGAGGGTGTCACAGTCCAGGTTTTACAACGGAAAGTTGGTACAGACTTTGTTGAAGGGAAACTCCATACTATCGTTGGAGGATAGTCTATCCGAGGATTGTAATGTGGAAAAGAATAGAAAGTGGTCACATATATATATGCAGTTGGAAGCCAGGAGTATCAGGTGGTATGCACGAGACCCGACATAGCATCGGCAGATGTGGGTATGTTGGATGGGTTTGATCGTGGATTACAGACAAACGTACATGTTTTTGTGGATTTTAACTACACCATGGGTAGATCGATCATAGTCATGGGTAGATCAATCACAGGGTACATGTTGCTGATACATGGATGTGCGAGGAGCTGGGAAGCTAAGTTGCAGCACAAGGAGGCTTTGTGGACAACTAAAGCGGAGTATATGACACTTACGGAGGTTGTGAAAGGAGCTATTTGGCTAAGGGGATTCTTGGAAGAGTTAGGCGTGAAGCTTATCACTGTTGCAGTTAATTGTGATAATCAGGGCGTGAATCAATTATCGCGGAATCATGTTTTTCATTATAGGACTAAGCACATCAATGTGCGTTATCAATTTATCAGAGAAGTATTGGCGAAGACGGTTGAAGTTCTAAAGGTGAGTACCGAACACAATGCTACGGATGCCTTGACGAAGGTGGTACCTGGACGCAAGTTACAACACTGCTTGGAGCTGTTGAGTGTTGGGATAGGCTAATATAAGCCTAAGGTGGAAATTGTTATGTATTTAGTCTTTATTAGCCTAAGTCGTGTCTAGGGGATAGTTATTGAGTTTCCTAAATAGCCTATAGCAATAAAGGTCGGTTGGTGGTGTGGCAGCCCAACCCGACCCGTAGGACTATGTAACAGTCGGTTCCCCCTCATCTCTATAAAAGGAGGCGAGGGGGGAACGAGTTTCACAACTCATTCTTTATCAATAAAACTAATCGGTTCGATTAGGGACATACCTTGTGGGTTTACTTTTCTGTCGATGCATCTTTGATCGAAGTTATCCGCATCTAGTTAACCAGGTTGTAGTCGAATTACTACAATATGTCTAGCCATAACTTTATAATCTAGAAGAAAAAATAAAATATGATCAAATCTAATAATATAATCTAATATAGTAAAACAATAATTTCAAACCCTTATATTATCTCACTATATACTGATAGTAGCTTCCACAATAATTAGAGCATATAACTGTAGTGCTTGCTTATTTTTCTTGGATAATAGAAGCGTGTGATTTTTTCTAACACATTGGTTATTTGAATTAACCTATGATATCTTTGTGTCAAAACTAGAAAGTAGAATGAGCTATACACTATAGAATTTAAGACACTATGATGTAGGCCCAAGTATTGAAAAACGAACTGATTTGTTTCTGGAGGCCCGAGATCGCGTGACGAAGAGGTGTTTAGTAAAACGGGCATAACTTTTGCATCCTAAGTCCGTTTTCAGTCCGTGACCTGTCAAAACGTGCGTTAAAAGGAGGCGACGACGCTGTAACCATATTTTAGTTGGTTGCGGATTTTCGAAGGCCCTAAAAGCCTTTTTATTACCATTTTTTACATATTTATGTTTTTTTCACTTTCAGTTGGACTTTGTCTTTGGGTTACGGTCCAGCCCGTTGGATTTTTAGGGTTTTTCTTTGTTTGCAGTCATTATTTAATGAATCTGTTGTAACCCTAGCAAGACAGTTATTACTTTAATAAAATTTAAACCACTGGCCGTTGTGTTGTCGTGTTTTACCCTAATTTTCGGGCATTCTTCAGAATCAACGATTATTAGCAGAATTGTTTCTGGCATTCTTGTTGAATCAACAGATCCAATTACTTATCTTTGTTACTTTGTTTTTTAGTCTACATCAGTTGGTATCAAGAGCCAAAGTTCCTGATCAAGATGCCTCCAAGGAGAACTAGGCCTATTTACGATGTGAATGAACAAGAATTTGAGCAGCGTATGATGGACAGAATGGAGGAGCGAGTCGATCAAATGGTTGATCAATTGACCGACTAGATGAACACTTTGATGAGCAATCCGAGGCCTCGTAATCGTTGTCATGAGGATGAAGATGCAGATTTGGAAGAAAATCCGTTTGGTGATGGTTTGTCTGATGATGAACAATCAGTAGGGCGACAGATGAGAGATCGCAATGGGAATAATGATAGGCGTTGGAGACTGGAAAGGGTTAATATTCCAGAGTTTAGTGGGAACACTTTAAAGCCTGATGATTTTATTGATTGGCTTGTTGTTGTTGAAGAAGTATTTGAATTCAAAGAAGTTCCAAAAAACAAAAGGGTTTCGTTGATCGCTACCAAGTTACGTGGTCGGGCATCCGCGTGGTGGCAACAATTGAAACCGACGAGGAACAGAGTTGGGAAGTCAAAGATCACGAGTTGGCAAAAGATGAAGAAGGTCATGAGGGATAATTTTATTCCTCATAACTACCAGCGAATGATGTACCAGCGATTACAGGATCTGAAATAGGGGGCTAAGTCTGTTGAAGATTATACAACCGAATTTTACCAACTAATTGAAAGGAATGACGTTCAAGAGACAGAAGATCAGCTTATCTCTCGATACATTGGTGGTCTAAGAGTCCAGATCATGGATTCTGTTAACATGTTTGATCCGATGAAACTTTCTGAAGCATATCAACGGGCACTAAATTTTGAGAAGCAGAACCGACGAGTGGGGAGTTCTTCTTCTCCTGCAATAACAGGTGCTTTTGGTTCGGGTAATGCGGCATCCCGTTTTGCCCCAAGTCAGGCTAAAGCAGTTGGTGAGAATACTGGACCAGTTCCTAAAGAGGCCGACAGTGGTGGGTTCAAGTGCTTTAACTGTGGTGAACCTGGTCACCGACAGTCGGAGTGTAAGAAGGCTGGGAAGAGGCAGTTATTTATTGAACCTCGGGAAGATGATGATGTGGCTTATGATGACTACGTGGGAGACGCAGTTTATGATGCAGAACTTGATTATGAGGATGAGTATGTGTCTGGAGATGTGGGGGTGAATTTGGTGGTAAGGCGCGCCTGCTTAACACCTAAAGCTGATGGTGATGATTGGCTCAAACACAACATCTCTTAGTCAACTTGTACCATTATGGGTAAGGTTTGTACTTTTATATGCGATTTAGGTAGTTGTGATAATTTAATAGCTGAAGAAGCAGTCCAGAAATTAGGGTTGAAAACTGAAAGTCGTCCCAAACCTTATAAGTTAAAGTGGCTTAAAAAGGGTGGGGAGATAACAGTTTCCAAGCGTGTCCAAGTTCCGTTTTCTGTAGGAACAACTTATAAGGATAACCTTTGGTGTGATGTGATACCTATGGATGCTTGTCACTTGTTGTTGGGTAGACCTTGGGAGTATGATCGTGATGTAACTCACCATGGGAGAACTAATACTTATAGTTTCCTGTTTGGGGGTGTGAAGATTAGTTTGATGCCAAATAAACCCAAGGAAGTAGTTAATAAACCCACTGGTACTTTACTAACTCTTTCGCAGTTCGAAGACGAGTTGGAAGTGGGAGGTGATGTTTTTGTATTAATAGGGAAGGAGGTTTCTGAAGACGGTGAAGTTCCTAAAGCCATGATCCCTTTACTTGAGGAATTCTCTGATGTTTTCCTTGATGAATTACCTGATGGTTTGCCACCATTGCGTGACATACAACATCATATTGATCTAGAGCCTGGGGGACAGTTGCCTAAAATGCCACATTATAGGATGAGCCCAGGAGAACGCGAGGAGTTGTGCAGGCAGGTTGAGGAGCTGGTTTCCAAGGGTATTGTTCGTGAGAGTATGAGCCCGTGTGCTGTTCCTGCCCTATTGACTCCAAAGAAGGATGGTACATGGCGTATATGTGTTGATAGTCGAGCCATTAACAAGATTACTGTGAGGTACAGGTTTCCTATTCCTCGACTTGATGATTTGCTTGACCAGATTACTGGTGCTACTATTTTTAAAAAACTGGATTTGAAGAGTGGATATTACCAGATTCGTCTTAGACCTGGTGATGAGTGGAAGACAGCTTTAATACCCGTGAAGGGTTTTATGAGTGGTTGGTCATGCCTTTTAGTTTATCAAACGCACCAAGCACATTTATGCGTGTGATGAATCAACTGCTCAGGCCTTTTATTGGAAAGTTTGTGGTTTTTTATTTTGATGACATTCTTATTTATAGTGCTTCTCATAATGAGCATGTCAATCATGTGAGTCAGGTCTTGACCTTGCTTCGAAAGGACAGTTTTTATGCAGCCACGAAGAAGTGTGTGTTCATGACCCCTAAAGTTTTGTTTTTAGGGTATGTTGTTTCTGGTGATGGCATACCGGTGGATGAGTCTAAGGTAGTAGCTGTTTAGGAGTGGCCAACTCCAACTACCATTATTGAAGTTTGGAGTTTCCATGGTCTTGCTTCTTTCTATAGGCGGTTTATCCCTAATTTCAGTTCCATTATGGCCCCTTTGACAGAGTGTATGAAGGGAAAGTCATTTGTGTGGACAGAGGAAGCAGAGTTGGCTTTTTAGGTTGTCAAGGAGAAGTTTACTACAGCGCTAATCTTGGTATTGCCTGATTTTTCTAAAGTTTTTTAGCTTCATACTGATGCTTTTAAGGTTTCAATTGGTGGAGTTCTTAGTCAAGGTGGGTGTCATGTTGCCTATTTGAGCGAGAAGTTGACAGGACCGAAGTACAGGTACTCTACTAATGACTTGGAGTTTTATGCAGTAGTCCAAGCTGTGAAGCATTGGCGTCATTATTTGTTTCATAAGGAGTTTGTTTTGTTCACTGACCATGATTCCTTACGGCATATTCGTACTCAATATAAGGTTTCACATAAGCATGGGCGTTGGTTGACTTTTCTTGAGAAATTTACTTTTGTGGTGAAACACAAAATGGATGCTTCCAATCGTGGTGCTGATGCCTTAAGCAGGAGGAGTAGTTTACTTGTAACCATGGAAGTTGATGTTCCAGGACTGGATGTCATTCGTGATATGGTGACTGTGGATCCATACTTTTCAGTTGTTCTGCAGGATTTCCAATCCGGAGTAAAAACATATTTTGTCATGCATGATGGGTTCCTATTCAAAGGGAATCAACTTTGTATTCCTGATTCAAGTCTACGCTTGCAAATTATTAAGGAGTTGCATGGTGAAGGACATGTTGGTCGTGATCGCACTTTATAGTTGGTTCAAGCTTCTTATTTTTGGCCTACTATGAGGAAGGAAGTGGATCGTTACGTCAAGATGTGTCGTATTTCTCAAGTTTCAAAGGGGACGGCTACTAATGCAGGACTTTATATGACTTTACAAGTTCCTTTGCAGCCTTGGGTTGATATTAGCATGGATTTTGTGTTGGGGCTACCTCATACTCAAAGGGGTAACGATTCAATATTTGTTGTTGTTGATCGATTTCTAAGATGGTTCATTTTATTCCTTGCAAGAAGACAACAGATGTAGTTAATGTAGCGCAACTTTTCTTTAGGGATGTGTACCATTTACATGGTTTACCTTCCTTCATTTTATTTGATCGGGACACCAGGTTTTTGAGTCATTTTTGGCATAGTTTGTGGAAGATGGTGAATACTCAACTCAATTTTAGTAGTTCTTATCATCCTCAAATTGATGGGCAAGCTGAAGTGGTTAACAGGTCCCTTGGTAACCTGTTAAGGTGTTTGGTGGGTGATCATGTGAAGGCATGGGATCAGAAGTTGTATCAAGCTGAGTTTGCTCATAATCATGTTGTTAATCAGAGAACTGGGTTTAGTCCATTCCAGGTGGTTTATTCTGCTCAGCTACGTGGTCCTCTTGATCTTATGACTCCTCAGATTTCTAGGTCTGTTCCGAAGAAAGTACATGATTTTGTTGAGGGGTTGCATGATGTTCATAAATCTGTTCGTGAAAACTTGGTTCGCGCTAATTCGAAGTACAAGCAGGATGCAGATCAAAAGAGGAGACATGTTGACTTTGATGTAGGAGACTTTGTGTGGGCTGTTTTGACTAAGGATCGTTTTCCAGTTGGTGAATATAATAAGTTGTCTTTTAAGAAGATTGGTCCAGTGGAAATTGTGGATAAGATGATCTCAGATGCTTATCGTTTGAAGTTGCCAAGCCATATTCGTTGAATAGATGTTTTTAATGTGAAGCACTTGTTGCCTTACCATGGTGATTCTTCAGATGATGATACAGCTGGGAATTCGAGGGAGAATTTTTCCTATCCAGAGAGGGAATGATGGAGGCCCAAGTATTGAAGAACGGGCTGACTTGTTTCTGGAGGCCCGAGATCGCGTGACGAAGAGGGGTTTAGTAAAACGGGCATAACTTTTGCATCCTAAGTCCGTTTTCAGCCCGTGACCTGTCAAAACGTGCGTAAAAAGGTGGCAGACAACGCTGTAACCACCTTTTAGCTGGTTGCGGATTTTCCAAGGCCCGAAAAGCCTTTTTACTACCAGTTTTTCACATATTTATGTTTTTTTCACTTTCAGTTGGACTTTGTCTTTGAGCTACGGTCCAGCCCGTTGGATTTTTTGAGTTTTTCTTTGTTTGCAGTCATTACTTAATGAATCTGCTATAACCCTAGAAAGACAATTATCAGTTTAATAAAAGTTAAACCACTGGTCGTTGTGTTGCCATGTTTTACCCTAATTTTCGGGCATTCTTCAGAATCACGATTATTAGCAGAATTGTTTCTGGCATTCTTGTTGAATCAACAGATCCAATTACTTATCTTTCTTACTTTGTTTTTTAGTCTACATCACACTAGAACAAAGAGTTTAGTTTCGTCTCGTTGTTTTTTATTGATCTAGCAACAAAAAAATCTTTTACGCGCGTTAAGTAAAAAAAATTTGCATGTAAAATTGAATTATATAACTCATTCATGTTGAATATACGTATTTATGTACAAAGCTAATAAAGTAAAGTGGAGGCCTTTTGCAACTGCACATGTTGCACACCCATTGCACACCCATCAGAGTCCCCTCTGAAGGAGTTGCTAATGCAACACTTTGTACAATTGTTGCATTTTAGAGGATCGGACCAATGTTTTGAAAACCGGTTTTTAGATCGACCCGGTTTTCTAAAATAAAAAATATAATATTTTTATTAGTTAAAAAAAATTATGTATACAATCCATAAAAAATTTCGTATATTAAACGTATAAACTGTTTACCAACCAACATAATATGTAAAAATAAAATTCCATTGCTACGTAAAATATACATATTTTTTTTAAATCAAAATAATTGAAACTTGGCCGGGTTTCGAGAACCGGGTTGACCCGAGTCACCCCAAACCCGGCAGGTTTAGCCGAGTTTCAAAAATGTGAAACTCGGGTCAATATGACCCATTTTCCGATCGTAACCGGGTCAACCGATTAACATGGCCGGGTCGACTCGGGTCTCAAAACATTGGATCGGACCATTCAAGCAAGATTTTCAAAATAAACAGTTAACTACACTTTGGTCATTTTGATTTGGTCTTATTTTCAGTTTTGGTCCAAAAAGTCAAATAGTTTCGATTTTGGTCCCAAAATAAACTATTTCTTCACTTCTAGTCCTAAAATAAAGAAATAGCTTACCAAAAGTGGAGAAGTAATTTCGGTTTTGGACCAAAGTGAAAAAATAATTTCGATTTTGGAACAAAAGGGGAAAAATATTTTACCTTTTAAACCAAAATCAAAACTATTTTAGTTTTTGGACTAAAAGTTAAAACGAAACCAAACGAGAAAGACCAAAAATGCAGTTATATCCAAAATAAATGTTGATCTAATATATCTAAAGCAACATTGTTATCAAAAGTGTTCCAAAATCCAAAATGAAATTAGACGAAACTTCCCCCGCTGCCGAAATTAATTTTCCCTCTTAATTACTCAAAATTTAGAATTTCAATCGTTTCGGCCATTTTTTATCAATCCTCTCTCCTTTCTCGAGTATCTTTATCCTTCTTTAATTAATTGTTAGTCACACCTCAATATTTCGTTCCAACCAAAGTTGTTACTCCACAATAGATTTTACTGTCATGTTCATTTAACTCTCGAGCCCTTTCTTAAGGTAACCAACTACTTCTTCAATTGTTTGTATAATACTTTATTCTTATGTTTGATTACTAATTATATAGCCAACTGATGTATATTGAGGTTATCTTCGTGTTCTTATGAGTTATTTAATTTGTGGCAATTAGACTCATTGTGTTTGTTTAATGAATATATTTGGCATTACCATTACCATATAATCGAGTTCGAAAAAGATTTTGTCTATAATATCAAGGCCTAGTGGGTGAAATATGATTGTTCTTACTATGACTACAACCTACAAGGATTTCAAAGGTTTGTATTTCAGGAATTTATATTTCTTTAAAACAAAAGTTCAAATACATCCTTATTTTTTTTCTCACGTGCTAAGAAGACTCATCAAGACCATATATTTTTGTTTGATCTAAGCATAGAGAATAATCTAAGATTTAAGTTAATAAACCTATTTTCTGTAATTATATGAAGCGTTTTTTCATTTAATCCGTTGCTAAACACACAATAACTATATGTTTTCCCTCTAACTATTGCCCTCCATAAATTCATTATGTTACACACTCATCCTTCATCAATCTGTTACAAACCGATTCTTTTAAATCTGCTCTTTCTGGGTCGTTCATCAGGATCATTATCATAAATCGGTCATCATCATCATCGATCCTTCATCAAAATTATAACATTTTTTCATTAATCATTGTGAATCAAGAAATTGCTAACTCCTCCTCATCTAACTCATGACCACTTGCTTGAGCATTTACCAATAACACCTTTTCGTTAAGACAAGAAGCATCCCTTTTCCTTTTCGGTTGTTTGCAGTCCCTAGCCATATGACCCTCCCTTTTGCAGCTGTAACAAGTAATCATTTTTAAATTTCCAGTAGCGTTTCCTTTTGCAGCTGTGTTATAGGTTCTTGCTCTCGTGTTAAACAAACTCTTTCTCCCCTGAATGGTTGAACCATGACTCTGCCTTCTTGAATTGTCGCTTTCTTAACTTCATATGTTGGTGAAAATGCATTTGGAGGAGTGGTTACTTTTATATAACTAATGGATTTCGATTTGAATGAACCTATTGTTGCAAATTAAAAAAGTGTTAATGTTTTGAGTGTATCTGGGTGCGATTCTAGTGTTTTTGTTGATGTAAATGAAACTTGTTGATGACGTATAGTCTCTAGTCGGGCTGGATAGTCCGACTCACGGGTACTACCCGTATCCATCAAGAACGGATTAATGCTTATGCGATGTACGCACGACCCAGGAGGCCCGGTAAGTCGTTGTCGCACATATGGTTCATTGCTTAACCATGTCCTCATCGCACTGCGATAGGATCAGACAGAATATAATCTATCTTTTGATTATATTCGCCTAAGGGAAGAGGATATGCACTTACCTCAGTTATGCGATAAGGATCGATCTATTTTGAATCATTATCTCTTCCTTAGGCCACAAGAACAGGGAGCCCAGCCTAGACTCTCTCGAGTATAAAAGGAACCCCTATGGTTCCACAAAGGTATGATACACACAATACCCTAAACCCTAATATACTCAAATCGATTACTTACTCTCACGCAGGAGTCTAATCGTGGGCAACAAACCCATGGTAAGCCTAACGATGTCTGTTTAGTGCGCAAGGTCCTCAAAGCAAGTTTCACTTGGTGCAAGAGCCGGAGTTCACAAGACCCTGAATTAAGCCTAATTTGGGTCAAGCTCGGTCCATCAAACTTTTGTATCAACAAGTTGGCGCCATCCGTGGGACCCTACACTAAGCTCTAAGTAATGACGAAAAGCGGCGCAAACCCGCCCCCACCAAAGGGCGGATCTAAGAAGCCAACAGGTCCATACTCAAGCTTTGAACCACCTAATAACCCAGGTCGTGGAGGGAAGGGATTGCAAGTATCTTTCTCCCCACTAGTCACCTCTACCCCACAGACAGTTGGGGATGTATCGTCCTCTTGGTAAATCCCTGATCAAGGCCACAAGGACGCTCTGGACACAAGGGTTGTGATAGACCTGCGAACTGAGACGGAGATTCCTCCCTCGACGAAGCATAGTATGAGCGACTACGTCACAGAAAACTATGAAGCTCTGATCCCACTCATGAGAGCGCAGATGAGGGCAAATCCAACACGAGATCTTTGGATCCGCCTAGACTTCGATAAGGAACTCAAGGCCATGGAAGGGTCAAGACCTAACAAGGAAGCTAGGAAGGAAAGGAGTAAGAAAGAAAGAACAACTGAGATCCTAACATCTCCTTCGGGTGCACCCCTTACTGAAGACGCATCATCCTCAGACAGTTCTGAGAACCCAAAGGAAGAGGACGGCTTCATTACACCAGTCAATAACCATCGGCTCACAAGCGTGAAAGACAGATTAGGGCCTGACCCTTTGGGCAGACGTAGCGCCCTCAATAGATTGGGGCCCTTGGAAAGAGATTCATCACAGGATCTGCAAGGACAAGAAAGAAACAAGAGCACTGGAAAGGCGAGCAGAAGGGATTCCTCAAGCGAGAATTCCTCGGACTCTAATTACAGCGATTGCCATCCTCGTCGTAAAAGGGTCGCTCTTTCATCCTTTGAGGATTCTAATTCCTTTGACTACGACAGAAAACACCGCAGGGAACCTAAGAAACCAAGGATACGTAGTGAAGATGAATGGACCCTCGCATGGCGCCGGTAGAAAGGAAGTGCATTTTTAGAACGCATAACTACTTTCAAAGATAATAAAAAGAGACGCATGCCGTCCAATGTCAAAACCTACGACGGTACGACGGATCCAGGTGATCACTTGAAAGTTTTCGAATCTCAAGCAGGGATAGAGCAATGGCCAGAGGCCGTGTGGTGTCACATGTTCCACTCAACGCTCATCGGGAACGCTCGGACATGGTTCGAATGCGTCCTGCGAAGGAGCATTAATTGATTCGATGAACTCAGGAGAGCGTTCAGAAGAAATTATGTGCAATAGAAGAAGTACGACAAAAGCCCCGTCTCACTTGCAAGAGTGAAGAAAGGCACAATGAAATTCTCGAAGACTTTATGAGCGCTTCAAATATGAATGCAACCAGATTAAAGATTGCCTAGAAATTCTTTAAATTTCTGGACTTCTCACGGGCATCACTAACCCGGACCTAATAAGGAAATTGAATGACAGAACCCCAGGAACGTTTGATGGGGTAATGAAGAAGGTCCGAGCATTTATTCAGGGCGAAACCGCAGTAGCGGATAGCAGGCAGATGACATCATGCTACAAATACCAAGACCGGCCCAAGAAACAGTCATATGGGCAAAACATCAGCCGTACCTTAGACTTCCAAGGCACAGCGAAGCAAGGGCGCAACAACAACAATACTAAGTTTACCCCGCTGCAAAAGACCTCGAGGGACATATTTTTATCAGAGGGTGTAGTCTTTCCAAAGCCTAGCCCAATGATGGGACCAACAGATAAACGGGACAACAAAAAGCATTGTGAATACCATGACGATAAAGGACACGCTACCGATGAGTGCATTTAACTGAAAAGGCACATTGAGAGCCTGGTCAAAGCAGGGAAGTTAAACCACCTGATAAGAGACTGGAGGAAGATCACGGACACGAAGAAAAGTAAAGCGAAAAAACAGAAGGAAAAGCCCATAATCATTTACATGGTAGAAAGGGAAAGGTCTTTTATGCAAAGGAGAACGATCGCGGAATTTTCGCGCGATAAAGAGATAACGTTCCCTTTTCTTTCAGACATGGACTATAGAGTCGGGTCATTAACTATTGACATAGCCCGTGGGGACCATGCTATAGAAGGCATGTGCGTAGATGGAGGGTCAGCAGCGAACATATTGAACGAACATTGTTTCGCACGACTACCATGGGAAGTAAAGAAGGAGCTAAAAGACACCGCACAAGTCCTCACAGGGTTTCACGGTGATAAAACCCGACCACTGGGACACCTCTACACACAGGTAACTATTGGAAGCACATGTCACTCGACAACTGTGTGGATGGATTTCATGGTTGTACAGTCCTAATCATCGTACAACGGGATAATTCGACAACCATCACTAAAAACACTACGCACGGTACCTTCCACAGTACATGGTATGTTCAAATTCCCAGTGCAAGATGGAGTAATCACCATCCGCAACATGGATACGCTCGAAGGGGGTAGCAGCACTTCTAGAGACATCACAAAAAGGAAGGATGCAGACAGGAGTAAGCGCAACACGGAATCCAGCTCACGGATGAAGATAAGGAGATGTATCTCGGAAGATTCCCATGCTAAAAGTATATTTATGCGCGAGGGTTCACCGTCAGGGCTCCCATGGGTCCTCTTTTTGACAAGTTTTGCAGGAAAAGAAGGACCAGATGCAGGGTTCATCCTCACAAATCAGGGCGACATAAAAATTACCTAAGCACTGCTGTTCGACTTTCCCACAACTAGTATGGAAGCAGATTATGAAGCCCTCATAGAAGGTCTAATATTGACACTCATAATGGCCATGAAAAGCCTAGTGGCCTACGCATACAACCCTTTGGTGGTGAACAGGGTCGCGGGGTCATGAGAGCAACGAGGACATACGCTACTCCAATACACGGAAAAAGTGAGGGACATAACTAGGCAGTTCGTGGAGTTTGCTATACGAAAAGTTTCAGAAGAAAGTGGCAAAATCTCAGCTGGCATGGATCAACTTTCAAATATGAACATGGATAAACCTCCTAGTCACGTGCTAGTTGATTTTATCTTACACAAAAACATAAACAAGAATCTTGAGACACAAACATGGATGACGCCTATTAAAGAGTTCTTGTCACATAATACATTACCGAGCAATATAAGGAAAGCTAGGCAAGTGCAGATGAGAGCTAGGCACTTTATAGTCATCAAGGGGACACTGTACAGAAAATCAAGTAATGGGCGAACACTACAATGTCTAGTGCCAAAGCGAGCATGGGCGGTCATGGAAGCCACACATAAAAGGGTATGCCTGTGTAGCCCGATAGCTGTGGTTGATGAGATTACTCACTCAGGGTATTTTTGGCCATTTATGCATAAGGATGTTCGTAAAAGGGTGGCGTGATGTCTTCCATGTCAGGTAGACCTAGGTCATAGGAAAAATCCTAACATAATCAATGGGCCACCCTCAATAAAAAGCGCAAAGGGATATGGAATCCTCTCAAGACAAGGGACTACTATTGGTTCTCTGACCACATCGATAGGTAACATGGCGCGAGGGTAGAAACAATACTCCCATCCCAAGGTTACCACCAGCAACAACGGAGAAGAGCAATCGCCCCTTCAGCCAGGATAATTGCTCGCACTATGAGACAACGGGATCATACGAGCAGACTATCGGCAACACGAAGCATGAAACGGCGCAGTGAAGCAAACAAACGACTCTCATGGGCCAGGATGAACGCGGATAGCTATGCGCAGTCGGTATCCAGTCCCGCGAGTAGTGACTCAAGAGATAGCCAGGATTTTGGACGATCTTCTCCCTGAGATGTCGCACCGTTAGCATGGATCATTCCCTTGGCTATTGAGAGCCCCCAATAAAGATCCATGTATTTTTTTCTTTTTTCAATTGTTTTAGGATTTCCCCTCTTATGTTCTTTGTTTCAGCATTTGCAAAAGTGTGAATAAAATAGTGCGGTTCCTACCTAGTTCTGCAGTCCAAATTATTTCTTTTTTATCTTTTATGCATAAGAGTATTTTTCTTTTCTGAAATATATAAATTTGGCCCTCCGGTGTACATGTACAATGTAACGTATCCAGGTGAAATAAGAGGAGTAAGTTTATCCTACTAATTAAACTTGTCACGTAAGAGGGATGCACCCCTAGTGGCGCCGGATCAGGTATCCTTTGTTAGGCAGCTTACCACAACACGTTGTAGTAAGTGTAGCATTCCTCATACTTTATGATGGATATGCACAAGACACAGTGTGCACACCTAACAAACATGACATTATCTATGGCGTAGCTTATGGTAGTAGCGACATGTCCACACGTAATGAACTTTCAGCTCACCCAGAAGTTCAGAGTCACACTTCAATGAATGTACTCATAAACAGGCGCTCGCACTCACAATCTCAGGCGTGGGTGAAGAAACCTAGACATATATGTATACAAATAAGCATAAACATAGCGCAGGACCCTATGTGCTTACAAACGCGCAGGTCGCTATAAAAATTATACAAGTTCTTAATTAACAAATTAATGTATATGGTTACAACAAAGCATATAGTAAGGAAAAATGCCTTCAATAGAAGATCGCTCGCTGACCGCGACCTCTTTAACCTGCGATGCGATGGGTTCAGTGACGCACGTTGTAGTGACCACACTTCCTTCATATACTGCAATACGTGTAATTGATATACATCAATGGAAGGCAGACTAATAGGTACACCATTAGATTGATGAGGGTGCGCCAAACCTAAGCCAATGACAACGTTTGCAGTGGAAGACTTATTTTTATTTGCCACACGTTTAGCATGTTGTTTCAATTTACCCTCAAGCGAAACCATCTTTGGTACACCAGCAGCATAGACAGGAACCTGTAGTTGGGAGATATCTAGCTCGGCCATGCCATGGGGATCTTCATCCGCTTTTTCTACACAGTGACTCGTTAGAGTAAGGCCTGTCATGATCACGCTTATCGGTTGATCTTGATGCTTTTCAAAAACATCTATGATGGGCAGGGGGAGGTCTTTTAATCTATGGAACACGGCGTCAAAGATCTCTTTTGCGTACCTAGAGTAGATTTCACTACCCTCCAAAGGTCCTATAAATATATTATCTTTGAAGGCGCGCTCTATGGTGAGGCTTTGTCCTAATAGCTGGGCAGCATCGAAAATCTATTTGACCGCTTTATTCAGGTTGGGTATCTCCATGGCACCTTTGGCATCTAGTGGAAGACCGTGCTTAATTAACCATTGGTTTTTAGCGCGCACTGCTGTTAGGTGCGGATATAGCTCCTCATCAAAATCGGTACTCATGTACTTCAACATTTCTGCCTTCTTAGCCATATCTTTGTGACAGTTGGCAACAAAATTATCACAGTTTGAAGTAAGGGCCCTTATACCCTCCTCTAGCTTGTACATAGCCCAACGGTTTTCCTCCTCTTGCCTCGCGCGAAGGCGGCGCTCTCGACTTATAAATTCAGATAATGATGCCTTCTCATCCTCTAAATATTGAATGGATCCGGCATTTTTGCTGGACACAGCGCGGAGACGTGCGAGTTCAACCTTGGCGCATACAAGCTCGTTGTCTTTTTGTTCTGTCGCTTGGTTGATTTTCATGTTCACTTGTGCCAGACACTAAGACAGATATGACACCTTCTTTTTCAGATGAGATGCTAATGTTACTTCCTGCCACACGACTGTGTCCAACTCTCTCATAAGCATTTCATTGTGCATCTTATGCAAAAGTTGGGCACGGACGTGAGGAGTTAGATGTTGGTGGAAGTCCTCACATGCATCCGCGCTATCCAGTGCGCATGAGCGTGTGCACTTCCATGAAGGAACGAATTTTTCAGACTTCAAGATGCTTGTAGTAGCTTGGGTAGCTGCAATGCAGGGGCTACAAATTTGATATCATGTAAGTGTTAGCAAGGTGATTTTTTGATTACAAGAACGTAAGGGGCGGAATTGCGATATACCTTGGAACATGTGTATTTTCGCGTGGCCTTGAAAGCAAGACCCATGAAGTAATATCGTCGCGCGGTATGGTCTACCGTGTCTTGTTCCTCTTCAGGATTTGATCTGTTGGGGAGCACGGTAATCTTTTATAGCTAGGAACAGGTATGATCTCTTTTGAGGGACCAGCGCGCGAGTTCTCCTCAAGACCATAATCTTCCTTACTTCTCAGATCCACTTCTTCTGACGAAGACTCCATTATACATGGCACACTCCTAATGGGAGTGGCATTTAGTGCGACTGTCCTCTCTGTACCTCCACTAGTTATCGGAGAGGGAAACTCCAGTGCTACGGTGCGTTGACCAATGCGCCATCGATTCGATATCTCGAATGGTGTGAAGGGTCGAGCGCGCATGGTCACAGCGCACGGATGCTCGCGCTTTACGAGCTGCGTATAAGTTAGCTCTACAAAAGTATGAAGAGTATATGAGTACATACGCATAAAACATTTGAATTTTAAATCTTTATAAAACAGGATTTCTTACCATGCTCAAAGTCATCAAAGTATTGCGGAAGGTGATTTGCAGGAAGAGTTGAAGTATGACTCAGCCCTAATGCATATACTAGAACCTCTGTATATTCTTGCATTGGTATCCGGTCGACATTAATTATCTGTGCATCTTCTTAGTTATACGTGCCAAGGATAGGGCGTTCATCTTTCATCAGAGTCTCGGGAGTAATGAAATCGTATTCGAACGGGAATACAACCTTGTCTACCCAGAAAAATTTGTCATTTCATTTTTCAGAGAATCTATGTTCACCTTATAACATTGTAATTGGCCGGGGCGTATCACGAAGGATATCCACCCGTTTATCCAGGAGGGTCTATAGAAGGCGCGGTACAAGTTTATGGTTCGGTCAATGTTCTTTAGTAAGCAGTTTATCCTAAAATTTTAGATCTTCGCGGCGCTAATACAGTGAAGCTGTGAGAGGTATATGTTGTAGTAGCTTAGCACGTCAGTCAAAAAATGGCTTAGGGATATGCGGTTGTTTGAAAACTAAAAAAACCTGGTATATACACCAATTTTTCCAGCAGGGAATCTTCCTATGTGTGCTTGTGGATCTGGCACAGTTGGGTGGAGATCTGCAGATATATGATACTTGGTAGCAAAACTGGAAAGTTCGTGTTCTGATATGCGGGATGTCACATCAAACAGACGTGCCACCATTTTTTCCTCTTACCAGTACTTCAGATGGGTATGGAGTGGACGATGTTTTCTACTGTGGTGATTATTTTCTGCTGTTTTCAACAATGGTGGAAGGGTTTTTGAAATGATAAAGAATAAGGTTGAAGGTCTGTCACACTGCATTTATATACACTTTAGACACATGGGATCTTGTGACGTGTGTCCAACGAGTTGGTTCATCCTATGGTGTTTGTTAGTTGTCCCCTCTGACGTGGTTAATGCCTTTCCTGGTTCCCAAAGAAAGGTGGTACTAGTGGAGTCTGACGTAGACTCATATTCATGGGCATTTTCAAACTCATTTCATTTATGTTGTACATGAATTTCTTTTTATAAGGGATGTCTGCGAGGGGGCCTTAGAGGTTAACTAATCTAGTAGCCGCGGTTTGAACCTGCGACCACTAGATTGGGGGGGACATGATGACGTATAGTCCCTAGTCGGGCTGGATAGTCCGACTCATAGGTACTACCCGTATCCATCAAGAATTGATTAATGCTTATGCGATGTGCGAACGGCCCAGGAGGCCCGGTAAGTCGTTGTCGCACATATGGTTCATTGCTTAACCATGTCCTCGTTGCACTGCGACAGGATCAGACAGAATATAATCTATCTTCTGATTATATTCGCCTAAGGGAAGAGGATATGCACTTACCTCAGTTATGCGATAAGGATCAATCTATTTTGAATCATTATCCCTTCCTTATGCTGCAAGAACAGGGAGTCCAGCCTGGACTCTCTCGAGTATAAAAGGAACCCCTATGGTTCCACAAAGTTATGATACACACAATACCCTAAACCTTAATATACTCAAATCGATTACTTACACTCACGACGGAGTCTAATCGTGGGCAACAAACCTACGGTAAGCCTAACGGTGTCTGTTTAGTGTGTAGGTTCCTCAAAGCAAGTTTCACTTGGTGCAAAAGCCGGAGTCCACAAGACCCGAATTAAGCCTAATTTGGGTCAAGCTCGGTCTATCCAACTTTTGTATCAACACTTGTAAATGTAAGTTTATTATTTAGCTTATTGTTGTATATTATAGTTTAACATTGCTAATAGTTTTCTTTTTTTGCTTTTTTTTAACATGCTGAAACTCAAAATAATAGCTATCAAACTCAAAATCTCAAGTTCTCACAGTACGTAACAAAAATCCATATATACAAGCTTGAAATAACTAATTAGCAAAACCAGGATTTCTTTGAAAAGGACTAAAACTCAAAGTATAGTTATTGAACTTTGTAGTTGCTTATCAATGGGTAATTATTGTAGAATTCACTAAAAAATTAATGAAATTATAAAATAACAAGTAGATCTCAAAATATAAAGCTTTAGGTCATTTGGTAAAGTTCATGCAACATATGATTAATAAATAATTAGGATAATCGCTTTCATGTACAGGTTTTTAATACACTCATTTTTTCTCATTGTACAACTGTACATATTAAACATCCAATTTCAGAGTTTCGGGTTTTATGTTTGTTTTCTTTTTGTTTCTTTAGAGTAACTATAAAAGTTTGAGATATACGATTCTATTAAAAATAAATAGAAATTATTATATAAGTGAAAAGACAGGATCTATAGTTCAGCCAAATATACAACAAACGCTATGTGATTTGCAATTTACATTTTACAACGTAATCCCGATAATAATTGAGTATACAGAAGAAGGTAACCGCAAGGAAACATAAGAATGGTGGTGACACTTAGATTTTCTCACTGCATGTGAACCCATATACATGGACTGGGATATTTTTGTGAACCACATATAGAATACAATTCCCCTTTGGGGCAATGTTACCGGATGGTGGTGCAGTCACAACAACTTGGTATCCTTTCCCAATAATCTTGGAAGTGACACTACTATCAAGAACTAACAATCTTTGATTCATAGAAAACGAGTGTGTGTTAAACGATGGTGCCACCATTGTTACTCTGACTAAGCTTGGATCTAAAATTCCTGAAATTGTAAACACAACAACCAACCGTTTCCCATAACGGATTCTAGTGTTCCTTAATGGCAAGATTATTTTAGGTCGTAGGTTTGATGAATTTGAATCCAAATATGAAGGGGAGAACGCCTTCAAACTTAATTCAGTATGATAAAGGATGTTTGAGAATATATATTTATCGTGTGGGTTGCTTCCCCCAACAAGAACTCAGCCATCTCTTAGTAGAACAGTCGTGGAATGGTAAACTCTAGGTTTAGTGCTTGGTTTTTGCACCTCAAATCTAGACCCAAGTTTATTATTTGGATGGTAAAGTACTGGAGTGAGAACTGTGTTCCTCCCAAGTTCCCACCCTGCAACTCCAGCTGATGCACCATTGATGATCAAAACATGACCATTAGGGAGTAACAACATGTCACCCATGACTCGAGCAAAAGGCATGGTATCCATGACCCGTTGGGGGTTATAATCAGATATTTTAATCCGCCCGCAAGTATCCAAGGCACCATCAAATGTGCCTTTATTTGCATTGACAATAGCTCCTTTTGGCGCACCCCCACATACTAATACTTCAACTTCTGCTACCTTTCCTTTTTTAATCAGCAAAGGCAGCAGTACCGTATAACCTGTACTATGGTAACTTCTTAGTTGACCACCAGGCATTGTGGGGTATGTCTTGACAACCATGTTGTTTGAGTAGTCGAATAAAATAGCACGATTGTTGGCGAAAATGAAAAGATTCTGATCAGGATAGAGAAATACAAATGGGTTTAGATTATTCTCAATGTTAGGGTCATTGGTATGAATTAAAAAGGCAGACTAGGAGTGTTTTCAGTGGCCGACAACTTTGGGTAGAACTCATATCTAAATGCTTGGCGACCTTCAATGACAATTTGCCTCCCGTTAGGCAATATATGATTGGTCGCGTACCATCTTGATTTACTCACACCATTTGGAAACTCTTGCCAGTCACATGAATCACAAGATTTATAAGTTCTGACAACGTGGTAACCATCATCAAATCCACCAGTTTGGACTAATGTGCCATCGGGCATTAAAGTTCCAGAGGAACACCAGATATTAGTGAGTACCATAAGTGGACGTACAATGTTTGAAGCAACATCATACTTAACAGAATTAGCAGAACAATCATTTGAGTTGGGACAACATTTCCATTTGCAAAAGATATGTTGGAAGTTCCAAAATCTGTTCGGTCATACATGACAACACGATCATTGGGGAGTAACATATTCATAGCGGAGATGCCTACGCTTGGCAGGAGGAGGGACCATGAACCATGTAAAACCCGCATGATTTTACCATGAATAGTACCCTTATGATCGTACGCACATGATTAGAACTTTCCTTTTATAGCACGTTTACGTTTCACGAACAAGATTTACAAGTATTACGTACGTGTTATAACACGATAAGTAAATAAATACGTATTAAGACACGATAATTATTTCAATAATATTTATAATCACGAACATACGAACATGAAATCATGAACGTAAATAATCACGAGCTTAGTATTACGTATTTATGTATATTTATTACGATCATGAATAAATATAATAAGACACGAACGATAACTATTTAAATCACGTAAAACACGAACACGAGAACAAGTATAATATTAGACATGGAAAAACATTCGGGTTACCCCATGTGGGCCCCCTTACCTGCGGCTAGACACAAGGACAAGGGCCAAGCCCATTTGATTTTTACTAAACAAGAAATAAGGGAAGGATTATTTTTCATAATAACAAAATATTAGAAAAGATCAAAACCCTAAAAATCTTTCTCTTCTCTTGTTCTTTGGCCGCCGGGTATAAAAACACACGAAGGGTGTGTTTGTTGATTTTGGTGATTGATTTCGTGCAACTGTGTTAGTGTTATCGTTCTCCTTTGATTCACGTAATCGGTAAATCCTTAAACCCTTTTTCTTTATGTTTTTATTTAATCAAGAACACATAAAAATCACGGTGTAATTAAAAACAAGTTAATAATCATGTAATTAAACATGGGGTGTAAAATAATTAAGGTCTAAGGGGTGTTTGTTTTTGGCCGACGCAAGGAACCGAGACCCAAGGGGGGGGGGGGGTCTCAGCTTGTTTGGTTTCGCACCAACCAAGACCTCAAGGTCTTGGTGTGGTGTTGTGTGTCTCGGCCGCAGGAGAAAAAGGAACCCCGACCTTGGTCGGGGTATGTTTGGTGCTCGGGTGGGTCTCGGCTAAAACAAGAACCACCACCGGCTTAAGCCGATGGCTAAATAAAGAAAGAAGGGGGAACCTCAAGCCGCGGCAGCAGGGGTAACCACCGGCTAGTCGGTGGGAACTTTTGGTAGCCGGCGGCTAGCCTTGACCAAGGGTGCGTTTGTGACCGGTTCACGGGTCCGGTTTACAGGGTTCACAAATACGGTTCACGACATGTTTAGATTTAAACACGGTTTCAGTTCATGGTTTTTTTTGCAAGTTAATTATTTTACAAGGTTAATTATTTTTACAAGTTTATTTTTACAAGAATTAAATTAAATTAATTAAAACATGCACATGATTAATTTAATTTATACATGACTTAGGTTATTAATATTATTATTAATACATGAATTTTAACCTAAGTAATTATCATTTTAATTAGACTATATAATTAATTAATTATTGAAATCATGACTTATAATTAATTAATTTACATGACTTAGGTTATATTATTAATAGATAATAATACATGTTTTAACCTAAGTATTTTTACCTTTACTTAATTAAATCATGTTATATTTAATTAAATACTTTAACCTATAGTTTATTTAATTTACATGAAATAATTAATAAACTATACTATTTATTTACATGACTTAGAATATTAATTAGTAAATACTTAAGTTTATATAATTAGCTTAATAATCCAACTTATTTCTATTTATGGAAACTTTCTATTTTTAGAACTTATTTAATTAAGGCAGCTAATCTATATATGTAAACTTTCTATTTTTAGAAACTTATCTATTTTAAGCAGTAAATCTATTTTTAGAAACTTTCTATTTTTAGAAACTTTCTATTTTTGGAAACTTTGTATTTTTGGAAACTTTCTATTTTTGGAAACTTTCTATTTTAGGAAACCTGCTATTTTTAGAAAGTTATATATTATTACACAACAAGTATAATCATACAAAAGTACAAGAAATACTTAATCAGAATAGACAGAATACATGATAAACACAGTATAAAGCTTTAATCAGTAAAACATGACATGAACATATAAAACAAGTTAAGACATGATATAAAACCAGTTACGTACTCAGTAATCAAATACTTATACACATATGTATTTATGTAGCATCAGTGATATCGAAGTAGGACTCTCTTCCGTTCGTCTCCTTCGTTCACTGGACACAAGGTACGGATTCTCCGTCCTTTGAGTATGGACATTCTTCCTTATTAGGATTTCCTCGTATGCAGCCAACTGTTTTCCCCAATATATGTTTTATATGTTTTTGAATTGCTTATGTTTAATTAGATACCTAAAGCCATATACATGCATGACCAGTTTCACCTAGTTATGAAGGTACCGTAAGCATAACACCTGGAGGCACCCGTGTTATGACTCTACCACGACGGAGTGATAGCTCGTGGCGTCCCTTCAGCTTTTGGCCATATTATTATTATCAGGTGGGGCGTATGGGTGCATCCTAGTTTACATGTTTACAGCAGATTATTCAGGTGAATGTGGTGTGTGCCTTGCATCCTTCACAAGGAGTTGATCCCTCCTACCCAAACCAGTATATTAAATTAGAGGCAGCTTATCTAATTTGCATGACGAGGTCACCCTTCCAAGTATTCATGCACGTTGATATTTCATGACCTATATTGGCTAATGGTAAATATGTTAAACAGTTTTTATAAGATAAACATAAGGCTTTTCAAACCATAAAACAAGTTTTAATAAGATATACCAGGTTATCCATGACTTAGTCTTTTCCGCTGCTTCATGCTTATATGCTTATGTTATTCATGCTTTATTTGTATATCCGTGCACTGAGCATTATGCTCAGCCATTTTCCTTTTCATGTTCCCAAAACGGCAGGTACTCAGGGACGCTCGTAGACTTTAAGCGTACGTGCATATGGATTGGAAGCTTCCTAGCCTTCTTTACTTTATGCATTTCTTTATACTTTGATACTCATTTCCATGGACATTGTTTAGTCCTTTTCATTTACAGTAATTGTGTTTGTGTGTGATGAGTTCTACTTTTGGGGTACCGATGTTTGATTCCGGTATTTCCTTTATGGTCATGTGATGTTTAATACATTATCCTTGTATGCTTTGATGACACGCCATAAACACGCGTGACATTCCATTTACCAAAATGGGGTTTTACAATTATGGTATCAGAGACAAGGCTTCGACCTGTAGGCTCTCAAAAAACGACCTGTGATTAGTGGGTAGTCATTATGGTCTTCCTAGAACTGACAGTCGGTTTTCATGCATTCATCATTTTCATGCATACATATATATGTCATTGTCGTAGGTTTATGACTAAGTAATGGTTGGTACAGGACTAACCCTATTTAGTCGCATGTGTTTTATCGAAACTTTTAAATTTGGGGCCTACCCATTGGCGTCCCCTCGCCATGTCTTTTGTTTTGAGTGAAGTGACCATATGCGTTCACTCTCGCGCATACAAAAGTTTTCATAAAACTGCATCATGCATTCATGTATAAATTTTCTTGCATAAAATTTTTCTCATGATTTATTGGTATAATTTTTTTTTCATGTATATAGTTTATGTTTTGATCAGTTAATCATGTATTTTATGTTATACTGTTAGATGGTTCTCACACGCGAGCAGGAACGACTCAATGCAGCAATCCAAGCTGCAATGCAAGCTATGCTTCCTCAGCTGAGGAACGAAATCAAGGCTGAGGTTCAGGCTGCCAACAACCAGCAGCAACACCCAGTACCTCATCCTCCTCCTCCAGCAACATTGGTCACATGGCTGGAGAGATTTAAAGCTCCGCCCTCGAGCTTTTGAGAGAACAGATAGCCCCAGTGAAGCTGAAAGATGGTTGGCTCACATTGAGAAGATCTTCGATTCTATGGGTTGTGACCCCGTCTTCAAGTCGAGGTTGGCTTGCTACAGATTCGAAGGTGATGTACTATCATGGTGGATGGCACTGAAGCAGTCTAAGGGAGGTGATAATTGGGTGGCTGGTTTGACTTGGGCTCAGTTCAGAGATTTGGTGATGGGACGGTTCTTTCCCAAGGCTGAGCAAGACAAGCTAAAAAGAGAGTACCATGGAATCCGACAGAGAGCTGGGGAGAATAGCAACGAGTTCATGCAGCGCTTTCTTCGCTTGGCTGGTTTCCTTGGTGCAGCAGCAGGTACTCCTAAAGAGCAAGCACACCACTTCAGGTGGGCTCTTCGTACATCGGTCGCAAACAACTTGGTGTGTGCTACGTTCAACACGGTAGCGCAATTGGCCGATGCAGCACGAAAGCTGGAGATGCTACAAGAAAGAGATGAGTTCGGGGAAGCAGAGACACCCGATAAGAGGTAAACATTCGTATTCAAACGGTGACCAATCCGTGTTCTTTCAGCATATGTCAACATTTCATCTCTTTAAAACTGTATCTTCAAGGCAGAAGACTGGGGACCGATCTCAGCCGGCTACTCAGCAACAGCCTTCTCAACCCAAGGGAAACAGTCAGACTCACGATCGTTCTGCTACGGATAGGCGTAGCGGTAATGATAATTATCGTAGCAACGCGGGACACTCCAACAGCAGCAGGTCCTTGTACTTACTCATTTTCTTATGAATACATGTTATAATTCTTAATTCTGACACATTAGCAAGTCTTCTTCCAGGAATCATGGTAACGGGAGGGACCAGAACCAGAGAGGTTCACAACCTAACCGTCCAGCTATCACTGGTATTCCATCTTATGATTTATCCGCATTTTCCTTTGTACCTTTTACCATGTCTCATGTATATTGTTCTTATCAGGCTCACAGCCAGTCAGGACACCTGCTGGAGGATATACTCATCCTCTTTGCTCTACTTGCCATCGTAGGCACCCAGGGCCATGTCGTCGCGACAGCGACGCATTCTACAAGTGTGGTCTTCCTGGCCATCGCATGAAGGATTGCCGCAAGGGCGAGATGGAGGGTACATCAGGACATGTTGATACCAAGCCGCCTCCTACTAGTGGACGCGTTTACACGACATCTCGCGATCAGGCCAACAAGTCTACAGGTACCATCACTGGAATCTTGTATATGTATGGTCAAGCTGCATGTGTTCTGTTTTATACGGGTGCTACTCACTCGGTCATTTCTACTGCTTATGCCAAGAATGTTAGGATACTCCCCATGCCACTAGAGAATATACTGAGTATTTCCACGCCTTTGAGAGACTCTATACGCATAACCCATGTGTACAAGAGCCTTCCCCTAGAGTTTGCCGACAAGATTCGTCCTGTTGACGTACTTCCGCTGGACATGAATGATTTTGACATGACTTTGGGCATGGATTGGCTATCCAAGCATCATGCTACCATAGATTGCCATTCATATCGAGTCATCTTCGGTGATGTTAATGCACCAGAGTACATTCACAACGGGTTTGTACCCGGCAGGTCAGTACAAATCATATCAACCCTGCAAGCACGTGCACTACTTTCACATGGTTGCGAGGGTTATCTAGCTATTGTTCATGACATGGATGCTGAATCTCCATCAATTCAAAATCAGCCGATAGTGTCAGAATTTCTAGATGTATTTCCAGAAGAACTTCTGGGCATACCACCTGCACGTGAAGTAGAATTCAATATCGAGCTCATCCCAGGAGCTGAGCCGATTTCGAAGGCTCCTTATCGCATGACTCCCATAGAGTTAAAGGAGCTGAAGGATCAATTGCAAGAACTTCTGGAACGAGGCTTTATTCGATCGAGCGCATCTCCATGGGGCGCATCGGTGTTATTCGTCAAGAAGAAGGACGGCAGTATGCGTCTTTGCATAGAATATCGCGAGCTCAACAAGATTACCATCAGGAATAGGTATCCACTACCACGTATAGACGATCTGTTTGACCAATTCCAAGGGTCCAAACATTTCTCCAAGATTGATCTAAGGTCGGGCTATCATCAGCTACGGGTTAAGGAGCAGGACATCGCCAAGACTGCTTTCCGTACACGCTATGGCCACTACGAACTTTTAGTCATGCCATTTAGCCTTACCTATGCTCCAGCAGTGTTCATGGATTTGATGAACATAATCTTCCATGAATTTCTAGACAAGTTCGTCATTGTCTTCATTGATGACATCCTGATATTCTCTAAGTCCAAAGAGGAACACGAAGACCATCTTCGTATAGTACTACAGATTCTTCGCCAGAAGCAGCTGTATGCTAAATTCTCCAAGTGTGAGTTTAGGTTAGATAAGGTGGCATTCTTAGGTCACATTGTATCAACCAAAGGAATCACGATGGATCCAGCAAAGGTTGAGGCTATTACCAAGTGGCCAAGGCTGACATCAGCAACTGAAGTCCGCTGTTTCCTAGGCTTAGCTGGATATTACCGTAGGTTCGTGGAGAACTTTTCCCGTTTAGCACTACCATTGACCAAACTGATGCGAAAGGGGAGAAGTTCGTCTGGACTGAGGAACGAGAGAAGAGCTTTGAAGACCTAAAGCAGAAGTTAGTATCTACACCGATTCTTACTCTCCCATCTGGTACAAGTGGATTTCAGATCTACAGTGATGCATCGAGGAAGGGACTTGGCTGTGTTCTCATGCAACATGGGAAAGTGATCGCGTATGCTTCACGGCAGCTTAAGCCTTATGAGTAAAATTACCCTACGTATGACTTGGAACTTGCAGCATTCGTGTTTGCATTAAAGATATGGAGGCACTACTTGTATGGAGAATCATGTGACATTTTCACGGACCACAAGAGCTTGAAGTATATCTTCACTCAGCGTGAATTGAACATGAGATAGAGGAGATGGTTAGAGCTGTTGAAGGACTATGACATTAACCTGCAGTATCATCCCGACGAAGCGAATGTAGTGGCAGATGCACTTAGCAGGAAGTCTGGAATGATAAACGGCATTAAAATTGAGGAGGAAATCATAAGAGACTTGGAGCGGCTAGACATAAAGATCATGGTACGTGGACAGCACGGTTACTGGGCTAATCTTAGAGTGGAACCCGAGTTACTCTCTAAGATCAAGGAAGCATAAAAGGATGATGGTGAAATCTGGGCGATAATTCAGAATTTGGAGAAGCAGACAAAATTCTGAGTAGACGTGGATGGTATCTTATGGCAGGGCACGAGACTTTGTGTTCCTGATGATCAAGAACTCCGAGAAGCATTGTTAGCTGAGGCTCATAGCTCCCCATTCTCTATTCATCCTGTTTCGACCAAGATGTACCATGACATCAAGCAGTACTTTTGGTGGAGTGGTATGAAATAGGATGTTGCTACTTACGTCTCCAAATGTCTTACCTGCCATCAGGTTAAGATCGAGCATCAGCGATCTGGCGGTCTTCTACAACCGTTAGATATTCCAGAGTGGAAGTGGGACAAAATCACCATGGATTTTGTTACTGGTCTTCCGCCGACAAAGATGAAGCACGATGTAATTTGGGTTATCGTTGATCGACTTACCAAATAAGCTCATTTCTTACCGATCTGTAAGGAAGATTCGGTCAGTAAACTCACCGATACGTATAGGAGGGAGATCATGAGACTTCACGGTGCTCCATCCAGCATCGTCTCAGACCGAGATCCTCGGTTCACTTTGCAATTTTGGCAAAGTCTTTAGAAATCTTGGGGGACAAAACTTAAGCTTAGCACGGCTTTTCATCCTTAAACAGACGGGCAGTCGGAACGAACGATTCAGACATTGGAAGACATGTTGAGATCATGTGCGTTGGAATGGACGGGTGATTGGGACGATTATATCTGTTTGGTGGAGTTTGCATACAACAATAGTTGGTACGCAAGTATCAAGTGTGCTCCTTTCGAGATGTTGTATGACAGGAAGTGTCGCGCCCTAATCTGCTGGGATCAGGTTGGTGAGCGAACACATGAAGGACCAGAATTGATAGAACTGACTAATGAGAAGGTCGCAGTAGCTAAGCAAAAACTGCAAGAAGCACGGTCACGCCAGAAGAGTTACGCAGACAAGCATCGTATGGACTTACATTTTAACGTAGGAGATCACGTTTTCCTTAAGGTTTCACCGGCACATGGTGTTAGACGTTTTGGAATCAGAGGGAAGCTCAGTCCTCGATTTATCGGACCGTTTGATGTCATTGAACGAGTCGGTGAAGTATCTTACCGTTTAGCGTTACCTCCGCAGCTTTCTCATGTTCACGATGTTTTCCATGTGTCCTTACTCAGAGGGTACAAGTATCATCCCCTTCACATGGTTCAGTATCCACTGGAACAGATTCGTGAAGATCTCACTTTCATAGAAGAACCCGAACGAGTTCTTGACTGACAAGAACGAGTCAAGAGAAGGAAGACGATTCCATTCGTCAAAATCCTTTAGAGGGATCATACCGAGCGGGAAGCCACTTGGGAAACAGAGGAGTCTATCCGGGTTTCTTACCCTCATTTCATATTTTGAATTCGGGTATGTTCTTCTTTTCCAATTTACCTTATCTATAATTCAGGGACGAATTATTCTTTTTAGCGGGGAAGAGTTGTAAAACCCACATGCTTTTACTATGAATAGTGCCCTTAGTACATACATCATTAGAATTTTCCTTTTATAGCACGTTTACGTTTCACGAACAAGATTTACAAGTATTACGTACATGTTATAACACGATAAGTAAATAAATACGTATTAAGACACGATAACTATTTCAATAATAATTATAATCACGAACATACGAACATGAAATCATGAACGTAAATAATCACGAGCTTAGTATTACGTATTTATGTATATTTATTACGATCATGAATAAATATAATAAAACACGAACGATAACTATTTAAATCACGTAAAACACGAACACGAGAACAAGTATAATATTTGACACGGAAAAACATTTGGGTTACCCCATGTGGCCCCCCTTACCCGCGGCAAGACACAAGGACAAGGGCCAAGCCCATTTGATTTTTACTAAACAAGAAATAAGGGAAGGATTATTTTTCATAATAACAAAATATTAGAAAAGATCAATACCCTAAAATCTTTATCTTCTCTTGTTCTTTGACCGCCGGGTATAAACACACACCAAGGGTGTGTTTGTTGATTTTGGTGATTGATTTCGTGCAAGTGTGTTAGTGTTATCGTTCTCCTTTGATTCACGTAATTGGTAAATCCTTAAACCCTTTTTCTTTATGTTTTTATTTAATCAAGAACACATAAAAATCATGGTGTAATTAAAAACAAGTTAATAATCATGTAATTAAACATGGGGGTAAAATAATTAAGGTTTAAGGGATGTTTTTTTTTTGCCGATGCAAGGAACCGAGACCCAAAGGGGGGTCTCGGCTTGTTTTGTTTCGCACCAACCGAGACCTCAAGGTCTCGGTGTGGTGTTGTGTGTCTCGACCGCAGGAGAAAAAGGAACCCCGACCTTGGTCGGGGTATGTTTGGTGCTCGGGTGGGTCTCGGCTAAAACAAGAACAACCACCGGCTTAAGCCGGTGGCTAAATAAGGAAAGCAGGGGGAACCCCAAGCCGCGACAGCAGGGGTAACCACCGGCTAGCCGGTGGGAACTTTTGCTAGCCGGCGGCTAGCCTTGACCTAGGGTGCGTTTGTGACCGGTTCACGGGTCCAGTTCAAGGGGTTCACAAATACGGTTCATGACATGTTTAGATTTAAACACGGGTTCGGTTCATGGGTTGTTTTTGCAAGTTAATTATTTTACAAGGTTAATTATTTTTACAAGTTTATTTTTACAAGAATTAAATTAAATTAATTAAAACATGCACATGATTAATTTAATTTATACATGACTTAGGTTATTAATATTATTATTAATACATGAATTTTAACCTAAGTAATTATCATTTAATTAGACTATATAATTAATTAATTATTGAAATCATGACTTATAATT
Source organism: Glebionis coronaria (assembly GCA_025667525.1). NCBI lineage: Eukaryota > Viridiplantae > Streptophyta > Magnoliopsida > Asterales > Asteraceae > Glebionis > Glebionis coronaria. The sequence goes on along the minus strand of CM046875.1, from coordinate 604,145,775 downwards.
AATTAATTTACATGACTTAGGTTATCTTATTAATAGATAATAATACATGTTTAAACCTAAGTATTTTTAACCTTATTTAATTAAATCATGTTATATTTAATTAAATACTATAACCTATAGTTTATTTAATTTACATGAAATAATTAATAAACTATACTATTTAATTACTTGACTTGAATATTAATCAGTAAACACTTAACTTATATAATTAGCTTAATAATCCAGCTTATTTCTATTTTTAGAAACTTATTTAATTAAGGAAGCTAATCTATTTATGGAAACTTTCTATTTTTAGAAACTTATATATTTTAAGCAGCAAATCTATTTTTGGAAACTTTCTATTTTTGAAAACTTTGTATTTTTGGAAACTTTTTATTTTAGGAAACCTTCTATTTTTAGAAAGTTATTTATTATTACACAACAAGTATAATAATACAAGAAGTACAAGAAATACTTAATCAGAATAGATAGAATACATGATAAACACAGTATAAAGCTTCAATCAATAAAACATGACATGAACATATAAAACAAGTTAAGACATGATATAAAACCAGTTACGTGCTCAGTAATCAGATACTTATACATGTATGTATTTATGTAGCATTAGTGATACCAAAGTAGGACTCTCTTCCGTTCGTCTCCTTCGTTTACTGGACACAAGGTACGGATTCTCCGTCCTTTCAGTATGGACATTCTTCCTTATTAGGATTTCCCCGTATGCAACCAACTGTTTTCCCCAGTATATGTTTTATATGTTTTTGAATTGCTTATGTTTAATTAGATACCTAAAGCCATATACATGCATGACCAGTTTTACCTAGTTATGGAGGTACCATAACCATAACACTTGAGGCACCAGTATTATGACTCCACCACGACGGAGTGATAGCTCGTGGCCTCCTTTCAGCTTTTGGCCATATTATTATTATCAGGTGGGGCGTATGGGTGCATCCTTGTTTACATGTTTTCAGCAGATTATTCATGTGAATGTGGTGTGTGCCTTGCATCCTTCACAAGGAGTTGATCCCTCCTACCCAAACCAGTATATTAAATTAGAGGCAGCCCCTCTAATTTGCATGACGAGGTCACCCCTCCAAGTCTTCATGCACGTTGATGTTTCATGACCTATATTGGCTAATGCTATATATGTTAAACAGTTATTATAAGATAAACATAAGGCTTTTCAAACTATAAAACCAGTTTTAATAAGATATACTAGGTTATCCAGGACTTAGTCTTTTTCACTGCTTCATTCTTATATGCTTATGTTATTCATGCTTTATTTGTATATTCGTGCATTGGGCGTTATGCTCAGCCATTTTCCTTTTCATGTTCCCAAAACAGCAGGTACTAAGGGACGCTCGTAGACTTTTAGTAACCATGATATATCATCTATTAATTTTATAATAACAAAATCACAATAAGTGGATACACTCTTTGATATATTCTTTGTTGTCTCTGAATATTATAATTGAATTTTACTGACACTTTTTCTGGTTAAAAATGTGTGTCACTTATATCAGTTTCCTTGTAGACATGCAATCCAAATAGTTCTTTATTGTAGGGAAACTATAACACTTTTATTTATAAATCAAATAAATAGAATTAATTAAATTAAGATAAACTAAATAACAGAATATAAATAACAGAAAAACAAAACAGATATGATTATAAACGATAATTAAATAAAATAATAAAATAATAAAAAGACTTACTAAATCACCAGCAAGTCGAGGCACGCGTAAGACACGCTTAGGACAAAAGAGCCGAGGCACGTGTTTGACACGCTTCCCTTAAAACAGATTTGTCGTCTGTTTCCCAGGGTACAACTGCCGAAACAGTAAGTTGTACTGTCGGACTTAACAAAACTGCCCAGAATTTCACCTTTACAGATGCGTACTCCATATGTTGGAAATCAATAATAATACATATTGATTTGATGTGTGAAAAAACTATGGAATTAGACCTCTATTTATACACAATAGACTCCCTTCCAGTTTACTCATCCCACCGATGTGGGACAAAAAATAAACTATTTTTCCTCTTTAAGCATGGTACCAAATGCCTAACTTTGAGACACGATATCTCATTCACGTCACCTTCATTTTGGACACATAAAGGCTCATTGCAAAGCTCTCTTCAAGGAGAACGCGAACCTATAAAGTATCACTAATATATATGATACATACATATACATAATTGTGTCCAAAGTTGGTCAAAAGTTATTTTGCCAACAATATTTTCCAACAATGCCCCACATGAATAGAGATCGGTTGTAATACACAAAAGTTTCAATAAAATTCCAACAGTTGAATCTTGCATAGGATAGGTAGGTGTGACCCTTTGAACCTTCCATTGTGAGATGCACTTAGTCTCCTAGATCTAAGTAGACGCGATGTCTTTGAACTTAGCATCTGTTTACGTAGACGGCAATACACACTCACACAAGACTCTCCCTGACATTGTCAAGTCCTCATAGTCGTGTTCGTTATGGTCATGAACACTAGCCTGGTTCTGCAAGAGCTCTTAGAAATTGTGCCCCCATAATTTCTTTCGAAGCGACCCCTACTTCTCTCTCACATAGGTGATTTCATCTTGAATCATTAAAAAGATATGTTTTATGATTTCATCTTGAATCATCATGCTTTATGATTTCATCCTGAATCATTTAAGCCATATGTTTAACCTCTCAATAAGTCACATTATTCTAGGAATGGACTAGGAAAGTTACTGTATTAAGTAACTCCCCCACATTGACGTGACTTCCCCCACATTTCTATGATTAGGTTGTCCTATTGAACCCAGATCTTGGGATCTCCAGTCAGTTGGGTTAGGTTTTCCTTCATAGAAACTCATTCTTTCAAGGGCTTTAGTCCCATTCCTTTAGACGACACACTAACTAACTCTCTGCTTAAGGCTTTCGTAAGTGGATCCACGATGTTATCCTTTGACGTTACGTAGTCAGTCGTGATAACTCTAGTTGAGAGTAGTTGTCGCAACAATCACAATCTATGATGGATATGTCTCGACTTACCGTTTTACATTTGTGATATGAGCTCTGTCAAATTCTATTGACTATCACACTTTATAAACATGGTCGTTATCGGTATACGCCATCTTGGTATGTCCTTTACTAATTAACGTAAACCATCCCGCATATTCTATAAATTTATCTTAAATAATAAATTCATATTTCATCATAGATTTAGCTATAATTGTCTCTTTGAAATACTTTCAAGATTTCTAAGACATAGCTTTCCACTTAGGATAAATACATCCCTTCTAGTGGATATTCTTATATGTAAATATCCATATTTGCATTACTCTATCACTTGATAGTAGTAGGATATCTTCCATAATGCAATATTATTAGTATCATAGTACTCAAGTAATACTTATTCAAATGGTCCCCACTTGAATTACTAATATATCTGCTTGCCTGATTATAAGTTCTAAATCAGATCATACACACGTCATTAGACACATAAGATACCCAATATTCTTTGAGTATTCAAAATGGGAAACAATTTTACCTATATTTTAAATAGATTTAAAAAGATGTCATTGGACTCTAGCTAGGCCGGAATCCCCCACATTGAACCTCTCAATAATATTTTTTTTCTTAATGTTTGACTTCAAAACAAATCCATATGGGTTCAACAAACCCAACAACTAATGAAATTCATGTCAAATATTGACTCCAACAGATCATTAGTGGATTTATTCATCTTGTTATCACTTCTAGTGATAAGTATATTCATGTATAAACACAAGAGTACATATTTACTATTGATCACACATACATCAATTTTGAATCCACATTCTGACATGATATGGTCAAAAAGTTTGATGTCATTGTTTGGTAGCTTGCCTTAAACCATATAATGACTTAATTAGCCTACAAACTTTTCTCTCTAGCATAGGAACTATGAAACCCTCAGGCTGGTTCATGTATAGTTCCTTTTTCTAAATCCCTATTTAGAAATATCGTTTTCACATCCACATAAGAAACTTCCAAAATTTCTTAATGCGGCAATAAAGTACCATCATAATTGAGGTGATTCGTGTAACATGCGAATAAGCATCAAAGGAAGATAGACCTTCTCGTTTTTTAAATTCTTTGATTACCAATCTTTCTTTGCACATGTCAATGGTGACATCGACTTTTATCTGCTTTTTGAAGATCCATTTATAGCCTAGTGGTTTACAACTTAAGGTACATCCACGAGCTTCTAATTTTACTTTTGTAAAATAGAATCTATTTCACTTTTAATGGCTTCTTTCTATTGATACTCTTTCAAAGAAAGTTACTGCTTCTCAGTAAGAAGTAGACTTATTTTTCCATTTTTTTTACCATAATAGAAACAAAAACCGAATCTAACCAATCTTTCGGTTCATGCCATTTTGTTTCTTATAGATTTAATCTCTTCTTGGGTCAATTTTGTCTCTATTCTAAGAGATCAATATCATCTTGTTGTCTCTGACCTTGGACAACCTCGTCATCTATTCTAGATGATCTTTCAATTTCCTTCGTAAACAAGGAATATATTTCTGAAGAATGAATCATTCCTTAATTCCATTACTATGTCTATTTTCGATTCATGTACAATGAAACGATAAGCACTGCTATTCATAACAAATCCCGTGAACATACAATCCATAGGTTTAGGTCCAATATTTCGAACCATGAATTTCATACGGATATCTTAGCTAGATATCCCCCCACATTTGTAAGTACTTATAAGATAGTTTTCTTCTCACCCATAGTTCGTAAGAAGTATCTTATTTTATTTACAAGGGATCTTATCTAAAAGATAAGTAATCAATATAATCCCTTTCCCCCACATGCCATGGCTTAAACATGGACTTAAGAACATGGCATTAACCATATCTTCTAAGGCACGATTATTTTCTATATCAAGAGCAATGAATTTGTGTCTTATTCTAAGTTTAGCATAAAAATTTAGAAATGGAGACACATATTCACCTCCAATAACTTGGAATCACCTTATTATCGATAATAAGTTGGTTCTCAACTTATGTATATAGATCAAGCTTGTCTATATCCTTACTCTCAAGTAAGTGTAAATAGCAATATTTTGTACCACATTCAGCCAATATGGTGAAGTACACGATACTCTACACCTTAGTAGGTATCAATTCCAAATCACATAAAACCTTGTGAATCATATCAAGGTTTTTGGTTATTTCTCCTCAACCAAGAGAAAAGACTTATCAATTTGGCTTTAACCTAAGTTTTGATTTTGTAATCCGTGTCAATACAAAATTGGGTATCCAATTTGGTTTAATTGGACAACATGTTGAGTAAAAATTTAAAACATGTCAAAGTAAGTCATAACATACATTTAAAAATGACCATTATAAAATATAATCAACTTAACTATTTTAAAGGCATAACCCGTATGCACTAAATTTATGTATTCATTAAATCGATTTTTATTTTATTCAAACACATATGAAAGCCAAATTTCATTAAGCAACCATCCAGACATAAGATTCCTACGAATCTCCGGCACACACAACGTTGGTTAACTTAGTGTCTTTTCCAAATGTGAATCACAACTTCTTTTTCCTTGATATTCGTAGTTGGAGAGTTGCTCAAACTCGTTCTCTCCATTCTCAACTGCAATATAAGAGTTAATCAAACTCTTATCACCATATACATGACATGATACAGAAGTATTGATGCACCATTATCTATGGTTGCATTCACTCATGACCTCAGTTTTCATGTCATTCTAGCCATTTAACACATAGTTACGGCACAAAAGGTTTCTGAATGCTTTAAAGCATCTACCATACACATAAATCGAGTATCGGTCTCCCATTTTACAAGTAAGGGAGCAGATCCTTTAGATGTCACTCGTGACATTCCAAATAATTTTTTAGTCCGATGTCTCATAATTAGTTTGAAACTAATTTTTGTTACTATTAACAACGTTCTAAATCACATAGTGTTTCTTATCCAAAACGAATTAAATCGAATTTTGTTTCAAACCATTAATGTTTTGTACTATCCGTTACACAAAACCACTTTATATAAAGTCTTTCGACTAAACAATTAAAGAATGTCTCCTATGACTCTTTCTAACAAAACCACATATGTTATCAATCTTCATCACGAAGATCTTAATAGATCAATTTCATATGATCAATTTCTACAACAAAACTCAACAAGGTTTCAGTAGATCCATTCTTTTAAAGAAACTCAACAAGGTTTTAATAGATATGCCTTTAAACTCAACAATGTTTTTATAGGTATATCTATAAACTCAACAAGGTTTCTATAGATATATTTATAAACTCAACAAGGTTTCAAGAATATATATGGTTTATAATTAGACTCGGCCTAATTTACAATGAATTACACAAGTCAAACAAACTATTCCACTAATTTAATAAAAATAGTGTATGTAATATGATATTTAATGATAACTCATACCATTGTCAACATCTTGTTTCAAAGAAATTCTTCTTGATTTCATTGAACACGTTTCAAAAGTCTAATAAAATAAGATCTTGCACTTTATGAGATCAATGAATACGTTCTAATAATCTCATAAAATAGCAACTTATCTTTTATGAGATTTGTGTCAAAGAAACTCCACTTGGTTTCAATGAATCTAAATTCACCATGATTCCAATCATGTTGTAACTGGCGCACCAATTACATTTACAAGATTCACTAGGGTCACAATTATGTTACCACAAGTAAATTTGTCAATATTCTAACGGAATACAGTTAAGAACTATTAAAACAATTTGGTATCTAATAAACTCAACATGGTTTATATAAACTTGTACCAAATCTGATTCAAAGAAACTCAATCGTGGCTTCAGTAAATCTAGATTAAAACTATAACATATGTAATAAACAAACTAAACGATCATTTTGAACGCAAACTCATCATGGTTTCAAAACAAACTGATGCGATAAACTGTTTTAAAAAAATCCGTTTATAGATCTGTAACACCAGATTTGTTAATTAAAATTCTGTTTACTTAAAAACTGATTTCCTAAAGAAACACAATCTTGGTTTCGAGAGAATACAGTTTGTATAAAAATAAGTTAATTAAATTAATATGATTTTACCAAAAAAGTGTTTAATTCTGTTACACATAATCTGTTTTAAGACTGTAGGGAAACTATAACACTTTTATTTATAAATCAAATAAATAAAATTAATTAAATTAAGATAAACTAAATAACAGAATATAAATAACAGAAAAACAAAACAGATATGATTATAAACGATAATTAAATAAAACAATAAAATAATAAAAAGACTTACTAAATCACCAGCAAGTCGAGGCACGCGTAAGACACGCTTAGAACTAAAGAGCCGAGGCACGTGTTTGACACGCTTCCCTTAAAACAGATTCGTCGTCTGTTTCCCAGGGTACAACAGCCGAAACAGTAAGTTGTACTGTCGCACTTAAAAAAACTTCCCGGAATTTCACCTTTACAGATGCGTACTCCATATGTTGGAAATCAATAATAATACTTATTGATTTGATGTGTGAAAAAACTATGGAATTAGGCCTCTATTTATACACAATAGACTCCCTTCTAGTTTACTCATCCCACCGATGTGGGACAAAAAATAAACTATTTTTCCTCTTTAAGCATGGTACCAAATGCCTAACTTTGAGACACGATATCTCATTCACGTCACCTTCATTTTGGACACATAAAGGCTCATTGCGAAGCTCTCTTCAAGGAGAACGCGAACCTATAAAGTATCACTAATATATATGATACATACATATACATAATTGTATCCAAAATTGGTCAAAAGTTATTTTGCCAACAATATTTTCTAACATTTATTTCTTTTCATTTACTTGGTTTTTTGACCTAGCTTTTGCAATTTACTTTGGCATATCAATAAAAGATGGCTAAAAAGAATGTCTTCAATAGACTCTGATCACAAACAAAAATTAAATTATATAACAATTATAAAAATGTTTAATTGATTTAAGAACGATTATGGTGTTTAACTGATGATTATGGTGTTTAACTGATGATTATGGTGTTTAACTGATACTGTTTGACATTCCTTTGAATAATTGACTAATAAGCAGAGAATGAAGTACATAATTATCAATTCTAGTAATAGTTGGAACAAATCAAATGATATCTAATAATCACGGGTATTAATTTACTATATTTTTCATTCTCGTGCATGTATAATACCTAGCTTGTACGTGAACACCCAACAAGCTGTGTTATTTTTTTGTTTTTTTGATAAAGATGTTTAGAAATGAAAAGAATGGATGGTTCCTATTCGTTTTCTTTTCTTCTTCCCATCATAGTATTTTTGCCTCTTCATTTGCTCTTAGCATCATATTAAACATGCTTCACTAATCAACATGTTTTTCAGCATATGGTAAGGATAAAATTATATATAGATGATGGATCTTAATCTTCTTATTGTGAGGATGAAATTAATATATTGATGCTGATTTTCTTTACTCGATCAATTTTGTATTTCCGAAACTCAATTTCTTCTTCCTCCGGATATACCTGCCAGTAATTTGCTCACCTCTTACCAATTTTCCTTCTTCCCCTACCGCTTTCATACTCTCATATTCTGAAAGAACTAGAACATTTTGATCTTAGTTACACTCTTATAGATTGGGTTCTAATAAGTGTGTAAACACTTATCCTTTTGCCACTAAAATCAAGGAAAAACAAGACCTAATCATGTGTTTTATATCGTAAAAGTCGGAATTACGCGTGGTTTTGTGTTTTTGTGTTAAAATAGGTGCAAATGATCAAAAGAAGAGAAAACACGGGATTTCACGATCAAATGTTGAAGAAAAGTCCAAAAATAGACGAAGACAAGTCAAAAGACCATAAGTGTGCCCAAGTTCACGAAAACCGGCTAAACCGACACGATTTTAAAGAAAAGATCAAGAAAACCGAAATCGAGCTCGATTCTATTATTTTGGGCCAGGCCCATTTGCTAAGCAATGGTGGAACGTTTTAAAAATGAATAAGCAATTCAAAAGCCCATTTTGGTTTAAAAACCTTGACGGTAGAAACAAAGAAACTTTTGTTTTGAAGATAGAATGTAAAGAACTGGTCAAACACAACAACTTCACGTCTTGATTTTTTTATCCCAATTTCACTCCTGACACACACGTGTCTCCCTCACACGTTATTACTTTTTACCCCTCACCCCCACTTTACGTTTAACAAATATCCCACACCCCACTCACGTATTACATACTTCCCATTTTCCCAACTCCCAATTATTATTTTGAAACGTTTTTTTTATTTACCCCATTAATGTCGATACAACCAAAGTAAATCTCACCATACTCTTCCTTCACTCTCCCATTTTTTCAAATCCACCACAAACCCTAATTCACCATATACACTAAAAATACCCAATTAAAATTGGGGGTTTTACCAAAAACGTGTGATTCACACGTTTACCATTTAATTCCCCCAAGAATCGGAATAGATCACTCAAGGTGGTCCTCATCTCCTATCCTACATGGCAAATCCGTTTATTTTGATTGGTTGAATCAAATCACCATCCTGTATCCACCAATTAAAAGCCTCCACCTCAGCCAAAACTAACACAAGAAGCACACTACCCATCCACGGTGGCAATCCGTGTGATGGGTAGTGATTTTCAGCCAATGGATCAAAGAGAAGAGAGATAAGAGAAGAAAGAAGGGCTCATATTTAATCCTTCCTCAAGAAGATTCAAGAAGGTTTTTGGGGATTTTGCCTATAAAAACCCCCATCAAAAATGTAATGGGGGAGCACTTTTCTTATTTTTAATTTTCAGTAAATTAGATTAGGTTTAATTTTTGTTATTTCTTATTTCCAGTATTTGTAATTTTATTTTAATTAATGAAAAGTTTTATTTTAATTAAATTCAGTCTCATCTTTAAATTATTGCAAGTTTAATTTTCGTCTGCCTTTAATTTTTTATTTTTCATGTTACTGTTCGTATGATATTATTATAAAAAATAAAAAAATTAAATAAAAGAAAATATGAAGAAAGTGTAATATCTTTCCCCACTGGGAAGATAAAAAAAGGTACTGTTTTGTTCTTATTGTTTGGTTACTATTCGGGTTAAACTTTTGTTCGGTTCAAGAGAGATTTTGGATCGAAATATTGTTTCGAGCTGTTGATAATTTGAGGTGGTGTTTGGTGTTGCTTCGGTTCACAAGGTGGCTCAGCGCCTACCTTCGGCTCAACGGTTTTCGACAATAGGTTCTATTCTCTCAATCTCTTTTAATTATTTTGTTAAGTTTGTCTTTTAATTATCTTTGTTAATTTTAGTTTCAGTTTAGTTGATTAAATTTGCTTTTATCTGCTTATGTTATTATTGTTCGGTTTAGATTGTTATTTGGATTAGATATTTAGTTTACATTGAATCTGCATATTTGGTTTTGTTTAGTTATTTGGATCTGCTAGTTTTAGTTTCAGTTGGGTATTATTTTGGGTCTGCTTATTTCTATCTATTGTTTATGCTTATTAGTTTTCATCATAGCTTATTTGTCTGCTTATTTCGGATCGTAGGGTTATTGAATCTGCTTATTTTGTTTTTACATATTGCTTAAGTTTTAGTTGTTATTTTGTTTTTGATTCTGTTTGGGTTTCGAGTAGTATAGATCTGCTGTGTTTTTTTATCTGCTTATTTGATGTAATGTTTTCAAATCTGCTTATTAGGTCTTTGGATTATTTGATTTCTTGATAAATTAGTTTTTATTTTGACTATTTATATGCTTGTTTGTTTTTTAGTAGTCTAGCTTATTTTGGTTTTCCTGCTTATTGATTGTCTGAGTTTCTTTGCTATTGTTGTTATCACTGCATATCTCAGACCTTCTGTCTGAGGTTTTTAAATTCCAAAAAGTCATAAAATAATATTAAGCAAAAATATTGGTCCTGGTGGGAATCGATCCCTAGACCTCTCGCATCACAAGCCATCAACCCAACCAACTCTTCTAGATATTCTTTTTGTGTTATTTATGCACCATTTAGTTTATATAGCGTTTTTTTACATTGGCAGATTTATTTAAGTTAGTTTTTAGTTTTAATTAAATTTAATTAAAAAAGTTTTATTTAAAGTTTTAACTTTCTTTTAACTCAGTTTTTATAAAAATTAAAAAGACTAAAAAAATATTTAATTTTATTACTTTCAGAATTTTAAAATTAGTTTTCATTTTATTTTGATTATTTAAAAATAGTTTTTATTTAAAAGTCTTTAGTTTAAAATTAATTAGTTTTCAATTTAATTTTAAAGTTATATTTTTAAGAATAGTTTTTCCTTTACATTAGTTTAAGTTTTATTTAAAAAAATAGATTTCAATTAAATATTTTAGTTTAATTAGATTTAAATTTTAAATAGCTTTTATTTTAAATAGTTTTAAATTAGATTTAAATTTTAAATAGTTTTTATTTTAAATAGTTTTAAATTAGTTTAAAAATACAAAAAATATAGTTACCAAGAACAAAGTAAGTCGAAACGTTAATCGGTAATCAATTCGAGTGAGTCGAGGAAACGAACTTTAATTGTTAAATATAGGATTGCAAAACCCTAATACCAAATGGTGCCGCTGCCGGATTTGGCTTGATAAGGAACCACCCCAAAGTATTACTACATGGATTGATTTAGAGACCAAGTTCATTAACTACTTTTTTCAACCATCACGGACCACCTCCTTAAGGAATGAAATCATTACTTTTGAGCAAAAATATGGGGAAACTTTTAGTGAGTCTTGGGATCGATTTAAAGAGCTTTTAAGAAAATGTCCACAACACGGTTTCACTAAAGTGCATCAAATTAATACGTTTTACAATGGTTTAACTCTAAATGACCAAGACTCACTTAATAGTGCCGCGGGGGGCAATATTCTTGTGAAAACCATGAACGAGGCTTGGGCCATAATTGAAAACAAGGCTAAAGTACAAACCAAGATTGTTAGGGCCACTATGGCGAGTGCTAGTTCTAGTGAGAGTGACAAGAGAATCGATAAACTTACTTCGCTTGTTGAATCACTTGCTCTTAAAACCGATGCCTTAAATGGTCAAGTTAATGCCATGAAAGAAAATAGTGAAACTTGTGAGACTTGTGGTGGACCGCATTCATATTTCAATTGTGACAAGGTTTACAATAATCAACAACAACAAGTTTGTGCTTTTAATGCTAATGAAAGGGTTCCATTTAAACCTAATGTTGATGTTAACCATTTTTCCTACAAGAGTACTAATTATTTGGCTCCCCCGGGTTTTGTAGCACCACAAAGACCACCCCCACCCGCCCAAAATACCCAATACCAAAATAGGAACCAAGGTCCTCAAATGGGTAATTTTCAAGGGAATTCTAATCAAGGGATATTTAATGGTCAAAATCAAGGGTTTCAAAATAATAACCAAGGTTTTTATAACAACAACGGTTTTCAATCTCAATATCAAAACCAAGGTTTTTCTAATCAAGGGTTTAATCAAATGAACATGCAAAATCCTCAAATGGACTTGGTTCTACAAAAATTGACCGAACATGAAAAAATCATGAAAGCAATGCAAGAATCTACTAGACAAATGCAAGAGTCCAACGATAAGAGATTTTTGACAATGATTCAAACCCTTAGACCCCAAGGTGCCTTACCATCCAATACCGAGATTAACCCTCGTGCTAATGTGAGTGCTATCAATACTTGAAGTGGAGCCACTTTAGTGGGACCTTCCATCTCTTCGCCCATAAAGGAGAGACAAGGCCCGGAGGTCATAATGAGTAATCCTACTCCCCCTTCGGTGATTCCTCACACTACCACTCCTAGTACTAGTCCTCCATTGCCGAAAGAGCCTATCCCTACGGTTGTTCAAGAAGCGAGTCCTTCTCCTTCTCAACCTTCAAAGTCTAAGCCTAATATTCCTTATCCCTCTAGGTTAGACAAGGCTAAAGTGCTCACCAAAGATGACGTTCATGTCTCCAACTTTTTTAAAATGATTTCCAATGTGAATGTTAACATAAGCCTTATTGAAGCACTTGCTCAAATGCCAAAATTTGTGAAAATGTTTAAAGATTTGCTTAATAAGAAAGAAAACATGGTTGAGCTCGTGAACACCCGTTTAAATGAGAATTGTTCCGCGATTCTTCTCAAAGAGCTTCCCGAAAAGCTAGGAGATCCCGGACGATTCGTGTTACCTTGCTCGTTTCCTCAAATCGATGATTGTATGGCTTTAGCGGATCTCGGTGCTAGCATCAATCGTATGCCACTTTTGGTTTGGAAACAATTGTCATTACCCGACCTTGTACCGACTCGTATGACTCTCGAGTTAGCTAATCGAACTCTCGCATACCCCGTTGGTATTGCCGAAGATGTTTTTGTTCGAGTTGGTACATTTACTTTTTCCGTGGACTTTGTCGTCGTCGACTGTGAGATGGATCCTCGTATTCCGTTAATACTTGGTAGACCATTCTTACGATCCGGAAGAGCCTTAGTTGATGTAGCCGAAGGGGAGTTAATTCTTAGGGTTCGGGATGAACAACAAGTTTTTAAAATGGGAAAAATAACAATTAAATCAAATGGAAAAGAGTCGGTCAATATGATTGATGTTCTTAATTATGATAATGATGAGATTTTTATTAATCCTTTTGGAATGGAAAAGTCTACTCAAAATGATTTTGTGATAAACTCATCCCTTTCCTTCGAGCCTCAAATTTTTGATACTCCTATTTATGACACCGATAGTGATGACACTTTTTCAAGTGATCACACTATTTTCGGCTTAGACGACTCGACTTTTGACCCACCCACTTTCGACCCACCCATTTATGATTCACCAATCTTTGATACCTACGATGATGACACTTCGTTAAGTGATCTCATTAATTTTGATGACCCACTCCATGATCTTAATGCACCTCATATCCCTATGAGTGATTCTTCCTTGGAGACTCCTTTTGACTTCTATACTCCAATTTTAGAGGTCATGGCTTTTGAGGAGGATCCTCCACTCTTAGAGATCATACCTAATTTAGAGGTTATTCCATTTGAGGAGGATTTAGATATCTTTCTAAATACCTATTTTCCTCATGAGGAAGAGTTTTCCTATGACTCCGATGATACTTATGTTTTCACCTCGAGTTTGGAAGAGGACGACTTTCCCACTTTGGATTTTGATGATATTTTGAGCTTAAATGTCACTACCTCTTGCTATTTTCCCGTTAAGGAACCGGTGTTTGATCCCGGAATAGAGACTTTTGTGCTTTTATTGCCATACCACCTTACCTTTCCTTGTAATAGACTTTTGCCTAAGGATACCCCACTTTTCTTTCACTTGCGTACCACCTCGGGGTTTATTTCCTTTCGTGATGGAAATTATGTGTTTGACCCGGGTGGATTTTTCATGGGGTATGCCTTATATGACTTTGCTTCACCTTTATCATGGAGAGATTTTCCTCCCTTGGAAATCTCGGTTTTCCATGATTTTCCCATTTGAATGATGACATTCGGGAATTCGAGTCGAGCTAGAGACTCGTGATAAATAAATCAAGCATCGTATAACTAGGTTAGATTTTTACCTTTTCCACCCTTTTCACCCATTTTCACCAATAAGTGTAGGGGGAGCCAAGTAGGTTGTTTTTGTGTTGTGATGTTGTGTGCAGCGACATGTGCTTAATGATCCACTTTTGGTGCTTTTGACACGACCCGTGTTCCCGTGTTTCCCGTGTATCCGGTTCCTTCGATAAGTTTTTGCTATTGTGATTCAATCTTGTATATAAATAAAACGAATAAATGTAATCACTTTAGTTGTCCCTTCCTTAGCTCGATTTTAAACAACGTACTCAATGTCCTAAGTGTAGGGGAGTTTATTCGCCCACATGCTTAAACATTGAGGACAATGTTTATATTAAGTGTAGGGGGACTACTATCGAATTTTAGTGGGCTTTTCCATAAATTTGACCCCATTTAACCGGAAAATTTAAAAAAATTTCAACGTTTTTCAAATTTTTGATCTATTTTGGCCTAGTAATAATTTTCATTTATGTCTTTCCTTTTATCATCGCATCATAATAATTTCCATTTCAAGAATAAAGTCAAATAAATAATAAATAAATAAAATGGTTTTACCAAGTTTAGATATTTTTGATATATTAGGCCCGTCGTGAATATTTTGACTCAACCCGAGTTTACTTATCCAAGTTTACTCTAGCTAGTATCCTTAACCATATGGACCTTAATTGGTTTATTAGGCTAAGCATCCACGAGTCTCATTCCTTGAGATTTTAAATTGTGGAGAACGAGAGATGATAGAGTTTATTATAAGTTTGGTATTCTTTCATTAACTTATGTGAGTTAGTTATGAGCTTTTTCTATCATCACTTGTAAATATATAAATGCAATAAGTAAGGTCGTACGATTTGAAAAATTACTTAGCTTCTAGCCCAAGATCGTTTAAAAGTTGCTCAGGATTAATTAGAGTTCATAGCCAAGGCATAACTTATTGAAGCGGGACGCAAAGATTGACTTATCCAAAAAGGCCCTAACAAGGCATGAGGATACCCGAGTCCAAAAAGGCCCTCACAAGGCATGAGGATTCACTTTTTTGCTAAAGATCCTAAGAGATTGTGAAGATCATTAATCCAAATCAATATGATGTATCAAGACACACGACGAGAAGCAATTACTCCCCTAAAGATCATGGAGAAGTCTATCCAAAAAGACCCTAACAAGGTATGAGGATATATAGATCCAAGTCCGAAAAGGAGACGGATCGTTGTATATCAAAATCCTAAATAAAGAAGAGGATAAATGAAGAAGTCGTGGTCAACATTTGAAGCATCTTTCACTCCTAATGAAGATGTATACCAAAATGAAGAGAAGACCATAATTTCAAGATCGTCTCTCAAGATTTGAAGTTTGAAGTACAAGCCAAATATCGGTCCGAGAAAGGTCTCAAATCGTGAAACGAGTTATGCCAAGATATGAACTTTATGAGGTTTCGAGAAGCCATTTTAAAAGATTTTGTCCTTTAGCTAAATATTGATTAAATCTTCCTACTTTATTTTCGGCCTTAATAAATTATCGAAATAGTCAAAAATGCATCCTCGTGATCATTCAAGACAAAAATAAAATACAAGAGATACACCGTAGGAATAAGGGGGTCTAAGTGATTAATTAAACCACATGAGTAAGTGTTAGTTGTGCTAACTTATAATTTCAATGATCACGTTTTTAAGCTTGGTATGGGGAACGTGAAACTTGAGGGTGATTAATATTCATGACACTAAAGCCCTAATCTAAGTCTTAGCTTTCTTTACGAGTTTCTCCCATCAAATAAATTTCCAAGTTAAAATAAATTGTTATAACTTTTGTCTCGTTTTAAGTTTTTATCTTTTCGTTATAGTAATAATAGCATATCTTAATAAAGGCCGAGATGGATTAGTTATGAGAAAAATGTAACTTTATGCTTTAAAATAATGCATTGCATGGGGTCATTGCAATGGTCAAGTGTAGGGGATTTAATAAGTGTGTAAACACTTACCCTTTTGCCACTAAAATCAAGGAAAAACAAGACCTAATCATGTGTTTTATATCGTAAAAGTTAGAATTACGCGTGGTTTTGTGTTTTTGTGTTAAAATAGGTACAAATGATCAAAAGAAGAGAAAACACGGGATTTCACGGTCAAATGTTGAAGAAAAATCCAAAAATAGACGAAGACAAGTCAAAAGACCATAAGTGTGCCCAAGTTCACGAAAACCGGCTAAACAGACACGGTTTTAAAGAAAAGATCAAGAAAACCGAAATCGAGCTCGATTCTATCGGATTAAATCTTTTTGAAGATATTCGAGCCAAGTGGGCCCCACATTTGGGTATTGGGCTCAAAAGCCCATTAAGGCCCAATACCTTAAAAGTTGTGAGACGAATTTGAAGGAATTAGGCAATTGGGCCACAAAGCCCATTAACCAAAATAAATAGAAAATGGGAAGGAATTATTTACATTATTTTGGGCCAGGCCCATTTGCTAAGCAATGGTGGAACGTTTTAAAAATGAATAAGCAATTCAAAAGCCCATTTTGGTTTAAAAACCTTGACGGTAGAAACAAAGAAACTTTTGTTTTGAAGATAGAAAGTAAAGAACTGGTCAAATACAACAACTTCACGTCTTGATTTGTTTTATCCCAATTTCACTCCTGACACACACGTGTCTCCCTCACACGTTATTACTCTTTACCCCTTACCCCCACTTTACGTTTAACAAATATCCCACACCCCACTCACGTATTACTTACTTCCCATTTTCCCAACTCCCAATTATTATTTTGAAACGTTTTTTTTATTTACCCCATTAATGTCGATACAACCAAAGTAAATCTCACCATACTCTTCCTTCACTCTCCCATTTTTTTCACAGCCTCCACAAACCCTAATTCACCATATACACTAAAAATACCCAATTAAAATTGGGGGTTTTACCAAAAACGTGTGATTCACACGTTTACCATTTAATTCCCCCAAGAATCAGAATAGATCACTCAAGGTGGTCCTCATCTCCTATCCTACATGGCAAATCCGTTTATTTTGATTGGTTGAACCAAATCACCATCATGTATCCACCAATTAAAATCCTCCACCTCAGCCAAAACTAACACAAGAAGCACACTACCCATCCATGGTGGCAATCCGTGTGCTGGGTAGTGATTTTCAGCCAATGGATCGAAGATAAGAGAGAGAAGAGAAGAAAGAAGGGCTCAGATTTAATCCTTCCTCAAGAAGATTCAAGAAGGTTTTTGGGGATTTTGCCTATAAAAACCCCATCAAAAATGTAATGGGGGAGCACTTTTCTTATTTTTAATTTTCAAAAAAATTAGATTAGGTTTAATTTTTGTAATTTCTTATTTCCAGTATTTGTAATTTTATTTTAATTAATGAAAAGTTTTATTTTAATTAAATTCAGTCTCATCTTTAAATTATTGCAAGTTTAATTTTCGTCTGCCTTTAATTTTTTATTTTTCATGTTACTGTTCGTATGATATTATTATAAAAAAAATTAAAAAAAAAATAAATAAATAAAAATATAAATAAAGAGTAATATCTTTCCCCACTGGGAAGATAAAAAAAAGGTACTGTTCTGTTCTTGTTGTTTGGTTACTGTTCGGGTTAAACTTTTGTTCGGTTCGAGAGAGATTTTGGATCGAAATATTGTTTCGAGCTGTTGATAATTTGAGGTGGTGTTTGGTGTTGCTTCGGTTCACAAGGTGGCTCAGCGCCTACCTTCGGCTCAACGGTTTTCGACAATAGGTTCTATTCTCTCAATCTCTTTTAATTATTTTGTTAAGTTTGTCTTTTAATTATCTTTGTTAATTTTAGTTTCAGTTTAGTTGATTAAATTTGCTTTTATCTGCTTATGTTATTATTGTTCGGTTTAGATTGTTGTTTGGTATAGATATTTAGTTTACATTGAATCTGCATATTTGGTTTTGTTTAGTTATTTGGATCTGCTAGTTTTAGTTTCAATTGGGTATTATTTTGGGTCTGCTTATTTCTATCTATCGTTTATGCTTATTAGTTTTCATCATAGCTTATTTGTCTGCTTATTTCGGATCGTAGGGTTATTGAATCTGCTTATTTTGTTTTTACATATTGCTTAAGTTTTAGTTGTTATTTTCTTTTTGATTCTGTTTGGGTTTCGAGTAGTATAGATCTGCTGTGTTTTTTTTATCTGCTTATTTGATGTAATGTTTTCAAATCTGCTTATTAGGTCTTTGGATTATTTGATTTCTTGCTAAATTAGTTTTTATTTTGACTATTTATATGCTTGTTTGTTTTTTAGTAGTCTAGCTTATTTTGGTTTTCCTGCTTATTAATTATCTGAGTTTCTTTGCTATTGTTGTTATCACTGCATATCTCAGACCTTCTGTCTAAGGTTTTTAAATTCCAAAAAGTCATAAAATAATATTAAGCAAAAATATTGGTCCTGGCGGGAATCGATCCCCAGACCTCTCACATCACAAGCCATCAACCCAACCAGCTCTTCTAGATATTATTTTTGTGTTATTTATGCACCATTTAGTTTATATAACGTTTTTTTTTACGTTGGCAGATTTATTTAAGTTAGTTTTTAGTTTTAATTAAATTTAATTAAAAAAGTTTTATTTAAAGTTTTAACTTTCTTTTAACTCAGTTTTTATAAAAATTAAAAAGACTAAAAAATATTTAATTTTATTACTTTCAAAATTTTAAAATTAGTTTTCATTTTATTTTGATTATTTAAAATAGTTTTTATTTAAAAGTCTTTAGTTTAAAATTAATTAGTTTTCAATTTAAATTTAAAGTTTTATTTTTAAGAATAGTTTTTCTTTTACATTAGTTTAAGTTTTATTTAAAAAAAATAGATTTCAATTAAAGATTTTAGTTTAATTAGATTTAAATTTTAAATAGCTTTTATTTTAAATAGTTTTAAATTAGATTTAAATTTTAAATAGCTTTTATTTTAAATAGTTTTAAATTAGTTTAAAAATACAAAAAATATAGTTACCAAGAACAAAGTAAGTCGAAACGTTAATCGGTAATCAATTCGAGCGAGTCGAGGAAACGAACTTTAATTGTTAAATATAGGATTGCAAAACCCTAATACCAGGTTCTCAATGGCTTTATAAAAAAAGAGTCGGAGTTTTTTACAAAACGATATTGTACAAGCAGTACCGGAGCTTGAATAATTTCTCAAGGGGGCCAAAATTATATGGATTTAAGTTGCAAGTCCAAAAAATAGCATTATGTTGCCACGAGAGTTAACATATATGTACAACATTAAATTAGCATATACCTATCCAACCAATTAAAATCACTCATTTTTAAAAAAACCCACTTCTCACCACTTTTTTAAAAATTAAATATCTCACATACGGTAAATCGTTAAACGAAAAAAAATACACCATTGCTACGAAAGGCACATGTATATACTTTCGAGGAACTTTTTTCGACTTTTTTTCTTAAGTCATGTATGAGAGAATCATATATGATTCGTCACGAATCATATATGATTTTCAGATAATCATATATGATTCGTGATATGAATCATATATGATTTTCTGAAAATCATATATGTTTCGTGACGAATCATATATGATTCTCGATCGTGACATAAGAAAAAAAGTCGAAAGAAAAGTTCGTCGAAAGTATATACGTGTGTCCCTCGATAGATAGATGATTTAATTCTTGTCGCGAGATGTTTTGTTTTACGTAACGATGAACGGTTTGTAAGATATTTAATTTTTTAAAAATATGTTTTTTTGTTACATGATAAAAATGGGTGGTTGTGATTGGTTGGTTGAGTCTATGTTAAACTAAGTGTCTATGTTGAACTTTTTCCGTTACGACTATATATATAAAGAAGTACATAACCAAAATGATATTTTTATAATAAGAACTTCACTCCACGACTTTTGAACCTCTTAACTCTGAATTATTGGATTAAACACGAAAGATCAACTTTTAAACTTGATTTAGGTTTGAGAAACTTTGTATATGCACAAGTTTGTTACTAAATAATGATGTTTTCTTGCTTAATGCGGTTGTGGTCCAACAAAAATGACAGAATTTGATTCTCCTGCATAGTTTTTTTCTATAGACCACTTAGTGCAAGTCCTTGTTATTTGTTTCTTTGTGTTATCGAGACCAACATCATGTGTCATAACATATTTGTGGGAGGGCCATAAGCTTGAAACCTGAAACTTTCTTCAAAAATATCACAAACTTTAACACTGCTGCTTCAGCTCTAGGGCCAGCACCCTTCCTGGTCCCTTAGAATCTCCGCCCTTGTGTACAAGTCTTCGATTTCATAGGAATGTTGGTCTGCCAAAAGAAGTCAAATCTATGTTTATAGTTTTAATTCCAAAAAATAATTAGCCAATGTCTATCTCTCAAATGTGGTCGATAAGCTTGGTTACGTCTATCTATGAGATTGTTTCTAAGGTTTTAAGCAATAGGTTCCCGGAAGGGTTGGATGACATCGTAAGTGAAAACCAGAATGTTTTCATTTCCCGGAAGATACATGATGTATAGTGTCGTATTGGTCAACGAATTATGGAATATAAATCTCAAAAGGTAGACGACCTGGTCTATTACTCAAACTCGTTTATTTTTGAAGTGATGCAAGCAGATGGGTTTGGTAGATTCATAAATTGGATTAAGGCATGCATCACGAATGTGTATATCTTAGTTCTAGTGAATGGTTCCCCGACTAAAAAGCAATCATGCACCGAGGGCTTCGACAGAGAGATTCGTCGTCTCTTTTTTTTTTCTTGTTTGTGGCAGAAATTCTTAGCAGAATGTGTAGGTTGCTCAAGCAAAAAGGTGGATAAAAGGCATTAAAATTGATGACAACTAAGCATCAATCTTTCTCAGTTTGCAGTTTGCTAATGACACGATTATTTTTTAAGCCCCTATAAACAAAAAGCTCGAAGAATCAAAAAGATTTTATATATATTTCATGTAGCATCGGGGTTGAAGATTAACTTTGCAAAAATTTTTGTATATGGACGACATGTCTCGATGGGTAGGTTACAAGAGATAGCAATAATTCTGGAATGTGAATTAGGCTCCCTTTTACTTGGGATTACCTATTGGAGTTTCCAATTCAAGTTCTAAAACATGGCAACTTGTGATCGACAAGTTCAAATCAAATCTCGCTTCATGGAAAGGGAGATGTTTATCATTTGGTGGAAGTCGGTAATTTATTCACGACACAAAAGGATGATTCCAGTTAACTTAATGAAGGATCTATCTAATATAAGGAGTTCTATCTTATCCTTTGTTTAGAAAAGCATTGTGCAACTTCAGAGACGTTTCTCAATGAATGATGTGTTGAGCTATCACAACTGGGAATTCCATTGCAGTAAAGGAGGTAAAATCTCTTTTTGGCATGATCGGTGGCTGGGAGATCGGTTCTTTAGAATTATGTTCCCGTTCTTGTGATCAATGGTTTATATGATAAAGCCAAGGTCTCTGAATGTTATACGTTTTTTAGAAGACTACGAAGTATATTGTAACATGTTTTTCTCTAGATATTTATCAGCTGAAGAGAGTTTTCAATCGGTTCTTATGTTGTTAAAACTTAGAAGCATCAAAATTAAATTTCACGTGGAGCATGAGGTATGATGGATCCAGCTACAAATGGGAAGTACTAGCTGCTCATGCAACTCAAATGGCTCTTGAGCTGCTTCCGAGTAAATGATTCATGGGTTTGGAAAATATGAAACAAGGCAATTCCATCAAAGATTAGTCGCTTTTTTGTGGTTGTTACTACAAGGAAAAATCCTCGTTTTGGAAGTATTAAGAAATAAACATTTTATTGCAAAATCTAAAACAATAAATAATGTGTGGTTGAATTGTGGATGGACACATCTCATATGGAGGAAATTGTTTTCGTGGTGGCAGCAAGTGTGCGCGATTCCTTATTCGTTGGAACAGTTTGTGCATTGACTGATATGTAGGGGTGGAATTTAAAATCCGAAAATTTTGGGCTTTGATAGATCCGTGTACAATTTGGAAGATTTAAATAGCTAGAAATGAGGCGATTTTTTAGGGTAAAATTTTATGTCGGCAAAAAGTGGTGACATCTGTGGTAGCGAAAAGCTTCGAATGGTCGGTCGCACCGGATGTATGTCAAACACATCAATATTACATATGGTTGTCCCAACCTAGGGTTTTGTAATCGTGATATCGAGAATATAACATGTAGCTCACATTTTGGTAGATCTTTTCTCAAATGCTTAATTCTTTTGTGATAAAATCTATAGGCATATGTATTACTATGTTGTATAATTGTCAACATTTGTTCATTTTTAACGAGGATACAATTTTTGCCAACAAATAAAAACTTACACTCTTATGATATGTGTGAATTTGAAGAAAACTTTTTTCTCACATTATTAATTAAGTATTTATATGCTACACATGTGTTTGTCACTAATAGTTTGCTTATACTTACTCACATACACTTTCATTTGAAATATTAATGACGACATACTCATTACTGTTAGGTTGTGGTCAGTACGCTTGGGAATACGTGAGTTTATCGAAAGCACACACTCAAACACGAAAAACACACTTATTAAATGTCTAATCTATTTAATATATTTCAAGTTTTATTTATTAAACGGCCGTTTGTGTTCATTAAATGTTTAACTAACTAATTGTGTGTTTAATATATACGAGAGGATTAAAAGTCGAAACCCAAAACTTTTATAACACCCCATAGGGACGGGCCATTATAGAAGATTCTATGAGGCTTCTAGACTTGATTTTGACATTTGATATATATTTGGAAAGTGATAAAACTTGGACTTTGTTTACAACTTATCCAAGCTAAGTTTTGAGGGCTATATAAACAACCTCAAATCCTTCTCTCTTTTCACTCTATTCGGCCAAAACAAAATCCTTAAAGTCGATTCACTTTAATCAGTTCTTTCCCCTCCTCTCAGCCGAAAACCAAAGAACCCTAACCCTAAAACTTTCGGTTTTTTGTTCCTCCATTAAGCCGACGAGAAAGTACAAGCCCTAGTTTTCTAAATAGGGTTTTTTGCAAGAAGAAGAAGAAACAAAGAAACTCTAAATTTGATTCGGGTATTCTGTGTACTTACATAACCCTAACTAGATTTTTTTTGGTTTTCTTGTAGCCTTTTACAAACCTATCCAAACGTAATCCTAATTAAGGTTTTGAATCAAGGGTTTTTAGCTAGCAAATTTACACAAATTATTTGTATTATAGAGTGTTCGTTTAACGCGTTGTGAGAACAACTATAAAGACGACAATTTAATCGTTGGTGTTTAACATTCCTTCAATCAACTAATTATTTTGTAGTTGTATTCACTTTATGTGCATAATTGAAAGGGTTTTATGTGCATGCATAGAACTAACTACCAGAGAAGAAATTGAAGTACATGCCAAATTAATAATTAAATATTTTTTGTCTGCTACGTCTAGGCAATGATTAATTATCTTAAGAATTGGAACAAATCAAATGATATCTAATCAACACGGTTATTAATTTGCTATATTTTTCATTCTCATGTGTTGTACGATACCGACAACAACCCGAAGTTCGATAACGCGGAACCGCTAGATCGCGAGTTGTATCGAGCACAAGTAGCGAACACGAGAGACTACAAAGAACCGACAATAGTATATGCACACGGAATACCCCCAACTACCCCTTTATTAATAACCCTAATAAAGATTACATTGGGAAGAAGAATACAATGAACTAGGATCCCCCTCATCCCTATTTATAGAGATGAGGGGGTAGGCACCTTCCTAATACAAGTTTATTCCTAATCTATATTACAAAGTACACTTAAGTCCCTAAACTATATTTAAGTTTACTCCTAAATTCCAACAATTTCCACCTTAGGAGTAACACTTAAACATAACCGATACTCAACACCCTTAACCGGTGTTGGAACCTCGAACCGGGAACCACCTTGTCGACCAGGCATTGTACTTCTGTAATTTTCCTAGATTAGCTTCCATAAACTCCTTCACGTTCTTCTTCTCAGCAACATTACCCTCCACACCCTCTTGACCAGGTACTCCAGTTACCGTAATGTTTGCCCCCACCTTTATACCAAGGTGTATGTTTTCCTGCTCATTTACCAAGCAGCCCGTGTTTGTCTTTTCTTCAGGTTGTTTGTCCTCCAACCGTCTTTGAGCCACTGCAGCATGATTGTTACTAACCTGAAAAACCTCAGCTTCACAATCCCCTTGAGCTCCATGCAGTTCCACCTCAAACCGTATTTGAGCCACTGCAACATGATCGTTACTAACCTGAAAACCCTCAGCTTCACGATCCCCTTGAGCTCCATGCAGTTCCACCTCAAACCAAACACGTTTATCAACCTGTACTCCATGGAATCCTGTTTTAACACCAGGACCAAGTTGTTTGAACTCAACTTGTGTTGAACCTCCATGCATACGTACATTAAACCCATCGAATTTCTCGATGTTAAACCTAGTTATAGAACTAGCCATTTTTCTTTATCCCTTTGTTGTTTGCTAAACCTTGTGAATAACCTCACAATCACAAACCGACAAAGTCCCTTCGATAATTCGCTAAACCTTGTGATATATTAAACCTCACAATCACGAATACGAAGTCCCCGTTTATAAAGAAAAACCCTTGCTTTATCGATATAACCCTAAGAGAAACCTTCTTAGAAATCGATCAAACCAAGTAACCCTTCAAAAGAACACCCTTTCTTACTCAAATATCGATTGATCCTTGGAAATTAACCTATCCAACAAATCGACAACCCTTGAATCAAGAAAGTACCCGACTCCTTTTGAAGTAACCCTTGTCGTTGTTTCTTAACCAAAGAGATCTTGCAACCTCGACAAGTCTTGAATCTTATTTAACCTTGCTACAAACCTTGTCAAGTTGTTTCTTAACCAACTTTACCGACAAGCCTCGCAAGCCGTGTGCAATATACCTGTTGTTGCTAAAACCTTTTCTTGCAAATCGAATCTATTAGAAAACCTCTAAACCCTCGATCACGAACAAGCAACCCGATCGTAAACTTGAATACCCAAGCGAACCACGATCAAACTTGAACCACAAGAAAAATCCTTCTTGCAAATCGAATTTATTAGAGAACCCTAAACCCTCGATTCAGAACAAGCAAACCCGACCGCTAACTTGAAACCCAAACAAACCACGATCAAAACTTGAACCACAAGAAGACCAGCAACAACGATGCCTTTAATTTAATCGTTTTTTTTAAACCCAAAAACGATACTTGTAGTCGACTTTATGATAAACTACAACAGTTGACTTTAATTAATGAACCTAGGTAGACAAAAGTAAATTTGTTACCTTATTCACGTGACAACCTTATTGTATTCATGCAAATATTACATTTTTTTTTCTACCTCTCGTGTATGTGTAGATGAAAAAGACGAAACCCTTTTTCACATGGACGATCGCTACTTTACGATCGACAAAAGCGTCAACCCAACCTCGATACTTAGAGAAACTCGCTCTAGCCTTCGACCTTCGTGAGACCACAATAACCGTGAGCTCTGATACCACTTGTTGTACGATACCGACAACAACCCGAAGTTCGATAACGCGGAACCGCTAGATCGCGAGTTGTATCGAGCACAAGTAGCGAACACGAGAGACTACAAAGAACCGACAATAGTATATGCACACGGAATACCCCCAACTACCCCTTTATTAATAACCCTAATAAAAATTACATTGGGAAGAAGAATACAATGAACTAGGATCCCCCTCATCCCTATTTATAGAGATGAGGGGGTAGGCACCTTCCTAATACAAGTTTATTCCTAATCTATATTACAAAGTACACTTAAGTCCCTAAACTATATTTAAGTTTACTCCTAAATTCCAACATCATGCATGTATGATACCTAGCTTGTACGTGACCATCCAACAAGCTAAGCTGTGTTATTTTTTTCTTTTCTCTTTTGTATTCGTTTTAGTTGATTGAAGGAATGTCAAACATGACCTACCAAGGATATGTTACTTACCTCTCTTTTAATTTCTTGCATATATTACCAGATCGAAGGTCTAAAGTGTACGCTAAAACTATAATAGTTTTAGGACTCGAAACGCTGCTGATTTTAAGCAGGAAGTATATTTGAAGTTAATATTGTGACAATCTAAGAGAACCTGATTTTGCTTAGTGAATCAAAAAATTTAAATACTATCGTTTTTCAGTACATCTCGTGTATAGTCGCGCCTCACCAAAATGACACAATAATTAGAATCACGAATCATATGATGGCGTTGTCCCTTTCGTTTCCATGCTCATTGCCACACTCATATTTGGTGGACGTGTGGAAGCACTCAGTACAAACATACGTATACAGATCATAGACGAGCTTCTTATGTGTTACTGTTGGTATTGGGTGAGTTCCATTGATGTTCCGAGAGACTCCCAAATACAGATAGATATGAAGTACAGTAGTATTTATGCTGTGATCTACATAAGCACATTGATGATTAGATAATAACAAACATTCCATACTTTATATTGACAGCAAAACAAGATCAAACAGTGGATACGCTTATTGTAATTCCTATTGTTATAATATTAAGAGAGGATGGTTCATGGTTGTAAACTTACAAAATGGAATTAATCCTA
Organism: Glebionis coronaria; assembly: GCA_025667525.1. Taxonomy (NCBI): domain Eukaryota; kingdom Viridiplantae; phylum Streptophyta; class Magnoliopsida; order Asterales; family Asteraceae; genus Glebionis; species Glebionis coronaria. Next base: position 604,118,605 of record CM046875.1, on the reverse strand, counting down.
AATTATTAAAGTTGACCAAATGGTTCTCAAATTCATATTACGATTCGGTAAGCCAACTTACTTCCCGCTTGTATATAAAGCCACCATCAACACCTTCTACAACACACATAATCATAACAAAAGCACTAATTCAATGTTTATGGCTCCTTCTTCATTCCTCATTGTCTTTCTTCTCTTCCTCATCAATGCCCAACCATGTCCCGCCGCAGGTGGTTCGTGGTCCCTCCTCCTCCCGAGCATAGGCATCTCCGCCATGCACATGCAGTTACTTCCGAACGACCGTGTTGTCATGTATGACCGCACGGATTTTGGGACATCCAACATATCTCTTCCAAACGGCAGATGTCGTCCCAACTCAAATGATTGTTCTGCCCATTCTGTTGAGTATGATGTTGCATCAAACTCTGTACGTCCACTAATGGTACTCACTAATGTCTGGTGTTCCTCGGGAACTTTAATGCCAGATGGTACATTAGTCCAAACTGGTGGATCTGGTGATGGTTACCGCGTTGTTCGAACTTATAAATCTTGTGATTCATGCGACTGGCAAGAGTTTCCAAATGGTCTGAGTAAATCACGATGGTATGCCACTAATCATATATTACCTGATGGCAGGCAAATTATCATCGGAGGACGCCAAGCATTTAGTTATGAGTTCTACCCAAAGATGTCAGCCACCGATAACGCTCCCAGTTTTCCCTTTTTGGTTCAAACCAATGACCCTAACATTGAGAATAATCTATACCCATTTGTATTTCTTTACCCTGATGGAAATCTGTTCATTTTCGCCAACAATCGTGCTATATTGTTCGACTACTCAAACAACCTAGTTGTAAAGACTTACCCGACAATCCCCGGTGGTCAACCAAGAAGTTATCCAAGTACGGGTTCGGCAGTACTACTGCCTTTGCTTATAAAACAAGGGACGGTAAACGAGGTTGAAGTATTGGTTTGCGGGGGTGCCCCAAAAGGAGCTTTCGTCAATGCAAATAGAGGCATATTTGATGGAGCATTGGATACATGTGGGCGGATAAAAATATCTGATGCCAACCCCCAATGGATCATGGAGACCATGCCTTTTGCACGAGTCATGGGTGATATGTTGTTGCTCCCCAACGGCCGTGTTTTGATTATCAATGGTGTTTCGGCTGGAGTTGCTGGGTGGGAACTTGGGAGGAACCCAGTTCTCACTCCAGTAATTTACCACCCTAATAATGAACTCGGGTCTAGATTTGAGGTGCAAAATCCAAGCGTCAAACCTAGAGTGTATCATTCCACAGCAGTTCTACTACGTGATGGACGCGTTCTTGTTGGCGGTAGTAATGCACACGATAAATACGAATTCATAAACACCCTTTATCCTACTGAACTGAGTTTAGAGGCGTTCTCCCCTTCTTATTTAGATTTAAACTCATCTGACCTACGCCCGAGTATAATCTTGCCCGTCAGAAATACTAAACTTCACTATGGGAAACAATTGGTTATTGTGTTTACAGTCTCGGGCATTTTTGATGCAAACTCGGTCGAAGTAACAATGGTGTCACCTTCATTTAACACACACTCATTTTCAATGAATCAAAGATTGTTGAAACTCGACAGTGGCGTGGCTTCCAAGATTATGGGGAAGTCAAGATACCAAGTCGTTGTAACCACACCTCCTTCTGGTAACATTGCTCCGGCAGGAAATTATATTCTATTTGTTGTTCACAAAGATATCCCAAGTCCAGGTGTTTGGGTTCAGATGCAGTGACAAAATTTCAGTCTTACCATTACTTTATTTCAGGGCTGCTACCTTCTATTGTATGCTCTATTTATTCATAATATTTGATTGTAAATTTTAAATAATGTTTGCTTAGATTGAATAATCAAATCTGCCTTTTCAAGAATTTTTTCTAATTATTTAGATTTTTTTCTAGCCATATTTTTTTTAATATAAGAAGAAAAAATAGAATGAGACGTATGATAATCTAATACAGTAGAATAATAATTTCAAACCTTTATATTCTCTAATATGCTTATTTTTTATGATATCATGATATTGTTAATAGCTTCCACAATAACTAGATTACGAACATGGTACTTACATAATTGGATGACGAGCATTTGGTGACGGATGAGGATCCTCTCAAGTTCCTTATAACTTGATTGATCAAGTTAAATAAATATTGGCTTTTGGATTAAATTAATAGTTAAGTAAAGATATTAATTAATTCTCCTAAATTTTTTTAGTTCACCTTATGTACATTTTATTTTCCCTCCAATTTCACATTTTCATTCATTCCCTCCAATTTATTATTCAGCCTCCAATTTTATTTACTAACCATACATTGTTTTCCCCGTTATATGAACAAGTCATCATAGATTATAACCATTTAATCAAGTGTGTACGACATGGATAATAATTTTCATAGTCACGTTAAAGAAACATCTCATTCCAAAACAAGGTACATACATACATGTTTTTTTCTTTTTGTATCTCTTCATTAGTTATAGTGTAGTTGAGTCGTGTTCCTAAAACCTGATATTAAAATGCATGGCAGTTTTATGTGTGATCCTCGTTTTGGATGAGATGTTTCCCCAGCGATTATCCAAAGTTTCCCTAGCGACATATCGTTGGGAAAACCTCTGCAGTTTTTTTTTAAATTGCCTGCATAGCAGACGTTTTCTAGATTTTTTCCGGAATTTTTCCGAAAAAATTCTACCAAAACCTGTATTTGCTCACCAAAAGACACATATAAAGTAAACTTGGTATACAAATTAACACAAACACGGAATAAGTTCAAACTTACACCAAAATATAATATAACGTTCTAATTTAGTAAAGGATACTAGGAATAAGTCCGGATAGTTAAGGATACTAGGGAAACAAGCGTTCTGAAATTAAGATTTTGCTAGGTTAAAAAATTCATTTTTCTCGGTGTCTAATCGAATTGATTTCCGGTTCAAAGTGTGACTCAATTGTTTTTGGTTAGGAAATAGGGAAGTTGATTATCTATAACTAATTAAAAAGTAAATGCGAAAAGTATTTAAAAACAAACTAAAGACAAGTATAAATAATAAAAGTAAAACAAGGAGAATATTAAAAACTAAAAATAAAAACGATATTAAAACAAATATTAAAACAAATAATAAAACATGAATTTAAAACGAAACAATTAATAAAAATAAAACTAAAGGACGAAATTAACTATCGACTCGAAAATAAAGTTTACTAAATGAAAAAGGAGAGAATAAAATTAAAATGGTACTTTAAAACTAAACGAGGCGAAACCTAAAGCGGGTACAAAATAAAAGATAAAACTTAAACTTTACGAAAAAATATTAATACTAAAAATTGCCGAAAAATTTAACTAAAAATACGTAACTTTCAAAAATAAAATCGGAACAACTTTCAGATAAAACTAAACAATTACGGAACAATACTATTAGATAAACAAGCTAGCATGCTAGCTGCTGGAAGCTAGCAAGTTAGCTGCTTAATTTGGCGCCAACTGCATGCATGCATGGACAATTCCATCGTACTATTGTAATAAAGATTTCATCTTACTATTGTTTGATTGCATCGTAGTGTTGTAAACATGGATCGCACCCAAATTCGAAGCCAAGGATCGTAGCTAAGAATCGTAGCCAAGGATCGTACCTACGGATCGTAACGGCCAATCGCACCCTGGATCGCACTCTATGACGTACCCACGATCGCAACAAGTGATCGTGGTGTGGATTATGGAGTGTGATCGTAGTAACGATCGTATTGGGGATCGCAGTAATGGATCGCAAGTAGAAACCCTCGGGGTTTATGCGACACTTACTAGATCGTACTGGTAAAACCCTTAAGCATTACGATGGCATACAATAAGCAAATAAGCAAATACCAAATAAGCACTTATCTAAAAACTTAACCAAATCAAATTTAAGAAAAAGCTAATAGACCAAAATTTAAAAACTTTTTAAAATACTAAATAATAAAAAATATTTAAAAACAACTTTTTATAAAAATTAACTAAAAAGCACTTAATCAAAAATAAGAAAATTAACACAATAAGCACTAAAACACTTTAAGCTATAAAAATCAAACATTAAAAGATCAATAAGCATAAATTTGAAAACTTTTAAATTACGAAATAAGCAAACTTTAAAAAGACTAAACTTTTTAAGAAAACTAAAAAGTAAATAAGCTAAATACAAAATAAGCCAATAAGATTGTCAAAATTATAGCTTAAATCGTATACAAGCCTAGATGGAAATAGAAAGATGAACTTTTTAATCAAATAAACAATAAGATTAAGCAAAACCAACCCTTAATCCGAACCAAAATCAAATCAAAACAAGAAAAGTATGATGAGAAAGATAAAGAAAAGCTTGATTAAAGGTAAATAAGGATTCAACAATAAAGTTAACTTACTTGGAATTAAAAGGCTTGAAATTTAAGACATAAAATTAAAGAACAAGATAGTAAATGACATGAAATTAAAGTTGTGCAAGTAAAGAAAAATGGTGGAAAGACTAATTGTCACATTAGCTAACAACTTGAAATGAAATGAGATGGTGTCTATATATAGGGAGAAGGGAAGCATGTGTTGCTTCCTTCTTTCTTTCTTTCTTTCTTTCTTTCCGTCTTTTCGTCTTCTTAATTCTTCGACTTTTTCGACGTTGTCTCGGGATTAATTAAACTCGTCTTGAAAATTCTTCATTAATAAGACTTGAGTTCTTCGGCTCTATTAAACTTCCGTCTTTAGACTTGTTCTTCGATAAATCTTCAAAATAGGTCTTGGACTTCCGTTCTTTTTCCACTCTTGATCTCTTGACTTCGTCTTTTGTCTTTTTCTTCGATAAAAGCCCGTGAAATCCCGTGTTTTCTTCCCTTTTTTACATTTTGGTCCTAAATCACAACAAAAACACAAACCACGCATAACTCCGACATTTACGACATAAAATACACGTTTCGGCTTGGTTATTATTGTAATTAAGTGGTAAAAGGATGGGTGTTTTCACACCTATCACGTTCTAATTTAGGATATCAAGATGAATATAAAGAAACAATGTACCATACTAACAAACACATATATGACACGACTAGCTCACGTCATCGCCACCATTCTCGCCACCATCCTCGCCACCATCCCGATCCTCAGCATCATCACCTGGGCGACTCCCGCTCCCGCTAGCCCCCGCACTCTCATATCTCGTAAAATGATCGGAATACCTGTCGCCGTCTCTCAGTATGCTCATCACGAAATCAAGATCCCGACGAGTGTCAGGGGGTGGTGACGAAAAGCTCGGACTAGAACTGGCGTATCCCCGCAATACCATAACCACACCAGGATGGTGGCCGCGAAACTTGCCTCCTCGCACCATCCTGTTGATCTCGGCAGTGGTGTGCTCACCCGTCGCCTCTAGCTCCCTCATCTAATCCTGTGTGGTGACAATAACACAAGATAGTAAATATATTAGTCGGGTTGCTAGATTATTAATCAATGATTCATTAAAGTGTGTTTTAAAAAGAATACTTACATACAACTGGAGAGAGTTCTCATCTGCAAATACACCATCTTCATTTGTGTGCAAACGATAGAACATGTCGATCTCTGAAGGCTCCTATTGGGTTTCGGACGCCTTTTTCTGTACATACACACGCAAGTAAGATCAATCTAATTAAAAGCGGCAATAATAATATGTATGTAAAATCAATAATAATAATAAAATAATAAAAATAAAAAACAATAATAATAATAATAAAATAATAAAAATAAAAAAACAATAATAATGTAAAATCAATAATAATAATAATAATAATTACCATGAGCTGTCGAGTGCGAGGGATCGACCGAGAACCATGCCGGGAGAGAAGTGTTGCCTTGGACCGATTTTGGCTGTTTGTTAAGGATCTCTTCTTGTTATTGGCGTCAGTCCAAAACGCTATTTGTTTCTCCTACTCTTCAACTGTGTGCTCGCCGGGTCTGTTCCGCCTAATTCAATCCACATTGTATTCTCCAGTCTCGGGGTCTTTTACACAGTAATCTCGCTTCAGAGTGACCTTGTTGGTGTTGTATGATTTTTGTAACTGGGCATTAATGGTATTATGAATATTCTGCCACCGAGGGGTGCTCCTGTGCGGCGCGAGATCGTATTTTTTCTGCAATCAAATACAACACATTGAAAACAGAGTTAGAAATATAATTTATATATTTATTTAAATTCGTTTATTTATTTATATAATATAAATAAATAAACGAATTTAAATAAATATACACAATACAACACATTGAATACAGAGTTAGAAATATAACTTATGTATTTATTTAAATTTGTTTATTTATTTATATGATATAAATAAATAAACGAATTTAAATAAATATACACAATACAACACATTAAAAATAGAGTTAAAAATATAATTTATATATTTTTTTAAATTTGTTTATTTATTTATATGATATAAATAAATAAATGAATTTAAATAAATATACACAATACAACACATTGAAAACAGAGTTAGAAATATAATTTATATATTTATTTAAATTTGTTTATTTATTTATATGATATAAATAAATAAACGAATTTAAATAAATATACACAATACAACAGATTAAAAACAGAGTTAGAAATATAATTTATATATTTATTTAAATTTGTTTATTTATTTATATGATATAAATAAAAAACGCTAAATAAATATACACAATTAAATAAATGAACACGATAATTAAATAAACATAAAATGATAACTTACCTCAATAGCTTTCCTGGCCGCCGCCTTGTACCCTTCAAGGACCTTGCTCCATGAAGGGTAATACAAAGGTATTTCCCTAACGACCAACCCGAATAAGTTTCCCCAATGCTCTGCGTAGGGGCCGATAGGTGTAACAAGGTTATCTCTAGCGGGTACAAAGTCGATCTCGACTGGCCGGTTGTGATTCGCCGCCACCGCATCTAGTAATTTCAGGCAACGGGTCTTGTCCCGGGTATTCTCCCTGCCGACTCACCTCCCGCCCAAATTGGTCTTTTGCTTTCCTCTTCCTGCAAAATCAAGTGAGTGATAAAGTCATAAAAGTTAAGGCAAACAAGTTCAACATGTGTATCAAATTTGTATTACAATAATCCAGAAATTCTTACCCCGATTAACGAAGCAACCCCGCAACCGAATGATGGAGGACGTGGACGTGAAGGATCCTCGCCACCACCGTCCCCGTCGTGTCCCCGTGCAACATCAGCCATCTGTATACAGGTACAATTAGCATAACATGTAGAAATTCATGAACAAAATAATACAAGCATGCACAAATCCAAATATCAAAATAAATTTACACATTTAAACAATCCACAACAATTTCATTCATTCATTCAAATATATAAGTGTATTTTGCAAGTTATAACACAAAGTTAATCTTCTTCGTCCCTAGAATAAAATTTCTCAACACCATCATCATCTTTGATGAGGTCTTCAACATCATAATCTGCTAAATCATGAGGAAGGGGGTCTTCATCATCATCGTCTTCGCTAGGAACATCATCGTTATATGGCGGTGCGTCAACCTCCGTTGATTCACCATCTATTTGCAAATCTATATAGAAGGTGTAATTACCGAAGTCATTACCACTAGTAGAAGGTAGAAGGTGGGAGATCACTAGTAGAAGCTGGGAGATCAGATGAGTTGTCCAAATGTATAATATCAGGTTCGTTCTCTACCACGATTACACCGTTGTTCAAAAACTTTTTATGATTAACATGTTCGACGACCTTCACGTTGGGTTTGGCTGGATCTACAAGGTAGAAGACTTGTTTGACTTGTGTTGCGAGGATGTATTGATCACTTTTCCACCACTCACCAGAGCCGACGATTTGTGTCATTCCGTTTCTAACGGTAAGTTTCTTGACTCTACCAACGTTGTTGCGAGTGTCGAACCACTTAACTTTGAACAACGTAACTTTAAACGACAAATAGTCAAACTCGAGGATTTCTTGAAGCTGACCATAAGTGTTAGTTTTCCCGTCAGGGCCAGTCGAACAAACGCCGCTATTTTGAGTTACGCGACGTTCATCGCGGCTCTGCACGACATACCTCACACTATCTACTACGCAACAATTTACTAACATTGGAGCCTTTGATGGTCTATTAACCAAAGCGAATAACTCGCTGGTTGGGCTAGACTCTGGGTCTTGGGGATTTTGTGCGTGACGTTCAAAGATCAATGAAGAAGATATATAAGATTAGATAGAAAACAAAAATATGATATTGTTATTTTTACACTTAAGTACACAAAATAAGTGTTAGTTTACCAGCGTCTTAAACCAGTGGGGGAATTCTTCTAGCATGTCTTTTTCTTTTTTTCCTGGAAATAAACTGAAAAACGTTCATGCTATTAGAATAAGTCGTCGAAATGATAAGTTAAGAAAAAAAAGTTACAAAATTAAAAAACACGTACCTCCGAAACTGTTGTTAAGTACATACCATCTCGCTTTCTTGTGCTCGTCGGTAGGAAAATGAGGAAAGGACAGTAAACCAATCGGCTTGCATACCAATCGGAACACCTGAAACTTACACGTTGAGGGAGGGGGGTCCACATTACGATCGAGCCGATTAAATTTCGTGGTAACACCCCAAAAATATTGAGAACTTATAGTCAATGCTTCTTCCGCAACATAACCCTCCACGATCGAACCTTCTGGCTTAGCTTTATTTCTTACATAACCTTTTAGCTTCTTCATGAATCTTTCAAATGGATACATCCACCGGGTTGAATAGGCCCGCCTTCAAGAGCCTCTAGAGCTAAATGGATGGGAAAGTGAATCATAATGTCAAAGAAAGCAGGAGGATATATGCGCTCAAGATCGCATAGAATTTCAACCACCTTGACCGAAGCTTTCAACATGTCCTCCTCCATCAAAGTTATAGGTTCAATGTATTAGATAGGTTTCAACATTAGAGGTTCAATGTATTATATAGGTTTTAACATTATAGGTTCAATGTATTAGATAGGTTTCAACATTATAGGTTCAATGTATTAAATAGGGTTCAACATTAGAGGTTCAATGTATTAGATAGGGTTCAACATTAGAGGTTCAATGTATTAGATAGGTTTCAACATTATAGGTTCAATGTATTAGACAGGTTTCAACATTAGAGGTTCAATGTATTAGATAGGGTTCAATATTAGGGGTTCAATGTATTAGATAGGGTTCAACATTAGAGGTTCAATGTATCAGATACGGTTCAACATTATAGGTTCAATGTATTAGATAGGGTTCAACATTAGAGGTTCAATGTATTATATAGGGTTCAACATTATAGGTTTAATGTATTAGATAGGGTTCAACATTAGAGGTTCAATGTATTAGATAGGTTCAACATTATAGGTTCAATGTATTAGATAGGTTTCAACATTATAGGTTTGATGTATTAGATAGGGTTCAACATTAAAGGTTCAATGTATTAGATAGGTTTCATCATTAGAGGTTCAATGTATTAGATAGGGTTCAACATTAGAGGTTCAATGTATTAGATAGGTTTCAACATTATAGGTTCAATGTATTAGATAGGGTTCAACATTAGAGGTTCAATGTATTAGATAGGTTTCAACATTATAGGTTCAATGTATTAGATAGGGTTCAACATTATAGGTTCAATGTATTAGATAGGGTTCAACATTATAGGTTCAATGTATTAGATAGGTTTCAACATTATAGGTTCAATGTATTAGATATGGTTCGACATTAGAGGTTCAATGTATTAGATAGGGTTCAACATTAGGGGTTCAATGTATTAGATAGGGTTCAACATTAGAGGTTCAATGTATTAGATAGGGTTCAACATTAGGGGTTCAATGTATTAGATAGGGTTCAACATTAGAGGTTCAATGTATTAGATAAGGTTCAACATTATAGATTCAATGTATTAGATAGGGTTCAACATTAGAGGTTTAACATATTTGATAGGGTTCAGCATTATTGGCGGGGAAAATATTGGAGGGAAAACACTGGCGGGAAAATGTTAACCATTTCCCTCACTTTTTACCATAAAAGGACAACCACACACACTCCTTATCATAACAACCACCAGCAGATCACAGACACACACACACACTTATTATCACAAACACATTGTTATTATGAAGATGTTGAAGCATGAAGCTTTTCCGTGCAAGTGTGGACATGGAGATGTAGTTCTTTGAGAATCGTGGCAAACTGAATCCTTTGGTAGACTGTACTATGCTTGTCTATATTCACGGGTTCAACCTCCAGTTTCATATGGATGCAAATTTTTTATGGAAAGACGAACGCGTCCAACTAGTAATCAACTCTCTTGGAGGTTCAATGAGATTTTCTCCTCCAAGATCTTCTTCGTGACCTTCAACGAGCTTTTCTCCTCCAAGCTCTTCTCCCAGACCTACAACGATTCCAATTTCTTCTCCAAGCTCTTCAATGTGTGCAAACTGTGTGCGCTTGAATGGAATGATAAAGGTACTTGAGAGTATAGTAGTGTTGTATAAAAATCTCGATAGGCACACAATGGATTCAGCTGCACTACTTCACGACCTTTACGATGACATGGGGAACATTCGTTTGAACTAGTTTATGATGTATCTGTTTTCATGTTTATGAGTCTATTATCGGTTTAATATCCATGTTTAATTAAGCGCGTGTTTAAGTGTCCGTGTAAAATAAAGCTAGGTTTAGGCGTGTCTGTTTGTAAGCCTCAATGAATGTTAACAATTTTTAATTAATATTAACAATGAATGTTAACAATTATCAGTGAATGTTAACTTTTTGGCGGGCAAAATGTTGGCGGAAAACATTGGCGGGAAAACATTAGCGGGAAAACATTGGCGGGAAAACAATGGCGGGAAAATTTAACCATTTGTCTCACTTTTTTTATCATAAAAAGACATATAGTATTTTAAATTTTAAGAACTATATTTTTTTATATATATCTTATATATATTAAAATTTTAAATATACATTACATATAGAGGTTCAAACATATAGAATATTAAACATTGCACGTATCCCCAGCGACATGTCGCTGGGGAAACTTTTTTTTGTCGTTTTGTTAAATAGGCGCGTTAACGAAAAGCATTTGGAGGGAATCCTGAAAGTATCCCCAGCGACATGTCGCTGGGGAAACTTTGTGCCATAAATAAACAATTCATTAACACTAATCACTCGTAGTCTATGCCAAAATTTTGAGTATAACCTTTAGCCACTAAACGTGCTTTATAGGATTGTACTTCGCCATCCATGTCGGTTTTCTTCTTGAAAATCCACCTATTTTTCACTACTTTAGCATTTTTAGGTGCATCTACAAGAATCCAAACATCATTGATTTTCATGGATTTCATTTTCTCATTCATCGCAACTATCCATTTTAACTTTTCTGGATCAAGCATTGCGGATCGATAGTTAGCAGGTTCACCAAGATCCCCTACTTCCTCCTCATCATCCCCTATGTTAAGACATAGTTTTCTTGGCGCACGTATAGTCCTTGTAGACCTACGTAGAGGAATTATGTCTGATGGAGCTCCCAAAGTTTCTGGCTCTATTAGAATTTCTTCGCTAGTATTTTCAGAAGGTAATGTATCTTCTTGAATTTCTTCAAGATCATAATCTCTCCCACTGAATTCTTGATTTACAAGACCACTTTCAAGGAAGTCTCCATACTGAGCCACAACAACTTTGTTCTCAGCCGGATAATAAAAGTAGTAATCCATAGTTTCCTTAGGGTAACCTACAAAGATACATTTTACTGAGCGTTGTTGGAGTTTATCTCCAGAGTCACGTTTCACATACGCCTCACAACCCCATATTTTTAAATAAGACAAATATGGCTTCTTGCCATGCCATAGTTCATATGGTGTCTTATCAACCTTCTTTATAGGAACCATATTCAGAATACGAACAACAGATTCTAAAGCATAATCCCAAAAGGATAAAGGTAAAGTTGTAAGATTAAACATAGATCGCACCATATCTAATAATGTACGATTTCTCCTTTCGGATACACCATTTTGTTGTGGAGTATATGAAGAAGTAAGTTTCTGAACAATTCCCTTCTCACTTAAATAATCTTTAAACTCTTGACTTAAATATTCACCACCTCGATCAGAACGAAGAGCTTTAATCTTCTTTCCTAGTTGCAATTCTACTTCCACTTTAAACATTTTGAATGTTTCAAATACCTCATGTTTATGCTTAAGTAAATAAACATAAATACATAATCAATCTTTCTCTTGGAATTATTATCATGCATGTTAATTTCAAAAACACCACTCACAGAAATTGCATCAAAATAGAACAAACCATCTTTGTAAACAGAAATTCTATTATTATCAATAGTGTGAATAATTCCAAGATCCAACATACAAGAAAAGGAAATAACACCCCTAACAATTTTAGGTGCAAAATGACAATTATTCAATCTCAGTACTAGACCCGAAGGTAAAACTAGATTAAATGTTCCTATAGCTTCAACCGCTACTTGTGCTCCATTGCCCACATGAAGAAATTGTTCCCCATAGGTAAGCTTCCTCTCCAACTCAAAACCCTGCATAGCATTAAAAATGTTAATACCACACCCCGTACCATAGCATTACAAATGTTAATACCACACCCCGTATCATATACCCAGGAATTTGATTTGTATGTAAGATTTAATAACTTTATCAAAAATAAGTTACCTGAAGACGCTGCAACACCAAGCTCAGCCTTCTTCTTTATTTCTCGCAACTCCTTGAGATAAAGATGGCAGTTCCTCTTCCAGTGACCACTTGCTTTGCAATGGTGACAAGTCTCATCCTTTTGAGATTTCTTCTTGACAAAGTTCTGCTTGGGTTTAGGATAAGTCACAACTTGTTTGCCCTTATCACCCTTGCCTTTGCCCTTCTTGTTGTTCTTGTGCGGTTTTGGCTTATTCACTCCACCCTTTTGTACATAAAGCACAGGAAGGGTAGGAGCAGATGTACTTGCCTTGTCCTTTTTACCCTTTTCGTAGTCAATGAGCATTGCGTGCAAGTCATTCACTGTCTTCCCCGCGCAATGCATATTAAAGTTCCTAACGAAATCATTAAAGTCCCGATTAAGAGACCAACTGATTAGGTTAATTGCCAAATCATTTTCGTAGGATTTCCCTAGTGCGATGAGTTGTTCCATGTAACCCTTCATCTCTTGATAATGCGTACTAACGGATTTCCCAGGGGCTTGCCTACAACTGTGCAAAGCATCTACCAAGTCATAGATCTCCACAGCCTGAGGCTTCTCATACATTGCCTTGAGCTCTTCAAGCATTTGATTTGGAGCATATAGCTTAAATTTCCTTTGCAGGAAAGGAGCCATTTTTCCGAGCATTAAACAAGCCACATCATTGTGCTTTTTAACCTCTGCCTCATAATTCAATCTTTCAACTGGAGTAGAATTAGGGCCAAGGGGCGTAGGAAACGCCTTGGTCAAGTAATCAGAAGTACCCACTACTCTCATAACTATTCTTAGTGAGTGGTACCAATCGTTGAAGTTTGGGCCAGTTAATTCATGACGTTCAAGATAAGTCTTGAATGCAGTACTTAACGCGTTGTTATCGGGTTGAGCCATTTCTAAAGAAATAAGTTCAAAATATTAGTATTTTCGATAATACCATTCAAGAAAATAAAATTACCCCGGTAATTAAAACCATAGTATTTTCCTTGAAAACTAGAATCCATATTGACATAAACTTATCACATCAGTTGATCTGCTAGTGAAAAATGTATTCAACACGGTAACTTCTCGAACAATAATTGACAAACAAATTTGCAATTTCTAGATATTTTAGGGATTTACGTTGCCAAAAGTCTCTTTGCATCGTAAACATGTTTCATCCCTGCTTTATGTCTTAAGTTTCCAGATCTTACTGAGTAACTCAATCAAGTCGACTAATCTAAAGAACATAAAACCTTCATGTGCAATCTTATTCAGTCATGAAGTTTTCTCTCCATTACAACATCTTCCAAAATCTCATATGACGACAATTGTAACTTCAAGTGTTCGTCAATTAGATGGCATAAGACTTAAATTTTAAGGGTATTGATTTTGGCGGCAAAATCATGTATGGAGAAGCATGCATACATATCTATAGCATAAGTTTAATAAAAAACTTTTAGTGAACTTTTTGGTGAGACTAAAATTTCATCATATATTTGTAAGTTGAGGTATTGGTTTAACCAATTAAAGATTTTACCCACAACTGAATTCACACTGTACTTTTTCTAGAACTTAGCTAAAGCACAAAGCAATAACCTTATTCATTGTGTTTCGGATGTGAACTTTTACGGTTAAATCAACCTTAAGGAATTATGTAAATAATAACCGTAGGTAATTCCAACTTTGACGCACAGGCAATCCGGGAATTTGGTCAGCGCTGAAGCAACCTCCTTCCTTAACCGGGTTCATGACCAGCGGTGCGTTATACCCACTATATAGTTAGTCAAAGTTGAGTAGGCCGTTAAGTTATTATTGCAATTCCAATCAACGCAAATCATATGTCAATTAGATCTCAAAACAATTCATTAATTTTTGTATGATTTAGTCCATATTAATTTTTCTTGTAAAAAATTACCCTTGTTTACAACATACAATCAATCTAAAACGTATGAAAAGAAGTAGGTACAAAAAAAACTAAATCAAATAGCCATATGCATAACAATTTATTCAAAACATAAAATCTAGGGTTTTTATAAACATAAAAAGTCTTCCCTAATTTTAAAACTTTGGAATCAAATAAAGCAAATAGCATATAAAATCATATGATCCGTGAAAAAACATGCATGTTTCATCACGGATCTTCCCCACATAATCTTAACAATTAAATCTTCCTACGGATCATAACCAAAACATGACATAACAATTACTTCATGCAAACATCTAAAGATAATCACCATGTAAATTTTTAGGGTTTCAAAAAAAACTTAAAAAAAAAATTTCGGCTAAAACCGACCTAATTTAAAAAACAAAACCCAAATTTTAATGAAAACCTAAAAAACATCATGTGATTTTAACTCAAACCAATTTTTAGTTAAAAAAACTTTAGATCTCGATAATTAAAAACATGTTAAAACGGCTCTGATACCATTTAAGGTTTATATTACGCATAACAATTACGTAAAACCCTAATTAAGATCAAAGCACACATAGCGGAAGCGTTTAACAAGATCATAATTAATAACACATTCATAATTAATCGAGTTAGAGTTTACATACCTTTTAGCTAGAGCAAATCTTCAAGAACATCGACGAATCGCGAATTAGGGTTTATATGAAGAACACCAAGATATAGTTTATAATGAAACTATATTACGCTCTTGTACACACGTAATGCAATGGATCAATAGTGATGCTAGCACTAATAAACCGGAGCTTCTACACTTGTGAATTGTAGCTAATACGAAAATCAAACCGAAACCCTAATTGGGGTTAGGGCTTGGCGATTGCAGGAGAAGAAGGAGGGGAAGAGACAAAAAATTGTGAAGGGGTTATGGGGTATTTATAGGATAACAATACTTTTTCTCCAAGCCCAAATCTAGATTAGGAAACTAATCCCCCTTCCCCTTTTTTCCCTTTCGCCGACGGCTCACCAAGCCCACAAGGGGCTTCCGAAACTTTTTCGTTTTCCTTCTTTTAGCTTCTATTTAATTCCTTAACGATCGTTTATACATAACTTTTAATTATTAACAATCATTAGTTAAGCTCGATTTATATTTAATAAATATAATAAATATATTCATTAAATTAATTAATCCTTTATGTATTGTGTGCAATCCCGTAATCCTGAGTTCGATCCTATCACACGACTATTTAATTTTATGTCCATAAACTTTCAAAACTTAGAGTGTATCATTCCACAACAGTTCTACTATGTGATGGACGTGTTCTTGCTGGCGATAGTAATGCACACGATAAATACGAATTCATAAACACCCTTTATCCTACTGAACTGAGTTTAGAGGCGTTCTCCCCTTCTTATTTAGATTTAAACTCATCTGACCTACGCTTGTCGACGTACAATCGGTATTCGGCCCGGCCCAACAAGCCCGCGGCCCACACACACCTAACTTATCCTTCAAGAAACCCTAAGCCTATATAAACAGGGGTAGGGGTCTCATTATAATCAGGTTCTCTCTCTTAACCACACCTCTTATACAATATATCGATCAGTACTAACTTGACCGTCGGAGGTGGACCCCGGGGCTCCGGCCTCGGGTCCACGTCTAACCGGTTTACCTTTGTTTGCAGCATTACTCAGGACCCAGGAAGACGACGAACGGCCCAGGAGAGTCGTCAGACCGGCCTAGCCAAATTATGCTCCAACAAGTTGGCGCCATCCGTGGGACCTTGAACACATATGTTCCGTGTTCTCATATTGCCGAAAAGCATAAATCTGTTCGTTCGATCATCGGTAACTCTTAAGTTTTTTAATTTTGGATTTTAGTTTAATATTTGAAAGTGTAAAATAACGCTAGCATGAATCAAGGGGTAAACAATGATGAGTAAATAATGGTATGCGATAAGATCTTATAAAAAAGTGCCATAAAAAAAGATTACTGTTTCATGAAAACTTTAGGATAGGCAAAATCCTTTGATTTACTAAATCGGTAACAACCGTGTGATTTTTTTTTTTTTTTTTAAAATCGTAGATATCATCACTTCAAATTCTGGATTTAAATTTATATATAATGTTGATTTCTTAAATTGATGAGCGTCGTGTGCGTTTTACGCAATGAATTCATGAGCAGTTCATGAGATGTTTGTTATATTACGATACATGGTAAAGGAAACAAACAAGTTGCAAATCTTTTATATAGTTAAAGATATTGCCTATTAGTAAAATATCCTAATATTCCCGTATATTTGTAGCATAATTTTGCAAATCATTGCAAAGATTACGTTAAAACAAAAGATTTACTCTCTCTACGAATGGAAGGTGATCAACAATTTTATTTGTTAAAAGAATAAAGGTCGTGTTATGAAATTTTCCACTGTGGCAAACAAAACTACAACATAAAATTTGTGCATAAGATAAAAAACCGTGATTCGTGGTAAATATGTATGAATTCCGTCTTGGTGCTCCACGCGCACGGGCGTATTTTGTTTTTTTATCTTCGGTTATGGTTCGTCCTTTCACAATAGTCCGCACGTTTTGGACGTACTTTATTTTTGCTTTTTCTCTGCGGCGACCGCATGTTCAGTCGCGCTCGTCCGTACATTTGGACATATTTTTTTTAACTACGGTTATGAGCCGCGTTCTTTCGCGTTAGTCCGCTTATTCGGCAATATTGTTCATAGTAACAATATATTACGTAATCTTTTAAATCTTTACAAAGATATTTTCAAATATCTTATTTTTTTAAATTGGTAACAAAATATTATCCATATCTTTTAAAGTTCAAAAAATATATTGTCAATATTTTTCTATATTAATAAAAAATATAACATATATCTTTTCAACTGTTAAATAGATATTACATATATCTATCTCATTTGATTAATATATTTTCTATATATGTCGCGGCCTAATAATATTGTGTTGGGACCTGACCTTTCTATTCGCGGTCATGGCTCATCCATCCGCGCTCATCTGCACATTCAACAATTATTTTATTTTTTATTCACAGTCATGGTATGTCCAGCCGTGCTTGTCTGTATGTTCGGTTATATTTTATTTTTCATTGCGGTCATGAGCCGTGTCTTCCATATTAATCCATATGTTCGGATATATTGTTTATATTAATAATGGGTATTACACATATCATTTAAATTACTACAAGATAGTCTTTAAGATATATTCTGATATTTTTTATTATATATATCCTTTAAATAGGTAAGATATATTACATAATTTTTTTTAAATAATATGTTTATCATTCGCGGTCATGGTACGTCCATCTGTGCTAGTCCGTACACTCGGATATCTTCTGCCTACGGGCGTACATGTACACATCGTTCCTAGGCGGAATAAGAGGATTGAGTGAACCTAATAATTCAACTTGTCGTGTAAGAGGGATGCAACCCCAACGAACACGGATCATGTATCCTTGTTAGACACCTTGCTTTCAAGACGTTGAAGTAAGTTACGCAAACCACATGACTCATGATGGGCTTGCGAAAGACACACTATGCACGTCTAACAAAATTTTGTCAAAACTTTGACCGTCCTTATGGTAAATGCGGTACGCCGCACGTAGTGGCATAGCTCATCCCATAAGTTAGTTAAGATACGTCTTATACTATATGACAATTCGCGGTTATGGCAAGACCCATCCGCGTTGGTTCGCACGTTCGAACCCAATTTCTATCTTTAGTACGCGGCTATGGTACGTCCATTCGCGCTGGTCTACGTGATCGTAATTTTTTTGATACTTGATTAAGTTTAATACTACTAATCTAGTGTAGCACCATTAAACTTGGGGGGCTACTAGGGTATACTAATATCACTATTTATATGCACGTCACGCAAATATCTTTGGATATGTTTCTTTGCCGCAGAAGTCCGCCTTCTGCCGGTTTATTCCTTTGCAATAGAAGTATTTCTTCCATTGGCTTATGCCTCTGCCACGGAAGTACCTCTTCCACTGGCTTGTTCATGCGCCGTGGAAGTATCTCTTCCACGCGCTTATTATCTTCGCCGTGGAAGTATTTCTTCCACGTGCTTCTTATCTTCGCCGTGGAAGTATCTCTTCCACGTGCTTCTTATTCATGCGCCGTGGAAGTATCTCTTCCACGTGCTTATTATCTTCGCCGTGGAAGTATCTCTTCCACGTGCTCGTTATCTTCGTCGTGGAAGTATTCTTCCACGTGCTTCTTATCTTCGCCGTGGAAGTATCTCTTCCGCGTTCTTATTCATGCGTCGTGGAAGTATCTCTTCCACGTGCTTATTCATGCGTCGTGGAAGTGTCTCTTCCACGTGCATATTATCTTCGCCGTGGAAGTATCTCTTCCACGTGCTCGTTATCTTCGCCGTGGAAGTATTCTTCCACGTGCTTCTTATCTTCGTCGTGGAAGTATCTCTTCCACGTGCTCGTTATTTTCGCCGTGGAAGTATCTCTTCCACGTGCTTATTATCTTCGCCGTGGAAGTATCTCTTCCACGTACCCGTTATCTTCTCCGTGGAAGTATTCTTCCACGTGCTTCTTATCTTCGCCGTGGAAGTATCTCTTCCACGTGCTTCTTATTCATGCGTCGTGGAAGTATCTCTTCCACGTGCTTATTATCTTCTCCGTGGAAGTATCTCTTCTACGTGCTCGTTATCTTCGCCGTGGAAGTATTCTTCCACGTGCTTCTTATCTTCGCCGTGGAAGTATCTCTTCCACGTGCTCGTTATTTTCGCCGTGGAAGTATCTCTTCCACGTGCTTATTATCTTCGCCATGGAAGTATCTCTTCCACGTGCTCGTTATCTTCTCCGTGGAAGTATTCTTCCACGTGCTTCTTATCTTCGCCGTGGAAGTATCTCTTCCACGTTCTTATTATCTTCGCCGTGGAAGTGTCTCTTCCACGTGCTCGTTGTCTTCGCCGTGGAAGTATCTCTTCCGCGTGCTTATTCATGCGTCGTGGAAGTATCTCTTCCACGTGCTTATTCATGCGTCGTGGAAGTATCTCTTCCACGTGCTTATTATCTTCGCCGTGGAAGTATCTCTTCCACATGCTCGTTATCTTCTCCGTGGAAGTATTCTTCCACGTGCTTCTTATCTTCGCCGTGGAAGTATCTCTTCCACGTGCTTATTATCTTCGCCGTGGAAGTGTCTCTTCCACGTGCTCGTTGTCTTCGCCGTGGAAGTATCTCTTCCGCGTGCTTATTCATGCGTCGTGGAAGTATCTCTTCCACGTGCTTATTCATGCGTCGTGGAAGTATCTCTTCCACATGCTTATTATCTTCGCCGTGGAAGTGTCTCTTCCACGTGCTCGTTATCTTCGCCGTGGAAGTGTTCTTCCACGTGCTTCTTATCTTCGCCGTGGAAGTATCTCTTCCACGTGCTCGTTATTTTCGCCGTGGAAGTATCTCTTCCACGTGCTTATTATCTTCGCCGTGGAAGTATCTCTTCCACGTGCTCGTTATCTTCTCCGTGGAAGTATTCTTCCACGTGCTTCTTATCTTCGCCGTGGAAGTATCTCTTCCACGTGCTTATTATCTTCGCCGTGGAAGTGTCTCTTCTACGTGCTCGTTGTCTTCGCCGTGGAAGTATCTCTTCCGCGTGCTTATTCATGCGCCGTGGAAGTATCTCTTCTACGTGCTTATTCATGCGTCGTGGAAGTATCTCTTCCACGTACTTATTATCTTCGCCGTGGAAGTGTCTCTTCCACGTGCTTCTTATCTTCGTCGTGGAAGTATTCTTCCACGTGCTTATTGTCTTCGCCGTGGAAGTATCTCTTCCACGTGCTTGTTATCTTCGCCGTGGAAGTATCTCTTGCACGTGCTCATTATTTTCGCCGTGGAAGTATTCTTCCACGGCGCATCGTGATCTTCGCCGTGGAAGTATCTCTTCCACGTGCTCATTATTTTCGCCGTGGAAGTATTCTTCCACGGCGCATCGTGATCTTCGCCGTGGAAGTATCTCTTCCACGCGCTCATTATTTTCGCCGTGGAAGTATTCTTCCACGGCGCATCGTGATATTCGTCGTGGAAGTATCTCTTCCACGTGCTCATTATATTCACCGTGGAAGTAATCTTCTGAGGCGCATCGTTATCTTTTGCCGTGGAAGTACGCCTTCCACTGGCTCATTCTGCTACAGAAGTACGTCTTCTGTTGTTTCATATCTTTGTTACAGAAGTACGTCTTCCGTGACGAATTACTTTGCCCGACCATGGAGTGATTTTTCCAAAAATTTATATTGTTTGGCCTTAATTAGACGGAGCCTGATCAACTACGTTTGGTTCAGGAAAAATCACAATAAATTCTGGCATTCGTTATCAGATATCGTGGCCGCAAGACGGATGTAATATCCGCGTTACTTCGCCACAGAGGTACGTCTTCTGTTGGCCTTAAGACGAAAGAAATATTCGCATTATGTTGCATCATCAGTGGGTATAAGAAGTACGACTTCAAAATATTCACGATGCAGCATATGGGTTCCACATTCACCTTCACAAAACCTTCTTATCATCCTCACGTTAGAGATGAATAAGAATAATACCTTGCCAATGCCAGTGTTACCCCGGCTATAGAAACACGTTTTCTTCTTACGGGGTCCTTACCGTCTAAACACGGGAAACCAAGCATTTGAGCACAACCACCTGTCTTACGTATACATGTTTTCCCATTTCTTTCGACGTGGATATGCTTACAGGTAGCGGATATGGTGTAAATTCTATTAACCTCGGTGACAACCTCGCATACTAGAATGGGGGGACATGATGGCGTATAGTGGCTATGCTCACTATTCGCAATCCCAGCCCATCATCGTTTTGCTATAGGAAGCCCATTACGAGTGGAGCCATATGTTCCGGACGACCCATGAGGATGTCCTAGCAGCAAGCCGCACGCGGTTGTTTAGTGAGCATGATACACGAATGAGTCTAGCATAACATGATCATGGACCATATCATACTAGACTGGGGGACATGTCGACGTACAATCGGTATTCGGCCCGGCCCAACAAGCCCGCGGCCCACACACACCTAACTTATCCTTCAAGAAACCCTAAGCCTATATAAACAGGGGTAGGGGTCTCATTATAATCAGGTTCTCTCTCTTAACCACACCTCTTATACAATATATCGATCAATACTAACTTGACCGTCGGAGGTGGACCCCGGGGCTCCGGCCTCGGGTCCACGTCTAACCGGTTTACCTTTGTTTGCAGCATTACTCAGGACCCGGGAAGACGACGAACGGCCCAGGAGAGTCGTCAGACCGGCCTAGCCAAATTATGCTCCAACAACGCTCGAGTATAATCTTGCCCGTCAGAAATACTAAACTTCGTTATGGGAAACAGTTGGTTATTGTGTTTACAGTCTCGAGCATTTTTGATGCAAACTCGGTCGAAGTAACAATGGTGTCACCTTCATTTAACACACACTCATTTTCAATGAATCAAAGATTGTTGAAACTCGACAGTGGCGTGGCTTCCAAGATTATGGGGAAGTCAAGATACCAAGTCATTGTAACCACACCTCCTTCTGGTAACATTGCTCCGGCAGGGAATTATATTCTATTTGTTGTTCACAAAGATATCCCAAGTCCAGGTGTTTGGGTTCAGATGTAGTGACAAAATTTCAGACTTACCATTACTTTATTTCTGGGCTGCTACCTTCTATTGTATGCTTTATTTATTCATAATATTTGATTGTAAATTTTAAATAATGTTTGCTTAGATTGAATAATCAAATCTGCCTTTTCAAGATTTTTTTCTAATCATTTAGATTGTTTGATACTATCATATGTCTAGCCATATTTTTATAATCTAGAAGAAAAAATAAAATATGATCAAATCTAATAATATAATCTAATACAGTAAAACAATAATTTCAAACCCTTATATTATCTCACTATATACTGATAGTAGCTCAAACAATAATTAGAGCATATAACTGTAGTGCTTGCTTATTTTTTTTGGATAATAAAAGCGTGTGATTTTTTCTAACATATTGGTTATTTGAATTAACCTATGATATCTTTGTGTCAAAACTGGAAAGTAGAATGAGCTATACACTATAAAATTTAAGACACTAGAACAAAGAGTTCAGGTTCGTTTCGTTGTTTTTTATTGATCTAACAACAAAAAAATCTTTTACGCGCGTTAAATAAAAAAAGTTGCATGTAAAATTTAATTATATAACTCATACATGTTCAATATACGTATTTATATATAAAACTAACAAAATAAAGTGGAGACCTTGTGCAACTACACATGTTGCACACCCATTGCACACCTATCTGAGTCCCCTCTAAAAGAGTTGCTAATGCAACACTTTGTACAATTGTTGCATTTTGGAGGATCGGACCAATGTTTTGAAAACCGGTTTTCAGATCGACCCGGTCGAGTCACCGGGTCCGGGTCGATCCCGAGTCAACTCGGGTCAACCCGTTTTTCTAAAATAAAAAAAATCATATTTTTAATAATTAACAAAATTTATGTATACAATCCATAAAAATTTTTGTAGATTAAACGTATAGACTGTTTACCAACCAACATAATACGTAAAAATAAAATTCCATTGCTACGTAAAATATACATATTTTTTAAAAATCAAAAAAATTGAAACTCGGCCGGGTTCCGAGAATCGGGTTGACCCGAGTCACCCCAAACCCGCCAGGTTTAGCCGGGTTTCAAAAATGTGAAACTCAGGTCAATATGACCCTTTTTTGACCGGAACCGGGTCAATCGGTTAACCCGGCCAGGTCGACGCGTGTCTGAAAACATTGGATCGGACCAATTAAGCAATATTTTCAAAATAAACAGTTAACTGCGCTTTGGTCATTTTGATTTGGTCTTGTTTTCAGTTTTTGTCCAAAAAGTCAAATAGTTTCAATTTTGGTCCAAAAATAAACTATTTCTTCACTTCTAGTTCTAAAATAAAGAAATAGCTTACCAAAAGTGGAGAAGTAATTTCTATTTTGGACCAAAGTGGAAAAATAATTTCGATTTTAGAACAAAAGTGGAAAAATATTTTACCTTTTAAACCAAAATCAAAACTATTTTAGTTTTTGGACTAAAAGTGAAAACGAAACCAAACCAGAAAGACCAAAAGTGCAGTTATATCCAAAATAAATGTTGTTAATAGATCTAAAGCAACATTGTTATCAAAAGTGTTCCAAAATCCAAAATGAAATTAGACGAAACTTCCCCCGCTCCCAAATTAATTTTCCCTCTTAATTACTCAAAATTTAGAATTTTAATTGTTCCGGCCATTTTCTATTAATCCTCTCTCCTTTATAGAGTATCTTTCTCCTTCATTAATTAATTGTTAGTCACACCTCAATATTTTGTTCCAACCAAAGTTGTTACTCCACAATAGGTTTTACTGTCATGTTCACTTCACTCTCGAGCCCTTTCTTAAGGTAACCAACTACTTATTCAATTTTTTGTATAATACTTAATTCTTATGTTTGATTACTGATTATATAGCCAACTGATGTATATTCAGGTTATCTTCGTGTTCTTATGAGCTATTTAATTTGTTGCAATTAGACTCATTGTGTTTGTTTACTGAATATATTTTGCATTACCATTACCATATAATCGAGTTCGAAAAAGATTTGGTCTATAATATCAAGGCCAAATGGGTGAAATATGATTGTTCTCACTATGACTACAACCTACAAGGATTTCAAAGGTTTGTATTTCATGAACTTATATTTCTTTAAAACAAAAGTTCAAATACATCCTTATTTTTTTCTCACGTGCTAAGAGGACTCATCAAGACCATCTATTTATGTTTGATCTAAGGATAGAGAATAATCTAAGATTTAAGTTAATAAACCTATTTTCTGTAATTATATGAAGCGTTTTTTCATTTAATCCATTTCTAAACACACAATAACTATATGTTTTCTCTCTAACTATTTCCCTCCATAAATTCGTTATGTTACACACTCATCCTTCATCAATCTGTTACACACCGATTCTTTTAAATCTGCTCTTTTAGGGTCGTTCATCAAGATCATTATCATAAATCGTTCATCATCATCATCGATCCTTCATCAAAATCATAACTATTTTTCATTAATCATTGTGAATCATCTTTAGATAACTAATGGATTTCGATTTGAATGAACATGTTGTTGCAAATTCAAAAAGTGTTAATGTTCTGAGTGTATCTGGGTGCGATTCTAGTGTTTTTGTTGATGTAAATGAAACTCGTAAATGTAAGTTTATTATTTAGCTTATTGTTGTATATTATAGTTTAACATTGCTGATAGTTTGCTTTTTTTGCTTTTTTTTAACATGCTCATTTTTATGTTTTTTCATCTTTTTTCGTTTGTGATGTCACCAGTGATATTTTATAATTTTGATGTTTAGATTTTTAAAGTTTGTATTATATTTTATGTAATTTATCACTTGTGATTCTTTGTTAACTTTATGATGTTTCTTATTAGTCAAGTTGCATATGTCTCATATCACTATTGATATTTTGTTGATAGTGTTATTTTTTTATTTGATTCAACTGAATTGGATTGTTTTTTTTGTCTTTCTAGCTTTATATATGTTATATATTCTATAGGTATTCTATAGGTTGTTATGTTTACTTTGTTAGTATTTGTTTATTTGAATATCAGTGGTGATAAGTACTACTAAAAAACTTGATGTAGCTAGTAAGACAACTTATCTTAAACCTTTCATCTTCCTTAAAACCACATAACCTTCCAACATTCTTACAACTATAACAAATCGGCCACAGTAGATAGTTTAGCATATAAAGTTACGGACTCACAGCTTAAGACTTACCGGCACAACAAACTCTACACACTTTGACCAAAAGAAATCTTTTATTCAAACAAACCTCACGTATATTTTGTCTATGAAAAGCATATTAAGAAACCAATTACATACCACATTTGACCAATAATCCGATCAGATCTATCATATATCACCAACTTCTAAAAGATTTCGTTTAACAAAAGCAGGGTTCGTTTATAGTGGTGGAGATGGGTGTGTATGTGTGTGTGGGGGGAGGATGTGTGTGAGGGTGAAAATAGGGATGAACATGTTGTGTTTTTGTGTTTGATATAGGGATATAGGTATGTGATATACACACCAAAAATTATCATATGTAGCTTAAAAAGTATTACCTTCGTCCCATAATAAGTGTCCACTTGAAATTTTTAAAGTCTTTCTTATTAAAATTTGACCATAAATATCTGTATATGTTATATAATACTTGATGAAAGTTACATGAGTAGATTCGGTTTTTGTAAATGTATTTTCATTATTATAATATTCATCAAGTATTATATAACACAAATAAAAATATTTATGGTCAAAGTGGGCACTTATTATGGGACAGAGGGAGTACAATTTATAACCTGAATGATCCATAGTTGGTTCGTTGATTGCGCGTATGTGAAAAATTACAGTGAAAGTGAAGGTTAAGGCGAATGTGGAGGTGAAGGCGAAAAGTGAAGATGAATGAATGTGTTCAATTTGATGATAAAAGGTGTGTATATTGTTTATTCTTCCATGTAAAAAGGTACATTTTCATACAGAAAGTTACCGAAAGTACAAAGCAAAAGTTTGTAAAAGGACTAAAAAAACATTTGACAAGAATAGAAGTTGCCCAAAAAATAGAAATTGCCCAACTTACACAGTTTATCCTTTAATAATAAAATATAAGACACTTGACGGATTCTTCCGCTAGTGTTATATTTTTGTTGTTTCTCGGGACCTAACTAGTAAAAACATGTTTTTGAGATTATATGAGAAATGTGATAAATGGTTTGAACTTTTTGATAATTTTGCCAAAAAAAAAACAAAGAGCTTCGAGCCAATACAAGTAGCTCTATCGTAGAAAATGGATGGGAGATACGAACCTGTTAATTCAAAAGATTCTACATGGTTTATTAATACGTAGAGGTGGCAAAATGGTTGGGCCAGGTCGGGTTGGGTCATGGGTCTACATGGGTCTAGATGGGACTAGATGGTTTTGGGTCTAAATGGGTCTAGACATGTCTTTTAGGACGATAATATTTACGGTCTTAGAAATATCGTTCAATAATGACACGGTACCATAAATAGAGTTTGTACAAAAGTTGTAAATATTTTAAAGCATGCCTAAATGGCTTGCTATTATTTCAGATGGTAACTCGGTTTTCACATTCAAGTCAAGTATTTCTTCGGAAAGCTTTGGCTCATCAATGGGAATTAATTTTCTCGGGCATGGTTTACTTTAAAACCATGTAAGGATCGTGCTTACGTAATAAAATGATCTAACCACCGTTGTCCTCACTACGGTCGGCCACGAGCCACCACTAGCAGCAAAATTAAAATCACCATTGGTTAGAATGTCAAATTTGGTTCGTTAATCTTCTTCTTCTATAACCCACTCGTAACAAACGGCCCTTCGATGGATATCGTTTTGTAATTCTTTTGTCTTCAAAACTTGAAATAGATCATCATTTTGTTATATCGAATTTGACTAAGGGGTGTTTGGCATTGCGGTTTGTAAGCTTGCTGGTGTGAGTGGTGTGAGTGGAGTTGGAAGGAAGATGATGGTGGTTTACTGGTTTGTATGCTTACATATGTACATTTCAACTCTACTCGTTGTTAGGCATTCTCATTTTAAGCCGAACATATTTATAAAATAGGCGCATTAAGTGAGTAACATTTTACATGTAATATGTGAGTGTATTATCAAAATTTTGTTTGTACAAACATTATGATATGTCAATGGTACATTATGTTTGCGTTGTACATATTAAAACTCAACAATATATAAGGTTGTTTATTTAGGTAATTTAATCAATTTATTTATTTTAATTACATTTGTTATTACATTAAAAAACTTATTGTTACGATATAAAACAGTATAAGCAAATTCAAACATAATACTTCATAACCTCATTTTGCTACAACTGATTATATGATTATGCGTTTTAAAATATACTAATCTATTTTAAATAAGAAATTTCAAACACCACCTAAAACGAGAAGACTTTGTGATTATTTGATTATTAGGGTTTCGAATGAATTGAAGAGTTACTGGAAGAGTTGCGTCGGTGACGAGAGGTATTAGGCTTCGTAGCTTATTGGGATATGTAATCATTTACGAATTCTTTTTACTTAGGCCTCTTAATCAATGATCCAGTTAGTGAAATAAATGTATTAAGTTGAACGCTAGATTTCAATCGAGTCTAGGACTGTCTAACACGCCTTTATATTGATAGCTTTACGAAAAATAATGAATTAATCCTAACTTGCCTAGCCTTATAATATGTATTTGTGCCAACTTCATACGTGTACAAGTCCATGCAATGTTTATTAGCTTATTAGGGCATTTTTATTTATTTCTACACTTTACTACAAAGCATTTTAAACTTTTTAAGTGAGTTGTGCCATGAAATTACACATATAAAATAGTATTGTTTTTAATGGGTATATTTGTAATATCGTCCAATTTAATGTCATGCTTTTTTATTCTAATTATTACTAATAATATCAATCTCTATAAGTATATGCCATTATTAGATATTAGCATGGTACTCGCACAATGCTGCATCGGATACTCGGTGACGATTTTTGAGATGACAAATATTACTACTTTTGCCGGTTAAATTTGTTTTTAAAGATTGAATTTGTAAAAAAGTTAAATCAAAATAAAATAATTCCTCAAAAATGAGAAAAACTAAAAATTAATAAAAATATATCAAAATAGATATTGAATCAAAAAGTATAAAATTTTAGAAAATATTGTAAAATTAGATTACGAAAAGACTAATTAGATAAAAAAATATTTCACTTTTAAAGATAAAGATGATTTTTAATAGGCTGTTGAACAATGAAATGAATGGTCAATTATAAAATGAATGTTTTTATAAAAGTCAATTTTATGTGTACTAATTTTCAGACTTTCTAAAAATAGAAATAGCCCAAATGCTTTATAATATAATAAGTTAAGATAATATAACATAACATTGTTAAACAATATTAGAAAAACGTAAAACTAGAATTCGTTAAATAACATTTTCGTTCGAACTCGCTGCATTGCGCGGACACCATACTAATTATTTATAAAGCATTTGGGATATTTTTATTTTTAAAAAGTCTGAAAATTAAGACATTCAAAATTGATTTTTTTTAGAAACATTCATTTAATAATTGATCATTTATCTTATTTTATAACAAACTTTTGCAACAACTTAAAAAAATCATATTTATCTTTAAAATTGAAATATTTTTTTTATAATATGATTTTACCATATTTTCTAAAATTTTATACTCTTTGTTTCAATACCTATTTTTATCTTACTCCCTTATAAAACAAATTATACAATTCTCTCCTATTAAATACAAAAAAAAATAAGAGGTACAACTTTACAAGCCAAATGTACAACTACATCAGCATACTATACACCATTTTAATGCATCATCTTACATTTGATTTTAAGTAATACAAGTTCAACAAAATGATGTACAATCCAAACTTTTTTTAGAAAAAAGAAATTAATGATAACATAAATACACCCCAACCCCTTCTATTACAACATAAGAGCGCCCGGAGTCATGGCGCCGTGGGGTGCCAAACCCACGGCGCGACTCGCGCGACGACTCCCCGATCAGCAACAAACCACGGCGTTGGGTCCTGGCGTGGGTGTATTCATTCAGCGCGAGGGGTGTGTTTCAGCTTGTTTATAAAAAAAATCTTTTTACCCCCTTGGATGTTTGAGAATGGCTTTTTTTTCTTTTTTTGTTGTTGTTGCAGTGGTGGTGGTTGTGGCGGCTGGTGGTGGGTGGCGGCTGGTGAAGAAGAAGAAATAGGGTTTGGGGGTTGGGGGTGAAGAAGAAGAAGAAAAAAAATCATTTTATCCCCCTTTAGTTTAATGAAATGTTTAAGTTTGTTTAGGGGGTGTTTTGTAAAATTGGGAAAAACTGAAAGTCACTCGGAGTGATGATTCCCCTGTTTTTTCCAAGTGAATGTGAGTGTGAGTTTCGCTGACGTGCCACCAAAAAAACCCCTCACTCCAAGTCATGACTCCTTGTGCTCTAAAGAACATAATGTACAACCCAATCACCATTTTTTTCTTTTCCAAACAACGTTCACATAATTATTATAGATTGACAATAATAAGTTAGATATGTTTCACCTCTAAAACATGATAAATACATAGATCTATAAAAAAAACCTAAAAGTGGCGACAACACCAGGATTCTGTGACATATCGGCAGAGCCTGCGACGCGAACACCAATCTATATGAAAAACCTCATTAACATGAGAAATATATACGGTCATTTTTTTAACACACATAAAAACTCATACCTTTAAAATACCTCATATCAATAAGTAATTTACGGTTGTTGTGGTCCTGGTGATGTGGTTTTCTGGGAAGACAATGATGGATTTTTCCGGGACGTGACGACTGTTAAAAACGAATACCCAAATAATATTTGTTCGCTAGAAAATTTTGTCACAGGGTACCCGCCGCCGCATCGCGCGGGGTACCTTGCTAGTATATTTTAATTCATTTTTAGTTTTTCTTATTTTTTGAGGGTTTATTTATTTTGATTTAATTTTTTAAAATTTTAGTCTTTTAATACAAATTTCACGGGCAATAATATTACAATTTGTCACCTTAAAAATCATCATCAGACCTCGTCGCCGCATTACGCGAGTACTATACTAGTTATATAAAAAATTAACAACCACGTGCTCTTTCCCTCTAAATCTTTTTGTTCTTGTAAATAGCAACAATACACAATCTAAATATAGATCCACTATTAAAACTACAAAAGGCACAATTTACAAATTTAACAGTGCGCCAAAAAAGTAAGTAAGATAACTGAAAACATTAATATTATTTAAGTAGAAGTGGAAAATTAAAATTGGAACCCAAACTCTTATTAAAATGACGTTCAACTGAATGGGTTGTAAGGAATTTTAAAAATATTTATTGTGATGTATTCAATTTTGATTTCTCAATGATTTTTTTTAGCGGCTGAAAATATATTAGAAAGTTGCTAGCAAGGCGCTAGGAGCATAAAAATACAAGAACAAATCTAGAAGATAAACAATAAACCTATTCTATACCCTTCCTAGACTTTAACTGCAAGAAATATAAATAGGATAAAAAAACTCTTGCCAACCATGTAGCAAAAGAAAAATCCTCACCCACGAAGGCAGAGCCACCGATTTTCACTTCAGGGTGTTTTAGATGCAGGCCCAAACAAGCCTCGGTGACATAAAGAAAAAACAAAATAAATACAATCAAAAACATCATCTCGAAATATTACTTGAAACCAACAAAGGAGATTTGAGCCATTCAATCCAACTGCACGACATACGACCTCTGTTGTGAAGCCAAGAAAAGGAGGAAGAACGAATATTAACGTAAATGTCACTTCTTCTCATCGGTTGTTCATAAAAAATGGTACTGTTACGGTACCTCCAAAGCCACCATAACGAAGCAGCAACAATGATAGATAAGCGTCGAGTCTTCTCTCTAGGCGCATGCCACAAACTAAACCAACCTTTCCAATGCATAAGCGATGTAAAATGAGGAAACGCAATGTCACACCAATTACGAATAATGTTCCAAATATCCTTAGCAATAGCACATTAAAAAAAGATGTGATTAGAGGATTCTCCATTACCGTTACACGACGAGCAATCGTCAGGATTTCAGTTCCTCGGGGCGAAAGGTTGAATTTGTGTGGGAGATGATCAAGATTTAGACGCCACCTAAATACATTTACCTTGCGGGGAAGGATTTTGTCCCACTGAGTTTGGTTATCCAATGAGGGCAAAAGATGGGTGTCGATTTGTTGTCGAGTACAACTAACCGAAAATGTACCGTCGTTGGTTATAGTCCAGGATCAAGAATCCAAATTTGATGAGAAATCATAATGACTTATCTTGTTGATAAGGTCGTTGAGATATGCAGTATTGCGAGCCCCTATGACTGGGTGTGCCAGTACCACGTACATTGGTTGTCAATGATGCGATCTGAGACTGGGCAATCTTTATCTTGTTCAAGGCGAAAAAGTCTGTTATATCAAAGATAAAGAGGAGTGTTACCGATCCGTAGATCTTTCCAGAAGCGTGTCGATGTGCCACAACCAACCTGAAATCGAATGGAGTCACTAGGTAGAATCCCATCTGAATGAAGGTAGTTAGAAGAAGCATGATTTCTCAATGATTTAGGTTAATTTTGTTCTCGACATTCTTTAGTGACTTAATTTACGTAACTATTAATGATCGACTTATGAGCGTAATTGTAATTTTTGTAAGTTTCAAATTACACCCTTAAATAAATATAGATTAACCCGCCTCCTAATATGTTTTTGACTTTTCGTTTTTGACACATGTATTTTTAGCCCAAATTATAAAAACGAATAAAAATTACTTTTTTTTAATATAGAACCATTGTTAAGTTTAGACAATTAATGATATATTTTTTGAGTAAAATTAACAAAAATTAATAAATAAATTATCTTTCAGTTACTTTCTAATAAGGGAAATTTAAAATCCTTATTTTTTAAGAGAAGCTTTAAAAAATCTCATTTCAAAAAGCGCTTTGCTTTATTATATAAAGAAATTCTATTTAAGAATCAGACTCTAGTAATGCGCTTGTTAGTTTTTTTATGGTCAAGAGTAAACCTAAAATCCTATGCTGAGTAAACTTAAGAATTTCGTGACACTTTAGGTAGTCTTTAGAAGACA
The DNA here is from genome assembly GCA_025667525.1 of Glebionis coronaria. NCBI lineage: Eukaryota > Viridiplantae > Streptophyta > Magnoliopsida > Asterales > Asteraceae > Glebionis > Glebionis coronaria. The sequence goes on along the minus strand of CM046875.1, from coordinate 604,086,273 downwards.
AATCACCTTTTATCAATCAAGAGAAATTCATGCTTGCACATTTTCGCTTTTGTTAAGAAAAAGGAAAAAAAATATAAAATAAAAGTCAACTTGTTGGGTGTTCTTGTACAAGGTATCATATTAGAAGAATGAAATATACAAAGAATTAAATAGTCGTGTACCTAAATTATTATTTTACATATTTTATTTAGATATCATTTGATTTGTTATTGTAATAAAAAAAACTAATCATTGTCTTGATGTAATTGTTGGGTTTAATCAGTTAAGTGTTAAATTTCACGTATCCATGGTTCACGTATGCATGAATATAGATTATTCTAATAAGTTCGTGTTTCATATTATGTCTATGCATGGAGTTCTTGGTAGTTTGAATTAGTCTACTTTGACCGATTATGTTGCAAATTTGTGAGGAGAGTGGGTTTATGTCTAGCAAGTAGTAGTAGTGTGCTCCTATTTTATGCAATATATAGTCCTACAGTTATATATAGAGAATGTACTAGTAGTTTGTTTTCTATATCAGGAAGTTTGTAAGTTTCAAATCCACATTTGGTATCAAGAGCTTTGTTTGATCAAAGGCGGGTTTGAGAGTCGGTTTCAAGAAGAGGGTGTTTCCCTTCGCAAAAGGGCTGACACAACAATGAACCGAGTAAGCAGGCAAGAAAGAAAGGGCCATTTGCAACCCTATGCAATCAGGTCGCATAGAAGAAAGAAGGAGCAGCAGTTTGTCGAATTGTAGCAAACAAGAAAGACGAAATAAAGCAGCAAGGATGATCACTTGGTGGTCAAAAGGAAAGGAAGTAGCATAAAGAAAGAAAAAAAGAAAGAAAGTGTCGACGTGAGAATGAGAAGATCGTGAGACCAAAAAGACCGAGTAGCTACAAAAGACCGGGAAACACCTAGACCGACACAAGTGACAAGAGACCGAAGACTCACCTGAGAAAGCATTAGACCGAGAACGAAAGTGTGAGACTGAGAGAGTCTAGACCGAGACCGAGACTCAAAAGGTCAAAACCGAGACCAATCGAGGCAACCAAAACCGAGATCGTGACCGCGTGTTTCCTAAGAAAGAAATTAGACCGAAGTTTCAACAAGAAAGACCGAAGAAGAACGGACTGTTGAATCAAAAGACCGATGAACGAAGAAGAAAGTTATTGTTGAATCAGTTAGTCTGGCGTTGTTAGCTGCATTCAACGAGATGGCTTTGGATGTGTCCGGGAAAAGTCGAGAAACGAGATGTTACGAAAGAAGGTTTTCAAGACGTGACCGGGGTGCCATAAATAACCGATTAAGGGGGTGATTGTTGGGTTTGATCGGTTAAGTGTCGAATTTCACGTATGCATGGTTCACGTATGCATGAATAGAGATTACTCTAATAAGTCTGTGTTTCATATTAGGTATATGCATAGAGTTCTTGGTAGTTTGAATTAGTCTACTTTGGTCGAGTATGTTGCATATTTGTGAAGAGAGTGGGTTTACTGTTTAGCAAGTAGTAGTAGCGTGCTCTTATTTTTATGCAATATATAGGCCTAATGTTATATATAGAGAATGTACTTGTAGTTTATTTTATATATCAGGAAGTTTGTAAGTTTCAAATCCATAGTAATAAACAAAAATGTTTAAATAATATGATGGTATGTACATCTTCCTCGATTGTCAGTTCCATTTTTTTATCAACTGAATAAAACTATAAAAGAATCAATTCATTAAAAGAATGTCAAAACAAATTTTGAACTTCACTATCAAGATAATTGAGTTCACAAGTTTTCATTGTTTGCTTAGGAATACGGCTTGATTAGATTATTTTTTAAAAATTTGTAGACAATGCCCACCGACAATGATTAAGCCAAATTAAATTACCAATTATCTACATGTTTAAAGTAGTTCTATATTTAATACCATTTATAATGCCCGTTCACGAACGTAGTGTATTATAATTTTTGGTTAACTATGTATCGTTTTCAATTAAACAACAAACAAAATAACGTGTCATTCATGGCTTTACTTGTAAAACTTAAGAATATGAAATCGTCGCCATCAACCTTTTTTTCTAAGCATTTTAAACAACCTCGTACTTTCAAGTCATTTCTTCTACTATAAAACCCCATGTATTACCAAGGTAATAGTACCCCAATCAAAAAGTTGATGAAGGGATGAGTGGAACAAGATATGATCATTCTATACACGTATAATATTTATAGATGTATATATCAATATCTAATATAAGTAACGTTAACATGTATATGTGTTTATATGTTTGTACCGAGTGCAGTTTCCAAAAAGTTAGGCAAATGTTTTTACGATTGAATGCTACAAATCAATATGAGTCTCACAATGAACTAGGTTAAAAACAATACCCATAATATGATATATGATGTTTGATCATGTGGAAATTGATTCTTTTGTAGTAAGCCATTATTTTATTTGTCATATATGGTAGTGTGAAAGCCTAATTATGCAACTAACTTTTTGTTTTTTTTTCATGGCCTAAATTATCGTGAATGTTTGTTCCAAAATAATATTTATCTTAAATAAACAATGCATAGCTCTATACCAAATTATCTTGGTAGATAGTGTTTGACATGCCTTCGATCAATCCATAATTTTCTGTTTCATTAGGTGCAAAGAACTAACAACGACAAAAAATGTATACTAAATAAAATAGTTAGAATTGGCAATTTAGAACACGGTATTAATTTATTATATTTCCATTCCTTAAAGAAGATACTTTATCTTGGTAGATAGTGTTTGACATGCCTTCGATCAATCCATAATTTTCTGTTTCATTAGGTGCAAAGAACTAACAACGACAAAAAGTGTATACCAAATAAAATAGTTAGAATTGGGAATTTAGAACACGGTATTAATTTATTATATTTCCATTCCTTAAAGAAGATACTTTGTATCAGTGAACATCGAACAACTTGATCCTTATTTTCACCTTTTTATCAACATTTGAACGGCAAAACCTGATTTTTTTACCACAAACTAACTAAGCTATCGGTATAAGTTTGATTTCAGTCTATACAAAGTATTTAGTTCAATTCACTTCTGCTTAAAAATTTACAAATACTGTCATCACTAATAGTTCATTCTTACACAAAAATCAGCTCTTAAAAGGTTCAAAATATTTACCGATTAAATGTTAATTTAGTCAGTGATCATCATAAATCTCTATTTTGACACAAAGGCTTAAAATTTAAATTTACTAATTAAACGGCCATGCAGTAAAGGCTATAAAAATTGTTCCATAAAACAGGATTGAAGTTACCACATCAACCTCCTCGAATGGAAGGGTTTAACCCGGTTTGAGTTCCTTGTGGCGACGAACTCAAATCTTGTGTATTTATTAGTCGGCTAAAAAGCCAAGAAAGAAGACGATAATACTAAATCACTAATAATAGCTATCAAACTCAAAATCTCAAGTTCTCATAGTACGTAACAAAAATCCATATATACAAGCTTGAAATAACTAATTAGCAAAACCAGAATTTCCTTAAAAAGGACTAAAACCCAAAATATAGTTATTGAACTTTGTAGTTGCTTATCAATGGCTAATTATTGGAGAATTTACTAAAAAACTAATGAAATTATAAAATAACAAGTAGATCTCAAAATATAAAGCTTTAGGTCATTTGGTGAAGTTCATGCAACATATGATTAATAAATAATTAGGATAAATCGCTTTCATGTACAGGTTTTTAATACACTCGTTTTTTCTCACTGTACAACTCTACATATTAAACATCCAATTTCAGAGTTTCGGGTTTTATGTTTGTTTTCTTTTTGTTTCTTTAGAGTAACTGTAATATAGGTGAAAAGACAGGATCTATAGTTCAGCCAAATGTACAACAGACGCTATGTGATTTGCAATTTACATTTTACAACGTAATCCCGATAATAAATGAGTATACAGAAGAAGGTAACCGCTAGGAAACATAAGAATGGTGGCGACACATAGATTTTCTCACTGCATGTGAACCCATATACCTGGACTGGGGATATCTTTGTGAACCACATATAGAATATAATTCCCCTTTGGGGCAATGTTACCGGATGGTGGTGCAGTCACAACAACTTGGTATCTTTTCCCGATAATCTTGGAAGTGACGCCACCATCAAGAACTAACAATCTTTGATTCATAGAAAATGAGTGTGTGTTAAACGATGGTGCCACCATTGTTGCTCTGACTAAGCTTGGATCTAAAATGCCTGAAACTGTAAACACAACAACCAACCGTTTCCCATAACGGATTCTAGTGTTCCTTAATGGCAAGATTATTCTAGGCCGTAGGTTTGATGAATTCGAATCCAAATATGAAGGGGAGAACGCCTCCAAACTCAATTCAGTAGGATAAAGGACGTTTGAGAATTCATATTTATCGTGTGGGTTGCTTCCACCAACAAGAACTCGGCCATCTCTTAGTAGAACAGCCGTGGAATGGTAAACTCTAGGTTTAGTGCTTGGATTTTGCACCTCAAATCTAGACCCAAGTTTATTATTTGGATGGTAAAGTACTGGAGTGAGAACTGGGTTCCTCCCAAGTTCCCACCCTGCAACTCCAGCCGACGCACCATTGATGATCAAAACATGACCATTGGGGAGTAACAACATGTCACCCATGACTCGAGCAAAAGGCATGGTCTCCATGACCCACTGGGGGTTAGAATCAGATATTTTAATCCGCCCGCAAGTATCCAAGGCACCATCAAATGTGCCTTTATTTGCATTGACAAATGCTCCTTTTGGCGCACCCCCACATACTAATACTTCAACTTCTGCTACCTTTACTTTTTTAATCAGCAAAGGCAGCAGTACCGCAGAACCTGTACTAGGGTAACTTCTTGGTTGACCACCAGGCATTGTAGGGTATGTCTTGACAACCAGGTTGTTTGAGTAGTCGAACAAAATAGCACGATTGTTGGCGAAAATGAAAAGATTCCCATCAGGATAGAGAAATACAAATGGGTATAGATTATTCTCAATGTTAGGGTCATTGGTTTGAATCAAAAAGGGCAGACTAGGAGCGTTTTCAGTGGCCGACAACTTTGGGTAGAACTCATAGCTAAATGCTTGGCGACCTCCAATGATAATTTGCCTCCCGTCAGGCAATATATGATTGGTCGCGTACCATCTTGATTTACTCACGCCATTTGGAAACTCTTGCCAGTCACATGAATCACAACTCGGTAACCATCATCAAATCCACCAGTTTGGACTAATGTGCCATCGGGCATTAAAGTTCCAGAGGAACACCAGACATTAGTGAGTACCATAAGTGGACGTACCGTGTTTGAAGCAACATCATACTCAACAGAATGAGCAGAACAATCATTTGAGTTGGGACGACATTTTCCATTTGGAAGAGATATGTTGGAAGTTCCAAAATCTGTCCGGTCATACATGACAACACGATCATTGGGGAGTAGCTGCATGTGCATGGCGGAGATGCCTACGCTCGGGAGGAGGAGGGACCATGAACCACCTGCAGCAGGACATGGTTGGGCATGGATTAGGAAAAGAAGAAACCCGAAAACGAGGGTTGTAGGAGCCATAGTTTGAAAATTTAAGCTTAGTGTGTAGGAGTTTGTTTGTTAAGTTTTGAGTGATTTTCAAGGTATTGTAGATGGCTTTATATAGAAGTCGATAAGTGGTGAAAAAAGCCCCGGTAATCGTTTTTTTCATTTGAGTAAGGTCTTGAGTTTAGTAAATAAATATGAGAAAACTTTAGTCAACCTCAATGATACAAGAATTATATTCAATCAGTTAGCAACCATCAAATATCCTCTATGAATTCTATATCTATTAATTCTATAATAACAGAATCACAATAAGTTTGATATTCTTTGTCTATCTAAATCTTAGAATGTTTAGTTTGTTGTCTCTGAAATATTATACATGAGTTTTACTGACACTTTTTCTGGTTAAAAATGTTAGTCACTTATATCAGTTTCCTTGTACTCTTTTACTACGTATAAGTGATCTTGGACATGTAATCCAAATAGTTGTTTCTTTTCATTCACTTGGAATTTTGATCTTCAATAAACTCTGATCACAAACAAAAATTAAATTATATAACAATTATAAAAATGTTTAATTGATTTAGGAACGATTATGGTGTTTAACTGATAATGTTTGACATTCCTTTAAATAATCGATTATGGTGCAGAGCAATGTTTTAAAACCCGGTTTTTTTATCGAACCGGTCAAGCTACTGGTTTGCGGGTCAACCGGTTCAACCGGTTCAACCGCCGGATTAAACCGGATTATAAAAAAATTATTAATTAAAAAAATCATTTATAAATTATATAAAAATTTATATCAAACGCAAAGAAAACTTGAAAATTCGAATACCAATAGTACTGTGAATGAGACAAACCGGAATATAAAGTTTATGAATTATTTTAGATTAATTAAAGTAGTACTAACTGACCCATAAATGAAACGTTTTTTTTTTATTTTTAGTAAATAAATATTGCTTTTATTACCATTCAACATGGCCACTCACATTCCAAATTAAAACAAATTATTATTAAATGTACTTTGACCATATCTGAAAATAGCATCTTCAACTTTCTGTCTTCCTCATCATGTCTACGCTGCCATTTTTTTCGGTATTGTCATACACCAGCGACAACAGTTAAAACCGCCCGGATTCTGTTAACCGCTTTAACCCGGGTTGGCTAAAACCCGGCCGTTTAATCCGAGTCTTATATTTTCCAAAAACCGGCTGACAACCGCCCGGCTACATCACCGGTCACCGGTTCAACCGGTTCAACCGGCCGGGTTGAACCGGTTTTTAAAACATTGGTGCAGAGAACTAACAAGCAGAGAATGAAGTACATATAAATAAATATCAAACATTACCTACCAATTATGAATGCTCATGCATGTATTTAGTTGATTGAAGGAATGTCAAACATTACATACCAAGAAGCTATGAACAGAGATATTACAATAAGCTTTCGAATCACAGATGCATTAAAGCCACTTGGGTTTGAAAGATCCATTTCGTATTTAACCTAGAGAGTTTTAACCTTGTGGACTTGCTCATATAGATTTAAGAAAGAGACATAGTAAAGAGTTGCAAAAAGGTATTTAGAAACTCAAGTAGATAAAATACCAAAACAAATCTAGAACCAAGATGGAAACAAATTCTTCAACTAAGAACAACTTGTATGTAGTTCAAAAGGTGGCAGCTAAATTAGCTAGCTGATGTACCGTATGGTGTACGTCTGGGCTAGCTTCGAACAAAACGACTGATGGGGTGATGGTGCTACCTACATCTTTTGCATCATCTTTGCAGTACTAATAGATAAATAATGCACATACCTTTACCATGATATTCATGGTTGCACTATTATTTGGTTTTACTTTACTTGATCGAAGGTCTAAAGTGTACGCTCAAACTATAATAGTTTTAGGACTCGAAACGCACCTGATTATACTTAGTGAATCAAAACTTTGAAATACATATACATGGGGTATCGTTTTTCAGTACATCTCTTGTATAGTCACGTCTCATTGCCACACTTATATTACGTATACAGATAATAGACGAGCTTCTCATGTGTTGGTATTGGTTTAGTTCCATTGATGTTTCTATAGACTCGCAAATACAGATAGATATGAAGTACGTAGTTTTTATGCTGTCTAGATAAGAATATAGTTTAATTTCAATTTATATTGACAGCAAAACAAGATCAAACAGTGGATACGCTTATTGTAATTCCTATTGTTATAATATTAAGAGAGGATGGTTCATGGTTGTAAACTTACAAAATGGAATTAATCCTAAATTATTAAAGTTGACCAAATGGTTCTCAAATTCATATTACGATTCGGTAAGCCAACTTACTTCCCGCTTGTATATAAAGCCACCATCAACACCTTCTACAACACACATAATCATAACAAAAGCACTAATTCAATGTTTATGGCTCCTTCTTCATTCCTCATTGTCTTTCTTCTCTTCCTCATCAATGCCCAACCATGTCCCGCCGCAGGTGGTTCGTGGTCCCTCCTCCTCCCGAGCATAGGCATCTCCGCCATGCACATGCAGTTACTTCCGAACGACCGTGTTGTCATGTATGACCGCACGGATTTTGGGACATCCAACATATCTCTTCCAAACGGCAGATGTCGTCCCAACTCAAATGATTGTTCTGCCCATTCTGTTGAGTATGATGTTGCATCAAACTCTGTACGTCCACTAATGGTACTCACTAATGTCTGGTGTTCCTCGGGAACTTTAATGCCAGATGGTACATTAGTCCAAACTGGTGGATCTGGTGATGGTTACCGCGTTGTTCGAACTTATAAATCTTGTGATTCATGCGACTGGCAAGAGTTTCCAAATGGTCTGAGTAAATCACGATGGTATGCCACTAATCATATATTACCTGATGGCAGGCAAATTATCATCGGAGGACGCCAAGCATTTAGTTATGAGTTCTACCCAAAGATGTCAGCCACCGAGAACGCTCCCAGTTTTCCCTTTTTGGTTCAAACCAATGACCCTAACATTGAGAATAATCTATACCCATTTGTATTTCTTTACCCTGATGGAAATCTGTTCATTTTCGCCAACAATCGTGCTATATTGTTCGACTACTCAAACAACCTAGTTGTAAAGACTTACCCGACAATCCCCGGTGGTCAACCAAGAAGTTATCCAAGTACGGGTTCGGCAGTACTACTGCCTTTGCTTATAAAACAAGGGACGGTAAACGAGGTTGAAGTATTGGTTTGCGGGGGTGCCCCAAAAGGAGCTTTCGTCAATGCAAATAGAGGCATATTTGATGGAGCATTGGATACATGTGGGCGGATAAAAATATCTGATGCCAACCCCCAATGGATCATGGAGACCATGCCTTTTGCACGAGTCATGGGTGATATGTTGTTGCTCCCCAACGGCCGTGTTTTGATTATCAACGGTGTTTCGGCTGGAGTTGCTGGGTGGGAACTTGGGAGGAACCCAGTTCTCACTCCAGTAATTTACCACCCTAATAATGAACTCGGGTCTAGATTTGAGGTGCAAAATCCAAGCGCCAAACCTAGAGTGTATCATTCCACAGCAGTTCTACTACGTGATGGACGCGTTCTTGTTGGCGGTAGTAATGCACACGATAAATACGAATTCATAAACACCCTTTATCCTACTGAACTGAGTTTAGAGGCGTTCTCCCCTTCTTATTTAGATTTAAACTCATCTGACCTACGCCCGAGTATAATCTTGCCCGTCAGAAATACTAAACTTCGCTATGGGAAACAATTGGTTATTGTGTTTACAGTCTCGGGCGTTTTTGATGCAAACTCGGTCGAAGTAACAATGGTGTCACCTTCATTTAACACACACTCATTTTCAATGAATCAAAGATTGTTGAAACTCGACAATGGCGTGGCTTCCAAGATTATGGGGAAGTCAAGATACCAAGTCGTTGTAACCACACCTCCTTCTGGTAACATTGCTCCGGCAGGAAATTATATTCTATTTGTTGTTCACAAAGATATCCCAAGTCCAGGTGTTTGGGTTCAGATGCAGTGACAAAATTTCAGTCTTACCATTACTTTATTTCCGGGCTGCTACCTTCTATTGTATGCTCTATTTATTCATAATATTTGACTGTAAATTTTAAATAATGTTTGCTTAGATTGAATAATCAAATCTGCCTTTTCAAGAATTTTTTCTAATTATTTAGATTGTTTTTCTAGCCATATATTTTTTAATATAAGAAGAAAAAATAGAATGAGACATATGATAATCTAATACAGTAGAATAATAATTTCAAACCTTTATATTCTCTAATATGCTTATTTTTTATGATATCATTATATTGTTAATAGCTTCCACAATAACTAGATTACGAACATGGTACTTACATAGTTAGATGACGAGCATTTGGTGACGGGTGAGGATCCTCTCAAGTTCCTTATAACTTGATTGATCAAGTTAAATAAATATTAGCTTTTGGATTAAATCAATAGTTAAGTAAAGATATTAATTAATTCTCCTAAATTTTTTTCTTCTTTTAATTCTTTTTAGTTCACCTTATGTACATTTTATTTTCCCTCCAATTTCACATTTTCATTCATTCCCTCCAATTTATTATTCAGCCTCCAATTTTATTTACTAACCATATATTGTTTTCCCCGCTACATGAACAAGTCATCATAGATTATAACCATTTAATCAAGTGTGTACGACATGGATAATAATTTTCATAGTCACGTTAAAGAAACATCTCATCCCAAAACAAGGTACATACATACATGTTTTTTCTTTTTGTATCTTTTCATTAGTTATAGTGTAGTTGAGTCGTGTTCCTAAAACCTGATATTAAAATGCATGGCAGTTTTATGTGTGATCCTCATTTTGGAATGGAATTTGATACGATTGAAAATGCATGGCAATTCTGGAAAAACGGTGGTGCACATATTGGTTTTGATGTTCGCAAGCAATGGATTAATAAGAACAAAATGAATGGACATAACTTCGGCGAGATTTGTATGCAATAAAGAGGGTGCTCGTAATACGCATTGTTTGGAAATTGATAACCAGATGTTGAAAACTTGTTAAGTAATTTAGGTTTATGTGCAGTCATACCCAAATATGTTACGCAGTCAGTTATAAATTTGAATTGTGGTGAAAAATAATCTATTCACGTCTAATAGAAAAAAAAATTAGAAGAATTAATTAATATCTTTAAATCTTAACCATTGATTTAATCCAAAGGTCAATACTTATTTAACTTGATCAATCAAGTTATAAGAAACTTGAAAAGATCCTCATCTAAATAGTAAATCAAAATAAAATCAAGTCCCAAAAAATAGAAAAACTAAAAGTTAATTAAAATATTTAAAATGTGTTAAAATTAAAGACCTAATCTGGTAACCTTTATTAACCAAAGGGACTAACTTGGTTTGATTTGTATTTCAGTTGTTACCTCTTTGAACTCTCTACAGAAGTTGTTATGGATGCTAAGGACCTACGTTGTCAAGATGGCCAAAGCTATAAGCCCACCAAAGAGCCTAGCAGATCCAGCTCATTAGCAACGACTCTTTGTCACTGTTGCTTAGTTTGTTACCCTAGCCACACACATAGGAACCTGATATGGATTTTTCATCTTGTGTGTGTTTTTATAAAACTGTTTCTCTTTTATTATGTAACCCACGTCGTTTTGTTTGTATTTATAAGATAATAGGATCACACCATATTAGTTGTGGTGATCGTTTTGGTTTCTGGTTGTAGTTTAATCTTGACATTAAATAAAATAGGAGGGTTGAATTAGTAGGGTGCTTCTTAAGAGTTTTTGACATAAGCAAAAAACTTCTTATGAGGGTGAAAAGATGCCTGAACCGTCTCTATAAAGTTATTCTCAAAACAGGTCACTCCACTAGTTTTTTTGCAACACGGGACGAACCGGCTTGGTTATGGCATTCAAGACTCGGGCATGTTAACTTTTACTCGCTAAAAAGATTCGCTGAAAAGAATATGGCATTACGTATCCCTATTATTACTCATCCAAATTAGGTGTGTACTTGCAAAGCAAAGCCGAATCCCTTTCCCGGAACAAACGGTGTTTCGGGCTTAAAAACCTATTGAGCTTATACATTCTGATTTGTGTGGTCCGATCACACCCGCGACTATTGGAGGAAGTAAGTATTTTCTCATTTTAACTGATGATTTTAGCAGGTGGTCTTGGTTGTACATGCTCTCCGGAAAGTTGAAGCTTTTGATGCATTTAAATGCTACAAGAAGATGGTCGAGGAGAGCTTAGTTTATAAAATAAAAAAACTTCGTACCGACCGTGAGGGAGAGTTCACATCAAATAAATCTGAAATTTTTTGTGAAGAAACTAGTATTGTGAGGCATTTGGCAGCCCCTTACTCGGCCTAACAAAACGGAGTTGTGGACAGGCGAAACCAAACCGTAATGGAGATGGCAAGGAGCTTTCTCAAAGGAAGAAATGTACCATGAGAGTTTTGAGGTGAAGCTGTTAGACACGCGAACCGTTCACCATCAAAGTCACTTCCCGATATCACCGCATATGAAGCTTGGCATGGTAAAACCCCCAACCTTGAACATTTAAAGATTTTTGGTGGTGTTGTTTTTGCTAAATGTACAGGTGGTCAATTAAAAGAACTTGACGATCGAAGCAAAAAGATGGTGTATTTTGGAGTTGAAATGGAACGAAGAGAAATCGGTTGTAGGATACATAAGACAAGAAGTTGCGGGTTAGTCGTGATGTTATTTTTATGAGAAGAAAAGTTGGAGTTGGACTTCTGATAACGAACAAGTTAGAGCTTCCAACACTTTTATTATAACCACATACCACAAACCAGAAAATCCCGAGTCTGAAACTCCACAAAGCATCCCCGAAACCACCCAAAACCAACCAGAAAATCCTAAAATTGAAACTAAGTTTTCGGGACAGCCTTATCCCGAGGATGTACAAGCTGTTACAAACCCACATATTGAAGCCTTGGACCCTTTTTCCTCACCCTCATCACATTCAAGTAACTCCCCAAATGCTCTTGGACCTAGAGGGTTTCGTTCCTTAAATAATGTTTACGCTAGAACTCATGAAGTAACCCTTGATCTAACACCCCCAATTTACATTGCGCAGCGGAAATACACAATTGGGTGCTAGACACAAGCATCATCACACAAGATATATTGAACGACTAAAAAATAGAGACGTTTAAACCAAATATAAACATGATTTTCATAATAGGTCTAAAACATGATTTCATCCCATGATTGTACTAAAACGACATCACAGTAAAGCGTTTAGTCCCCATGGATCTCGACCAACAACCAACAAGTTTAGTACAGTACATCAACATAAAATAAAGTGTTCAAAAGTAAAGGATAGAAATAGTTTTTAGACCAACATTCTTCCAAAAGTCAAGCCACAACCTCCTCAGCAAAGCTCCATGCTCCATCACTTCCTATTACCTGAAATACATGCTAAAACGAGCCAACAATAATGTTGAGCGAGTCTATAGGTTTATCAAATCACATTTGAACACAAGAAGAAAATCAATCATAATCATTTATATAATTGTCGTACACACAATCTATATTCAAGGAAATAATAAACATTGTATTTAAGCTCATGACACCGACCCCTTAACCAAATAGTCACCCACGCCAAATGTCGGCATGACTAGAATAAAACCATTTCCCCTCTAGGGTATCAGTTGCTAGAATACCACATTCTTATTCCCGTAAATTATCTTTCCCAGAGGTTACTCAACGCAATGCCCTGGTCTCAGATAGGGTGGTCAAACTAATAGTACTATCATTAGAATAAGCGGCTATTCCCGACTCACAACTTCAAGTCAGAAGATAGTTAACGGCTCATGAATTTAGGGTCTTTAGCAACAAGGTACTCAATACAATGTAATCAACTTAGGCAACATTCGGGTCCAACAATTACTCATGACTTGTGTTCATTTATTTTCAAATAGCATGTATCCCCCTCGCGGGTATAAAACATTTAGTAGCTAGCATAAAAAGCGAGACTACAGACTCACCTTAGTATAAGAGATCTAGCGAGATGATCGTCGATGATAATGGATGCCTTTCAAACACGAGAACCGCTACCTATCAAATAAGGCGCGTTCATTAATAATGACTCGAGAAATAAATCATATATAACAACATCAAACTCAAAATCATAAAATCACGATAAACTAGAGAGAATACGATATAAATAACTTCATTATACTCTACTACACATTTACTTTACCATTTTACACTTTTAACAAAGTCAGTCGGCACATACTACATGTACTAGCTTATTTACCCCTTTTAAACTTGTCAAACGTTTATGAAACGACTCGATAAACTAACTTACTATATATAGAAAGTACTCCTACAAGTTTATCAAATGAAATTACTTTTAAAGTCCTTTACCCGACTCATCTTCGAACTACAAAATCCGGACGGATTTACGTTAATTTTTCATATAACCGTTTTAACTTCTTTAAACGACTCCGTTTATAAAACCGACACTCGGGTTTTAAAATAAACTAAACCTCTAAGGTAAACACCTCATTATCAGTAGGTTACATATTTCAAAACTTTAATTTAGAGTCCCCGAGATTCAATCCAAATATCGACAACAACTATATGTAGTGCCGATACTCGTCTCCCGGTACACGATCAATCAAAACATCATAACTTCGCGCTCGTTTGGAGCTAGAAGCTCTACCTTTATATCATATCGAATCTAATAAAATTATCTACAACCCTAGGCTATAAGTTAAGCCATTTTCAAAACATAAAAATTCGGATTTTACAGTTTACTTACTGTTATAAAATGACCATCAAAAACTTGTACAAAATCACATTTTTGATCAAAACCAACCATGAAAATGATAATTCCTATACCCTAACATCAACATATATGAACCATAACATCCAAATCATTATCAAGATCAAAACCTTTAGATCAAAATGAAGTTTTTAACAAAATTCTTGCAAGAATCACCATTGATCATGCCAAGAACACCATGCATGATCATGGCTTTCACCTACCAACATGAAAAAAATAAAAATACTTGCATGTATAATTTTTTTACACCAAAATGATCATTGATCACTTATAAGATAGGTTCTTGCTTTAGTTTTGCTTAAATCATAATCAAAATCAAGTTAAAATTTAAAATGTGCATGGTTTTAGGGTGGTGGTGATGTTTCGGCAAAATGAGAGAGAGAAGGAAAGATGAGAAATTTTTTTAGTGGAGTTTATGGTGTGTGTGTGTGTTTGTTTAAGCTTTTTATATAGTGCATGAGGGACCATTGTTGTAATTTTGCAATAGTTGTAGCTCAAAATGAAAATAGTTAGCTAAAAAGCGAAAAATAACTATTAGTCAATTTTGAAAATATTTACGGGGCTCGGGTTTCATAAAGATACTTTTAAAAATTTAAAACGTACCTCAAATATAATAATATCGACTTTACACGTCATTTAAAATAAAACATCAAAAATGACAAAAATCGAACAACCGACAATAAGACGTAAAATATTTGGCATCCATCGACATCACGCTTGCTAATACTCCTTATACTTATTAAAATTAAAATATAAACCTTCCAACATTTGTTTAAACTTAAACCTTCAAAAATAAATATCATTCAAACTCATCCAAAAATTTCAAAAATAATCGTAAAATAAGATTAAGCAATGACCTCGGTTTTGGGTTGTCACATCCCCCCCTTCTTAAAAGAAGCGACGTCCGCGACGCTTAATCCTTCCTAACAAATGAGGATACTTGTCCTTAAAGAAACCCTCACGTTCCCACGTAAACACTGGCCCACGTCTAGAGTTCCATCTCATTTTCACAATCGGAATCCTACTATGCTTCAACTTCTTAACTTCCCTATCCATTATCTCTACAGGTTCCTCTATAAAATGCAACTTATCATCAAGTTGAATTTCCTCCAATGGAATCACCACATCCCTTTCAGCTAAACACTTCTTCAGATTAGACACATGAAAAGTATTATGAATAGCCTTAAGCTCATCAGGCAACTCTAACTTATAAGCCACCAATCCAATCTTTTGGATAATCTTAAATGGTCCAATATATCTCGGGCTCAACTTTCCTCTCCTTCCAAAACGAATTACTCCTTTCCATGGAGATACCTTCAGTATAACCATGTCTCCTACTTCAAATTCCAACGGTTTCCTTCGGTTATCAGCATAACTCTTTTGTCTACTTTTGGCAGATAACAAACGCTTCTTAATTTGTACAATCTTTTCAGCCGTCTCAAATATCATTTTAGGCCCAGTCAATTGACTTTCTCCTACCTCACTCCAACACACTGGAGATCTACACTTACGTCCATACAAAGCTTCAAATGGAGCGGCTTTAATACTAGAATGATAACTATTATTGTACGAAAATTCAACCAATGGCAAATGCTTATCCCAACCATTTACAAAGTCTATCACACATGCACGAAGCATATCCTCTAACGTTTTAATCGTTCTCTCACTTTGTCCATCAGTTTCCGGATGATATGTTGTACTTAAACATAACTCCGTTCCCATTGCTTTCTGCAAAGACTTCCAAAATTCTGAAGTAAACCTACTATCACGATCAGAAATTATCGACAAAGGCACACCATGTCGACAAACAATCTCCTTCACATACACTATTGTTAACCTTTCCATACTATCCGTCTTCTTCATTGGCAAAAAGTAAGCAGACTTAGTCAATCTATCTACAATCACCCATATAATATCACAACCATTTGCAGTCCTTGGCAAACCTGTCACAAAATCCATAGTAATCTTCTCCCATTTCCACTCAGGAATCTTAGGTTGCACTAATAATCTAGACGGTTTCTTATGTTCGGCCTTCACCTTCGCACAAGTTAAACACTTATTAACATATTGTGATATATCTGCCTTCATATTCGGCCACCAATAAACTTTCTTAAGATCTTGGTACATCTTGTCCGATCCAAGATGTATTGAATACTTCGACTTATGAGATTCATTCATCACTAAATCTCGCACTCCTAAAGAATCTTTCTCAGACGGACCAATGTTTTGAAAACCAGTTTTTAGATCGACCCGGTCGAGTCACCGGGTCCGGGTCGACCCGGTTCAACTCGGATCAACCCGACTTATTAAAATGAAAAATATCATATTTTTAAAAATTAACAAAAATTATGTATACAAACCATAAAAAATTTCGTAGATTAAACGTATAGACTATTTACCAACCAACATAATACGTAAAAATAAAATTCCATTGCTACGTAAAATATACATATTTTTAAAAATCAAAATAATTGAAACTCGGCCGGGTTCTGAGAATCGGGTTGACCCGAGTCACCCCAAACCCGACAGGTTTAGCCGGGTTTCAAAAATGTGAAACTCAGGTCAATATGACCCTTTTTCGACCGGAACACTGGTCAACCGGTTAACCCGGCCGGGTCGACGCGGGTCTGAAAACATTGGATCGGACCATTTAAGAAATATTTTCAAAATAAACAGTTAACTGCGCTTTGGTTATTTTGATTTGGTCTTATTTTTTGGTCCAAAAAGTCAAATAGTTTCGATTTTGGTCCAAAAATAAACTATTTCTTCACTTCTAGTCCTAAAATAAAGAAATAACTTACCAAAAGTGGAGAAGTAATTTCTATTTTGGACCAAAGTGGAAAAATAATTTCGATTTTAGAACAAAAGTGGAAAAATATTTTACCTTTTAAACCAAAATCAAAACTATTTTAGTTTTTGGACTAAAAGTGAAAATGAAACCAAACCAGAAAGACCAAAAATGCAGTTATATCCAAAATAAATGTTGCTAATAGATCTAAAGCAACATTGTTATCAAAAGTGTTCCAAAATCCAAAATGGAATTAGACGAAACTTCCCCCGCTCCCAAATTAATTTTCCCTCTTAATTACTCAAAATTTAGAATTTCAATTGTTCCGGCCATTTTCTATCAATCATCTCTCCTTTCTAGAGTATCTTTCTCCTTCATTAATTAATTGTTAGTCACGCCTCAATATTTCGTTCCAACCAAAGTTGTTACTCCATAATAGGTTTTACTGTCATGTTCACTTCACTCTCGAGCCCTTTCTTAAGGTAACCAACTACTTCTTCAATTGTTTGTATAATACTTTATTCTTATGTTTGATTACTGATTATATAGCCAACTAATGTATATTCAGGTTATCTTCGTGTTCTTATGAGCTATTTAATTTGTTGCAATTAGACTCATTGTGTTTGTTTACTGAATAAATTTTGCATTACCATTACCATATAATCGAGTTCGAAAAAGATTTGGTCTATTATATCAAGGCCAAGTGGGTGAAATATGATTGTTCTTACTATGACTACAACCTACAAGGATTCAAAGGTTTGTATTTCATGAATTTATATTTCTTTAAAACAAAAGTTCAAATACATCCTTATTTTTTTCTCACGTGCTAAGAGGACTCATCAAGACCATCTATTTGTGTTTGATCTAAGGATAGAGAATAATCTAAGATTTAAGTTAATAAAACTATTTTCTGTAATTATATGAAGCGTTTTTTCATTTAATCCATTTCTAAACACACAATAACTATATGTTTTCTCTCTAACTATTTACCTCCATAAATTTATTATATTACACACTCATCCTTCATCAATCTGTTACACACCGATTCTTTTAAATCTGCTCTTTCAGGGTCGTTCGTCAGGATCATTATCATAAATTTTTTATCATCATCATTGATCCTTCATCAAAATCGTTCATCGTCATCATGGATTTCGATTTGAATGAACCTGTTGTTGCAAATTCAAAAAGTGTTAATGTTCTGAGTGTATCTGGGTGCGATTCTAGTGTTTTTGTTGATGTAAATGAAACTTGTAAATGTAAGTTTATTATTTAGCATATTGTTGTATATTATAGTTTAACATTGTTGATAGTTTGCTTTTTTCCTTTTTTTTAACATGCTCATTTTTATGTTTTTTCATCTTTTTTCGTTTGTGATATCACCAGTGATATTTTATAGTTTTGATGTTTAGATTTTTAAAGTTTGTATTATATTTTATGTAATTTATCACTTGTGATTCTTTGTTAACTTTATGATGTTCTTATTAGTCAAGTTGCATATGTGTCATATCACTATTGATATTTTGTTGATAGTGTTATTTTTTTATTTGATTCAACTGAATTGGATTTTTTTTTGTCTTTCTAGCTTTATATATGTTATATATTTTATAGCTATTCTATAGGTTGTTATGTTTACTTTGTTAGTATTTGTTTATTTGAATATCAATGGTGATAAGTACTACTGAAAAACTTGATGTAGCTAGTAAGACAACTTATCTTAAACCCTTCATCTTCCTTAAAACCACATAACCTTCCAACATTCTTACAACTATAACAAATCGGCCACAGTAGATAGTTTAGCATATAAGTTACGAACTCATAGTTTATGACTTACCGGCACAACAAACTCTACACACTTTGACCAAAAGAAATCTTTTATTCAAACAAACCTCACGTATATTTTGTCTATGAAAAGCATATTAAGAAACTAATTACATACCACATTTGACCAAATAATCCGATCAGATCTATCATATATCACCAACTTCTAAAAGATTTCGTTCAACAAAAGCAGGGTTGGTTTATAGTGGTGGAGATGGGTGTGTATGTGTGTGTGTGGGGAGGATGTGTGTGAGGGTGAAAATAGGGATGAACATGTTGTGTTTTTTTGTTTGATTTAGGGATATAGGTATGTGATATACACACCAAAAATTATCATATGTAGCTTAAAAAGTATTACCTTCGTCCCATAATAAGTGTCCACTTGAAATTTTTAAAGTCTTTCTTATTAAAATTTGACCATAAATATTTGTATATGTTATATAATACTTGATGAAAGTTATATGAGTAGATTCGGTTTTTGTAAATGTATTTTCATTATTATAATATTCATCAAGTATTATATAACACAAATAAAAATATTTATGGTCAAAGTGGGCACTTATTATGGGACTGAGGGAGTACAATTTATAACCCGAATGATCCATAGTTGGTTCGTTGATTGCGCGTATGTGAAAAATTACAGTGAAAGTGAAGGTTAAGGCGAATGTGGAGGTGAAGGCGAAAAGTGAAGACGAATGAATGTGTTCAATTTGATGATAAAAGGTGTGTATATTGTTTATTTTTCCATGTAAAAAGGTACATTTTCATACAGAAAGTTACCGAAAGTACAAAGCAAAAGTTTGTAAAAGGACTAAAAAACCAGTTTACAAGAATAGAAGTTGCCCAAAAAATAGAAATTGCCCAACTTACACAGTTTGTCCTTTAATAATACAATATAAGACACTTGACGGATTCTTCCGCTAGTGTTCTATTTTTGTTGTTGCTCGGGACCTAACTGGAAAAAACATGTTTTTGAGATTATATGAGAAATGTGATAAATGGTTTGAACTTCTTGATAATTTTGCCAAAAAAACAAAGAGCTTCGAGCCAATACAAGTAGCTCTATCGTAGAAAAGGGATGGGAGAGACGAACCTGTTAATTCAAAAGATTCTACATGGGTTACTAATATGTAGAAGTGGCAAAATGGTTGGGTCAGGTCGGGTTGGGTCATGGGTCTACATGGGTCTAGATGGGTCTAGATGGTTTTGGGTCTAAATGGGTCTAGACGTGTCTTTTAGGACAATAATATTTACGGTCTTAGAAATATCGTTCAATAATGACACGGTGCCATAAATAGAGTTTGTACAAAAGTTGTAAATATTTTAAAACATGCCTAAATGGCTTGCTATTATTTCAGATAGTAACCCGCTTTTCACATTCAAGTCAAGTATTTCTTCGGAAAGCTTTGGCTCATAAATGGGAATTAATTTTCTCGGACATGGTTTACTTTAAAACCATGTAAGGATCGTGCTTACGTAATAAAATGATCTAACCACCGTTGTCCTCACTACAGTTGTCCTCACTACGGTCGGCCACGAGCCACCACTAGCAGCAAAATCAAAATCACCATTGGTTAGAATGTCAAATTTGGTTCGTTAATATTCTTCTTCTATAACCCACTCGTAACAAACGGCCCTTTGATGGATATCGTTTTGTAATTCTTTTGTCTTCAAAACTTGAAATAGATCATCATTTTGTTATATCGAATCTGACTAAGGGGGTGTTTGGCATTGCGGTTTGTAAGCTTGCTGGTGAGACTGGTGTGAGTGGAGTTGGAAGGAAGATGATGGTGACTTACTGGTTTGTATGCTTACATATGTACATTTCAACTCTACTCGTTGTTAGGCATTCTCATTTTAAGCCGAACATATTTATAAAATAGGCGCATTAAGTGAGTAACATTTTACATGTAATATGTAAGTGTATTATCAAAATTTTGTTTGTACAAACATTATGATATGTCAATGGTACATTATGTTTGCGTTGTACATATTAAAACTCAATGATATATAAGTTTGTTTATTTAGGTGATTTAATCAATTTATTTATTTTAATTACATTTGCCATTACATTAAAAAACTTATTGTTACGATATAAAACAGTATAAGCAAATTCAAACACTATACTTCATAACCACATTTTGCTACAACTGATTATATGATTATGCGTTTTAAAATATAATAATCTATTTTAAATAAGAAATTTCAAACACCACCTAAAACGAGAAGACTTTGTGATTATTTGATTATTAGGGTTTCGAATGAATTGAAGAGTTACTGGAAGAGTTGTGTCGGTGACGAGAGGTATTAGGCTTCGTAGCTTATTGGGATTTGTAATCATTTACGAATTTTTTTACTTAGGCCTCTTAATCAATGATCCAGTTAGTGAATAAATGGATTAAGTTGAACGCTAGATTTCAATCGAGTCTAGGACTGTCTAGCACGCCTTTCTATTGATACCTTTACGAAAAATAATGCATTAATCCTAACTTGCCTAGCCTTATAATATGTATTTGTGTCAACTTCATACGTGTACAAGTCCATGCAATGTTTATTAGCTTATTAGGACATTTTTATTTATTTTTAAACTTTACTACAAAGCATTTTAAACTTTTTAAGTGAGTTGTGCCATGAAATTACACATATAAAATAGTATTGTTTTTAATGGGTATATTTGTAATACCATCCAATTTAATGTCATGCTTTTTTATTCTAATTATTACTAATAATATCAATCTCTATAAGTATATGCCATTATTAGATATTAGCATGGTACTCGCACAATGCTGCATCGGATACTCGGTGACGATTTTTGAGATGACAATTATTACTACTTTTTCCCGTTAAATTTATTTTTAAAGATTGAAGTTGTAAAAAAATTAAATCAAAATAAAATAATTCCTCAAAAATGAGAAAAACTAAAAATTAATAAAAAATATATCAAAATAGATATTGAATCAAAAAGTATAAAATTTTAGAAAATATTATTAAATTAGATTACGAAAAGACTAATTAGATAAAAAAAAATATTTCACTTTTAAAGATAAAGATGATTTTTAATAGGCTATTAAACAATGAAATGAATGATCAATTATAAAATGAATGTTTTTATAAAAGTCAATTTTATGTGTATTAATTTTCAGACTTTCTAAAAATAGAAATATCCCAAATGCTTTATAATATAATAAGATAATATAACATAACATTGTTAAACAATATTAGAAAAACGTAAAACTAGAATTCATTAAATAACATTTTCGTTCGAACTACCTGCATTGCGCTGACACCATACTAGTTATTTATAAAGCATTTGGGATATTTTTATTTTTAAAAAGTCTAAAAATTAAGACATTCAAAATTGATTTTTTTAGAAACATTCATTTAATAATTGATCATTTATCTTCTTTTATTACAAACTTTTGTAACAACTTAAAAAAATCATATTTATCTTTAAAATTGAAATATTTTTTTTATAATATGATTTTACCATATTTTCTAAATTTTATACTCTTTGTTTCAATACCCATTTTTATATATTTTAATTCATTTTTAGTTTTTCTTATTTTTTGAGGGTTTATTTATTTTGATATAATTTTTTAAAATTTTAGTCTTTTAATACAAATTTCACGGGCAATAATATTACAATTTGTCACCTTAAAAATCGTCATCAGACCTCGTCGCCGCATTAAGCGAGTACTATACTAGTTATATAAAAAATTAACAACCACGTGCTCTTTCCCTCTAAATCTTTTTGTTCTTGTAAATAGCAACAATACACAATATAAATATAGATCCACTATTAAAACTACAAAAAGCACAATTTACAAATTTAACAGTGCGCCAAAAAAAGTAAGTAATATAACTGAAAACATTAATATTATTGAAGTAGAAGTGGAAAATTAAAAATGGAACCCAAACTCTTATTAAAATGACGTTCAAGTGAATGGGTTGTAAGGAATTTTAAGAATATTTATTGTGATGTATTCAACTTTGATTTCTCAATGATTTTTTTAGTAGCTGATAATATATTAAAAAGTTGCTAGCAAGGCGCTAGGAGCATAAAAATACAAGAATAAATCTAGAAGATAACCAATAAACCTATTATATACCCTTCCTAGACTTTAACTGCAAAAACTGCAAATAGGATAAAAAACTCTTGCCAACCATGTAGCAAAAGAAAAATCCTCACCCACGAAGGCAGAGCCACCGGTTTTCACTTCAGGGTGTTTTAGATGCAGGCCCAAACAAGCCTCGGAGACATAAAGAAAAAACAAAATAAATACAATCAAAAACATCATCTCGAAATATTACTTGAAACCAACAAAGGAGATTTGAGCCATTCAATCCAAATACACGACATACGACCTCTGTTGTGAAGCCAAGAAAAGGAGGAAGAACGAATATTAACGTAAATGTCACTTCTTCTCATCGGTTGTTCACAGAAAATGGTACTGTTATGGTACCTCCAAAGCCATAACGAAGTAGCAACAATGATAGATAAGCGTCGAGTCTTCTCTCTAGGCGCATGCCACAAACTAAACCAACCTTTACAATGCATAAGCGATGTAAAATGAGGAAACGCAATGTCGCACCAATTACGAATAATTTTCCAAATCTCCTTAGCAATAGCACATTTAAAAAAGATGTGATTAGAGGATTCTACATTACCGTTACACGATGAGCAATCGTAAGGATTTCAGTTCCTCGGGACGAAAGGTTGAATTTGTGTGGGAGATGATCAAGATTTAGACGCCACCTAAATACATTTACCTTGCGGGGAAGGATTTTGTCCCACTGAGTTTGGTTATCCAATGAGGGAAAAGATGGGTATCGATTTGGTGTCGAGTACAACTAACCGAAAATGTACCGTCGTTGGTTATAGTCCAGGAGCAAGAATCCAAATTTGATGAGAAATCATAATGACTTATCTTGTTGATAAGGTCGTTGAGATATGCAGTATTGCGAGCCCCCATGACTGGGCGTGCCAGTACCACGTACATTGGTTGTCAATGATGCGATATGAGACTGGGCAATCTTTATCTTGTTCAAGGCGAAAAAGTCTGTTATATCGAAGATAAAGAGGTGTGTTACCGATCCGTTGATCTTTCTAGAAGCGTGTCGATGTGCCACAACCAACCTGAAATAGAATGGAGTCACTAAGTAGAATCCCATCTGAATGAAAGTTGTTGATGCAAAAGTTGGTTGATCCTTGCTAGACCCGAATTAGGCTTAATTCGGGTTGGCTGGGCTCCGGCTCCTGCACCAAGTGAATCGTTTGGTTGGGATCCTGCACACTAAACAGCACGCGTTAGGCTTACCGTGGGAATGTTTCCCATGATTAGACTCCGGCGTGAGAGTAAGTAATCGATTTGGGGTTTATGTGAGTTTAGAGTATGAATCGTAATACCTTTGTGGAACCCCTAAGGGGTTCCTTTTATAGGCAGTGGAACCCTAGTGGGCTGCCACTGATACTTTGGCCCCAAGGAAAGGATAACTATCAAAATTAGAATGATTGTTATCTTCTAATCTTGGTAGTGAATATCCTCCTCCATTTGGGATGAAAATATTCCTAGACAGGATATGATTCTGTCTAATCTTATGTCGGCCGCACCGGGCCGTGGGCCGCACGCATGTGCGGTTACTGTTCATCCAAGCCCATAAGCCCGAATGACATTATTCCACCCATCTGTGATGGGTCGGATACGGGTAGTACCCGTAGGCCGGGTTCGTGACCCGATTGGGGACTATACGTCATCAAAAGTAGTTAGAAGAAGCACGATTTCTCAATGATTTAGGTTAATTTTGTTCTCGACATTCTTTAGTGACTTAATTTACGTAATGATTAATGATCGAATTATGAGCGTAATTGTAATTTTGTAAGTTTCAAATACACCCTTATATAAATATAGATTAACCCGCCTCCTAATATGTTTTTGACTTTTCGTTTTTGACACATGTATTTTTAGCCCAAATTATAAAAACGAATAAAAATTACTTTTTTAATATAGAACCATTGTTAAGTTTAGACAATTAATGATATATTTTTGAGTAAAATTAACAAAAATTAATAAATAAATTATCTTTCAATTATATTTTAATAAGGGAAATTTTAAAATCCTTATTTTTTAAGAGAAGCTTTAAAAAATCTCATTTCAAAAAGCGCTTTGCTTTATTATATAAAGAAATTCTATTTAAGAATGAGACTCTAGTAATGCGCTTGTTTGTTTTTTTATGGTCAAGAGTAAACCAAAAATCCTATGCTAAGTAAACTTTAGAATTTAGTGACACTTTAGGTAGTCTTTAGAAGACAAATCACCTTTTATCAATCAAGAGAAATTCATGCTTGCATATTTTCGCTTTTGTTAAGAAAAAGGAAAAAAATATAAAATAAAAGTCAACTTGTTGGGTGTTCTTGTACAAGGTATCATATTAGAAGAATGAAATATATAAAGAATTAAATAATCGTGTACCTAAATTATTATTTTACATATTTTATTTAGATATCATTTGATTTGTTATTGTAATAAAAAAATAATCATTGGCTTGATGTAATTGTTGGGTTTAATCGGTTAAGTGTCAAATTTCACGTATCCATGGTTCACGTATGCATGAATAGAGAGTACTCTAATAAGTTCGTGTTTCATATTATGTCTATGCATGAAGTTCTTGGTAGTTTGAATTAGTCTACTTTGACCGATTATGTTGCAAATTTGTGAGGAGAGTGGGTTTATGTCTAGCAAGTAGTAGTAGTGTGCTCCTATTTTATGCAATATATAGTCCTACTGTTATATATAGAGAATGTACTAGTAGTTTGTTTTCTATATCAGGAAGTTTGTAAGTTTCAAATCCACATTTGGTATCAAGAGCTTTGTTTGATCAAAGGCGGGTTTGAGAGTCGGTTTCAAGAAGAGGGTGTATCCCTTCGCTAAAGGGCTGACACAACAATGAACCGAGTAAGCAGGCAAGAAAGAAAGGGCCATTTGTAACCCTATGCAATCAGGTCGCATAGAAGAAAGAATGAGCAGAAGTTTGTCGAATTGTAGCAAACAAGAAAGACGAAAGAAAGCAGCAAGGATGATCACTTGGTGGTCAAAAGGAAAGAAAGTAGCATAAAGAAAGAAAAAAAGAAAGAAAGTGTCGACGTGAGAATGAGAAGAT
Source organism: Glebionis coronaria (assembly GCA_025667525.1). Lineage (NCBI taxonomy): Eukaryota > Viridiplantae > Streptophyta > Magnoliopsida > Asterales > Asteraceae > Glebionis > Glebionis coronaria. Next base: position 604,060,166 of record CM046875.1, on the reverse strand, counting down.
CGTGAGACCAAAAAGACCGAGTAGCTGCAAAAGACCGGGAAACACCTAGACCGACACAAGTGACAAGAGACCGAAGACTCACCTGAGAAAGCATTAGACCGAGATCGAAAGTGTGAGACTGAGAGAGTCTAGACCGAGACCGAGACTCAAAAGGTCAAAACCGAGACCAATCGAGGCAACCAAAACCAAGATCGTGACCGCGTGTTTCCTAAGAAAGAAATTAGACCAAAGTTTCAACAAGAAAGACCAAAGAAGAACAGACCGTTGAATCAAAAGACCGATGAACGAAGAAGAAAGTTATTGTTGAATCAGTTAGTCTGGCTTTTGTTGGGCCAAAACCAATTTGGGTAATCACAACCCGCTAAACCAACCCGCTAGACAAAACCCGCTGGACAAAATGGCGGTTACAAGCAGTTAAATAACTGTATTACAGTTATTTAACATAGGGACATAACGGTTCCATGAACCGACACGACTTTTAGATATACCTTTTCATTTCTTATAAATAGGAACGATTTGTAAAGACAATTATGTATGACAATTCGATTATATAGCAAGATTATACCAAATTTATATTTTGATTAAAGCTTTGTTCATTTCGATCCAAGATAAGGGAATCCAACAATTGGTATCAGAGCAAGGTTTGAACAAACCAAGATCATCATATACCTTTTTAATTCAAACACGCAGCCGATTATTTCCAAAAAACAGTTTTACAACAAGAACACGAATCAAAAATCATTTTTCGTGTTTAATATAAACTGCTTTTCTTGATTGGGCAAATCCATCAATCGCTACCAAGTGATTCTAAATCACTAGCAACGAACGGGTTTTACCCAGAAACAATAATCCGAGAATCAGAACCCATAATCAGATTAGAAGTCATCATCGAAGGGGCAAAAAAAAAATCAGAATCAATTAGGATCGAACTAACCTGATTCTGAAAGAAATCAAGAACCGCACGATTCGAATTAGCAAGAAAGCCCCAAATCGCAAGCGGATCTCAAGATCCCCAAATTTGAGAAACCCTAATTTTTCATACAGAAAAAATCAGGGAAATCATAAACTACGAACATATCGTAGTTAGCAAGAGGAAGGCCATCTTTTCGGTGAAATTAAATCACCATTGAAGACGGAAAGCAAATACAGAAAGAAGACCATCGGTCTGAGGAGATAACTAGAAAGAGATAAGGGCGTTATTTACAAAGAGGGGAAAGACGTGTTATTTATTAACACAAAGGCAATACCGGTTTTTTTATAACCCACACAGCAAGGACCGGGCTTCTCTTTGAACCCATAAGCAAGACATCGGGCCTTAAGCCCATCAGGTTTCAAAACCTTTTATTTTACCCTTTTATTTTTATTTTTCCTTTTATATTTTAGATTAGTATTTTTTAAGATTTTTGAAAAATACATATAGAAAAAAATAAAAGTAAAAATAAATAAAATAAAGTTTTGTATTTTTTTATTAAAAGGAAAAATCTTTTTTCACTTTTAAAATACAAAATAGCAAGAAAACCGAATCTTTGTGATTCATAGCAAGATAAAACCGAACCTTTGTGGTTCATCGCAAGATAAAACCGAACCTTCGTGGTTCATCGCAAGATAAAACCGAACCTTCGTGGTTCATCGCAAGAAAAATCCGAACCTTCGTGGTTCATAGCAAGATAAAACAGAACCTTCGTGGTTCATAGCAAGAAAAATCAGAACCTTCGTGGTTCATAGCAAGATAAACCGAACCTTCGTGGTTCATAGCAAGACAAACAGAATCTTCGTGGTTCATAGCAAGAAAATCTGGTTAGCAAGTTGACCAGTAACACGCAAGAATTTTGATCTTTGGATCAAACGCAAGCAAGAATTTGATCTTTCGATCAAACACAAAAGCAAGGAAATCATAAACCATCTCGGTTTTGATTATTAGCAAGATTAACAAGCAAGAAAGCAAGCAAGCAAGCATGGTAGAAACCGACAAGAATGAAAACACATCGGTTCGAGAACTAGGAAATGTTTCACTACAATATCCAAAATTGACCGACTCAAACTACACAACATGGGCATTGATGATGGAAACAATAATGAAGGCATATGGCATTTGGGATACGATAGTTGCAAAAGAAGGAGCAACAACAAATGAAAAGAAAGAAAACACATCGAAGGCGATAATCTTTCAAACATTGTCACAAGATGTATTAATGCAAGTTGCACAATACCCAACTGCAAAAGAAGTATGGGACTCGATCAAAGTCAAGCATTTAGGAGCCGATCTTGTTCAGAAAGCACGACTACAAACACTGAGGAGTGAACTAGAGACGCTAAGGATAAAGCCTAACGAAAAAGTAAGCGATTTCGTAGGAAAGTTAAGTAGTATGAAGGCCAAGTTTAATGGACTTGGAGAAACTTTGGAAGATAAGATACTAGTAAGGAAACTACTTAACTCCGCTCCAAAGAAGTTTTTACCGATCGTAGCAACCATAGAACAATATCAAAACCTAGACGAAATGTCATTTGAAGAAGCCATTGGAAGACTAACAGCCTATGAAGAACGAATCAAGAGCCAAGACACGCTAGAAACAAATAATCAAGACAAGCTTCTTTTGGCAAGTTCAAACAACAAAAGCAATGGTAAATGGCGAGGTAAAGACTTCAACAAAGAAAGCAAGGAAGGCACAAAATGGAAGAATAATCCAAATGCACACAGAGCAAGTACGAGTCAAGGAACTAATGACAAAAGCAAGCTCAGATGTTACGAATGTGGTGAGTATGGACACTTCGCGAAAGAATGCACGAAATGGTAAGACAAACAAGAAGTGTCTCACCTCATCTATGACACTGACACCGAACCCACATTACTTTGAAGACAAAAGACGCAGCGTTTGTGATTAGGGGGGAATGTTGGGCCAAAACCAATTTGGGTAATCACAACCCGCTAAACCAACCCGCTAGACAAAACCCGCTGGACAAAAATAGCGGTTACAAGCAGTTAAATAACTGTATTACAGTTATTTAACATAGGGACATAACGGTTCCATGAACCGACACGACTTTTAGATATACCTTTTCATTTCTTATAAATAGGAACGATTTGTAAAGACAATTATGTATGACAATTCGATTATATAGCAAGATTATACCAAATTTATATTTTGATTAAAGCTTTGTTCATTTCGATCCAAGATAAGGGAATCCGACAGCTTTGTTAGTTGCATTCAACGAGATGGCTTTGGATGTGTCCGGGAAAAGTCGAGAAACGAGATGTTACGAAAGAAGGTTTTCAAGACGTGACCGGGGTGCCATAAATAACCGATTAAGGGGGTGATTGTTGGGTTTGATCGGTTAAGTGTCGAATTTCACGTATGCATGGTTCACGTATGCATGAATAGAGATTACTCTAATAAGTCTGTGTTTCATATTAGGTATATGCATAGAGTTCTTGGTAGTTTGAATTAGTCTACTTTGGTCGAGTATGTTGCATATTTGTGAAGAGAGTGGGTTTACTGTTTAGCAAGTAGTAGTAGTGTGCTCCTATTTTTATGCAATATATAGGCCTAATGTTATATATAGAGAATGTACTTGTAGTTTGTTTTATATATCAGGAAGTTTGTAAGTTTCAAATCCACAGTAATAAACAAAAATGTTTAAATAATATGATGGTATGTACTTCTTCCTCGATTGTCAGTTCCATTTTTTCATCAACTAAATAAAACTATAAAAGAATCAATTCATTAAAAGAATGTCAAAACAAATTTTGAACTTCACTATCAAGATAATCGAGTTCACAAGTTTTCATTGTTTGCTTAGGGATACGGCTTGATTAGATTATTTTTTAAAATTTGTAGACAATGCCCACTTACAATGATTAAGCCAAATTAAATTACCAATTATCTACATGTTTAAAGTAGTTCTATATTTAATACCATTTATAATGCCCGTTCACGAACGTAGTGTATTATAATTTTTGGTTAACTATGTATCGTTTTTAATTAAACAACAAACAACATAATGTGTCATTAATGGCTTTACTTGTAAAACTTAAGAATATGAAATCGTCGCCATCAACCTTTTTTTCTAAGCATTTTAAACAACCTCGTACTTTCAAATAATTTCTTCTACTATAAAACCCCATGTATTACCAAGGTAATAGTACCCCGATCAAAAAGTTGATGAAGGGATGAGTGGAACAAGGTATGATCATTCTACACACGTATAATATTTATAGATGTATCTATCAATATCTAATATAAGTAACGTTAACAAGTATATGTGTTTATATGTTTGTACCGAGTGCAGTTTCCAAAAAGTTAGGCAAATGTTTTTACGATTGAATGCTACAAACCAATATGAGTCTCACAATGAACTAGGTTAAAAACAATACCCATAATATATGATGTTTGATCATGTGGAAATCGATTCTTTTGTAGTAAGCCATTATTTTATTTATGTCATATATGGTAGTGTGAAAGCCTAATTATACAACTAACTTTATGTTTTTTTTTTCATGGCCTAAATTATCGTGAATGTTTGTTCTAAAATAATATTTATCTTAAATAAACAATGCATAGCTCTATACCAAAATATCTTGGTAGATAGTGTTTGACATTCCTTCGATCAATCCATAATTTTCTGTTTTATTAGGTGCAAAGAACTAACAACGACAAGAAGTGTATACCAAATAAAATAGTTAGAATTGGCAATTTAGAACACGGTATTAATTTATTATATTTCCATTCCTTAGGGAAGATACTTTGTATCAGTGAACATCGAACAACTTGATCTTTATTTTCACCTTTTTATCAACATTTGAACGGCAAAAGCTGATTTCATGACCACAAACTAACTAAGCTATCGGTATAAGTTTGATTTCAGTCTATACAAAGTTTTTAGTTCAATTCACTTCTGCTTAAAAATTTACAAATACTGTCATCACTAATAGTTCATTCTTACACAAACCCATTGTCAAATTCTACTCAGCGCAATATGGAGGTACTGATGGCAGAACGGCCCACTCAGGTCTTTCACAATAAAATGATAGACGGAACTGCCATGAAACGACTTATTAGTCGATTAAATGTTAATTTAGTCAGTGATCATCATAAATCTCTATTTTGACACAAAGGCTTAAAATTTAAATTTACTAATTAAACGGCCATGCAGTAAAGGCTATAAAAATTGTTCCATAAAACAGGATTGAAGTTAACCTCCTCGAATGGAAGGGTTTAACCCGGTTTGAGATCCTTGTGGCGACGGACTCAAATCTTGTGTATTTATTAGTCGGCTAAAAAGCCAGGAAAGAAGACGATAATACTAAATCACTAATAATAGCTATCAAACTCAGAATCTCTAAGTTCTCACAGTACGTAACAAAAATCCATATATAAGCTTGAAATAACTAATTAGTAAAACCAGGATTTCCTTGCAAAGGACTAAAACCCAAAATATAGTTATTGAACTTTGTAGTTGCTTATCAATGGCTAATTATTGGAGAATTTACTAAAAAAACTAATGAAATTATAAAATAACAAGTAGATCTCAAAATATAAAGCTTTAGGTCATTTGGTGAAGTTCATGCAACATATGATTAATAAATAATTAGGATAAATCGCTTTCATGTACAGGTTTTTAATACACTCGTTTTTTCTCAATGTACAACTCTAAATATTAAACATCCAATTTCAGAGTTTCGGGTTTTATGTTTGTTTTCTTTTTGTTTCTTTAGAGTAACTGAAAAAGTTTGAGATATACGATTCTATTACAAATGAATAGAAATTGTAATATAGGTGAAAAGACAGGATCTATAGTTCAGCCAAATGTACAACAGACGCTATGTGATTTGCAATTTACATTTTACAACGTAATCCCGATAATAAATGAGTATACAGAAGAAGGTAACCGCTAGGAAACATAAGAATGGTGGCGACACATAGATTTTCTCACTGCATGTGAACCCATATACCTGGACTGGGGATATCTTTGTGAACCACATATAGAATATAATTCCCCTTTGGGGCAATGTTACCGGATGGTGGTGCAGTCACAACAACTTGGTATCTTTTCCCGATAATCTTGGAAGTGACGCCACCATCAAGAACTAACAATCTTTGATTCATAGAAAATGAGTGTGTGTTAAACGATGGTGCCACCATTGTTGCTCTGACTAAGCTTGGATCTAAAATGCCTGAAACTGTAAACACAACAACCAACCGTTTCCCATAACGGATTCTAGTGTTCCTTAATGGCAAGATTATTCTAGGCCGTAGGTTTGATGAATTCGAATCCAAATATGAAGGGGAGAACGCCTCCAAACTCAATTCAGTAGGATAAAGGACGTTTGAGAATTCATATTTATCGTGTGGGTTGCTTCCACCAACAAGAACTCGGCCATCTCTTAGTAGAACAGCCGTGGAATGGTAAACTCTAGGTTTAGTGCTTGGATTTTGCACCTCAAATCTAGACCCAAGTTTATTATTTGGATGGTAAAGTACTGGAGTGAGAACTGGGTTCCTCCCAAGTTCCCACCCTGCAACTCCAGCCGACGCACCATTGATGATCAAAACATGACCATTGGGGAGTAACAACATGTCACCCATGACTCGAGCAAAAGGCATGGTCTCCATGACCCACTGGGGGTTAGAATCAGATATTTTAATCCGCCCGCAAGTATCCAAGGCACCATCAAATGTGCCTTTATTTGCATTGACAAATGCTCCTTTTGGCGCACCCCCACATACTAATACTTCAACTTCTGCTACCTTTCCTTTTTTAATCAGCAAAGGCAGCAGTACCGCAGAACCTGTACTAGGGTAACTTCTTGGTTGACCACCAGGCATTGTAGGGTATGTCTTGACAACCAGGTTGTTTGAGTAGTCGAACAAAATAGCACGATTGTTGGCGAAAATGAAAAGATTCCCATCAGGACAGAGAAATGCAAATGGGTATAGATTATTCTCAATGTTAGGGTCATTGGTTTGAATCAAAAAGGGCAGACTAGGAGCGTTTTCAGTGGCCGACAACTTTGGGTAGAACTCATAGCTAAATGCTTGGCGACCTCCAATGATAATTTGCCTCCCGTCAGGCAATATATGATTGGTCGCGTACCATCTTGATTTACTCACGCCATTTGGAAACTCTTGCCAGTCACATGAATCACAGGATTTATAAGTTCTGACAACTCGGTAACCATCATCAAATCCACCAGTTTGGACTAATGTGCCATCGGGCATTAAAGTTCCAGAGGAACACCAGACATTAGTGAGTACCATAAGTGGACGTACCGTGTTTGAAGCAACATCATACTCAACAGAATGAGCAGAACAATCATTTGAGTTGGGACGACATTTTCCATTTGGAAGAGATATGTTGGAAGTTCCAAAATCTGTTCGGTCATACATGACAACACGATCATTGGGGAGTAGCTGCATGTGCATGGCGGAGATGCCTACGCTCGGGAGGAGGAGGGACCATGAACCACCTGCAGCAGGACATGGTTGGGCATGGATTAGGAAAAGAAGAAACCCGAAAACGAGGGTTTTAGGAGCCATAGTTTGAAAATTTAAGCTTAGTGTGTAGGAGTTTGTTTGTTAAGTTTTGAGTGATTTTCAAGGTATTGTAGATGGCTTTATATAGAAGTCGATAAGTGGTGAAAAAAGCCCCGGTAATCGTTTTTTCATTTGAGTAAGATCTTGAGTTTAGTAAATAAATATGAGAAAACTTTAGTCAACCTCAATGATTCAAGAATTATATTCAATCAGTTAGCAACCATCAAATATCCTCTATGAATTCTATAATAACAGAATCACAATAAGTTTGATATTCTTTGTCTGTCTAAATCTTAGAATGTTTAGTTTGTTGTCTCTGAAATATTATACATGAGTTTTACTGACACTTTTTCTGGTTAAAAATGTCAGTCACTTATATCAGTTTCCTTGTAGTCTTTTACTACGTATAAGTGATCTTGGACATGTAATCCAAATAGTTGTTTCTTTTCATTCACTTGGAATTTTGATTTTCAATAAACTCTGATCACAAACAAAAATTAAATTATATAACAATTATAAAAATGTTTAATTGATTTAGGAACGATTATGGTGTTTAACTGATAATGTTTGACATTCCTTTAAATAATCGATTATGGTGCAGAGAACTAACAAGCAGAGAATGAAGTACATATAAATAAATATCAAACATTACCTACCAATTATGAATGCTCATGCATGTATTTAGTTGATTGAAGGAATGTCAAACATTACATACCAAGAAGCTATGAACAGAGATATTACAATAAGCTTTCGAATCACAGATGCATTAAAGCCATTTGTGACAATCTAAGAGAACCTGATTATACTTAATTAGTGAATTAAAACTTTGAAATACATATACATTGGGGTATCGTTTTTCAGTACATCTCTTGTATAGTCACGTCTCATTGCCACACTCATTGCCACACTCATTGCCACACTCGCAAAGGTATTTAGAAACTCAAGTAGATAAAATACCAAAACAAATCTAGAACCAAGATGGAAACAAATTCTTCAACTAAGAACAACTTGTATGTAGTTCAAAAGGTGGCAGCTAAATTAGCTAGCTGATGTACCGTATGGTGTACGTCTGGGCTAGCTTCGAACAAAACGACTGATGGGGTGATGGTGCTACCTACATCTTTTGCATCATCTTTGCAGTACTAATAGATAAATAATGCACATACCTTTACCATGATATTCATGGTTGCACTATTATTTGGTTTTACTTTACTTGATCGAAGGTCTAAAGTGTACGCTCAAACTATAATAGTTTTAGGACTCGAAACGCACCTGATTATACTTAGTGAATCAAAACTTTGAAATACATATACATGGGGTATCGTTTTTCAGTACATCTCTTGTATAGTCACGTCTCATTGCCACACTTATATTACGTATACAGATAATAGACGAGCTTCTCATGTGTTGGTATTGGTTTAGTTCCATTGATGTTTCTATAGACTCGCAAATACAGATAGATATGAAGTACGTAGTTTTTATGCTGTCTAGATAAGAATATAGTTTAATTTCAATTTATATTGACAGCAAAACAAGATCAAACAGTGGATACGCTTATTGTAATTCCTATTGTTATAATATTAAGAGAGGATGGTTCATGGTTGTAAACTTACAAAATGGAATTAATCCTAAATTATTAAAGTTGACCAAATGGTTCTCAAATTCATATTACGATTCGGTAAGCCAACTTACTTCCCGCTTGTATATAAAGCCACCATCAACACCTTCTACAACACACATAATCATAACAAAAGCACTAATTCAATGTTTATGGCTCCTTCTTCATTCCTCATTGTCTTTCTTCTCTTCCTCATCAATGCCCAACCATGTCCCGCCGCAGGTGGTTCGTGGTCCCTCCTCCTCCCGAGCATAGGCATCTCCGCCATGCACATGCAGTTACTTCCGAACGACCGTGTTGTCATGTATGACCGCACGGATTTTGGGACATCCAACATATCTCTTCCAAACGGCAGATGTCGTCCCAACTCAAATGATTGTTCTGCCCATTCTGTTGAGTATGATGTTGCATCAAACTCTGTACGTCCACTAATGGTACTCACTAATGTCTGGTGTTCCTCGGGAACTTTAATGCCAGATGGTACATTAGTCCAAACTGGTGGATCTGGTGATGGTTACCGCGTTGTTCGAACTTATAAATCTTGTGATTCATGCGACTGGCAAGAGTTTCCAAATGGTCTGAGTAAATCACGATGGTATGCCACTAATCATATATTACCTGATGGCAGGCAAATTATCATCGGAGGACGCCAAGCATTTAGTTATGAGTTCTACCCAAAGATGTCAGCCACCGAGAACGCTCCCAGTTTTCCCTTTTTGGTTCAAACCAATGACCCTAACATTGAGAATAATCTATACCCATTTGTATTTCTTTACCCTGATGGAAATCTGTTCATTTTCGCCAACAATCGTGCTATATTGTTCGACTACTCAAACAACCTAGTTGTAAAGACTTACCCGACAATCCCCGGTGGTCAACCAAGAAGTTATCCAAGTACGGGTTCGGCAGTACTACTGCCTTTGCTTATAAAACAAGGGACGGTAAACGAGGTTGAAGTATTGGTTTGCGGGGGTGCCCCAAAAGGAGCTTTCGTCAATGCAAATAGAGGCATATTTGATGGAGCATTGGATACATGTGGGCGGATAAAAATATCTGATGCCAACCCCCAATGGATCATGGAGACCATGCCTTTTGCACGAGTCATGGGTGATATGTTGTTGATCCCCAACGGCCGTGTTTTGATTATCAACGGTGTTTCGGCTGGAGTTGCTGGGTGGGAACTTGGGAGGAACCCAGTTCTCACTCCAGTAATTTACCACCCTAATAATGAACTCGGGTCTAGATTTGAGGTCCAAAATCCAAGCGCCAGACCTAGAGTGTATCATTCCACAGCAGTTCTACTACGTGATGGACGCGTTCTTGTTGGCGGTAGTAATGCACACGATAAATACGAATTCATAAACACCCTTTATCCTACTGAACTGAGTTTAGAGGCGTTCTCCCCTTCTTATTTAGATTTAAACTCATCTGACCTACGCCCGAGTATAATCTTGCCCGTCAGAAATACTAAACTTCGCTATGCGAAACAATTGGTTATTGTGTTTACAGTCTCGGGCATTTTTGATGCAAACTCGGTCGAAGTAACAATGGTGTCACCTTCATTTAACACACACTCATTTTCAATGAATCAAAGATTGTTGAAACTCGACAATGGCGTGGCTTCCAAGATTATGGGGAAGTCAAGATACCAAGTCGTTGTAACCACACCTCCTTCTGGTAACATTGCTCCGGCAGGAAACTATATTCTATTTGTTGTTCACAAAGATATCCCAAGTCCAGGTGTTTGGGTTCAGATGCAGTGATTACTTTATTTCCGGGATGCTACCTTCTATTGTATGCTCTATTTATTCATAATATTTGATTGTAAATTTTAAATAATGTTTGCTTAGATTGAATAATCAAATCTGCCTTTTCAAGAATTTTTTCTAATTATTTAGATTGTTTTTCTAGCCATATCTTTTTAATATAAGAAGAAAAAATAGAATGAGACGTATGATAATCTAATACAGTAGAATAATAATTTCAAACCTTTATATTCTCTAATATGCTTATTTTTTATGATATCATTATATTGTTAATAGCTTCCACAATAACTAGATTACGAACATGGTACTTATATAATTGGATGACGAGCATTTGGTGACGGGTGAGGATCCTCTCGAGTAGGGGTGTGTAAGAAACCGAAAACCGGAATCTAAACCGAAAAAAATTGAAGAACCGAAAACTAAAAAACCGAAACCGATTGAAAAACCGATGGTTCGGTTTTTGCATTTTTAAAAAACCGAAGCTTTTGGTTCGGTTTGGTTTTAGCATTAAAGAAAACCGATATAAACCGAACCGATCTTTATAAACATGATAATATATATATAAATTCACGTCGAAGCTAATGGACGATGAATATGCTATGCTAGATTAATTCTATCATGTTTAATAACTAATCATTGTTTCATATGCTTATTGCACATGACAAAATAATAAGTTTTCTTCTCGATTGTTTTTTAATTAGGTTTTTATCGTTGCTATTGTGTTGATTTATACACATAAATGATTTTTTAGGATTTTATATGATATTTTTGTTGGAAAAAACCTTTATCATATTAACACATTAATAATCACGAGTACGCAGCGGAATATAGGATCACGTATAGACAAATAATTAACATAAACGATAAAGAATTGCGTACCTTTTAGCAATGGATTAAACACCTTTATCGATCCACCAATATAAACGAAAACCCAAAGATCAAACAATGATCTCTCTAAGAGTACGCACACAATACGTTATAGCAAACAATTAAGTATGCTAGTACCGATAGTGATAAAGCTAACTAGACTTGATTTCTTAAACCAAGCTATCACAAAACCAACCAACTGTTTTGTAGTTGATCGCACCAAAACCAATCGATTCACAAATCGTAAATTCCCTTTTGTTTTTGTCGTATGGAATATTCTCATAAAAGCATGCATTATTTATACATGCTTGTATGTCGGTTGGCTATTATAAACCAAATACAAGACTATTCCTTTTACGTCAATAACCAAAAGATATTTATTCTTATTTGGACTTTTATTAGATTTTACATATAAGTCCCTACAGTTAACATTTAACTACCGTTTGTAAAATCTCATTAACTAACTAATTAGTCAACGTTCGTAATAGCTTATCACTAATTAATATATTACGATAATATGTTAACGTATAATTGTTTTACGTATTAACGCGTGCATCTCCTTAGGCTCGGGACGACTTCCGGACATATATTATCTACGTGTACATATTCCTTCAGCTCCCACTTGGACATGTACAATAATATAATATAATAACATTGGTTAGCGTCTAGCAACACGCCAATGCTCCCGGAACCTCTCGAGTGTAGTTTTCCATAAAGTACATTTAAATGACTTAAACATTTACAATCCCTTTATTTCTCAAATGCCATGTTAATAATGGATATGGATCAATGTCATTCCATTTTAACTATTCTGTTCTCGCATTACATAATTAATATAGATTACCAATTTAATCGAGACAAATCTAGATTATCATTGGGTATGGCCATACAAACATCTAATTAATTAACGAGGGGCCCAGTAGCATTATTCTTCAATCCTAGTTGAATGAACAAATTCTATCTTGACTACACGTGCCTCTTACATGCTTCAAAATACAAATGATTATAGTCTTTATTACTACCTTATTCAGGATAGCGTTAGAACTATAGCAAAAAGTACCATCCACATATATAAGACCTGCTTGCATCTCAAGTCAAAGGATTTAGTAATGTAAATCATTTACAAGTTTCACTTAAAGACGCCGATCCATAAAGTGATTGACTTGTTAGTAGGAGATGTCCAATATACAACTTTTGGATATCGTATGAGTTGATGAACCATTCTTGCATATTCTACGAATATTACCATCTCTCATATATGTCTTAATTTAATTATATTCCCATATAATTAATTGACATAGACAATTTAGAATAACATATTATTCAAGAATTTAAACATGCAAAAATAGGACCAATAAATATTAAAGAAAACGAATATATCCAATATTTCAATTCATAAAATAAATATTGTTTAACAATATCCTTTATCCAAATACTAAAACAGATTACATGAAACTACTAGCAGGACGAAGTCCCATGCTCCTAGCATGTTGAGTAAGCTTTTTACCAGGTAAAGCCTTCGTAAAAGGATCTGCTAGATTATTATCTATATGAACTTTAACTAGATCAATCTCACCCAGTTCGATACATTCTCGAACATAGTGATATCTCCTTTGATAGTGTCTGGCGCCTCTCTGAACTCCCGGTTCGTTAGCTATGATGATTGCACTTGAATTGTCACAATACATCTTTATAGGTTCTTCATTGGTAGGAACTACACCAAGTTCTCCAATAAACTTCCTCATCCAAACAGCTTCCTTTGCAGCTTCAGAAGCAGCGATATATTCAGCTTCTGTGGCAGATTGTGCAGTAGTACTTTGTTTGGAGCTCTTCCATACTACCGCGCCTCCGTTCAAAACGAAAACATACCCAGTTTGAGATTTAGTGTCATCTCTATCAGTTTCAAATCCAGCATCACAATAACAATTAACGTGTAGCTCAGTAGCTTCCGGATTTCCACCATAAACCAAAAACGTATCCTTAGTATGTCTTAAATACTTAAGAATATTTTTCACAGCAGTCCAGTGACTTTCGCCTGGATTTTGCTGAAATCGGCTTGTAATATTTTGGGCAAACGCAACATCAGGTCTTGTGCATCTCACAGCATACATAATAGAACCTACAGCCGAAGCATAAGGAACATTTTGCATACGCTTCATCTCTTCAGATGTAGTAGCACCTTGTGTTTTATTTAAGTCAGTGTGCACTTGCATAGGAATGAGACCACGCTTGGAATTATCCATTCTATACTTCTTCAAGATCTTATCAAGATATGCATTTTGACTTAGTCCAATTAACCGCTTCGATCTATCTCTATAGATTTTGATTCCAAGGATAAATGCCGCTTCCCCTAAATCTTTCATAGAAAAACACTTCCCAAGATAGGTCTTTACCTCTTGTAAACTTGGAATATGATTTCCCATAATGATTATGTCATCAACATACAAGATTAGAAAAACAACATTACTCCCACTAGCTTTTTGATATACACATGGCTCATCTAGATTTTGATCAAAACCAAACTTTTTGATTTCTTCATCAAATCTTTTATTCCAGCTTCTTGATGCTTGCTTAAGTCCATAAATGGATCTTTGAAGCCTACATACTTTCCTGGGATGCTTAGGATCAACAAAACCTTCCGGTTGTTCCATATAGATTTCTTCTTCCAAGTAACCATTCAAGAACGCGGTTTTTACATCCATTTGCCATATCTCATAGTCATAGTACGCTGCTATAGCTATGAGAATCCTTATAGCTCTCAAATCTGCCACAGGAGAAAAGGTTTCCTCATAGTCAACACCATAAGTTTGTGTAAACCCTTTTGCTACAAATCGAGCTTTATAGGTGTGTACAATGCCATCCATGTCCGTCTTCTTCTTGTAAATCCACTTACCCTTTACGACCTTTGCATTGGGAGGTAAATCTACAAGTCTCCAGACTTGATTATCATACATAGATTGCATTTCCGTATTCATAGCAACAATCCACTTATCGGATTCAGAATCCAATATTGCATCTCTATAGTTAGTGGGTTCATTAAGATCCCCTAAACTATGTTCCTCGACTTCTACATTTAGACATAGTCGTTCAGGTGCTTTGATTGTTCTTTTTGACTTACGAATGGGGACAACATCCTCTTCTTGAGTTACATCAAGTGCAAGACTTTCTTCCTCAATTGGATGTTCGCTAGTAGTTTCAGAAGGTAAAATATCTTCATCCTCTAGTTCTACAATCCTCCCACTCTCTTTTTGAACTATGAGATTCTTTTCAAAGAAATCTGCATACCTCTCAATAACTATTTTTTTTTCAGGTGGGTAGTAGAAATAGTAACCCAAAGTTTCCTTAGGGTAACCTATGAAGACACATTTAACCGATCTTGATTGAAGTTTGTCAGGCGTGTGACGTTTCACATGAGCCTCACAACCCCAGACCTTTAAGTAAGACAAGTTAGGAACTTTTCCATGCCATAGTTCATATGGAGTCTTGTCAACCTTCTTGGTTGGAACCATATTGAGAATGCGTACAGCAGTCTCTAGAGCATAATCCCAAAAGAATAGTGGCAAAGTAGAAAGACTCATCATTGATCGAACCATGTTTAGCAAAGTTCGATTTCTCCTCTCAGAAACACCATTGTGTTGTGGCGTGTAAGGAGGAGTCAGCTGTTGGACAATTCCACTAGCCTTTAGATAATCTTTAAATTCTTGACTAATATATTCACCACCACGATCCGATCGAATGGCTTTAATAGTCTTCCCGAGTTGATTTTCTACTTCATTTTTGAATACCTTGAATGTTTCAAAGACTTCATGTTTATGTTTAAGTAAATAAACATAACCATAACGACTATAATCATCAGTAAAGGTAATGAAGTATGTAGCACCTTGCTTTGACACATGTCTAAGTGGACCACATACATCGGTATGGATTAATCCAAGTAGATCTTTCACCTTTTCTGTTTTATGCGAAAAAGATTTCCTTGTCATCTTGCCCGATATACAAGAAACGCATTGATCAAACGGTTCATTATCCGTTGAGTTTAAAAGTCCATCATGTTGCAACTTTTCAATTCGCTTCTTGCTAATATGAGCAAGTCGACAATGCTAAAGATAAGTCGAATCTAAACTTGCTTTATATTTCTTATTGCTAATCGAATACATTGAATTCACAATTTGCAAAGTAGGATCATGCATATCAATTTCATAAATACCATTAACACGGATACAATAAAAATAAATCATATCATTAAAAGAAACGGTCATACCAGAATCCGTAAATTTATGAATAAATCCTTTATCATGCAAACAAGAAACTGAAACAACACCTCTAGTAATAGTAGGTGCATAATGACAATCATCCAAAACAAGAATTAAACCATTAGGTAAAACTAAGTCAAAACTTCCAATAGCTTCTACTTCAGCACGTACGCCGTTTCCAACATACAAGTAGACAACACCTTGCTTCAGATTCTTTGCTCCTCTAAGTCCCTGTTTTGTGTTACAAATATTAGTACCACAACCAGTGTCATACACCCAGGAATTTTTAGAACAAGCAAATAATTCAATAGTATAAATACCTGAAGAAGTGGACGATCCAACTTGCTTCTTCTTTTTCATCAACTCAGCTAGATAAACAGGACAATTCCTCTTCCAATGTCCAACCTCTTTGCAGTGGTGACATATGGAATCTTTTGCCGGATGCTCTTTCTTATAAGGTTGAGGCTTTTTAGGTTTAGGAGGATAAGAATTTTTAGGACCCTTATCCTTACCTTTACCTTAAGCCTTACCTCCTTGCGGTTTGTACTTCTGGATCCTACCACCTTGGATCGCCATCACTTGTGGTGTAGAAGAAGATGCAACATTTGACTTCTTGTTCTTCTTAACTCCTTTCTCAAATTCAATAAGCAAAGAATGAACTTCACTAATTGTCTTCCCCATGCTTTGCATATTGTAATTTTGCACAAAGCCCTCAAAATCACTCGAAAGTGAATTGAGGATCAAGCTGACAGAGACAGCTTCTGGAAGAACATAGTTGAGAGTTGCCAAATGATCCAAATAGCTTTTCATCAATAGAACATAATCGCTAACGGATTGACCCTCTTCCTGCTTGCATGAATGGAAAGTGTGTACTAACTCTTGTAGTTCGACACCAGGAGGCTTTCCATACATCTGTTGGAGCTCAGTTATCATGTCCTTAGGACTTTCGTATTCAAATTGCTGATAAAGCGATGGAGACATAGTTCCAAGCATTAAACAAGCAACTTTATTATGACGATCATAAAGAGCATTCCATTCTACTAATTGTTCATTAGTAGCATTAGCACCAGGATGGTCAGGCAAAGGATTTTCATAAACATCCTCTAGTTTCTCCACACGCACAACTAGTTTGAGCGCGCGTAACCACTCATTGAAGTTAGGACCAGTAAGTTGTTGCTTCTCAAGCATCGACCTGAAAGCCGAACTGTTTTGTTTGGTTTGGGCATTATTCATTGCCATCTACAAATAAACAAAGTTCAATAATTTAGTATTTTCGATAATACTCCCTTTATAGAAAATTAAATACCCATGTTTATAAATAAACAATTAATTTTCTAAAAGCTAGAATCCACCAAGACATACCACCACCGCATCAGTTGATCTGCTAGTGATGATGATATTCAAGGGGTAATTGACGTTCAATAATTGCATCCAATACAACTTCTAGAATTATGGGACTCAACTTTATATCCATCACTTGTGACAATTCAAAAGTGAAAAAGTGAGCATGTTTATCCCATCTATTGCCACGAGTTAAGGTCTCACCTATCTTAACTTGCTTAAGTCGTCCAACTAAAAACTGTGATTATATAGCACCAACGTCTCACAATCGAGTGTATTATATCACCTTGGGTTACAAAATCACCACAGTCTCACGTATGGTGAAAGAGTAAGTGCAAGTGCTTTTACACGTTGGATGGCAAATAAACTTATTTCAAAGGGTATAAATTTTGACAATTCAAAACATGTACAAAGAAGCATGCAACATCTTTGTATCATGATAATTTATAAAATTTACTCAATTCGTTAATTATAAACATCACTTATTAACCTACAATTCAATTGTATAAATAGTGATATCATAAAAATTGACAATTCAACATGTATTCTATTTAAAGAAGTTTAATTTTATCACGGGAAAAGATTAAAGAATGATTAAAATCATTCAAACCCTAGACCATTCGCGGCTTCCTAAATAGTATGCAAGATAAGGAGACTACAAGTAGTCAGGCATTATAGGGCAATGGTATCTACAAGACCGAAGTCTTGATGAGTCTTCCCGAACCTTAGCCTTGCAACTAGATAGTACTTTTGCAAATTACGTCATTAATAAAATTTTACAACTTTAAAGTAGAAAACAAATTATAAACTTGATTCTTGCTAATCACGGCGTGAGTTAGATTTAAAACCATGTAAGGGCGACTCATTTGTTGCCACATATGATCGTGCAAGAACAAGATTATAATAAATCAAATTTCATATAGTTTTAGTCCGGTTTATTTTTATTTTTCGAAAAACCCTTTGCTTGAACCATGATACATAACAATTATAATCAAAAGAAAAACAAATAAACATTAACCTAAAACATATACCCAATTAACAATTAATCACATACTTCATGCTTACCACATCTATCATGACTTCAATTAAAACAATTAATCAAGAACACATGATCCATGGTAAACTTGCATGATTCCCATGGATCGAACCATAAATTTAACAATTAACAACGTGATAAATAATGACTAATTAACAATTAACAACGACTAATTAACAATTAACAACATATTTATCAACAAAAATTGCATACAACTTAGGGTTTGTCTAATTAATTTTATTAACCCTAATTAGGGTTTATGAAAAACTAATTTTCAAATAAAATAATTCAAACGCCATCATAGTAAGTTTACACAATTTTATCTCTTTCGTTATTTTTAATGTAATTAAAAGCTATACGAACGGCTCGTGATGCCACTGTTGGAAAAAACCTTTATCATATTAACACATTAATAATCACGAGTACGCAGCGGAATATAGGATCACGTATAGACAAGTAATTAACATAAACGATAAAGAATTGCGTACCTTTTAGCAATGGATTAAACACCTTTATCGATCCACCAATATAAACGAAAACCCAAAGATCAAACAATGATCTCTCTAAGAGTACGCACACAATACGTTATAGCAAACAATTAAGTATGCTAGTACCGATAGTGATAAAGCTAACTAGACTTGATTTCTTAAAACAAGCTATCACAAAACCAACCAACTGTTTTGTAGTTGATCGCACCAAAACCAATCGATTCACAAATCGCAAATTCCCTTTTGTTTTTGTCGTATGGAATATTCTCATAAAAGCATGCATTATTTATACATGCTTGTATGTCGGTTGGCTATTATAAACCAAATACAAGACTATTCCTTTTACGTCAATAACCAAAAGATATTTATTCTTATTTGGACTTTTATTAGATTTTACATATAAGTCCCTACAGTTAACATTTAACTACCGTTTGTAAAATCTCATTAACTAACTAATTAGTCAACGTTCGTAATAGCTTATCACTAATTAATATATTACGATAATATGTTAACGTATAATTGTTTTACGTATTAACGCGTGCGTCTCCTTAGGCTCGGGATGACTTCCGGACATATATTATTTACGTGTACATATTCCTTCAATTTTTTCCTTATTGTTAATGTTGTATTTTTTGTTGTTATTGTTTATTTAAAGTTTTTAACGTGTCGGTTTATGGTATATTCAAAATCGACTTGTAAAAGCAAAGCTCGATAAATCATATAGAAACCAAAAAACCGAAAAACCAAACCGAAAGTAAATCGAAAACCGAAAAACCAAAGCGACACAAAACCGAAACCAAATGGTTCCTAAAAAATCAGAAACCGAAATTGTTGGTTCGGTTTCGGTTTTATACAAAAACCGAACCATGCTCACTCCTACTCTCGAGTTCCTTATAACTTGATTAATCAAGTTAAATAAATATTGTCTTTTGGATTAAATCAATAGTTAAGTAAAGATATTAATTAATTCTCCTAAAAAATTTTCTTCTTGTAATTTTTTTTGAGTTCACCTTATGTACATTTTATTTTCCCTCCAATTTCACATTTTCATTCATTCCCTCCAATTTATTATTCAGCCTCCAATTTTATTTACTAACCATACATTGTTTTCCCCGCTATATGAACAAGTCATCATAGATTATAACCATTTAATCAAGTGTGTACGACATGAATAATAATTTTCATAGTCACATTAAAGGAACATCTCATCCCAAAACAAGGTACATACAGACATGTGTTTTCTTTTTGAATCTTTTCATTAGTTATAGTGTAGTTGAGTCGTGTTCCTAAAACCTGATATTAAAATACATGGCAGTTTTATGTGTGATCCTCGTTTTGGAATGGAATTTGATACGGTTGAAAATGCATGGCAAATTTGGAAAAACGGTGGTGCACATATTGGTTTTGATGTTCGCAAGCAATGGATTAATAAGAACAAAATGAATGGACATAACTTCGGCGAGATTTGTATGCAATAAAAAGGGTGCTCGTAATACGCATTGTTTGGAAATTGATAACCAGATGTTGAAAACTTGTTAAGTAATTTAGGTTTATGTGCAGTCATACCCAAATATGTTACGCAATAAGTTATAAATTTGAATTGTGGTGAAAAAGAGTCTATTCATGTCTAATAGAAAAAAAAAATTAGAAGAATTAATTAATATCTTTAAATCTTAACCATTGATTTAATCCAAAGGTCAATACTTATTTAACTTGATGAATCAAGTTATAAGAAACTTGAAAAGATCATCATCCAAATAGTAAATCAAAATAAAATCAAGTCCCAAAAAATAGAAAAACTAAAAGTTAATTAAAATATTTAAAATGTGTTACAATAAAAGATCTAATCTGGTAACATTTATTAACCAAAGGGACTAACTTGGTTTGATTTGTATTTCAGTTGTTACCTCTTTGAACTCTCTACAGAAGTTTTTATGGATGCTAAGGACCTACGTTGTCAAGATGGCCAAAGCTATAAGCCCACCAAAGAGCCTAGAAGATCCAGCTCATTAGCAACGGCTCTTTGTCTCTGTTGCTTAGTTTGTTACCTAGCCACACACATAGGAACCTGATCTGGGTTTTTCATCTTGTGTGTGTTTTTATAAAACTGTTTCTCTTTTATTATGTAACCCACCACTAGTACAAAAATGGGTTTCGGTCACACAAACCGAAATTGGTGTAGTCACAAATTAATTTTTTGTGTGACTGAATTCGCCAGTCATAAATAAATAGTCACACTTGAAGTCAGTTTGTATGACCATTACGTATTTTGTTTGTCACGCATATGAATATTTACGTAACTAGGGCTAACAAATGATTTTAGATGAGTCGTTAGTCACTTAATAATTTTAGAGTGTTACCGAATCAAAGTCTGGTTCAAGTAGTAGTCACATTATACCTATACATTTGTGACAAATATCTGTCATACACACATTGAATGTGACCAAAAATCATATATGGTCACATAGACTTATTTTACAAGTGACAAATTGATAAACAAGGTTGTCACACATATTATTTTAATAGTATTTTTGTTAAATTTTAACCACACATGAATTTTGTATGTGTTGCAAGTGGAAAGTATGTATTGAAACATTTGTCACTATATTTATTTAAATGTGACAAATATTTTACAATTACTTGAAGACTATGATCAAATATAATACATGATCATACTCAATAACCAAACAATTATGTGACTATATGTTTCCCAATAGTCACAACATTTGAGAAATGTGAAACTAAATTATATTTATGGTCAAATTATAATGAGATTATATGTGACCAACACATTTAAAAAGTCACACAGTAAAATGTTCATGTGAAAAATGTTTAGAACCAAATGTAATCTCAATTTTCACTAATGTTGATATGAGTCATATTTTTAGTGTTTGTATGACTATATTCACTACACCTAGTCACAACAAGTATTTTTTTATGTGACTAACTAAGCCCATAAAATAATAGTTTGTCTCAACAAGTATTTTTTTATGTGACTAACTAAGCCCATCAAAAACAATTTGTCACACACATTTACAAGTGTGTGTCGAAGCTTCCTTGATACTATTCCCTGCATGCATTGAGTTCAGACTATTTGCTGCAACTCTTCATTTGCCCCAATAAAAAAGTGTAGTTGTTATGGGTTGTATAAATACCCTGCCTATGGTTATATAATATATAACATCACCAACTAACAGATCATCTTCCCCAAATCAAAAACACATTTTTACTTTCTATTAACAGATCAATCCATGGCAGATTCTCAAGGAAGTACTTCTGATGCAAATGTCACCCCTGTGTTGGACGAGATTTTGAAACTCACTGGTGGTGCAAATATTTCGTATGCCACCAGGGTATACTTGGAGCAACTGATTATTGAAGATAAGGCCTTTTCTAATGATATCCGGGATTTGATTGAACCGGTTAAGGTAAGCCTAAAAAGGGTGTGTACTGCACTTTCTGAAATGAAGACCAAGCATCCAACTGCTGATTGGGAGGAGTCTATTAAAGCTTTTACTGATTTAAAGAAGAGGTTGGAGACGAAGCTTTACCGTTTGAACATTATTGTTCAGGAACAAGTTGAAGGTGTGGATGAGTTGAAAGCTTGGTCCACTGAAATGGAAATGGTTCCACCAACAGAAGAAAATGTTTGATGATTGTTGTGCATGGGCACATATCTTTTTGTTGTTTTAGCCCATCAGTATGCAGTTTGGGTATGTCGTGTCTAAACCAGCTCTTTTGTTTAAGTTAAAGTACTATGTACCCATGTTTTGCTTAACTGCATGTCTAATATGTATATAATGTCTAATGGTAATGGTATTGACATTTATGTTTAATTTGGTTTAATGTTTAATGCCTGCTATTGTGTTTATCTTAATTTTTTATTACATCTAATTAAATTGTTCTTTAACTTATACTTATGCTTAATATCAGTATCTGTTGTAATTTTTGGGGGTTAAGATAGCAGAATGTGATGTGTGTATGAAATTAAAGAAGGTACATGAACTGATTTAAGTATGAATTTGAGCACAAACTTGACAAGTATGACAAAATTCTGTATTATAGATTATGCAAACTTCTTGCAGACACAAATTTATACTCATTATGTCAATAGCTAGTGCACTTCAGTAATGTGCAGATTTTTGCAATACATGCTAATCACAAATTTTGTGAATACAGACTGAAATAAAAACCAACTATAACCTATTGTAACTAAACACTAGGTGTGCAGGCAATAGGGGGTTTAAATCATGTTGTCAATAAGCTTAAACATATAGTCCCAAACACCCCTTATGTTGAGCAGTATATCAAAATTACAAAGGAATAATGAAATTTAAGCAAATTCAGGGCATGCAACCAATATGAAATATAAAGGTGAGCAACAAAAGACTTAAATAAGCTGGATAATCAATAAAATAAGCATTCACAAGCCAAACCACTAGTGGAGTTGAAACTGATACAAACTGATGCAATAGCTATATTTACATTATGCAGTTCAGTAATTGCAACTCAAATCACCAAATTGAACACTATGTAGTATGTCACTAGCTATATAAACAGATATGCAACTCAACTCACCAATCTGAACATTCTATTTGAACACAAAGTTTCACTAGTATGACAGAATTCAATATGACAGATTATGAAAACTTACATGTAGTTAGCTATATCAGCAGGACACAACTGAAATCTAATTTTCCTAAAAACATAATTAAAAGAACCACTGAATGTTAAAGAAATTTTACATTCAAATAAAAGAGATTACAAGTGTTTTTGTAGAAAAAATGAAAGATTAAATGTGTGATATGCACACAAACATAAATCCTTAAACAAGTACTAGAACCTATCCTCTAAAAGAACAAGTTAAATACGATAAAAAGGCCGATTGTGCCAACTTGAGCATGACAGGCTTCACTTGGTTTTTCGTATGACAACTTCTTCACCGTCTGCTTGATAGTAGTCACTGTGTGAATCATCACCTACATGTGCATCTGGCAAAGTGTTATCATTGTTCTGGTGAATAACTGTACTAAATTCCTCATCGACTTTGTCATATGTATCTTTGGAATTCTAGCTAGGGGTCCTGAAGACAATAGACATATTTTTGTGTACCTGGTCTTGGACATAAAACACTTGTCCTGCTTGTGAGCCAAATATGAACGGATCATCCTTGTTGCCTAAGTTATTCAGGTCTACCAATGTATATCCAAGAAGCTTATCTTTTTTGACCGCATGTTTCTTGTGATTAACCCAATCGCACTTGAAAAGAGGTATTCTCCTGAAACGGTAATCTAGTACCCATATCTCTTGTAAAACCCCATAATAAAATAGTTTTTTTTTGTTTCAACTTATTTGGATATATGAGTATCTTCTACCTCAACACAAACCCCACTGTTCTAGTGAACTTTGCCATCATTTATTTTCGTACGAAATGTATACCCATTGATATTATATGCATCGTATTTCACTACCGTGGCTAATACGAGGCTTTTACCTAGTAAGAAAATTATTGTTCGTTCCAGTCTCTTCGAATTGAAAAATGGGTTAATGTGCGACTCAGCTGTCTTTGGTGGAAACAATAATTGTGTCGTTGTAGTAAAAGGAAATGTGCAAAAACTTAATGTAAATGGCTGTAATTTAAATTTAAACCTAATTGAAAATAAGTGACAAGAATTTAAAGCGTGACGAAAAGTAAAAGGCACTAAAAGTAAATAACGCAAACTTAAAAACTATCCTAAAGGCAAACTTAAACTTAAACTAAAACTTAAAATAAGGAAAGGCTTAAAATAAATCTAAGGCAAGTAAACTTAAAGTGCGACTAAGGAAAAAGACGGGAAAACTAAAGCTTAAAAATTCAAACTTAAAAACAGAAACGTAAGATAAACTAAAAATACCTCACTCGGAATAATTACTCGTTCGGAATGTCACCTTTACCCGAAATAATTCTTCTTCGTTCGGAATAACTTGACAAAACCCTTGATCAGGAATAACAAAGCTTCGTTCGGAATAATCAGATCAAATCACTCATGCGGAATAACCTACTCATCCGGAATAATTACTTATTCGGAATACATGTGCTCATCCGGAATGATTGATTCGGAATGATGTCTTCGTTCGGAATATCTGTTGATTCGGAATAATAAGTTCACTCGGAATAATGGTTCATCCGGAATAACACTCCTTCATCCGGAATAAACAACTCATCCGGAATATGTGGTTCATCCAGAATATAACCCTCGTTCGGAATAAAAGCTTTATCCGGAATAATTAATTATTCCGAATAAACAACTTTGATTCGGAATAAATGTTATTCCAATTGAACACCCTTTATCCGAAATAATTGTCTGATCCCTTGATTCGGAATGTCAGGCTTTATTCGGAATATCACTGATCCGGAATACTTTGCTTGGTTCGGAATGTTGCTCTGATCCGGAATAACAAACTGATCCGGAATATGTCACTTATCCGGAATAAGTTCTTTATTCGGAATACTCACAACAAAACCTTGATCCGGAATAACTTGTCTTGATTCGGAATAACCTGGGGAAATAACAGACAGCGAAGAACACGGGACAAAAAAGAAACGAATCTAGACAATAACTAATCAAAATCAACCAAAAGATTAAACAAGACTAATCACAAATGATCTAATAACAATAACCTATCAATCCAAATCAACAAAACTAACAAATATAACCAAATCAATCAAAACCCACTTGATTAAATCAATAAAAACTAAAGAACATGAACATGAACAATAAGCATAAAGATTAAAGATTAGACAAGAAAGGTAAATAAGAGATTAACAAGAAAAGTAAAGATTAACAACAATTAAAAGGAAACTTACTTGAAATTAAAGGTGCAAGGTAATTAAATTTGACATTAAAGTAAATGACATGTAATTAAAGTGCAAGGAAATGAAAATGGAAGAACTAATTGTCACTATTAGCCAACAAGAAAAGATGAAAGCCTAAGGATCCTATTTATAGTGGATTAGCGAGGTGCTTAGTGGAAGCTTCCTCCCATCTTTCTTCTTTCTTTAATTATCCTTTAGTCCTCGTTTTCTTAATTCTTCGACTTTTGACTTTGTCTCGGGATTAATAAACTCGTCTTGTGATTTCTTCAATAAATTAGACTTGAGTTCTTCGGCTTTTAGTAAACTTCCGTCTTTTGACTTTTTCTTCGATAAATATTCAGAATTGGTCTTGGACTTCCGTTCTTTTTGCACTCTTGATTTCTTGACTTCGTCTTTTGTCTTTTCTTCGATAAAAGCCCGTGAATGCCCATGTTTTCTCCCCTTTTCACATTTTCGTCCTAAATCACAACAAAAACACAAACCACGCATAATTCCGACATTTACGACATAAAATACACGTTTTGGCTTGGTTATTATTGTAGTTAAGTGGTAAAAAGGATGGGTGTTTACACACCTATCAAATCCCCTACACTTGACCATTGCAATGTCCTCATGCAATGCATTAGTTACAAAGCACGATTACACTTTCCATCATAATCAATCCATATTGGCCTTTATTAAAGTGATAGAAAAATATAAACATTCAAAGGAAGAAAGTAAAGAAATCAAAGACATACCTTAGGGTTTTGGAATGTCATGAATGATCATCATCCTCAAGTTTTCACATTCTCCAAACCAAGCTTAAAAACGAGATCATTGCTATTATAAGTTAGCAAACTAACATGAACTCATGTGGCCAATTATTTACTTAGACTCCCTTATTCCTAGGTGTATCTCTTATATTTTATGATTGTCATGAATGATCACGAGGATACATTGCTGACTTATTTCGATAGTTATTTAGGCTGAAAATAAAGTGGGACGATTTAATCAATAGTTAGCTAAATGACAAAATCTTTTAAAACTGCTTCTCGGGACCTCATAAAGTTCATATCTTGGCATAACTCGCTTCGCGCCCTTTGAGACCTTTCTCGAACCGATATTTGGCAGCGACTTCATACTTCAAATCTTGAGAGACGTTCATGAAATAATGGTCTTCTCTTCATAATAGGAATTTCTTCACTTGAAGTTTTGAGAGATTCTTCATCTGTGGACCACGACTTCTTCATTTTTCTCCAATCTTTATTTTGGACTTTGATATACAACGATCCGCCTCCTTTTAGGACTTGGATCTATTTATCCTCATACCTTGTTAGGGCCTTTTTGGATAGAATTCTCCATGATCTTTACGGGAGTATTTGCTTTTCGTCGTGTGTCTCGATCCTTCATATTGACTTTCGATAAATGATTCTTCACATCACTTTTGGATCTTTAGCAACAAAATGTAGCCCTCATGCCTTGTTAGGGCCTTTTCGAAATCGCCAATCTTCGCATCCCGCTTCAATAAGTTATGCCTTGGCTATGAACTCTAATCCACACCGAGCAACTTTTAAACGATCTTGGGCTAGAAGCTAAGTAACTTTTCAAATCGTACAACCTTATTTATTGCAGATAAATTTATTAGCAAGCGATGGGAGAATAGGCTTATAATTAACTCACATAAATTCACGAAAGAATACCAAACTTATAATTGACTCTATCATCTCTCGTTCTCCACAATTTAAAATATCAAGGAATGAGACTCATGGATGCTTAGCCTATTAAATCAAAGTTTTGGGTTTTCGAGTCATCTATAGGATCTTGCAATCTCTTAGACTTTTTCAAGTTTAGAAATCACATTTTAAAGTTCCCTTGATAAACAACTCTCTAGGATCAATTATAGGAACTTGCGAAAAGTTCTTGTTCTTAACCTGTGAGAGTTAAGACTTTCGCGTTTTAAAGCTCCCTATATAAAAGCCTAGCAAAACTTGACTTAAACACATTAAGGATACTAGCTAGAGTAAACTTAGATATGTAAACTCGGGTTGAGTCAAGAGATTCACAACGTTTGAAAATTAAAACCACTTTATTAAAATTTATTCTAGTAAAGAAATAAAATAACTAAAATAAAGGTAAAAACTAGTAGGCCAAAATAGATTAAAAACTTTGAAAATTTTCGAAAAATTGATTTTCCGGTTAAAATGAGGACAAATACAAGGAAAAGACCACTTAACTTCGATAGAAGTCCCCCCTACACTTGATATAAACATTGTCCTCAATGTTTAAGCATGTGGGAGTAAACTCCCCTACACTTAGGACATTGTGCACGTTATTTAAATCTTGCTAAGGAAAAGACAACTAACGAGATTCCTATTTTAATATTGAGAAATATAAAATAGTGAATCGAAAAGAGTTTAGGATAGAACCGGGAAGACGGAAACACGGAATCACGGGTCGTCAAAAATCATCAAGAGTGGATCATTGAGCGCTCTAATCCCTGAATATGAGAATAAAAGAAATAGCAAACACCAACGGGTCTCCCCTACACTTAGGATAAAGATAGCTAAAAGATAGATACATGGGTTGCCTCCCAAGAAGCGCTTGATTTTTGTTCACCGAGTCGTGAGCCTGACTCGACCTTGATTATCATAGGAAGAAGCATGAAACACATCCACCGGGATCAAATACATAGTTTTCATCCATCAAATAGCACAAGCTTAAGGTGAACAAGGCAAGCCAAAGAAGAGTAGGCAAGGTTCCCTTAAGCAAAGATGAAGCACGGTGGTAGCAAGGGTGAAGAGGTGCAAGCATATCTTCAGTAGTTCCAAAAATCTTTCCTTTTATTTCATCAGACGGATACTGAGATGGCTGAAGAATATCGATACCGGGGTCGAACACCTTTTCCTTTAGGGGAAAATAGCACTTAGGCTCAGCAGCATTTGAAGAAGATCCGCTAAGAAAATGCACAACCTCGTCCTCAGAAGGTGGACCAAGAGGTGTCAAAACATACGTGCTGCGGATGGTGGTGTCGTCCGGTTGCTTCTCCTTTGAAAGAATTTTCTTCAAATCCGAAGTAGGATCAAGACCATAATCATCAAAGTCTAAAGGAGGAGCATCACTCTCATGAGGGAAGTATGTATTGAGAAAAGTAGAGAAATCTTCCTCAAATGAGTAGTCATCGAAAGTAGGATTAAGCATGGTTGGCGGAGGATCTTTATCATGTGAAGAATCACTCGAGAGAGTATCGGCCTCATCAAAATCATCATAAGTGGGCATGTCTGGATACTCGGAAGTAAAATCATCATAATCATCCCCATCGGAGCTAGAATCATCATCATAAGCATCATAGATCGGTGGAGAATCATATATGGGTGAAGGTTCCAAATTGGAGAGAGAATCATCCACATCATCTTGAAAAAGTGGATTATCATTGCAAGAATCGAATAGAGGATTGTTGTAGACGACAAAATCATCGAGCACATTAATCATATTTGCTGATTCTCTTCCATAGGATTTGCTTGTAAGCTTCCCCATTTCAAAAACTTGTGCATCATCCCCGACTCTTAAGATGAGTTCACATTTATCCACATCTATTAAAGCTCTACCGGTTCTCAAAAATGGGGCGCCCAAGTATAAACGGAATACGAGGGTCCATTTCATAATCAACAACGACGAAGTCGACCGGAAAAGTGAATGTGCCAACTTTAATGAACACATCTTCGGCAATACCAACGGGGTAAGCGAGAGTGCGATTGGCTAACTCAAGAGTCATCTTTGTGGGTGTAAGGTCGGGCAATGATAACTTTTTCCAAACACTTAAAGGCATCAAATTTATACTGGCTCCGAGATCGGCTAAGGCAGTAAATTTGTCAGTTTGGTTAAAAGTACAAGGAAGCACAAAACGACCGGGATCTCCAAGTTTTTCGGGAAGTTCTTTAAGAAGGACGGCAGAACAACTTTCATTCACTCGAGTATTAACAAACTCGGCCATCTTCTCCTTCTTGCTAAGCAATTCCTTAAACATCTTAACAAATTTAGGCATTTGTGCTAGAGCTTCAACAAGGCTAAAAGTGACGATCATTTCCGAAACTTTCTTAAAATAGTTTGAAACTTGAATGTCATCCTTGGTGTGCAGTTTGGCCTTGTTTAAGCGAGATGGATAAGGAATATTGGATTTATAGGTGGAAGGTGTAGGTGTAGCAGGTGAAGGTTGAGATGTTGAAGGGTTAAAGGTGGAAGGTGGGGTTGGTGGAGGATTCGTCTTGGGTACTTCTTCACGACGAGGCGGAGACAGTAATGGGGTACTAATACTAGGTGTGGGAGTAGTAGGGATAAATGGAGGTGGATCAGGTGTAGATGGAGTAACTAGGGGTGGGATAGATGGTCCTACTAAAGTAACTCCACTACGGGTAGTAATAGCACTCACATTCGCTCTCGGATTGGTGACGGTGTTTGAAGGTAGAGAACTCGAAGACAAGGGTTGAGTGGTTGGTAAGAAACTAGCCAGCATATTCTTCAAATCATTCGTTTGATTGCTGAAGGAGGATTGTATATCATTTCGAAGCTCGGATCTAATGTCATTCCCTTGCTTGGTGATATCCCCTTTCAAATTGATAATTTGGCTCTGCAGATTCTTAATTTGCTCTCCTTGGGTTCTCATTAAAGCTTCAACATCTTGATTAATGGGTGGGGCTTGTTGAGCGGGTGGGTGATAAGGATTAGAAGCTCGAGGTGGGATTTGGTTGCTTCTATTGTAATTGTTGTTGGGGTTTGGGTTTTGAGGAGAAAAACCGGGTGAAAGATAGTTGTTGGACCGGTAACTTAGCAAATTTCGATCCCGTTGAGGTCGGGCTTGGTAATTTTCCGGTGAATAATTACCATAAGCCGCATACACGTTTTCCGGATTGCCTTGAGTAGAAGGACAATCAGTGTATGAGTGAGGACCGCCGCATGTCTCACAAGGATTTGCTATTGCTTTAACTTGTTGTTGTTGGTTTGAAGCGATGAGCAAGATATTTTTGTTCATTTCGGCCATCATGCGGGTGAATTCGGTCATGTCGAGGTTTGCTGAAGTAGAAGAAACATTGACTCTCGGGTTGTTCCTTGAAGAAGCGGAGGAATCCCAGTTTTTGTGATGAGTAGTCATGTTCTCAATAAGCTCTCTACACTCCTCGGGTCTTCTTTTCATAAATATGCCACCGGCGGCTGCATTAATCGTATCACGATCACGAAAAGTCAAACCGTTGTAGAAAGTATCAATTACGGTCACAGGGAGCATGTTGTGGTTTGGACAACGATCGATCAAAACATTATATCTTTCCCAAGCATCAAAGAGAGATTCATCGGGTTCTTGCATGAAACCGCTGATTTGATTTCGAAGGCTCGTGACCATGGAT
This sequence comes from Glebionis coronaria, assembly GCA_025667525.1. Taxonomy (NCBI): domain Eukaryota; kingdom Viridiplantae; phylum Streptophyta; class Magnoliopsida; order Asterales; family Asteraceae; genus Glebionis; species Glebionis coronaria. Next base: position 604,029,034 of record CM046875.1, on the reverse strand, counting down.
GGTGGAAAGTAGCGCGACAAAAAGCGTTGAGTCATGTCATCCCAAGTATGAATGGAATTCTTTGGGAGACGATCAACCATTTTTCGGCGTGGTGTGATAAAGTATGTGGAAAGAGTTGAAGGCGAAGAACATCCATAGTAGCACCTGGCAACTTCATGCTTTGAGTAATAGTAATGAATTTGTCGAGGTGCTTGTTGGCATCATCATCAGGCAATCCGCGAAATGGATTAGTTTGCACTTGTTGGATCATGTGATGCTTCAACGGAAACTCCGGAGCCGTGATTTGCATCGGCGCAATCGGTCCTCCTCGTCCAAACATTGTTGGTTGACAAAGCTCCTCCATTGTCTGAAGATCGGACTGTGGAAGAACATTGTTGTTGTTATTGTTGAGGTGCGGTGGATTATTGTTGTTGTTCACACCTGCCATAGCTAAATCTTCACGAGTCTCGGGCTCTGGATAAGTAGAAGATCTAGTACGTATACACTTCACTCGGTAAAAGCCTCATATTAAATGGCGCCGCTGCCGGGGATAATTCTTCTTCGTTTGGAATAACTTGACAAAACCCTTGATCAGGAATAACAAAGCTTCGTTCGGAATAATCAGATCAAATCACTCATGCGGAATAACCTACTCATCCGGAATAATTACTTATGTCGGAATACATGTGCTCATCCGGAATGATTGATTCGGAATGATGTCTTCATTCGGAATATCTGTTGATTCGGAATAATAAGTTCACTCGGAATAATGGTTCATCCGGAATAATACTCCTTCATCCGGAATAAACAACTCATCCGGAATATGTGGTTCATCCGGAATATAACCCTCGTTCGGAATAAAAGCTTTATCCGGAATAATTAATTATTCCGAATAAACAACTTTGATTCGGAATAAATGTTATTCCGAATGAACACCCTTTATCCGGAATAATTGTTTGATACCTTGATTCGGAATGTCAGGCTTTATTCGGAATATCACTGATCCGGAATACTTTGCTTGGTTCGGAATGTTGCTCTGATCCGGAATAAAAAACGGATCTGGAATATGTCACTTATCCGGAATAAGTTCTTTATTCGGAATACTCACAACAAAACCTTGATCCGGAATAACTTGTCTTGATTCGGAATAACCTGGGGAAATAACAGATAGTGAAGAACACGGGACAAAAAAGAAACGAATCTAGACAATAAATCAAAATCAACCAAACGATTAAACAAGACTAATCACAAATGATCTAATAACAATAACCTATCAATCCAAATCAACAAAACTAACAAATATAACCAAATCAATCAAAACCCACTTGATTAAATCAATAAAAACTAAAGAACATGAACATGAACAATAAGCATAAAGATTAAAGATTAGACAAGAAAGGTAAATAAGAGATTAACAAGAAAAGTAAAGATTAACAACAATTAAAAGGAAACTTACTTGAAATTAAAGGTGCAAGGTAATTAAATTTGACATTAAAGTAAATGACATGTAATTAAAGTGCAAGGAAATGAAAATGGAAGAACTAATTGTCACTATTAGCCAACAAGAAAAAATGAAAGCCTAAGGATCCTATTTATAGTGGATTAGGGAGGTGCTTAGTGGAAGCTTCCTCCCCTCTTTCTTCTTTCTTTAATTATCCTTTAGTCCTCGTCTTCTTAATTCGTCGACTTTTGACTCTGTCTCGGGATTAATAAACTCGTCTTGTGATTTCTTCAATAAATTAGACTTGAGTTCTTCGGCTTTTAGTAAACTTCCGTATTTTGACTTTTTCTTCGATAAATCTTCAGGATTGGTCTTGGACTTCCGTTCTTTTTTCACTCTTGATTTCTTGACTTCGTCTTTTGTCTTTTCTTCGATAAAAGCCCGTGAATGCCCATGTTTTCTCCCCTTTTCACATTTTCGTCCTAAATCACAACAAAAACACAAACCACGCATAATTCCGACATTTACGACATAAAATACACGTTTTGGCTTGGTTATTATTGTAGTTAAGTGGTAAAAAAGATGGGTGTTTACACACCTATCAGTGGCGCGTGGTCCAAATGATATCCACCTAACAGTATCTGATATGCTATCTTTTGATATTGCTAACTCTCTCAAAATCTGAATTTTAACAGTTAAAGAATAGTGTTTCAGATAAAGAAACGGTGTGCTGGTGGACTTCTACCTAGCTAATGACAACGCTTCTAATTGCTACTGAGAGTTGGAGATCGCCTCATTATGTCGTAAGTGCTTATTTATTATTCTCTACTACTAGCTTAGTATTGGTTTTTGAGATGTTAAGTTAACCAATATTTAGCAAAAAAACAAACAATTATAAACATCATACAAGTAATTTCCTCATCATGTAACCACTTAGCAAAAGTTTTACAATGCTCAACCTCCAGCAATGCTATTCGTTTACCCGGGTTATATTTTTCAAAAAATTCTTGTGTCGCCTGAAACGAAACAATGTATTTGATTAATTTTTTTGTTTTTAGAATATTTATATCAATGAAATAGACATGTGTTAGTAATACTTACTCGATATAGGGTAAAAGTTCATCTGTATTTTGTAGTACATACAAATGAGCTTTTTCAAATAGTTCCCCATTCATTTTGAATGGTGTGTCGGCCGACAATGACATTCCGTCCTTATTTTCATTGGTTACATCTTTATCAGGTGGCAAACCAACAGATTTCATTGTTTTATGATACTCGCTAAAAAACTCTATTGTTTCTTCCGCAATGGTCTCCTCAGCAATGCATCCCTCTGGTCTGTTTCTGTTTCTAACATGGTTTTTAATAACCTTCATACATCTTTCAAATGGGTACATCCACCCAAAGCATATGGGACCACACAATCTTACCTCTCTAGTTAGGTGCACAGTCAAGTGTATCATAATATCAAAAAATGACGGAGGAAAGAACTTCTCAAGTAGGCACAGTGTCACAACTAGTTCTTGTTGCATCGCATCTAGTTCTTCCAATTTGATTTCTTTTCTACATATAGATTTAAAGAAAAAGAAAAACCTGATAATAGCATATCGTGTGGGTGGATGCATGATTGAACGTATTGCAATTGGTAAAAACACTTGCATCAGCATGTGATAGTCATGTAACTTAAGGCCAATGAGCTTCCTTTCCTTTACGTTGACCAAACTAGCAAAATTTAAACAATACCCCTGTGGTACTCTATGGTTGGCTAACGTTTCATAAAATTTATCTTTTTCAGCATTAGTTAACGTGTAGCCTGCTGGAGGTAGTGTTGTTTTGTCTTGTTCTAACCTAGCAAAAAGCTCAGGTTTCATACCCAAAGCTCCCAGATCCAATGGTGCCTTCAATCCATCTTTCGTCTTACCAGGAACATTTAGCAAAGTTCCAACAAAACTCTCCCCACAATTATTTTCTACATGCATAAAGTCAATACAATGTGGAACAGGATTATGCCTCCAATACCTTAGCCTTCGATACCAAATGTTGAATTTCTTCCAATACGATTCAGTAGGTTGGCTTGAACTACCCTCGTCTTCCTCTGTTGCTTTTCTTTTGATATTTTGAATTTTCCCACCTCTGCCTCTTGTATCTTCCTGGTTTCCTGATGCGTTATTGTAAGTTTTCTTTACTTTTCCCCACTTATTTTGAATATGTCGAACTTCGTCGTATATTTCTTCCCCTGTCTTTGGTACTGGAGCAAGTGCAAGTTCTCGTTGTCCATTAAACGATTTCCTTTGCTTTTTGAATGGATGGGTGTATGGTAGATATCGTCTGTGACCAGCATAACTTTTCTTGGCTGAGGCCGAAAGTCTTACACAATGTGTATCTTTCCCACATACCAGCAACCGTTGTATCCACTGTATGAGCAGCCGCATAATGTACCCAGTGCTGGGTAATCATTTATCGTCCATAACACAACGGAATGAAGCTTAAAGTTCTGTTTCGTTGACGCATCATATGTATCAACACCATGTTCAAATAAGGTATACAGATCATCAACTAACGGTTCTAAGAAAACATCAATATCATTCCCCGGGTATCCCGATATAAGGGTCGAAAGCATGATAAACTTTCGTTTCATACACAACCATGGAGGAAGGTTGTATATGACACATAAAACTGGCCATACACTGTGATGCCTATTACCTGAGTTGACGTCAACCCCATCAGCCGATATTCCCATCCGTATATTTCTTGGATCTTCTGTAAAATGAGGGAATTTTTCATCTATGGTACACCATGCCTGTGAATCTGCAGGGTGACGTAAAACACCATCTGTTTTCCTCCTTCTGGCATGCCATCTCATGTTTTCTGCAATACTTGGTATTTTAAACAATCGTTTTAGTCTTGGTAAAATTGGGAAGTACCACATCACTTTGGCTGGAATGTTTTCGTAAACTTTCTTTGTCTTATTGTCGACCTTCCATCTTGTTGTCCCACATGTTGAGCAAGCAGTCAATTTTGAGTTAGTTTTCGAGTAAATCATGCAGTTGTTGATACATACATGTATCTTTTTGTGTCCTTGTCCCATCAGTCGCATCATTTGTTTGGCCTGATAAGTTCTTTCAACTAGTTGGTTACCAGCAGGTAGCATCTTTTTAATCAAACCAAGTAATTCAGTAAAGAACTTATCACAAGCTCCATACTTACCCTTCAAGTTGAGAAGTTGAACTATTGCAGACAACTTTGTGAAGTCGGGACATCCTTCATAAAGTGGCTTCTCCGCGTCTACTATTAGTTGTTGAAACTTGGCAATGTCATCCTCATCAAAATCATCTTTTGTAGCGTTAACCATCTCTACTGTTGCTGGGCCATCTGTTGGAATTTTCGAACCAGCATCCGTGTCGACATCCGTGTTGTCAACATACTCTGTTGTTTCATCAACTAATATTTGGGCATTTGATGATTGTTCGTCCTTTTCTCCATGTTTTATCCAATTTGTGTAATTTGTATTAAACCCATGTCTGAATAAATGGAATCCTCAGATTCTACTGTACCCTCTAAGTGGTTTAAGCAGTTGTTACAGGGACATAGAATTGTAAATGGTCCATTATGACTTTCTGGGTGGCGGTTAATCTCCTCTTGCGCTTTTTTTTGGCATATTCAATAAACGCTTCTACTCCGTCAAAATATTCTTTTTTAGTCCTATTACTTCGTATCCAAGACTTGTCCATCATAGTGTTGAGGATAAATCATACCGTATATATCCTACAAATTAAAAAAAACCAATATATAATATCCAAGATAAAACATTCTTAAAGGTTCAAGGCACATAGCATTAATCAATAACGCATAATATAAAACCCCAAAATCCAATCACATATATACTAATTAGAGTGAATTACGTAAATCGTCCCTGTGGTTTGATGATTCCTACAAGTTTCGTCCCTTGGTTTTTTTTCACTGTTTTTGGTCCCTGTGGTTTCTTTTTCTTACAGATCTAGTACATATCAATATTTTCTATTAAATACAAATAAAAAGACAGGGGTATTTTGGTCATTTCCAGAAAATAATTAAAAAATTTTTTGAAAGTTTGTTTTTTTCTTTCAAAAAATATATTTTTTTAAAAACTTTTTGTCTTTTTTTTTGAAATATTTTTTTTTCGAAAACCTTTTTTTAATAATATTTTTCGAAAGCTTATTTTTTTGAAATTTTTTTAAGAAAATTCTAAAAATAAAGTTTTTGAAAAAAATCTATATGACGAAAAAATTTAAAATTTATTAAAAAATACTTTTTTCGAAAAAAAATATTTTATTAAAAAAATACTTTTTTCGAAAAAAATACTTTTTTCTAAATAACTTTTTCTTTGAAATAAGAAAAAAAATTTCGAAAATAACTTTTTTCAAATATTACGTTTTGTCTTTTTTTTAAAAAAAATTAGTTTAAAAACGCAATATATAGATTCTTTAAAAAATATTTTCGAATTTTTTTTCTTTTTTCAAAAAAAAAATTATTTAGAAAAAGTATATTTTTTCGAAAAAGTATTTTTTTTAATAAAGTATTTTTTTTCGAAAAAAAGTATGTTTTTTAATAAAAAAAGTATAAAAGTTACCCCTTAGTTTAAATTTTTTCATCATATAGTTTTTTTTCAAAAATTTAATTTTCGAATTTTAAAAAAAAAAATTCAAAAAAATAAGCTTTCGAAAAAATATTTTAAAAGAAAAGTTTTCGAAAAAGAAAATATTTCGATAAAAAGACAAAAAGTTTTAAAAAAAAAATATTTTTTGAAAGAAACAAACTTTCGAAAAAAAATTTAATTATTTTTCTGAAAATGACCAAAATACCCCTGCCTTTTTATTTGTATTTAATAGAAAATATTGATAGTGTACTAGATCTGTAAGAAAAAGAAACCACAGGGACCAAAAATAGTGAAAAAAAAACAAGGGACGAAACTTGTAGGAATCATCAAACCACAGGGACGATTTACGTAATTCACTCTACTAATTATCTAAACAAATGCATATGAACACTACAGATTATAATCCTAATAAAAACATTACCTGATTTTTAAAGTAATGAAATTAAAACTGGTGTAGATGGCCGGACAGAATAGTTGTTGATGGCTGGAGAATGAGGGATTGAAAAAAAATAATGTGATGAGTTTAAAAATTTTGGGAGTTATTTTCAGTGTTCACTAAATAACATTTTTGAGGCAAATTACCCTAATTTTCAACAAAATAAAATTTTGGAGGCATGTTTTAAATTTCACTCAATAAAAGTTTGAAGATTCAATAAAATAAAAGGTTTTAAAATTTGACCCGAAAATGTAGGTTATTTATTATCTGAAAATGTAGGTTATTTGACCCGAAAATTTGACCCAAAAATGTATATTCAACAAAATAAAAGGTTTTAAAAGTTAGAAGATTCAACAAAACAAAATCTGACCATCATAAGAATTTGTGTATTTATGACTTATACCCTTTTATAATAAGTTATTTATGATTTATTAAACATAAGTCTAGATGGGCTTATGTGTCATAATGTAACACCCTATTTTGATAAATGGAATGTCACGCGTAATTATGGCGTGTCATCAAAGCATACAAGGATAAATGTCTGAAACATTACATGACCATAGGGATAACCGAAATCAAACATCGGTTCCCAAACATAAGCCCAAAATAAAGTAAAAGAAATGAATGAAAGACTAAACAAGCATAAGTATATGAAGGAAAAAAGGAAAAGAAGTCTCTAGCAGCTTCCATCCTATGCACGTCCTCCAAATGCTCGAGTCTTTCCTAGGGTACCTGCCGTTTTAGGACATGGAAAGGAAATTAACGGCTGAGCAAAACGCTCAGTTCACGGATATAGACATAGTATAAGTGACTAAAACATAATAGAGACTAAATAGCAGCGGAAATGTATAAGTCCTGGAAAACCTGGAACATGTTCATAAAACTGGTTTTATAGTTTGAAAAGCCTTATGTTTATCTTCTGAAAAACTGTTTAACACATTTTACCATTAGCCAATATAGGTCATGAAAATCCACCGTGCATGAATACTTGGAGGGGTGACCTCATCATGCAAATTAGAGGGGCTGCCTCTAATTTAATATACTGATTTTGGGTAGGAGGGATCAGCTCCTTGTGAAGGATGCAAGGCACACACCGCATTCACCATGAAATCCTGACTGAAAACATGTAACTAGGATGCACCCATACGCCCCGCATGATAAATATAATATAAATGGCCAAAAGCTGAAGGGACGCCACGAACAATCACTCCGCCGTGGTGAAGTCATAACATCAGTGCCTCTAATGTTATGGTTATGGTACCTCCATAACTAGGTGAAACTGGTCATGCATGTATATGGCTATAGGTATTCTAAATTAAACATAAGCATTTCAAACACATAACTTATACTACGGGAAAACATTCGGCTGCATACGGGAAATCCTAATAAGGAAAGAATGTCCATACTGAAAGGACGGGAATCCGTACCTTATGTCCAGTGAACGAAGAAGACGAACTGAGAGGAATCCTACTTCCGTATCACTAATGCTACATAAATACATACATGAATGAGTATCTGCTTACTAATACGTAACTGATTTTATGTCATGTCTTGGCTTATTTTATATGTTCTTCTCATGTTTTACTGTTTTAAGCCTTAAAGTGTGTTTATCTTATATTCTGTTTACTCTGATTAAGTATTTCTGGTATTTCATGTATTATTATACTTACTGTGTAATAATAAGTAACGTTCCAAAAATAGCAGGTTTCCTAAAATAGAAAGTTTCCAAAAATAGAAAGTTTCCAAAAATAGAAAGTTACCAAAAATAGAAAGTTTCCAAAAATAGAAAGTTTCCAAAAATAGAAAGTTTCCAAAAATAGAAAGTTTCCAAAAACAGATTAGCTGCATGAAATAAATGAGTTTCTAAAAATAGAAAGTTTCCATAAATAAATTAGCTGCCTTATTTAAATAAGTTTCTAAAAATAGAAAGTTTCCATAATTTGATATAAGCTGGTTAAATAAGCTAAGTATATAAGCCTAAGTGTTTTCATGATTATTTCCTAAGTCATATGATATAATGTATAGTTTATTAATTATTTCATGTAATTAAAATAAACTATAGGTTAAAATATTTAATTAAAGTATATCATGTTTTTAATTAAATAAAGTTAAATACTTAGGTTAAAACACGTATTATTATTTATTAATAATATAACCTAAGTCATGTTAATTAATTAATTATAACCATGGTTTTTAAATAATTAATTAATTATAAGTCTAAAAATATAAAATACTTAGGTTAATAACTTCATGATTTTAATAATTAAAATAACCTAAGTCATGTTATTAAATTAATCATGTCATGTTTATTAATTTAATTTTAACATAAGATTATAAAAAAAATAATAATCTTAACATACACCGTGAACCGGATCTTGACTAAGAACCATGAACCGGACATGAAATCGACACCATACCCCGAACCACTTCGAGGTTCCCCTTGTCTTGTTGCTGCCGTGGGACCCACACCAACCAACCAGGACCATATGGTCTCGGTGGTGGTCGAGTAGCCAAACCAAGACCCCCTTGGGTTCGGTATAGGCGTCGGCCAAAAACAAACACCCATAAAACACCCTTTTTGATTTATTCCAAAACCAATTCCATGTTAGATCTATGTTTTAATTAGGTTTTAAAAAAAAACACATCATGTTCTTAATTATTTAAAATATCAAATCAAAAGAAAAGGGTTAAAAGAATTACCGAATACGTGGATCTAAACAAAGATGAACAAACACGAACACTAGCACCAAAACCAAGATCAAAGATCAAATAAACACCCCTTTGGTGTGTTTATGGGTGGCGGCCAAAAGAAAGAAAAAAGAGAAGGAAGAACTTTTTAGGTTTTGTAAAAATCTTCTGTAAAGTGAAAAAATGAGTAGTGACTTTTCCTTTTACCCTTCTTTAGTAAATTTTGAGATGGGCTTGGCCCATCTCTCCCTTGTTGCCGCGGGTAGGGGGCCCCACATGGGGTACCCGTACCGTTTTCTGTATCTCGATGTTTAATTGTTCGTTCATGTTTATTTGTGTTCGCGTTTAATGTGTTCTCGTAAAATAATTATCGTGACCTAATATATTTATTTACGCTCGTAATAAATATATATACGTAATTAATAATAGTTCGTGATTAAATTACGTTCATGATTTCATGATCGCATGTTCGTGATCAATTATTGTTAAATAATTATTGTGTGTTCGTACGTAATAAATACTTATCGTGTTCTAACACGTACGTAATACGTAAAATTCTAACACGTGAACGTAATCATACTATAAAAGGAAAGTTTTAATCTAATACGTACGATCTTAATGGTACTATTCATGGTAAAAGTATGCGGTTTTTACAACTCTTCCCCCCTAAAAAGAATAATTCGTCCCCGAATTATAGATAACGTAACTGAAAGAGAAACATCCCCGAATCAACTGAGAGGGTATGTAAGATAATGAACGTGTAGGTGACCTGGCAGAAGGAACGTGGAACGTGACATGTCTTGAAAGGACATGGAACGTGACGTGACTGAAAGGACATATCTAATTGATAAGTGAAAAACGGATAAGAAGTTCAGATGAACTTGTCCGTTTCCAAGTGGCTTCCCTCTTGGAACGGTTCCTTCACAGATCTTGACACAAATGATAAATCTTGGTCCTCCTGACCTTGACTTGAAATACGAAGCAGTTCTTGGTTATCAACTTAAGGTAGATCCCATAAACTTGATCGAGGGAATAAGAATTAACGTGTAAGGGCAACTAAAATGTATCGTGCAAGACACTTCTAACTTCACTGATAATTAGCAACGATGCGCGAGACATAAGGAAACGTAGTACGTGAAAAATTTTGAAAGTAATACGTGAAAAATTTCGAACGTGATACGTTGAGTTATGATGAGTGTAATATGAGTAAACATATCATGATCCATGATACGTGTAACATATCTTGATCATGATATGAGGAACGTGGAATGTACATGACATGTGAAACATATCGTGAACATAGAATATAATGGCGGTAACGCCAAACGCTACAAGGTGAGACATAGGATATGACGAGAAACGTCTATCTGAGGATATGGAGTTATACTAAACTTGGGACTGGTCTCTCAAGTTCTTGCAAAACTTCTCAGAATGAGAAAATTGAACATAGATTCGTAAGCTAAGATACGATCATGAACGTGAATAGTGTTATGAACACGAGCGTGAAAGCAAGTCGTGAACTTAGAACAAGGACGTGAAGTAAATAAGGAGCACAATTGCGAATCTTTGTCTGACCCGATAACTGAAGGATTGCCAAGTGATTGGATGAGCCTTGGTTGGAACATGTCCGATCAATCTGTTGGTTCTGAAATCCTTGCGGATGTAAGGATTCTGCAGACTTGATCAAACTGTTCGCAATAACCCATATAGCATCATGCTTCTTCTGAGTTTGCGTTAATTTGGTAACCAAAATTCGTGGACATCTTGTCCCATTTCAATTCACAATTTTAGATGATGAAAACATCCCAGTCTGTTGGTGTCCTATCCTAACCTGTTGGTATGTCAGGTACTTAGATATGAACGTAACTGTATCTTGCTTCGTAGAACTTGATACATAGGAGTTTGCGAAATTCTGAGTCTCTGAATCTAGACTTCTCCTAGCGTAGGATTTTCTAGAACACCTAATGTAGTGTAGGGTTCTCTCCTTTACGCATAAGCAGAGTCATGATAAGATTAATCGTAGAAACCAATGTGATTCAGCGTGTCACTGCAATCAACCAAAATTGATATTGGAAAAAAATTTCCAGGTAAAATTTCTCTTGTCATAGAAGTTGCAACATAGAGCAGATATGGTCTCCTGTTATTCTCTAGACTTAGAGGAAATCAGGTTATCCTCAATGAAAACGCTGATGAATGTGCTTATGAGTTCATGGAAACTCAATTTATTATTCAAAATCGTAAATCTAGCATGACCTAGTCGTGCACGAATAGCAGTCATGGACATGTCCTGCTCTTTCACTCGTCACTATTGGCAGCATGATCATGAATCCGATCTTGTCAATACGTGGAGGAGAGTAACGGTTGTAAATGGTGATTTGTTTAAAATCGACGGTAGTCGACACATAATCATATGTTACCGTCCTTCTCCTTGAAGGTTCTTCTGGAGTGTAAGGGACAATTTTGGAATAATCCGTTGGTTATGCGTAATAGGACTTCAGTAGTCGTGTCTTACTGACAGCTAGGAAATTTTAGCAATCATGGCTAACAAAGCACGTGCTTGGAAAGCATAGATAATTTGTACAGATTTTCTTGATGGAAATCAAGCTGAATGTATTCAGGAGCCTGAACATTACTGTACATAATTATGAATCCTAGCATGGTGTGCTGTTCATAGTCCATAATTAGGATAAAATTCATCTCGTGTCTGTCCGAGGAAATGCGTTAGCAGCTTGGATCTCATCATTCAGCTGAAGGAAAACCTTCGTATGCGTGGGAATACGAAAGGCGTCCTTCATGGTCATGAATATATGAACTATGGTGAAAGAAATGAAAGTGACATCGGCAACGTGACAGTTCTCACTGATGCGCCGATAATGGTATTGAAATTCTTGTGGCCTGATTAATACATGGCACAACAAAATAGATATACCCTTGGAGGGTACCCTGAATTTCTTAGAAATGTTCCATAGTTGGACGTGAGTCATGTGTCTTGACTCGTTTTCTTGGAACTATAAGCATGACATATGTCTTGACTGGTGTCTTGACATGTGTCTTCGGGAGGTATACGTGAGACATGTGTCTTGACTGATGTCTTGACATGTGTCTTCAGAAAGTATACGTGAGACATGTGTATTGACTGATGTCTTGACATGTGTCTCGAGACGTAAAATAATAGAACTACAATATTAGGTTATTATGCCAGACTTGGCGGATCGGTTGGACTACTGATCCTTTGTATGTCTGATCACGTCCGCGGCCGGAGCCTCGGTTGCGATTTCTAGGATAGTTGTTGTCATAGTAGTGGTTACTATCGTCCTGTCTGTCAGTTCCATGATGGTCATTCTCATGACCGTGATTCATGTAACTATTCAGCTGAGTGGCCAGCTGGTACTGGTTTGCACTCATATGGCTGAAATGACAGTTGAATGACGTGTGACATGTAACTAAGAATTAGGGACAATGATTGATGAAAATCGTCTGATGGTGAAGAATCTTCTCGTCCAATTGCTTTGCTCTGACGCCTTTGTCTTCGTCTTGTAGGAGCTCCAGGTTGTGAACCGCATCAGCATCTCATAGCGTCTCCGAACATCAGCAGCATCAACTTTTAGTAACATCTCCAAGTTATGAGCGGCATCAGCAATTTGTAGAGTATCAGCAAGTGGAAGTACGCACATGGGATAAGGTACATGGAGTACACATGGAATGTACATGAAATGATCGGTATGGGGTCGATCATTTGTCATGATTTAAGGAAAGTATATAGGTTAAACGGTTAGAAGACCATCATGATAACCTGGCAATATTAGCATAGACATCATTCTGGTTATATCGAGAAACGTTAAAGTGTGGTCACACAAAATTCAACGATGATTTTTCTGACAGCATGGTCAATGAAAACCAACCATGACCATCATGAAAGCAGGCTTCAATGAAATCCAACAATGCCTTGCATGAAAGTATAAATAACAAAAGAGGCGTAAGACATAATCATGAAGACGAAATTATCATGAAGAAACATGAAACGATTTAACATGAAGGAGTGTATGACATAATCAGCATGAAACTGAGTTTAACCATGACAGTATAAAAACATACTTGACATAAAAACATAGTAACTTATGAGGGGACATAAAAAAAAATTTATGCTAATAAATCATGAGAAAAATTTTATGCATGAATGCGTAATGTAGTTTATAAAAACCTTTATATGTGCGAGGGGACGCCTATGGGTCGGTCCCAAAACAAAAGACATGGCGAGGGGACGCCTATGGGTCGGTCTCAAAGTTAAAAGTTTCAATAAAAGCACATGCGATTAAATAGGGCCAGTCCTGTACCAACCATTACTTAGTCATAATCCCTGCAACAATGATACATGAAACATAAATAAATGAAACTTATCTGTCAAAACTTATCAGAAAAAAAAAAATTATGTGACTAATTATGAACTACTAGGGTTCAGTCCACATAGCCACAGTTCACGAGGAACATTATGCATGAACAATGACACACAACTAAATATGAATGACGGTTGTCCATCCATATTAGTAAAAAATATCGATGAAAACCTCAAGGTGCTAAAAACATCATGGTTAAAACAACAATGCGCTGAAAACATCAATACGTGGAATAACAAACGTTGGCTTAGGAAGCTCCTGGTGACTACCCACTAGTCACAGGTCGAGTTTTAGATCCTACAGGTCGAAGCCTTGTCTCTGATACCATAATTGTAACACCCTATTTTGATAAATGGAATGTCACGCGTAATTATGGCGTGTCATCAAAGCATACAAGGATAAATGTCTGAAACATTACATGACCATAAGGATAACCGGAATCAAACATCAGTTCCCAAACATAAGCCCAAAACAAAATAAAGTAAAAGAAATGAATGAAAGACTAAGCAAGCATAAGTATATGAAGGCAAAAAGTAAAAGAAGTCTCTAGCAGCTTCCATCCTATGCACGTCCTCTAAATGATCGAGTCTTTCCTAGGGTACCTGCCGTTTTAGGACCTGGAAAGGAAAGTAACAGCTGAGCAAAACGCTCAGTGCACGGATATAGACATAGTATAAGTGACTAAAACATAATAGAGACTCAATAGCAGCGGAAATGTATAAGTCCTGGAAAAGCTGAAACATGTTCATAAAACTGGTTTTATAGTTTGAAAAGCCTTATGTTTATCTTCTGAAAAACTGTTTAACACATTTTACCATTAGCCAATATAGGTCATGAAAATCCACCGTGCATGAATACTTGGAGGGGTGACCTCATCATGCAAATTAGAGGGGCTGCCTTTAATTTAATATACTGGTTTTGGGTAGGAGGGATCAGCTCCTTGTGAAGGATGCAAGGCACACACCGCATTCACCATGAAATCCTGACTGAAAACATGTAACTAGGATGCACCCATACGCACCACATGATAAATATAATATAAAAGCTGAAGGGACGCCACGAGCAATCACTCCGCCGTGGTGAAGTCATAACATCAGTGTCTCTAATGTTATGGTTATGGTACCTCCATAACTAGGTGAAACTGGTCATGCATGTATATGGTTATAGGTATTCTTAATTAAACATAAGCATTTCAAACACATAACTTATACTACGGGAAAACATTTGGCTGCATACGGGAAATCCTAATAAGGAAAGAATGTCCATACTAAAAGGACGGGAATCCGTACCTTATGTCCAGTGAACGAAGAAGACGAACTGAGAGGAATCCTACTTCCGTATCACTAATGCTACATAAATACATACATGAATGAGTATCTGCTTACTAATACGTAACTGATTTTATGTCATGTCTTAGCTTATTTTATATGTTCTTATCATGTTTTACTGTTTTAAGCCTTAAACTATGTTTATCTTATATTCTGTTTACTCTGATTAAGTATTTCTGGTATTTCATGTATTATTATACTTACTGTGTAATAATAAGTAACTTTCCAAAAATAGCAGATTTCTTGAAATAGAAAGTTTCCAAAAATAGAAAGTTTCCAAAAATAGAAAGTTACCAAAAATAGAAAGTTTCCAAAATTAGAAAGTTTCCAAAAATAGAAAGTTTCTAAAAATAGATCAGCTGCCTGAAATAAATGAGTTTCTAAAAATAGGAAGTTTCCATAAATAAATTAGCTGCCTTATTTAAATAAGTTTCTAAAAATAGAAAGTTTCCATAATTTGATATAAGCTGGTTAAATAAGCTAAGTATATAAGCCTAAGTGTTTTCATGATTATTTCCTAAGTCATATGATATAATGTATAGTTTATTAATTATTTCATGTAATTAAAATAAACTATAGGTTAAAATATTTAATTAAAGTATATCATGTTTTTAATTAAATAAAGTTAAATACTTAGGTTAAAACACGTATTATTATTTATTAATAATATAACCTAAGTCATGTTAATTAATTAATTATAACCATAGTTTTTAAACAATTAATTAATTATAAGTCTAAAAATATAAAATACTTAGGTTAATAATTTCATGATTTTAATAATTCAAATAACCTAAGTCATGTTATTAAATTAATCATGTCATGTTTATTAATTTAATTTTAACATAAGATTATAAAAAAAATAATAATCTTATCATACACCGTGAACCGGATCTTGACTAAGAACCATGAACCGGACATGAAATCGACACCATACCCCGAACCACTTCGGGGTTCCCCTTATCTTGTTGCTGCCGTGGGACCCACACCAACCAACCAGGACCATATGGTCTCGGTGGTGGTCGAGTAGCCAAACCGAGACCCCCTTGGGTTCGGTTTAGGCGCCGGCCAAAAACAAACACCCCTAAAACACCCTTTTTGATTTATTCCAAAACCAATTCCATGTTAGATCTATGTTTTAATTAGGTTTTTAAAAAAAACACATCATGTTCTTAATTATTTAAAATATCAAATCAAAAGAAAAGGGTTAAAAGAATTACCGAATGCGTGGATCTAAACAAAGATGAACAAACACGAACACTAGCACCAAAACCAAGTTCAAAGATCAAATAAACACCCTTTTGGTGTGTTTATGGGTGGCGGCCAAAAGAAAGAAAAAGGAGAAGGAAGAACTATTTAGGTTTTGTAAAAATCTTCTGTAAAGTGAAAAAATGAGTAGTGACTTTTCCTTTTACCCTTCTTTAGTAAATTTTGAGATGGGCTTGGCCCATCTCTCCCTTGTTGCCGTGGGTAGGGAGCCCCACATGGGGTACCCATACCGTTTTCCGTGTCTCGATGTTTAATTGTTCGTTCATGTTTATTTGTGTTCGCGTTTAATGTGTTTGCGTTTAATGTGTTCTCGTTAAATAACTACCGTGACCTAATATATTTATTTACGCTCGTAATAAATATATATACGTAATTAATAATAGTTCGTGATTAAATTACGTTCATGATTTCATGATCGCATGTTCGTGATTAATTATTGTTAAATAATTATTGTGTGTTCGTACGTAATAAATACTTATCGTGTTCTAACACGTACGTAATACGTAAAATTCTAACACGTGAACGTAATCATACTATAAAAGGAATGTTTTAATCTAATACATACGATCTTAATGGTACTATTCATGGTAAAAGTATGCGGGTTTTACACATAAGCTTACATTTTGTGGTTTATATCTATTAAAAAATTAATATAATGCATGAAATATATTTAAGGACTTATTACTTTAGACGGGCCAATGCGGTGGAGTCGTATTATCAGGTAACCATATAACATAAACAAATATGTTAAAAGTGATAGTATCAATATTAAGACAATAAAAGTCAACAAACGATAATTATTATGAAATACGAAGTATATAAAACTAGATAAAAATTATATTAATGAAAATACATTAATTATGTTTTAAATAAGTAATATATAATATATGCAAACGGTTTATACCGCTTTTAAAAGGTCGATGCTTAAAAGGTTTTATGACTTATTTCACCAAGACCACGTCTGAACGTAACATAAATGATGAGTAATTTGTTATCTTACTTAATTTAAAACCTAAACGTTAAACAATTTAACCCTAAACCATATAACCCTTAAACCATAAACCTTAATTAAACCTTAATTCATAATCCTACATACCATAATCCCTAATCCTTAAACATTAAACCCTAAACATTAAACCTCAATAAACACTAAACCTTAAACCAATGAACCCTAAACACTAAATCATAAACCGGTACATATAAACCTTAAATCCTATTTAACCCTTAAACCATAAACCCTAGCTAACTAAACCATAAATCATAAACCTTAAAACATAAACCAATAAACCTTAAACCCTAAGTAAGCCCTAAACCTTAAAGTAATGCACCCTAAACACTATATCATACAGTACACCTTAAACCTATAAACCTTAAATCATATTTAACCCTTAAACCACAAACCCTAGCTAATTAAACCATAAATCATAAACTTTAAACCATAAACCAGTAAACCTTAAACCCTAATTAAGCCTAAACCTTTAAAGTAATGCACCCTAATTAAACACTATATCATACACCTTAAACCATTTAACCTTAAATCCTATTTAACCCTTAAAACCACAAACCCTAGCTAATTAAACATAAATCCTAAACCTTAAACCTTAAACCATAAACCAATGAACCTTAAACCCTAAACCCTAAACCAATGCACTCTAAACACTATATCATACACCTTAAACCTATAAACCTTAAATCCTATTTAACCCTTAAACCATAAACCAATGAACCTTAAACCCTAAACCCTAAGCCCTAAACCTTAAACCAATGCACCCTAAACACTATATCATACACCTCAAACCATTTAACCTTAAATCCTATTTAACCCTTAAAACCACAAACCCTGGCTAATTAAACCATAAATCCTAAACCTTAAACCTTAAACCATAAACCAATGAACCTTAAACCCTAAAACCTATAAGCCCTAAACCCTATAAACCTTAAATCATAATTAATCCTTAAACCACAAACCCTAGCTAATTAAACCATAAATCCTAAACCTAATTAAACCTTAAACCAAAAACCAATGAACCTTAAACCCTAAACCCTATAAGCCATAAACCATATAAACCTTAAATCATAATTAATCCTTAAACCACAAACCCTAGCTAATTAAACCATAAATCCTAATTTAACCTTAATAAACCACACTATCTAATTAAACCATAAATCCTAAAAATTAAACCCTAATTAAACATAAACCACTTCATTAACCCTAAACCATAAATCCTAAATCATATATCCTAAACCTTAACCCTCAACCCTATACCTTAAACCATAAACCCCAACCCTAAACCATAAACCCTAACACATTATTAAACTATAATTTTGTCACCCTAACCTTATTAAACCGACCATTCAAAATCGACCTTATTCATATTTAAGTTATTTAACTAAAATTTTATGTTTAAAATTAATTAAAGTAATATTTTTATGTTATGTTTAAAATTATAACCTTTTTAAAATTAGTTAATTTTGACAAAAATATTTTTAATAAACATACAGCGTATATGTTTTTTTATTTACTTAATATTATTTATTTATTATTAACTTTTTATAATTAAATGTTAGTTACTATAATTTTATTAGTAAGTAATTTTAAATAATATTTACATTTTCATTAAACACAAATAATATCCAGCAACCATCTAGCTTGTAACCGCCACCATCTTCAGAATCACACACAAGAAGAACAAACCCTAAATCTTCATCCAATACACAATAAAAAAATAAAACCCTCATACACAATAGTCGCCAATCTACACAATCATTAACGACATGACGAATCAGGAAAAAAGGTAATGCAATAATCAGTATTGTTCTATTTAAATATTAGGGTTCATACGAATAGTGTAAGTTTGTTATGGTATTAGGGTTTACACTAATTTTTAATGCATGTATGTGGACCTGTTTCATTTTTCATTAACGTGATTCGATTTATAGGACTAGCCCTTCTTAATCTATGTCATTTTTAATTAACGAGTTTATATGGTCTATGTTTCAATCTTGGTTATGGTTTTTCCACATGTGTCCGGATATGGTCCCATGGTATATTATAGTTACAGGTTTTTTGGTATGATATTGTTTTAGGTCTTTTGTAATCAGTTGGATATGGTCCCCTACACAAACATATGCATAACCAAATCCAAATGTTGTTAGGGCAACCACAACCATGCTACACATACTGCCAAACACTACCTTCATTGACATATAACTAACATTAATATGTACATGTTTGCAGAAGTTAGCAATATAAGTCTGATTCGGAGTTTGACCACAAGTTCTTCAAGTACTCCAAGTTTTCGCCCTCCACTATTTGTAGGCATACATAATGTAAGAAGGTTCGGTCAAGAGAGGGGAGCAAAAACAAAGGCAAAAGGAATGTTGGAAGGTTGGATGAGGCTGGGCACAACGCCCCGGAAATGTTTCGGTCGATCGTCGGTCGCGACCGAATCGTCGCGTTGCGGCGATTCGGTCGCCGGTGCAAATTGTGGGCTAATCGACCTTAGTCACGACTGATTTCATGTGTGTGTTTGTGTTTGTGTAAAATCTTGTATTTGTGTTTGTGTTTGTGTTTGTGTTTGTGCAAATTGTGCCCAGCCTAAAAAATATATATATATATATATATTTATTATATAATTAATACTATATACTGTAAAAAGAAATGTAAAAATCTTGTATTCGAAAGTTAAAATTTTATTCAATACTAATAAAACTTGAAAATACTGAAATACAATAGGAAATGCAATACGATACTAAAAATAAAATTACATAATACGATTAATCAGTTCCCGGATCCGAATCCGATAACAGACCACAAGGAAACTCCCAACGCAATGTTTCTTCTTCATCTTCTTCCGCCATAATTTGCGCCTCCCGCTCCCTTCTTTCCCTTTCTTCTTCTTCCTGCATTTGTCTCAACACTTTTTGATCTAGGTATTCTTGATACACCTCAATGTCAGTCATTCTGCCATCTGTGAGGTTTGGAATTGGAAAGGGTAGATCGGGCGACTCATTTCTTATTCGGTGTTGTTGCGACGAAGGACCGATATGTGTTGTTTGATATCGGGACGAAGAACCAAAGTTATTCAACCATTTAGTATTTTCTTCAATTCTGGCCTCAAATTTTGTCGCCTTTCTTGCGCAAGATCTCCGGAGGCTGAAATCCAATTCAGCTTGCTTACTAAGATATGTGTCGATAAACTGACGCTCCTGTGGGGAGAGATCACGGCATTTCTTACATGCCGAGCTCAATTCCCTATTCTCTTCGGACGCAGCATCGAAATCATCACCTAACTTCGTAAGCTGCTCGAAACGGCGTTGTTGTTGAAGTATTTGTCTGTTAACTATAGCCTTAATCTCGGCTTCGGTATGTGGGAATGAGCATGCCATTTTTGATTTCTGAATGTGTGTGTGAAAAAACAGAGTTGTGTGTTGAGTTGTGTGTGAAATAACTGTGTGTGAAAATATGGTATTTATAAAGAAAAAATATTGATTTTAAAAAAAAAAAAAAAAAAATTTTACTAGGTCGCACTAGGTCGCCGGGTTGTGGCAAATAGGTCGCACTAGGTCGCCGACCGAAAAAACTAGGTCGCGACCCCCATGCGTTGTGCCTAGCCTGATGTCAGTTCTCCCTGTGTAATATGAACAAATTTTTTATGTTTTGTTGGTCTGTTATTGCTGGGCACCTGTTGCATTTTCAACCTACAGGTTGCAACAATTTAATAGATTTGTATGCATTACTATCATTATGAAACAATTATCAGTTATATCTCTAATCAACAATACGAGTTTGTTAATTACTTAATATAAGTATTTTAAGGCCATGTACAATTCACTATGTGTTATATCCATTTTCTTATAATATATGAATTCAAGTTTTTATGCTGTGTAAACTAAGGGTTTTTGGTTGAATGTTAAAATGTGAAAAATAGTATAACATTTTGTTCAAACTTTAATTTTACCAGGAAACTCAAAGGGAAAAGTTTAATGTTTAATTTGGAAGCAAATTGGAGTTCTAAAAATTTGGTTGTGTAATTTTTGTATTTGGAGCCAAAATTTTCACGAAAATTTTGAATGTCCATGCTAAGTTAATGCATATGCAGTTACCATAATATTCTAATTCTATCTCCATCTCAAATCCTAATTTTTCTCCAAAATCACAAAATATACCATAATTTTTTAACTCCATCTCCATCTCAATTACTGCTATCACTAGTTTCATACCATTTCCACTTATTGTTCTTATACACATCGGTTTGTGGTCAATACTCATGGACACTAAAAACGATGATCAAGATTATAATGTTAATGATGATGATTATTTGGTTAATAATCATGATGTAAATCACGATAATCAAGGAGATTATGAATCAGAGGATTATGGTGATCAATCAGAAGAGGATGAAGTCATCAGTAAACAGAAGGTTGTTAATAAGAGGGGTATAACTAGGTTATCCAAGTTTCGGATAAAATATGGAAAACCAGGTGTCATGAAGATAAATGTAAACTTTGATGCACTGAATAGAATATCAGGGCCAAACAGATCATTGTTTATCAGTTTTTTAGGAGACACGGTTCGGGAGCAGATAGGATTGAAGATTCTATCATGGAAAGATGTGAAGGCGGAAGCAAGAGAAAAACTTTGGACTGAAACCACGGTACGCATACAAAAATTTTTACCCAACTATTAGTCTTATTCCTACATTTACTTTAACATTATGTTAATATGTGTAGCAATACTTTGAATTGGATGTGTCCTACAAAAAGTTGGTAATGAATAAGCTAGGTGAACTGCTAAGAAATTTTAGAAGTAAATTGACAGCTAAGCACATAGTTCCCAACCTAGATAATCCTGAAAAACTAAATGTAGTTCCAAAGAATTACAGAGCAATCGTCAATGCCGAACACTGGGTTGCTTCTGTAAACCACACGACGACAGAAGAATTTAAGGTTGTTAATTTATATTTCGTTTTACATTTATAAACACCGTATGTATGTATTGTTTGGAAACTCCGTATGAC
This sequence comes from Glebionis coronaria, assembly GCA_025667525.1. Taxonomy (NCBI): domain Eukaryota; kingdom Viridiplantae; phylum Streptophyta; class Magnoliopsida; order Asterales; family Asteraceae; genus Glebionis; species Glebionis coronaria. The sequence continues at coordinate 604,006,849 of CM046875.1, read as the reverse complement.
AAACACAGTCTGTTACGTACTAGCAACTTCTCATCCAGTAATCTCTTTTGTTAGGTGAAATCAGCTGCTAATAAATTGGCGCGTTTCAAGTCTCTTTATCAGCATACAATGGGACGTGGTGGTTATGTATATATAAAAGAGCAAATGGTAAGGTTATATTGGTGTAATATCCTAACACTGTTGTCCATGTTGGTTTAACTTTTCATCTGTATGTATTTGATGTTTGGAAGATCATAAGAAAAGAAATTACACCATATCAAGAACCCCCCCGTGGTGTATTGTGGTTTAATGAAAGGGTTAGACAAGAAGGAAAAGAGACAGATGATGAAACAATCAAAGTTGGCACTAAGATTGTAAGTGTTATTGCAAAAAAATTTATATAATGTTTATATTCGTATAATAAATTATTTACCATTTTTTGTGTGCAGCTGGAAACTGATCAGAGATGGAACCTTGACGGTTGATAGTGGCTCAGATTCATTATCACATGTATTAGGAAAGGAAAATGGAGGGTATGCACGAGGAGTGGGAGGCAGAGTTACGTGCAGGAAGTTCTTTGATCTACCTAGAAGGAAACAAGGAACTGATGTATGGATTGTGTTGCTTAAAAATGAACTTAAGAAGGAGAGACAGGCGCGTAAAGAAAAAGAGGATACAGTCGCTGAATTAACCACCAAGATGTCACAAACACAGGAAACTATTGAAAAAATGTTGAAAGTTATGTCTTCACAAGGGGTAAATATAGTCGAGTTAATGCCAAGTCAGTCAAATGTAAGACTAGTTTTCTAATTTTGATTTGATGACTTTCAGTCTGTAATACCATTAACAATTAACATACATATATATTGCAGGTATGACAACTAGAACATAATGCATTAAGCAAAATACCTAGTGAAGAGCAAAGGACGTCGATCAGTGGTGGTGGACTTCAGAAGGGTGTGTTATTTCCAATGTCTAAGACAACTGCAACTTCGAACAAGGATTTGGACAATGCAACTGCAGCTGCAACTACAACTGCGAAGAAGGTAAGTTATAAAAAAAACCATGTTTGGTTTCTAAATTGTACTATACATGACTTATTTACTGTGTTAAGTATATATGCAGGTACCTACTAGAACTAGGTTAGCAAAAAATAAGACAGCATCGTTGGAAAAGAAGTCTCCACTTCAAAATTCCCAATCTCAAGAAGATATTTATCTAGCTTCCGGATCACAACAAAATCTGTCTCCCTCGCCACAACAAGACGTACCTATTACATCATTATGAAAGAAGCGTACACCTTCTAAATCAAAAGTAAATCAGTCTCCACCATCACTACCAGATGTAAGTATTTCATCATTTTTCATATAATTACTTGTTTAATTTATTTGTCATTAACGCATGTAAACATTTTTTCTTCAAACATTTAAGTGCAAACTGTGGAACATATCTAGGACAATTATCATTGGTAACGGTAGGGTATACAAGTCTAAGGATGGAGACAATGTAATGATTCATAACCAACCACTACCAAAAAATTGCTACAAAGTTTCAGTTGATGAATCCTTAGTGGATGCAGCAATCATACCTGATGCCAGAAATAATGGTTTAAAAACTGTTAAGGATGTAAAAGGTAGTTTCGTGGCATGGCCAAAGGAAAAGGTTATTTTTTGGAAGAGGTACATACACTTGATTTATCATCCTACATATACATAGCTTTTCATATTTAGTTTAATGTTTAATACACGGCTTTTGTTTCCATACAGGAAACAACACCACTAAATACCATAAAATCTGTTGTTGAAAGTGCACCAAAGATAGGATCTAAGCGCTCGATGAACGTTCCAGCATGCAGTAAATTTACGACTATTCCTCATATGCAGAAACAAGCTAGGAATAACAAGGCTTAAATGACTTTACAATACAGTGATTCAAAGTCTTTACAAATGTGATTCTATGTGAAAAGTATGTTACTTGAGAATAATACGAGATTACATTTGTTGATTTGGTTATGTACATTCAGTTTTATATATTAATGCAATTGAAATTTGATTTCCAGAATTTTGTTTTTTGTTTTTTGTTTTTATTGAATTCTGAAAGGTTACTAGAAGATGAAACATAGTGACACTTATTCACATTACAATGTGTGACTACATGTCATAAAAGGTCACACAAACATACAATTCTATGTGACTATTGGATGCATATAGTCACACAAAATACAATTTGCTTGACTTGACAAAGCATACAGTCACACTTATTATTACTATTGGTAACTCTTTGGTTAATTATATGTGACAAACTTAGTGCCATTAGCATGATTTGTGTGACTACATGTCATAAAAGGTCACACAAACATACAATTCATGTGACTATTGGATGCATATAGTCACACAAAATAAAATTTGCTTGACTTGACAAAGCATATAGTCACACTTATTTCTACTATTGGTAACTCTTTGGTTAATTGTATGTGACAAACTCAGTGCCATTAGCATGATTTGTGTGACTACATGATATAAAAGGTCACATAAACATACAATTCATGTGACTATTGGATGCATATAGTCAGACAAAATACAATTGGCTTGACTTGACAAACCATACAGTCACACTTATTACTACTATTGGTAACTCTTTGGTTAATTGTATGTGACAAACTCAGAGCCATTATCATAATTTGTGTGACTACATGTCATAAAAGGTCACACAAACATACAATTCATGTGACTATTGGATGCATATAGTCACACAAAATACAATTTGCTTGACTTGACAAAGCATACAGTCACACTTATTTCTACTATTGGTAACTCTTTGGTTAATTGTATGTGACAAACTTAGTGCCATTAGCATGATTTGTGTGACTACATGTTATAAAAGGTCACACAAACATACAATTCATGTGACTATTGGATGCATATAGTCACACAAAACACAATTGGCTTGACTTGACAAAGCATACAATCACACTTATTTCTACTATTGGTAACTCTTTGGTTAATTGTATGTGACAAACTCAGTACCATTAGCATGATTTATATGACTACATATCATAAAAGGTCACACAAACATACAATTCATGTGAATATTGGATGCATATAGTCACACAAAATACACTAATCACATACTAAATGTCACACATATCGTATATTCATGTGACAAACTTATAAACAATAGTCACTCTTAAACAAAACTCGTGTAACCGTAGAGTGTTTATCGTCACACATATTCACTAAAACACCAAATATTGTACCTAGTTTGTCACACATTTTCGAGTATTGGTCACTCATTTTTTATAGCTAAGGTCACTAAGACGAACTTGTGACCAAAAGGTACCTACAGTCGCGGGACCTTTGGTCACAAAGCCTAAAAAAACCGTGTGTGACTGTATGCCTACGGTCACTCTTTTTCAGTGTGACGGATACCATTTTTTGTACTAGTGCACGTCGTTTTGTTTATATTTATAAGATAACAGGATCACATCAGATTAGCTGTGATGACCGTTTTGGTTTCTGGTTGTAGTTTAATCTTGATTTTAAATAAAATGGGAGGGTTGAATTAGTAGGGTGCTTATTAAGAGTTTTTGACATAAGCAAAAAACTTCTTATGAGGGTGAAAAGATGCCTGAACCGTCTCTATAAAGTTATTCTCAAAACAGGTCACTCCACTAGTTTTTTTGCAACACGGGACGAACCGGCTTGGTTATGGCATTCAAGACTCGGGCATGTGAACTTTTACTCGCTAAAAAGATTCGCTGAAAAGAATATGGCATTACGTATCCCTATTATTACTCATCCAAATTAGGTGTGTACTTGCAAAGCAAACCCGAATCCCTTTTCCCGGAACAAACGGTGTTTCGGGCTTAAAAACCTCTTGAGCTTGTACATACTGATTTGTGTGGTCCGATCACACCCACGAATATTGGAGGAAGTAAGTATTTTCTCATTTTAACTGATGATTTTAGCAGGTGGTCTTGGTTGTACATGATCTCTGGAAAGTTGAAGCTTTTGATGCATTTAAATGCTACAAGAAGATGGTCGAGGAGAGCTTAGTTTATAAAATAAAAAAACTTCGTACCGACCGTGGGGGAGAGTTCACATCAAATGAATCTAAAATTTTTTGTGAAGAAAATAGTATTGTGAGGCATTTGGCAGCCCCGTACTCGGCCCAACAAAACGGAGTTGTGGAGAGGCGAAACCAAACCGTAATGGAGATGGCAAGGAGCTTTCTCAAAGGAAGAAATGTACCATGAGAGTTTTGGGGTGAAGCCGTTAGACACGCGAACCGTTCACCATCAAAGTCACTTCCCGATATCACCGCATATGAAGCTTGGCATGGTAAAACCCCCAACCTTGAACATTTAAAGATTTTTGGTTGTGTTGTTTTTGCTAAATGTATAGGTGGTCAATTAAAAGAACTTGACGATCGAAGCAAAAAGATGGTGTATTTTGGAGTTGAAATGGAACGAAGAGAAATCGGTTGTAGGATACATAAGACAAGAAGTTGCGGGTTAGTCGTGATGTTATTTTTATGAGAAGAAACGTTGGAGTTGGACTTCTGATAACGAACAAGATAGAGCTGCCAACACCTTTTATTATAACCACACACCACAAACCAGAAAATCCCGAGTCTGAAACTCCACAAAGCATCCTCGAAACCACCCAAAACCAACCAGAAAATCCTAAAATTGAAACTAAGTTTTCGGGACAGCCTTATCCCGAGGATGTACAAGTTGTTACAAACCCACATATTGCAGCCTTGGACCCTTTTTCCTCACCCTCATCAAATTCAAGTAACTCCCCAAATGCTCTTGGACCTAGAGGGTTTCGTTCCTTAAATAATGTTTACGCTAGAACTCATGAAGTAACCCTTGAACCCGAAGAACTTATGATGGCTGAAACGGATCAGCCCTCAACATTAGAAGAGGCAGTGTCATACAAGGCATGCAGGAAGCTATGCAACCTGAGTTGGACGCGATCGAAAAGAATAAGATGTGGCAGCTTACTAGCTTGCCACCGGGTCATAAAGCAATCGCTTTGAAGTGGGTTTTGTAAGGTGAAGAAAGACAACATGGAAAATGTGGTTAAGTATAAAGCACGTCTAGCCGCGAAAGGGTGTGTGTAAAAATAAGGGGTGGATTATGATGAGGTTTTCGCACACGTAGCTAAACTTGACAGCATAAGGCTTATTCTTGCGTTAGCAGCTCAAAATGGGTGGAGTGTTCACCATTTGATGTCAAGTTATCCTTTCTCAATGGAGACCTCAATGAGGAGGTTTATGTTACTCAACCAGAAGGGTACATCAAGACGGTTCAGAGTGATAAAGTGTTGAAGCTTTTCAAAGCTCTTTATGGTTTATGAGAAGCACCTCGAGCTTCGAATGTGCGCTTAGATAAAACCATGAAAGGGTTGTGGTTTCTGAAAAGTTATCAAGACCCGGTTGTTTATACCAGAAACACAAAAGGTAAATTTCTTATTGTTGGAGTTTATGTTGATGACATGATTATTACAGGGTCACACGCACATGACATTATCGAATTCAAGGAGCAAATGAAGAATGAATTCGAAATGGGTGGCCTCGTATTATTAACATATTATCTTGGAACTGAAGTTTCGTAAAAGAAGTGGGGAATAGCTTTGCGACAAACATGTTGTGCGAAGAAGATATTGGAGCATTTTGCAATGCAATATTGCAACCCGACGAAAAGTCCCATGGAACCTAAGTTGAAGGTTGACAACGACCAAGGTGGTGAAGAGATCGACTCTACTGAATATAGGCGGTTGGTTGGATGTTTAAGGTATTTAACTCACACTCATCCAGACTTGTCATACTGTAGGAATAGCAAGCCGCTTAATGGAAAAATCGAGGAGTTTGCACTTTCAAGTTGTGAAACATATTCTGAGGTATATTAAAGGCACTCTTGATTACGGGATCAATTATGAGAAAGGGACAGAATTCAGAGACTTGGTTGGGTTCACTGAAAGTGATCATGGTGGTGACGCGGTCGGTGGTAAAAGTATGAGCGGTATGATATTCTACCTTGGAAGGAATGCAATTACATGGCAATCTCAAAAGCAAAATACGGTTGCTTTATCTTCTTGTGAAGCTGAGTTTATGGCAGCAACATCAGCAGCATGTCAAGCTATTTGGCTTGCAAATCCTGTGAAGGAACTAACGGGTTAACAAGTTGAGCGAATCACTCTTTGTTGACAACAAATCTGTAATTGCCTTGATGAAGAATCTAGTTTTTCATGAAAGAAGTAAGCATATTAACATCCATTTCCACTTTATAAGAGATGTGTTGAAGAAGGGAAGATCATAGTGGAACATGTTAACTCAAAAGATAAGCGGGCAAATTTATTCACTAAGGCATTGGTACTAGTAAAGTTCACTGAAATGCCAAGCAAACTCGGTTTGACTAACACCTAGCTTGGTCCATTTTAATGGTGAGACTGTGGACTATAAACTGGACTTGGGTTCCTGGTCCAGAGCAGAAAAGAACCTAAAAGTCATCCTAGTCTTATGTGACCCAATAACAGATTATGAATAAATTTCATGCATATTTATTTAGTTTCATCTTGTTTGGAAGAGTAGAGAAGTGGGCTGCAGATAAGGAGGAGGAATACCTAGTCTTTCTCCCACTATCAATTCAGTTATTATGTATGCAATAGTTTAAATAGAAGGTAGCAGCAGTAGTCAATTATCAATTCAAGTATTGTAAGTTTACATCTATGAAATCAATCTTCCAGCAATCACTATATCTTCCTCCTTAATTGTCACTGTCGACATACACTTGTGATCCAACAAATGGTATCAGAGCTTGTGTTAGTGTATGATCAAGTGTATACCAAGAACAACCATGGTAGCAAGTTCATCTTCTTCAATTAATGATGATGTTTAAGGGACCGGAAAGGAGGGTAGTGTCACCCTTCGTTATCAAAGACGAATTATGTTGTGTAGGCTATTAAGATGCGGGTGAATTTACAAGCACAAAGAGTGAGGGATGTCACTCAAGGAGAATGGGTTGACAAACGGAAAGATCGGATAGCTCTAGCCGCTATTTATCAAGCGATTCCAGAAGATGCTACTGATGTTAGTCGATAAGGATACGGCTAAGGAAGCGTGGGAGACGCTTCGTACTATGCACATGGGAGCATAAAGGGGATTATCATTCTTAATATTTCCAACATGTTTTATGGAATTTTGCATTATGTGCCAAGTACACAATCCATGATGTACATTTGGCATAATAGTACGTAATGCATTTGCCATTGCTTGGTCTTGATCAGTGAAGAGAGTACTCGGTTCTTTTTTACTATGCGCCTCTAAAAATGTTTTAAACAACCACTGAAAGGACTCAATTGTCTCATCATAGAGAAGAGAAGCACCAAAAATAGCTATTCCTCTATGGTGATTGAAACCAATGAATATACCAAGAGGTCGTAGTTCTTTGTTTGTATTAAAAGTAGTATCGAAGGTTACTACATCACCAAAATAACTATGATCCATTATCATTCTTGCATCAGCCTAATAAATATTTGTTATTTACTCTTCACTATCTAATTGAGTTGCATAAAAAATGATGGATTATCTAATGATTGTTTTTTTAAAATACCTTAACAAAGTCCCTGCTTTTCCGTACTTTAGTTCTCGTTGTCTTTTTTTTAAGATAATTCTTTTGATCAGTTAACGTGTAGCCAACACTAAATTTTCCTCCACCGCGTCGACTCATAAGCTAATAGGATGCTTTTGTCATGATTCCTGAATCTTCTGCCAAATCAATTTCTATTGCTTGAACATCTGATATATTTCGTTGTGATGACATCATATGCACGGTTTCTGGTGTATGAAGCTGGTGATTATGATCAGGTACAAAATCATGTAATTGATATCTCTTTGCCTTTTTATCATATGCAATACCCATTCGTGATAGACAAATTGTCCTTGTTTTGGCTCGAAGGCATTTAGTACAAGAATCCCGTGTATCTTGTTTACGAATACCTTCTTTATTACACATGAATCTCGCTGAAGATATATGGCCGTTCTCTTTATTCTTGTTAATCCATTGCTTACGAACATCAAAACCAATATGTGCACTAGGGCTGAGCATCGGTCCGGGACCGGACCGGACCGGCCAAGACCGGACCGGACCGAGGACCGAAATGGTCTGAACCCCGGACCGAGACCGGACCGAAATGGGTCTGTCCGGTCCGGTTGGGTCCTCGGTACGGTCCGGTCCTATTAGGCCAAATAAACGAGATTTTGGTATGACCGAACCGGATCGGACCGGACCGAGGAACGAATTGGTCTAAAACCCCAGACCAAGGACCGGACTGAAATTATTCGGCCCGGTTCGGTTCGGTTCGGTCCGGTCCGGTCTGGTCCGGTTTTCCGGTCCGGTTCGATATTGGATCTGCCGTGCTCAGCCCTAATGTGCACTATAGTTTATCCAAAATTCCCAAACATGTTCTAGTGTATCAAATTCCATTCCGATGCGGGGCTCAGATCCAAAACTATCATGAATTTACAAAATGTAAGTAAATAAACAAAGCAACCAAATTATCAACTATTACGATGATCACTAACAATAATTAGATCAAGTATATGCATACATACATTGGCTTAATAATATCTGGTTCTTTTTCTTGGCTACAAGAGTCGATATTGTCATTCATTTTCTTATTAGTAACTTTGATTTGATAATATCACTTTGATGGACTCATAACAAAAATGAAGAAAAAGATAACTGACAATAGTAAATAAACAAAGCAACCAAATTATCAACTATTACGATGATCACTAACAACAATTAGATCAAGTATATGCATACATACATTGGCTTAATAATATCTGGTTCTTTTTCTTGGCTACAAGAGTCGATATTGTCATTCATTTTCTTATTAGTAACTTTGATTTGATAATATCACTTTGATGGACTCATAACAAAAATGAAGAAAAAGATAACTGACAAGAAAGATATGATCATATTTGGAGGGAAACAATAAAAAAATAGAGTTGGAGGGAAAAACAATAATAATCTAACTAAAGTTACGGGATATAGAAGAGAATTAAATAATATTATTTAATATAAAAAAAAATTATTTACATCACTTAATCTCAACGATTGATGAAATCTAATGGTCAATAATGCCCCCAACTTAATTGATCAAGTTATAAACAACTTGAGAACTTAATTTAAAAAGACAAGTTTCGTGAGTCTCTCCATCAACGATGAAACAAAAGTTTGAGTGTATTTAATACGTTGAAAAGAAACACCCTTTAGAGTAAAGTGCTTTTTACATTGGCCCTTCGCCAATCCGAGCTGGCTTTTGCCAAACACTCGCCACTACATCACCATGTCTCGCCATCACCTTGCCATTTAAAAATTCGTCAGTTCCTCGGCCTAGAAAAAGACGAATTGCTGAGTCCTATCTTTTATTTACATGTTAATTGTTTTATTTTATTTTTTTTTTCATTTTCTTTGATTTTTTTTTTTTTTTTGATTTTTTTAACTGATCTAAAGTGGGTAGGGCGGGTATGGGCAATGGGCCAAATGGGCGTTGGTCCATAGACGCGGACCAAATGGACAATTTTTAATATTTGGATCAAATGGACTCGGACCGAATGGGCATTGGACCAAACGGACTTGGGTCAAATAGACAATATTAAAGGAGGAACAAATAAACATTCATTAATGGGTAAACAATACCCATCACAAATTATTCATAATACCCATTTATTTAACCTAATGTTTTTGTGTTGTCCAAATAGTTCAACTAAAATAAAAGTTAATACTCATTTAATCTATTAGTTTTAAAAAAAAAGTGTCTAAATAGCTCAATTTTAAACATGTGGACATGACTTGACAACTCTAAGTGAAACTAACAAATCAATGGTTAAACAAGTCGTCATTCCATATTTAACATAACATTATAAGCATCTCCATGTCCATAGTAAACTTCAGATGCTAGTTTTTCTAAACAAGTTCCATCTTCGAACTTCGATCAGTATCAGTCAGAGAGTTGCCTGAATGACAGAACATAACCGGCTCCTTTCAACGTCTACCAAAAATCTTACATCGCCAGGATTCTCAAACCAGCAAAAAAAAGAACAGCATCCTATTTGAAAAACTACTAATCATGGACATTCAGTTCGTAATCATTTCTGAATATGCAAAAAATAAAACCATACCATTCGAACACATTCCTTTCTTCTTTTCCGTTTGCCTGAGTGTTATCAGTGTCATTTCTTTTTACCTTTACCTTTGCTCTTTTTACTCTTCTTCCCCTTGCGGCTGTTTTCTTTCCCTTGCTTGATACCATCCTGAGTATTATCACAAACGCTTTGATTTTCTAACAACGCTGATACTTCATCAACTGTGTGTTCAACTTTTGATGCCTGAATCATGATAGCACGCTTCAAGTAATTATCTATCGTTCGCCTATCACTTTGTAGCCCCTTCACATCACGACTCACACACTTCCATAAACCTGAATGGTCCAACTCTTCTCGACTGAAAATGATTAAAAAGTTCTTAACATGGATACCAGAGTATATATCGGTTTGAAGAATAAAAACCACTTCAGAATTTACGATAAAATTTTGCATGTCTAACCTTGTGTCAAACGCAAAAGCAAGCAACTTCAGACGTTCAATTGCACGAGTTATAAGTCTATTTATCTCAATATCATATAAACAAGAAATTTGAGCCCCAACGGCAATAATTAATCTGCCCCTATTTATGTCAACTTCATTCTGGCAACACTACAAGAAAAACCACCTATAGTGACAGAACCGAATTCGTCACCGACAATGTAGAAATTCGTCACTAAGTCACTTAGTGACCAAAATAAAAGTCGTCACCAGTCGTCACTATAGCTGCGTCACTAATTTGTTAGTGACCGATTATATTTCGTCACTGATCTGTGACGAAAATAATGGTCATTGTCTATCCCAGTTAGTGACGAGCAAATTCGTCACAAATAGCAAAGTGAGGAAAAAATCGTCACTCCTATATGCTATTAATGACGAGAAAGTCGTCACAGACCGTGGAATTAGAGACCAAAAAATGGTCACTAATTATAAACATATAACAAAAAAAAATATCTGGAACTAAAACATTCGTTTCACTGCATAATTACTTTTGCAAACAAACTCAAATCTAGAAATCTCTACAGAAATACAAATACGATCACAAAACACGTAGTATTGTTGTAACTAGACCTAAAAAGACACCTTTGCCCATGGTCAACATACAGGGTCGAGTATGTTATTCAGGTTTGATCACAAAACACATAGTATTGTTGCAACTGGGCCTAAATAGAAACCTTCTGTACCCACGCTCACGTCCAGGAGTCGAGTTCGTGATTCAGGTTCGATCTACAAATGCATATAATTAGTATATGAAGATTCATGGAGATGATTTCGTTATACATGGAAATAAACAGTTTGCCGATAGGGTTATAGATTTTAAGCATCCTAAACATTGAGGAGTTGGCATATATTGACTCCTAGGGTGGTTAAGTCAAGTAAATTGTACAAGTTGCAATGAGAATTTGGCACGTACCTCATATCAGAAACGGAAAAAGTATGTCCACTGATACATGTTTATCACCTTATATGTTTTCTGAATCTGACACGTACATACACCTGCAAAGTGGTTAATAAAAGAACCATTTTTCAATTTAACAGAAGTTACAAAAAACGAGCCACAAACCTGTAAGTACTCCAAGAATGAATCAACTTGCTGACGAAAATTAGGCCCACCAGTTGCGTTTCTGCACGTAGAAAACAATATAATTACTGAATGACCCATTCAAACACTTTTAAACTGTCGAAACATATTAAAAAAAGGTGATTACCAAAACAGACCATCATAAAAACAGATGAGACCAACCTTTGTTTTCTTCTCTTTTGAAGCTTCGTCACCTCACTCTAAGCTCGTTCACGTAAGAAACATTATATGCCTTATAATGTTTCCACTTGCACAATACTAAGAAACGTTAAGCGTGGGTTTGCATTTGCGCATCTAATTTGTTTTCTCTATTTTTGTTGACAACTTATTTGATTTTGGAGTGTCTAATACATCACTATTATCAATTGTGAATGATCTTTGGTGAAGGTTTCCTAATCCTCATTTTTAGTACCTATTTGACGATTATTTGTGTTATCAAGCGTTACAGCTTTTAACTTACATAAACTGAGAAAGATAAAACAATGAATACAAGACACTTCAAGTTTATTGCATCTTTTACACTGTAGGAAGTGATGCACTCTGAAAAGGAAGGAGACACGGAACAATGAAAGCTTTTCACATAATGCAGTATGTAGGTTACTAGACTTAGCAATATGAACGGGTTAGGTAACAAGTCAAAATGGGCTAGATCTTGCTACCGATTTCGATCCAACTGAAGAGTCAAAATAATAGTTCCCTGGTTTCATGTTAATGATACTACGGTACAGGTTAACCATAGTTAAATCAGAAATTTCACCTCATTGCTTTCCGGGGCACATGGCCGACCAACACCATCTAGTAAATCCTCAGGAAAGAAACAACGAGTGACATGAACCCACTTCTTGGCCGTCTTGCCATCTCCCACAAGGCCTGCAGAATACACATTCTTATATGAATACAGATAGTGCCCAAGGTTTTTAATTAATATACATAATCTTATTAAGTTGTTAAATTATGAGTCAAGCTCTGTTTCTGGTGCTGCAAGTCACAAACATAATTACCTCGTAATTTATGTACTGAAAATAATAGAGATATTTCGATATTGGTGAAGATAACAAGTATTAACAAGTAACACAATCATCTAACAAGGTATTTTGGTATTACCTTCTCAGCTGAGAAAGCATCTGTGCAGAGGTTGCTGATGAGCTTTGAGCCAACCTAAACAAAAAAATAAGCAAGGTCTAGTTCCTAATTTGGTAATGTAAGCTGTTGGGAAAATAGTATACTTCCAATATTTTAGAAGCCGTAAGTCATATAAAACTTTTAAGACCGTAGCATACATACCTTGCAGACCGTGTCGAAACCAACATTAGCTTCGGCAAATTGGTTCTTTAGATCTCCATTCAATGTAACAGGTACTCCCATCACCTGAAAGTTTGTATAAAAAACTTCATACATTAAGTTCACGTCTATCCTATACTTAAATCAGGATAATAACCAAGTACTTGGCACAATTTTAACACTGCCACGTCACTATTTTTAATACGTGTTAACTCCTCAGCGAGTGTTGCTCCCGCTTATTTTTAAGGAAGAAAATCATGCAAAACAAAAAGTAAAGAAAATGGATATACAATTGATCAACTTTAAACATCACTTAACAGATGGCACATTTCATTTTGGCAACTTTAAACACATTTCAAACTTGTCTGCACAAGGCCAAAGAATATTACCTGACAGCTGATATGTAGCAAAACCTGAACAAGTAAATACTAAAACTAATGTCGCACCTCTGATATGACAGCTGATATTACCTGACACCTAATGCAGAAGTTGACAAAGACAGAGCAGCACCAATGACTATAGCCTCATCAATACTTCCGAAATTTAGGGAACTGTATAATTACTATATATCAAGTATTATAAATGAAGCATTTTGGCAAAAACTAAAAAAATAATAAAGCTCGGGTACCACAGAATGGTTTCTCACCAGATCAGACCTCGAGTGAAAAAGGAAATGCAGAATTCGAGTTCCGATAGCTCCATTAGGTGGGAGTTCAAATGCTGCGAAAGCAAGAGAGTAGAGAGCACAACCTTCCACAAACACATAGAAAAATAATGAGTTAATGAAAGCACCCGTCTTTAGTAAGAATCATAATGTTGATTTCAGCAGAACATACCTGAGTCAAACCCATACCAAAGGCGAATTTGGCAAGAGCTTTCAGACGTGCAAATGAAAGCTCTAAGCCCATCTCAAATAGCTGCGGGCAACATATAAAAGTAAAAGACTGGAACTTATTGCCAATAACATCAAGTCGCATAAGTAAAGGATTAAACTTTTAGTATACGTTGCCGTAATCTTTACATATAAAGCACAAAAGATGCATAAAGCGGTGAACTTACCAAGAAAAGGATACCCCATTCAGAAAGAACTTTAACATCTGTAAGATTTCTAATCAATCCAAATTGATTAAGCACGACACCTGCAGAGAAGATACCAAGTATCTGAAACAATAATTCAACATAATATCGTTTGGTTGTCTATATACAGAAAATCCTGTGATATGAGAAAGAGTTTGAAGTTAGGCTTACAGGCTAGCTTTGACGAACTTAAACGCAGGAACCACTAAAGGACAAAAGGTGTGTTACAGGTGTAGTCTATGGTATGTGAAACAATAATTCAACACAATAATTCAACACAATATCGTTTGGTTGTCTATATACAGAAAATCCTGTGATATGAGAAAGAGTTTGAAGTTAGGCTTACAGGCTAGCTTTGACGAACTTAAACGCAGGAACCACTAAAGGACAAAAGGTGTGTTACAGGTGTAGTCTATGGTATGTGTGTGTGTGTGTGTGTGTGTGTACGAGCAGCAGACATCGTAACTCTCTCGTTTATGAGAACTCAAAACATGAAACCACCTCCGCTAGCTTACCACTTAGATCTATTTCTGGAATTGGTTAAACGAACCAAAAATAATAACTTGAAGGGAATGAATTAAAATATACCCGATTCTCTGCACCAGGAAGGTTTCCTCTTTTAGCAAGATTGACAGCAAGCTCCAGGTTGTTCAACTGCAGTAACATATAGGTTAATACTACGTATTTCATAACTGAAATCATAATACATTCATCATCGATGGAAGATTGTTAGAAGCTTACTTGTCCGCTGACAAAAGGCACAATTGCCGCCTCGTTTAGGGTGGCAAGTAACACCTGGCCACGCCTGTTGACAGCATAAAAGCCCACAAGTGATGAAGCTTCAAAGATAAGGAAAATAGGATCTGGCTAATCCTATTTCTGTAGACAGCAATTGCTGTTTCCAGGTCATACACAAATAGAAGCCCCAGCTTGGTAATTACAGAAAATAAACTATATTTGTAACTTGTCCAGCATTAGAGCTTTTTGTTGCAAAAGAGATAAGAATAAAAGGATTCTCATTTCCAGGAACCTGTTTACATCAGAATGGTCGGGATGTTAGTAACACTGAAAATTTGGGACAACAATTGACCATATATGATGATATTTACAAATAATAGTAATTACACTGAAAGCCACTGGAGATAAAGTTGCATTCTATGCAGGGAATAAACGGACACCTAAGCATATACAATATAAATAGCTTTAGACTATGTAATAGTATGAGACATTCATAACATATTAGTCTAACACTATGTTACTCTATCTGACCAGCGTGACACACTATGAACAGCAATGGAGAATTAAAATCAATTTATCCTTAACTAACCACCAACACAATGTTAAAACAAAAAGATCAGCAAAGCTACATAAGAATATGATACATATTGACAAAAACTGGCTTTCGAGTAGTCAAAGACATGTCATCTTTACAAAGTCAAATAGATATCACAGTTCGAACAGATAAAGGGTGGATTTGGGCTTTGCCTTATCTCAGATAGGTAAAACTGAAAATGTTTTTTATCTAATCCAACCAGTCCAGGCCCGTTTCGACAAGCACTAGTGTGAAAGGTTATAAACAGATGGCACATTTTATTTTGGTCAATCTTAAACAACTTATAAACCTAAGAGAAAGTTATATATAAACCTCAACTGATTTTTGACCATGAGGAACACTAATTACTAGCTCCACAACAATCCATTGTCATGATTAAATTCTGCGGAACAAGAGCCGATATTATGACAATACTAGCACACATTCCAGATGCGAACAGCAAGGTCGATTCAGCTCCTTCAAGCGCTCTGTTGTTCATACAACACATACCTTAGCTACATAAACATCTACTCGTCTACACTTTTAAGAATAATTTGTCCTAAGATCAATATTAGCAGAAAAAGAACATAGGAAAACCGAACACACATACAAACATGTGAAATAAGAAATGGTAAAATTGTCTTGTTCATGCATCGCTGCTGCCTGGACCGGCCCATTAGACCATCAACAGTTATCATCTACGTTTTTCTTTTAAATAATGTCAATATACCTAATTTAATACGTTGTTATGATTGCAACACAAAATGTTATTAAGATACCACGAAAACACTATATGTATCCATATTCTAATGAAGATTTTTAAACACATGCAGAACACAACTAAAAAATGAACAGCAGTACATGTATATAATATATCAATATATGCAGAGACGGAGCCAGTAGGGGGGCTGGAGGGTGCTCCCCCCCCCCCCCCCCCCCCCCCAAACAGCGGCGGAGTTACTGCAAGAAAAGTTGCTTCTTGAAGTAGTTTAAAAAGCAATTTAATTTTGTGGTTTTAATGGAACTTTTTGAGGACGCGAAGAAGATGATTCAGATAAGACAAAAGAAAGGTAAGCAACTAATTTTTTAATGATATATATGACTATTATATTAAGAAGTTTAAACTTAACCCCTCTATTTTAGAAGTTATCACATTAGTCATCGTTAAAATATATGATGGATACTTTTTTGTATGCTACTACCAAATTCTTTTTGAACCCCCCCCCCCCCCCCCCCCCCCCCCACACACACACACACACAAATTTCTGGCTCCGTCTCTGAATATATGAATGCAATTTGGACTTATGACAGTAGATAATACCTCGTCCTTGCACTGGTGCTTCATGATTGTAACCCCCATCTTGTGGAGCATCCATATAGAGTCGTTATTATAACCGCCCCTTCCACGACCATGGTAATTGTGGCCTCTCCCACGTCCTCCTGCCCCTCGGGTAGTCACGAGGGCCATCCCATTCCTCTTCATCATACTCATTTGGTGTAAAATAATTTCCCTTTGTCAACTCTAAAAAAATGGAATATAAAGACCATTCAGTTCTTTAAATAACCTAGATACTGCCCACTTGATATACTTAAGACTCGACGTGGAAAAACAGACTTGAGAATTACGTGACGTGATGTACAGTATACTACTGCAGCCCAAAACATTGATTTAGTGCAGCCCAAATATTGTTACAAAAAAGATGTTCATATATAACAGTATACCTCCTTCGTACTTAAACTCAGGAGACGAATTCACCTGGTCAGCTGACAATGGAGGCTAATACCTGAGAACATGTAATGTTGGCATGAGAACTGAGGAAGGTACTCGAAAGCTAAATATTTACAATCCTAAGGAGTTGCTAGGATTTGGCGATAGTAGAAGATCACCAATTTGAAAGACATAGAGTAGCAGACATTAACTCATCGTATCCCCTAACATGTAATTACAACAATACTTATCAGCAGAAGTACCAATATGCAGTGGAAAATCAGTACATATATAACAAAGAAGTATGGAAAACCTTTATCAGTTCTACAATGGTAATGGTTTTGTTGATAGCTCTACCATTGCTTTGAACACAATTTCTGATGAGCACTTTTCCTACAAAAACCAGATAAGTAGATGATAAGTGAGGACACAAAAAGTTGAATCACCTTGATTGTTAGCTACATAGATATGCTATAGTTGACGACTGCAAAAACGCAATGCCGAACACCTGTCCCAGTCTACACCTAACAACTTAACAAGTCTCAGTCTACACCTGTCCCATAGCCTAAGTTCTACAGCTATAACGACTTACATTCACTTTCTGAACACATGAGATGAAAAAACGCAATGCCGAACACCCCTATAGCTGCATAACCAGAGATTTGTAATGACCCAAAGCAATGCAATGACTTTGTAATGACCAAAGCAGCCGCCAGAGCCTTACCATGGTGGGTCCCCGTACCCACCTAAGCAGGGTAAACAACCACCACCTGCTGGCGGGGTCCCATACCCGCCTCAGCATGGTCAACAATTACCACCTGCTGGTGGCTACGAGTATGGTCAACCTGCTTATCCTGGCTAGCAGGGATCATACTACAATTCACAAGGTCAGAAATCTGGTCCGTACCCAAGGCCACACCGTTTTTATATTTATGGTTTTATTTCTTGCAAATATGAGATTAAACATTAAACAGCATTAACCTTCTAAAATGCTGCAAACTAAGATTTCTGACAAGTGCTCAGTCAACCTATTCATTTGTGCGCAAAATTTTCAGCAAGTAGTATCGATATGGAGGACTAGTTCAATGTGAAGGGTGGGCTTAGTAGTAGAAGCTATTTCTACATTAAAAAAATCTTTATAATTTAACAAATGTTGAGATGGCCGACTTGTCTAAGCCGCCTAAGGTTCTAGTCCGAAAGGGTGCGGGTTCAAATCCCACTCTCAAACTCTTTTCTCAACCTGCTCAGCATCTTGACCTTACTATTTTCTAACTCTTTAAATGGTGTAATCAAAGGTGACAGGAACTCTTGACCTTACTATTTTCTAACTATTAAGTAAGCAATCCTCAACGCTTAGCTATTCACACACCTAGAAGAGTAACAACAAGATACCGTGGACTAGATTTGTGATAGCATATTCAGCTCAACAACAAGATACCATGGACTAGATTTGTGATAACATTTATAGTCAAAATAAAACTCATTAATAGTCAAAATAAAAGCATTAATCTCGGTTAAACAAAACGTACCACGTTGACTGCATTCCAAGTTATGCTATTTAACTGGTCGATAAGACGGTTGATGAACGCTATAGACTAGTTGAAAGGCAAACCTGAAATTTAACAAGAGTTAAACATTAGTTAGTTGAAATCTCCAAACAGTAATGTTTTCAAACACTAAATCTTCAAAAAGCAATGAATACACGGCGAAAGTAGTAATGACTTTTCTAAGTTGTAACTGTAGTTAGTTAGCTATCATTTATAACAAACAACTCGGTCACACATACATACGGTTGAATACACTACGAAACTAGTGAGACAATTCGTCAAACACTTGGTATGCTACTTGATAAAGTTTAATTAAAATAAAATCTCAATTAAATTGCATCATAAACAAGATCAGTTTAACGATTTGCATAAGCTGATTAATAAGCTGATAAGCATATACTAACAATCGCATCATAAACAAGCTGATAAGCATAAATAATCTTATTGTTCAACGATTTTCATAAGCTGGTGAAATGAATAAGTTATGATGAAACGATTTGCATAAGCTGATAAGCATAAATAAGGTGACCTGAGATGAGAGAGCGATTGTTCAACGAATTGCATAAGCTGATGAAATGAATAAGGTGAGTTGTGTTAATGGATTTGTGGGAGAATTTAGTGGAAAAGAAAAGAAAAGGTCAACCGTCGGCCTTTTTTCAACTAATTGGGCCGGTCTCTTTTTCAAATAAAAGGGCTCATTTTTCCCCCATGTTAAGTCCAAATTCTTAAGTTATTTTTTGAACGTTAAAAAAATGTGAGATTTTAATTTGTTGTCCAAGTAATAAAGGAAAAAATATGTGATTCAATATACTTTTTTTTTCACTTTTACATATCAATGAGAAAATATTTAAGTTGTTTTGATAAATGTATTTATTTTTTTATCATTTATGAAATTAGCAAAAATAGTGACCAAAATTTTTGTCACTGGTGGTGTAATGACCAAATTTTCGTCACTACGTGTGAATAAAAATACAAAAAATGTAATTTAATGACTACATAGTGACCACTTATAGGTTTCGTCACTGACTTTTTAGTAGTGACGAGAAATAGTGACCATAAAATTATATCGTCACTGTTTAATGACGAATTAAAAAAGTGGTCACTCAATTTTGGTCACTAAAGCCCTTTTTTCTTGTAGTGCAAGGAAACAGATAATCAGAAGCCGTCAAAATTATAATAATCACGATAGCATTGACAAAAATCAGTCATTCCAAACATAATGATGTATATTACCTTAATCATAGTTGCAGCAGATAACTTGTTTGGTGCCACTCCCTTCTTTTTAATAGCCTTAGATATCTCTTCTATAACATTCCAATTCATTTGCAGTTCCACACGATTCATAATGTTTGTATCTGGTAACGTTTCTGAAGACGACACATCAAGAATTGTTCCAGTGTTAACATTATTTAATGACGTATGGACTATATGTGCATTTTTCCTTGGAAACAAAATGCTCAAAATCTCCTCTTTAGATTTGTTAAGGTCAACAAATATAGCACAAGGAGCATTAATTTTCGGACTCGCATTTTCCGATCTAACAATCAGGAGAGGATCATCTATGCTAGAAAACGCTTCTGCAACAACTTCTGGATCCAAGTTCAGTTTTTGATCTTTTCTTTTCCTTAGAAGACCAGAGACAAACTTCTTAGGAAGAAAATAAGCAAGGTTGTCCAAACCTGACAGATAGTCAAGTAGCCTAGGAGAATATGTTGGTGCTTTCAAACATATTAAGCACATTATTATAACCATCTTTAATACGAACAGTGGAAAATAAGAGATATCAATCTTGGATCTATCAATTATAACCATACTAAATTCACATTTCCAAATAAAATCGCGGATTATTTCCACCAAAAAGCTTAGATTTAAAGAAGGCGGGCCAATAGATAGAGTTGAAGCAGAGTGAACATGTGCAAGTGATCCAACAAAAGAAGATCTTGTCGTGTAAGATTTTTCTGAAGTGAAAGTTTGCATTAAAAGAAGACGGTCCAATAGATACCCGAAACTGTGAGGTGATAGGAAACTGTGAGAAACTCTAAAGTTATCTTCCAAAGCACGTTGAAGCATTAAAGCAACCAAAACATCTTTCAACCCACCATCCCGAAAACTCATAGCAAATGATTTCCACTGAGGTTTACTTTTTAGCTTATTAATTAGATTCTCATAAACTGGTGCGGATACTCTTGAACATAGACATATTATAATCACCCTCTCCAAAGCCTTGATGTCAACAGTTTGAACAATAATCTCCTCAAGTCAATTCACCGAAAGATCAGTCTCCCTTAAGGAAACCAAGTCCTCGTCAACTGATTTCCGCCAGTCTAATGGAAACACAATATCAAGGTAACTTAATGATATTTCAAGGAAATGCTGCAACCTCTTTCTATAAGGATTGGCAAGGTTATGACACTGAAAATCTAAAAGAAACTTGGAGACCTCAAAAATGTGTAGGAAAGATGTGCTTTGGTGAAATACAGAACCATTTGACTTTGACTTACGGAGGGCATCAAGAGTTTGGAGTACCTTTATACCGACAGAAAGTAACTCCGACTGCCAATAAGACCGAATAGCAAACACCAACTCCACATCAAAATGACGCTTCTCGTCCCTCTGAAGACCCTTGTTACAAGTGTTTCTTATCCAATCAGCATCCTTATTGAGTGACACGTAAACCGTGTTTCCTTTTACAAATTGTTTCCTCACTCCAAAATAATATAAACAAAAACCAGCATGCACCGAGGTTGGTTCCTCAATTTCCAGACTTTTAACACTTCTTAAGATATCGGAAATATGCTTCTTCCACAGATTCCAATAAAAAGCAAGAGTTCTAATAGAAACTCGGTTCTGAGACATCTTGTCTTCACAGAACTTATATATATCCAAAGGTAATTTATCCTCCCAATCATAATTTGAGGAATTCATTTGAAGATGCTTATCTAAGATTTTCCTAATCAACAAGATTTCACCTCTTAGACTCGAAACGTCCAAATCTTGCTTCAGCTCAGCCAAGCTATAGTGCTGATCAGAGAGTATTTTAAGCTCCCTACAGACAAAATCATACATAGCATCTGAGTCACTCTTTGCAAGCAGCTTCACTTTATTAAAGAGTTCTTCCGTTTGAGCAAACTGCTTCAGTGTCCAACTTATATTTTCGTTTCCCCATAACGACCTTAAATACGCATACCACAGTAACAAATTAGCAGCCTCCTTGAAATGTCGAGCCTTCTCCAAAAGATCCATCTCTTTTAGAAGATCACCTGATGACCTTGCCAACTCAACATCTTCAAGAAAATGACCCGGTTCTTCTTCTAACATCAAAAGTTCTTGCTCAACTTCTTCTAGCTCTTTACTTTCAAAATTAACATGTTCTTCTAATTCTTTATCAAAAAGTTCCTTGCTTTTGCAAACTGACAGACAATTGGAAAACTGGTCTCCTTTGGCGTAGGCTTCCGTGGCTTCACGATAACACCCTGCTAGAGTGAAACACTCAGCTGCTGTATCAAATTTTCCGCACTTATCCATATAGATTTTTCCTGCACAAACACACGAGTTTAAAACGGGTAATGTTTACAAATGAGCTCGAGTTGAAACAACTCATTTTTAGTATGGATGGAAGGCCAGTCTGACCTGCGGACGACTTTATTCTCTTTCTATATTTCTTTTATACATATTAGAATCAAGAATTGTGAGACTTTCAACCATTTTACCTGTTTCCCTTATAGCTAATATTTTACATGATTTTAACCATACACAGTGGATACTATGAATTATTTTCAAATGCAAAAAGTTAACCAATAATGTCAACAATTAATCATTCGACATGGCATTCTCAATTAAAAATTAAGTTACCGGCTCTTTCATACTCCCCCAAATCACAATAACATGATGCAGCCGGGTCAAATTTTCCAATAGACTCGAACATTTGCGCTGCTTCTGTAAGATAACCGAAATAAGATTCAGGATGTGTTCTCCGCATTTGATCAGCCAATGCCCTTAGACCACAAGCCTTTGCCAACTTCTCCCACACAGCGTCTCCAGCTCTTTCAGAACATAATGTTGCCATTACAAAATTATGTTCATAAAAAAGCTGTAAACCATATAAAGATCATGAAAGCATGTCAAATAAGATAATAATAAAATATCAAAACATAAGAAAACTGAAGCAAAAAACGTAAACTACCAACCTTTTTCCCACGTTCCAACCACTCCTTAGGGCTGCTTGTGACCCGCATAGCATGTGCCACCGAATCATCCAGCTTTCGTATTTGAACAAGCCCCCTTGTTTTCCAGTAGTTAAACATTGGCTTGGAGAGCTCCTCTTTGTTCTCACAAATCCATAGCCTTTGTCTAGTTCGAGTTATGGCCACATACAGCTGTTTCAATTCAGTACACAAAACACTATGTCTTGCTTCATCGAATGTTGGGAAAGACTGAGGAAGTTTTTCATCGAGCCAATTATGTTTTTTCATGTATCCATATATAACTCTCCACTGGTCTTTCAAAGGGGATGTCCCAAAAAAGTTGTACAGCAATACATCCTAAAAAAACCAAGTTTACGTATGAATAATCATTTTGTAACAATAGTATATTACAGGAAACTGATTTAACGCTCTTACCTGAAACTCGAGACCTTTACACTCCACTATAGTGAGAACAAGTGCATTTTTCCCAACAAATTCACAAACTTCAGTTTTTGCATGATCATCACGTACCAATATCACTTGTTCTGCCCCAAACCCTACAATGTCTTCACCACTTCCACTGCCACTACTGCCACCAAAGATAGTCGCAATTGCGTTTTCACCATCACCAGATTCAAGCAAAACAGGAGCTTCACCAGCTATAAGACTAATTTCAGGCTCTAACTTATCAACTGAGTGAATATAGTAATGGTACAAAATGTCAATGACACTCTGAGCTAAATCAAGCACACCAGCATGTGTTCTGAAATTCTCTTTTAATTGTTTAATCTCGGATACACAGCCTTTGTGTTCTCCAGATGTTGTGGTACTTAGGAACTCTTTATAAAAAAGAGATCGTATATCTTGAAATCTAAAATCAATTCCTCTTGCAATAGTCTGTGCAGTGTCTCCCGCAAACATAAAGCCTTCTTCAACATTTTGGCAAATATATTTAAAAAGAGAAATCTGCCTCATACTAAGATCTTGCACCTCATCGATATAAACCAGATCCATCTGGTCACCTTCATAAATCCCATTTTTAAGCCGGTGATGAATGTCATTAACTAGATCACCTAAATCGAATTCTCCCCTCTCACTTTTCATCTTTTCATAGGTTTCAAAGAGGGTGTACACAATCTCTCTTTTCTCTTTACATATAGTGGAAGAACGAGTTTCGGCCAGTAGACGGTAACCCTCATAACTCAATTTTCCATCACTGTATTCCCCTGCTTTTAGGCCTCCTTTTATATGAGAAATAATTTCGGTGTACACTCTAGAGCTATCAAGCTTCTTTGTAAGATTTGTATTGAAGTGGGGCCAGTAAAGTGAACAAAATCTGTCAAATGTTACCTCCCTTAATCTTATAAAAGTTTGCAATAGAATAGAACCTTTTCCTGCCTTTAGAAATTTTTCGAAAAACGAACTTCCCAATGTACCATCCAACATCATTAGAAACTTTTGAAATGTTATAACAAGAGGGTAATGTTTCACCGGGATGTTAATAAATGTGTCAGGAATATCGTTGAATTCTGATGGAATAACATCCGTATCATCCAGATTGATATCTCCTGGTGAACTACTGTCAAATACATTAATTCTTAAAGTCAGAACCAGACCACATAGATGGCAAAAAATGATAAAAATGATGAGAATTTGCACACCTTGTTAGATGGGAAACATTTTGTTTCACAGCATAACATAACTTTGGGCTGACTGTCACAAAAAGCTGGCGAAGAACACTCGGTTTGCTAATTTCAGGATCATCAACTTCACCATCTCTAATACGGCTACTTTCTGCTTCATAAATCCCATTAGAAGCAATGCGAAATTTAAGTTCGTGTTGGAACAACTTCATGATCAGAATGGTGGTTTTCCCAGTTCCTGATCGCCCAATTATAAACGAACTCTTGCCAGATAAAATTATGTCCATCTGTTCATCTGTAACTTGCATGGGTAGATCAACCTCATAAGCAATAGGCTTTCACTGACTCTTGAGTTTTCAACATAATTTCTAGCAATACCAGGATTCACACTCACTTCACTTTGGTCTTCACAGTCACTTAAATATCCAAATCGGATAATATTTTGGGATGCAGGCCAACTCTTAGGAACTTCCAAGTTCCTGAATAAAATAAAGAAAATGGAATTAGCATACATAATCACTACTTTAAGAATTAAAGTTCACTAGACAATAAATGAACATACCCCTCAATACATTTTTCAGTGCACCTATTGATATAATCATCTAAATAAGCAGAAAATATGCTCCCAAGTCGTTTTGTGAGTTCCGGAATCTCCTCTAAGGGTAATATATTCCAAACCTTCAACACTTGTGTGTAATTGACTTCCTTGATGATGTCAATAGTGCAAATCACATAGATTCCTTCAACCTTAAATTGTTTCAAGATTTGTGAAGAATTTTCACAGGGCAAGTCTACACTTCTGTTCTTGGGCCGCCAACCACTGGAGAGTTTCAGTAAAAGGTTTAAAACCTGCTTCTTCAAGCGAGGACGAGTCAACTTTCCAAACGATCTTCTGAAGTCGTCACTGAAGAGAACCTGATAGCATAAAATTGAACAAACATGAAGAACAATGCCTGCATAATGATATAATTTGGTGACAATACAATCACACACCTTCCATTTTGCATGTTCAAAGAGTACACTATTTCCGTTTACCAAGTCATCAAGTTGTTCTAACTCTTTCATTGCTGCTACGATGATTTTCTTCAAGCATTCATCAGCATCAGCGTCAAAGAAACAATGTCGATTCCTTGCATCAAATACCAACTCTTTCCATATAGACTCGCTATTAGTCAGGGTTTTTACATTTCCTAATATCCAAAGACAATGCCTGCAGAAAAAAAGGAAGGCAATATCACACTTTCTGTTCTAAACAAGTATTAATAAAGATCGACGGTAAAGAAAGTGAGAGGATCGCATACCGTGCTCTTGTCAAGGCAACATTAGTCCTTCGAGGACATGATATGAAGCCAACAGACCCATGACTATTCGTTCTTACTGTCGATAAGATAATAATATCTTCTTCTCCACCCTGAAACCCGTCAATTGATTTAACTTTTACTGAAAATCCATCTAGCTTCTCATACTTGTGACCAAGTTTTTCTTGAATCGAAATGACTTGGGCAGCGTACGGAGATATAACACCAATGCGTAGCTTCTTCTTTGAGTCCTGCCATACTATAAATGTGAAAGACACCAATTTTAAATTTTGGGTTCGCTAAAAACGAATTTACTTAATTTAAGATAAAATGATAATAAGAATCTGAAAGACATAACCACTTTGCACACCTCTGTAGAGAAATTTAACAATTTTAGTCACAATAGCCACCTCAACCATATTTCTTCGGCTTTTTCCATCATCATCTAATTCTTCTCTTCCGCCGACTACATTTATGAATGAATAGGAACCGAACATTGGTCCTGAAAGATGCCTTTTCTCATAACATTTAGATAACACATTTTGTGCATTCAGAACTTTATTCTGATAAAATTTCAAATTTGGGAAGGAACTGATGGAAGGATGCATTCTATATTGAACAGAGAGAAGGTGAACAGAATGACCCAAAGAACTCAATCGCTCAAATAAGCTTCTTCCAAAGCCAGATTCAATACAAACCTGTCCACAACACCGAGCCCATCAAAAATTTCAAAACAAAATTTGAACTAGTAGTGTTAAGGTAGGAGGATAAGTATAGACTTACGTTGCTCTTAACCATTGCAGGTACTTGGCGCTCATCTCCAATAAGAATAGCATGCTTCATTCCCGGAAGTTGAAGGGGAATGGTGGACTCTGCCTCCTTCAGCTGAGCAGCTTCGTCTATAATTACGATATTTAAAGGCTCCATATTGACAGCATGCAACTTATAGGAACTTGAAATTGTGCAAAATATAACAGAAGCTCTTTCAAAACAAAATTGTTTTATAGCATATTTGTTTGAAAAACATGGAAGAGGGAGTACTTCAAGAGATATTTGCATAGTTCTTAGCAAAGATAGACATGACTTAACAATATCATCTTGCAACGGTTTACAATTAAAGAGATCTTCAAGTTCTTCTGAAACGAGATTTTTTTGAAACAACAAATATTCCAAAGAACTCAAACTGTCCATAAGAGAAATCATATTCTGGAAATTATATTCTCCCATGCAACTTCTAGAGATATGAGTACAAAATGTAACAATACAACTTCTGAGTGGTAGTGCAAGAGAATGGAATCGCTCTTGCACAAACTCGATAAATGATTTAATTTCCAACATTGTTCTTCTACCTTCATTCTCATTTCTATGATGTTTGTCTTTCAAGAAATGATTTTCTAAAAAAATATAATATTCAGAAACACAACTTTCCAATAGACCAATCATAGATCTCACGCAAGGCTTCCAACCAGTCACTGGCCCTAGGCACTCTGCAAGCCTCTCAATCCGCTGCTCGAGATAGATTTCTTCAATATCAGTACTAACTTTCAATATCTCCCTTTTACCAAACAAGAGCAAATCTCCAAGAGAACAGAAATAATCGCCACTTGCAGATGTAGTTTTAAATGATTCTCTTACTAAGTTTAGCACACGTGAGGCTAACTCTACTATAGCCACATTTGTTGGACCACAACTAAGAGTCCTGCGCTTCATTTGCAAGCGGATAACAATCAAAACACCAACTGTCGTTGTTTTCCCCGTTCCAGGTGGTCCTGATATTTGTTCCACAGAAGACATATGGCAGCATTCTGTTCTACAAAGTGCCGCCATAACTGCTGTGCTCTGGGATTCGTTCAATTTAAGCAAAAAATGTGGATCAAGTTTCTGAGATACCACACTAGAGCAAATGTCACACTTCTTCTCAACCTACAAACAACAAACCCATAATTAATAACAACAGTATTAATAAACAAATGGTAAATTTTTTAACCAAACTCTCACCTTAGAGTCTAAGTAAAGAACCTCTTTGACGATATTAAGATTTCTATGCATGTGCAATGAATTCCATATTCTTTTCAGAGTTGTTATATTCGTCACGAAGATAGCAAACATCCCGTCTTGGAATTCAACTGGTTGTGATGCCTTAATTCTAAATTTTGTAGATGTATCTTCATTACTTTTGACTAGTGAAAGAGCCCATGTCCTTCCCATGCACTTCAAATCAGAAACAGATTCTGGTTTCCCATCAACTAAGAGGAGCAGATCACCAAGTAACATATGATAATAATCTCTGCCATGTTCACTAAACTGATTTCTCCAATGACCAACCGTTACATCATAGATCCTACTTTCACCACTTTTGGACTCGTTAATAGATAAAATATCAGCAAATGGAGCTCTATACATGATCTCCATGGAAGAAGCCAGCTCTGAGCGTGTATCCTCAAGCAAAGGGTAAACAAAAGAACCAAAATAGTGCTCTTTAGACTCAAAAGTAAGCGGTATGTTCTCCACCTACATATAATGCATCAAATCATGAGAGATATTCATGTACTGAGTTATCATAATCTAAAGTGGCCCAATCGGTTTATACAACTTAACAACGTCAAGGTACAGGAAAAACTCAAACTGTGAAACCATTTGTAATAACTATGACAAGTCTTAATATGTTTATGTTTTCTATTAATTCATTAACATTAATCAGTAAGTATTTACATGTTATACTAATACGGGAAACATAAAACAGCAATAATCCTTCATGTCCAAACTAAAGAGTGGAAACATTGAGTTCAAAAGTTGTAATGATCTGTTCTAATTTGAGGCGGTGTATGGACATTCTCGCTTTAAACTAAGTAGATAGCCACATAAATAAATAAAAAATCTCAAAACACGTGTGTATATAAATATCTTAAATAAACATTAAACTTCATAAGTCATAACCATAACATAAGCAAAATTAAAGCAATCCTAAACACTCCAAACAGCTTATCTGCTAAATTATGCACGTAAGCAAATATATCAAGGTTAAACTCGACCGAGTTTAAAACAAGAACCAACTACATACATTAAGGGGGTGTTTGGGTAAGCTTATTTTTTGGGCTTATTGCATCTTTGTAACGCGCTATTGTGGGTGTTTGGGTAAAGTTAACAAGTTGTTTCTAAATAAGCATAAGCTATTTCAATAAGCTTACCGAAACACGCGTAAGTAAAGCAAAAAGAGAAAGAAAGAAGGACCTTGTTCTTGTAAAGAGCTTGATTGAAAATGTCATCAAGAGACCATGAAAGAATCATCTTGGTAAACTCGTCTTCATGAAACTCAGCTCCCAAACAAGAAGACCCTTTTTTCCATCTTCACCTAAAAATCACATAAAAATGTAAAGTTAAGGGTATTTGGTTTGGGTTATATAATGTAAACGTATTTCGGCTTATATAACATAAGCTCCAATTTTGTGGCTTTGAAGGTTTATAATAAGACACAAAATTAAGACTTACGTTATATAAACCAAAAATAAGCCATATTTCGGCTTATATTTTATAAATCTTAATTTTTTAAGCTTATTGGTGACTCGTGGGTTTATATAAGTTCATTATATCATAACAAACTTAGATAAGTTTTCAAATAAGCCACAAAATTGAAACTTATGTTATATAAGCCGAAATAAGCTTACTTTATATAAGCTAAAACAAACAGTTGGTACCTTTTATTTCTTACATACAAAATCAAGAATGAAACAACCCTTTTGAGAAATGGGTTTTAAACTTTTAATATTAAGTTTATAAAATGAAAAAGGGTTTTTTGCAGTGATACACACAGTGTAAAAAAATGATAAACCCTCAACTTTATTAGCAGATGGGATTTACTAATAACAAGGATTTAAGCCCGGGCTTCGCCCCGGGTTGTTAAATGTTTGGTCGCAATAATCTAATGTAATCTTCTATCCCAGCCGGCAAAGCCTGCTATATCGTATGTAATCTTATGTAATACATAGCTGCATC
The DNA here is from genome assembly GCA_025667525.1 of Glebionis coronaria. NCBI lineage: Eukaryota > Viridiplantae > Streptophyta > Magnoliopsida > Asterales > Asteraceae > Glebionis > Glebionis coronaria. The sequence continues at coordinate 603,977,090 of CM046875.1, read as the reverse complement.
ACGCATCCATGTCCTGCTCCAACCCAGTGGAAGTACGTGACTAAACATTCAATCATTTTTTCAGAAACATCCAAAGGTCAGGAATGTCTTCAAGCACATACAATTTTCCAGTGGAACTACTTCACTCGACTCTGCAAATGTTAGAAATGTGTTGAAACAATCTAAAAACTAAAATGCCTGGATTATGATCCTGTTGTAGGTGACATTTACCATACTTGCTGAAGCTCGTTTTCTTGGTTCCGTGTAATCTGAAGTCGCGAGTTCATGTCAGTAACAACAGCTTCCAACATATCTCATCCGACGTTGTAAAAAAAATCCATTTTAAAACAACAAAAACACCGTAAGTGTATTCAGCTTGACGATGTTTTTGGTATTTAACAGAAACCTACTTTTATTAATTCATGTACCATATATGGTTCTACTAACCTCTGGAGAGTCGAGTTTAGGTCTTTTTGCTCTCTGAGACTCTATAGTTGAATGCATAATCAAACCCGCGCTTCAGTTTCAGAATATCAACCCCTACATTTAACACACTGGGTAATTCAATATCAGCAAAAAATCCATCAAAAGCAGAGTGTATTTACTTTTAGCTTTGGTCGTTATAAACAATGGGATGCAATGTATAAGCAAAATTTTATGATCTTTCGACTAAAATTCATGGATCTTGTGATATGAAATCTTCGGATCGACAAAAACCGAAGGTCGATGGCTGGAAGCGCATGCATAAAGGAGGACACGAAATGAAAGAGAAAGTGGCGAGAAGGTAACCTGAACCAGGTTACTTATCACGACGTTCTCTCAAATTTCGAGCCCTCATTTAGTGCAAGAGTTCGGCTAATGGCATTCGGGTTTTGTCGGTCCAAATATGACATCGCAAAATAATGCCTGCGTATAAGAAACTTGTGCTGAACTTGGAACATGTTATTTATAGCGTCTTTGTATCTGCCAATTCTTGTTAAGTCCATAAAAATTCCTTCCCTAACTTAGTAAATGTAAGCTTTTCTAACAATGGCTTCCATTAAGATTGGTTCTTATTTATATATGAATCCTCTTCCATTTTAGTTGAATTTATGGGTTCGAAATATAGCACACTATGAAAGCCTTATGTATCTATGTCAGACTCTCATACGAACTTGAATGATCAAGCATACGTGTTACCAATAAGGCTAAATCTTCTACAAATGGGGTCAGTTATTGGGAAAAAAACAGCCTATAGACTTAATTAGATACAATAAACATGTAATGCTACTTATCGGAATTAACACATACATTTGAGCTTACAGTTGAACACATATAAGTATAGACGTTTGGATAAAAACTTGTAGAGCTGCGTGTAGATGGCTGCTAAAAACTTTAAGTTCCAACAAATAGCAATAGTTACCTCCAGTTGCATATGTATGGCTGGTTGGCGTAAATGTTTAGTTGCGCACCTTTGGATCAGCTTTCTTGGCAATTTTAATACGTTTGACTACTTTTCGGGTTGACTTAATATAATACACATATTAGCAACGTAACAAACTACGGAATTGCGTATCATACTTTAAATCATAAGTACTATTATTTTTAGGTTGGCTTGTGGTATAGTTTTTATTCTTGTTACTGTCGTTTCTACAACTATTAGTCGACTAATACAATAAAGTTGAGCACATACATGTATAAACTTCTAAAACTTTGCATATGCACAGTAAAAGTTAGAAAAATATATTCACTCCAATTCCTTCATGATCATTCTAATAAAATGGATTCAAAGTGGTCATTTTGTTTACTAAAACATTAAGATAATGCAGCAACGATACGGAACAGGACATTAAAAAAAACATGGATTTAGCAACCAACCTTGAGCAATGGCAACCAATATGAGACGCGCGAAGCGAATTGATGGTAGTTGTTGAGCTCATATATGTTGCACTATAAGATTATTCGAAAGCCAGCATTCCATGAATTTCGTTGCGTTATAAGATTGTTTAGCTTCTACATACCTCCAGAATCATACATGTGAGCACGCAAGAGGAAAAGTAAGTTTCACCTTATCCATGAAATCCAAAGGTTTTGTATAATCACCTAATCTGAATAGGTTGTTTACTGAATCTAAAGTACCGTGCGCTCGATGCAACTATGAAAGCTCCTTCTCAGCAATTGATTAGTAGGTTTTATTTCAAGAAACTTTTTTTGCTGTTCTCCGATTTCTCATATCTACATTAGCCAAAAAAACATCTAAATCATATAAGTTTCCAATCAAGAAATATGTGAAACTATGTTACATTTTGTCCGTTTGAAGGCTCTAAATTCACCACGTTATAAGCCACATGTATACCGACTTAGTATAGACTTATTTAGCCACAGGTGATCAAACATACTTGATACAAACAGAACCTAAAGAATTAGGTCATCTGTTATAACAGTCTCATGTTATGCACTAAAAGGCCATAAAACGGACCTGCAAAACCAAAGAGGAACTGAAGCTATTCCCAAGACAAATTCGAATGTCACAACTTCAAAAATCACCAATTGGCGCCAGTCTGCCACAAATGTGAGCTTGAATTTTGAGCTTGAATTTTCCTGCACATTGAATAATAAGCTGATAAGCCATAAATCAAAAGCCTAAACAATGACCATAATACCTTTACCAAAATTCCAAATGCTCAAAAACTAAGCAAATCCAAAAACCCCATTGTAAAAACGCGTATGTTGAACAGTGAAGATTTAGTATACTAACAATGTTTAAGCTTCATAGAAAAAGAGAGAAAATGTAACATACTTTTTATTATAAAAAACTTTATCGAAAAAATGTCAGTTATTGTAACTGATGCTTTGTCATCAAAAGTGGTGCAACGCGAGTTTCTGCAAGGCTAAATTCGTAACATATTTGGCACTGAGATTTCAATTTAAAAACTATAAAACACAAATATGGTGCTGACACTTTCAAGTCCAATAAGATCGAACATACCTCGAGAGAAAAATATCTTAAATTGATCTTATCACATCCTTCACCCACTCCAAAATTCGTACAACGACATGTTTGACCTGCAACCCAAACATAATTTAATTTGAAACTTCTTTCATACTCCATTAAGTCCATACTGACGCAACATCTAAACAGCACTATTAACTCCAAAAATGGACCACATATGCAGTGGAAAAAAAAATTTAAACCAAATGTTAAGATTATCATACTTAAATAATGAATCCAACTCAACTCAATCAGAAAGGTCGAACACGCATGGCTCTAGCCTCTAACTGTTTCATTATCAAGAAAGACACACAACTATCATGATTAAAATAAATAAATTTGGGGAAAGATACTAACCTCCGTATGAAACAGCTCCGACCTCTTTTCCCATTAGCAGCCCAATAAAAGTCGATAATGAAATCCTAAACCAATCAACCCGAGAAAGAAGTCAATTTTTTTGTTATAGTAAAAAAATTAATAAACTTTGTATAATAAGAAAATCTGAAAAACAACAATAATAACAAAAGTAAATAACCAGTTTGTTCGATTATGAACAAACCTCCATATTTTGATTTTGTCGCCTGGTTTTGAGATGATCATGAGGTGTGCGTTCTTTTTGGGATGATCAGATTATGTGTGTATGTGTGTGTTTGTTGAGATGATTGTTAATGGATAGATGAATGGGGTGGATACAATATGAAAGAAACACGTATCCCTCGGATCTGATTACGTGTTTTGTTATGAGTTTGGAGACTGTCAGAGAAGGGTAGGACACATGGCACTCATAGCTTTAGCAAATTGCTTAGTTAACAGGCGAGTGAAGGCAGTTTTCACTCTCACCCAGACACACCCAAATTTTTTATACATAATACTTGTGGGAACGGCGCGTGTGATAAGTGTGTTGTGAGGTATGGGTAATAGCGAAACAGTACTTCTTTAGTTTTTTTATTATATACTGCTGTATATATAAGAGTTTATGAGTTTGGAGACTGTCAGAGAAGGGGTAGGACACATGGCACTCATAGCTTTAGCAAATTGCTTAGTTAACAGGCGAGTGAAGGCAGTTTTCACTCTCACCCCGACATACCCAAATTTTTTATACATAATACTTGTGGGAACGGCGCGTGTGATAAGTGTGTTGTGAGGTATGGGTAATAGCGAAACAGTACTTCTTTAGTTTTTTTATTATATACTGCTGTATATATAAGAGTTTATGAGTTTGGAGACTGTCAGAGAAGGGGTAGGACACATGGCACTCATAGCTTTAGCAAATTGCTTAGTTAACAGGCGAGTGAAGGCAGTTTTCACTCTCACCCCGACACACCCAAATTTTTTATACATAATACTTGTGGGAACGGCGCGTGTGATAAGTGTGTTGTGAGGTATGGGTAATAGCGAAACAGTACTTCTCTAGTTTTTTTATTATATACTGCTGTATATATAAGAGTTATAATTATAATTATAATGGTATGAAAGAGAACTGAAATGTTTTCAAACAAAACAGAGTACAAGTTTTGCAATGTAGTGTACAATATCTGATAACGTGAATTCAATTACTCATCAGTCATGATCCAACTTAACGTGTGGCCTCATCAGTCGTACGTGTGTTTTTATTTAGGCTATGTTTGATGCGCGAGTTTATGGTAACATGAGTTTATTGTTTTAAAAAATTAAGCTACTATTAAAAGTAAGTCCTGTTTAGTTGCTAGAGTTTGAAGGAGCTCCTAAATGATATACTAGTTAAAGTAGCAAGTAAAAATAAGCTCAAGCTACATGCTCAAGCATTCAGCTCTAACGATCTGCTCTAACTCTTAAGTATGCCAAACATATCCTTAATGATGTTTGTTTTAGCTTATTATACAATGGGCTTATTAGCTTGTATAAGCTTATAAACTGAAATTCAAGTGTTTGATTAAATTTATATAAAAATGTTTGGTAACTCAAAAATTTGTGGTTTATATAAAAAGCTCAGGTACGGTGGTTGGTGGGCGAAGGTGCCAGCCGAAGTGGTGGGCGACAGCGCGAGCACCGTATCATGCCTCGCGTTGTGGGATTCTCGTGCCGTCAGCATTTTTTTTTTAAAAAACGTCACATGTATGCTACGGAGTCACTTTTTGGTGGTATAGGAAAAAGTGGTAATGTGGCACCACTTCTTGCCCACGGCTCAACCGTACCTAGAGCTCTAAGGGTTGTTGGGCTTATATAAAAATATTACATAAAATGACTTTTATACCCTCATTTAATAATTGTATTTTTTTATTTTATGTATTTTTTTGTCATTTTACTTTATTAATTATACAAGATAAAGCAAACACTTAATAAAAGCTTATATAAATCCTAAATGTTGTAAAATATTATGTGGGATTATGGGCTTATGTCTATTCATCATATTCTGTAGGAACAAGTTAGGGGTTTAGAATATGAGCTTTATAAATACATAAATGTTGTAAAATATTATATGGGCTTATGTTTATTCATCTTATTTTTAGGAAAAAGTTAGGGGTTTATACTGTGAGCCTTATAAATACATTTGTAACCTCTTGATATAACCAAATATGTCAACAATTAATCATTCGACAAAGCATTTTCAATTAAAAATTAAGTTACCGGCTCTTTCATACTCCCCAAATCATGCAACAGCAAGCTCCTAAAAATTCTAAAGATGGTTGCAACATATGTGAGTGTCGTACCTCCAGGCACTTTGTTGATCTTTATCAAGCATCACTTAAAAGAAAAGAAAAGACATTGAAATAAATTTCATTAATAATATTAATGATGATAGCCCAATTCCCAGTGTGCGCTTCGACTCCTCAAATTTCTTTGATGATGTTGAAGACGTTGTTGCTTCTTTTTCCAACGATGACAATGATAACTAGCTATCTAGTTGCATTTTATTCAGTTTTTTCGCAATAAGTGTTTAATTTTAAGTTTGATTACAATAAGCTAGGTTTGTTCTAGCATTGTTAATCATGTGTTTGGTTTAAGTTTTTTTTTGTTTCTTTTAAATTTGTCATTAAATGCTTACTTATTTATATAATATACGAGGCGTTCATGCCCGTGCGATGCACCGGGACCGACGTGGAACCATAAAAGTGATCAGGACGTAACTTATGCGTTGCTTTCAGTATGTTGAATGACTTATTGGGTAAGTTTAAATTATCATGGATGGTTATGATAATGAAATAACAAATTCGTCGTGTTATGATTCATTACGTTTGATTCGAAATAATAAAGAACACAAAAAGATTAAAAAACCGGGAGTGAGTTGCGTGCTTGAAGAATAAAACGTGTTACGGTTATTATAGATATTAATAAGTGGTATGTTAAAACGATGTCATGATTTTTTGAAAAAAGTATTTATTACTGAACGTTTTTTTTTAAACCGGGATTGAATTTTGTGGAACCATAAAAGTGTTTAGGGCGTAACTTCTGTGTTGCTGTGTTGCTTTCAGAATGTTGAATTGACTTATATTTTGGTTAGTTTATATTTCCATGAATGGTTATGATAATGAAATAACAAATTCGCCGTGTGATGGTTCATTAAGTTTAATTCGAAGTAATAAAGAACAAAAGAAGATTGAACACTTGTATATGTGTTTAACACACCCTGAATTATTTTCAAATAAGTGTATATGTGTTCAAGAAAATGAAGCCTGAAAAACATAGTGACGTATGGATGGAGATCCTTAGCCTGCGATATTGAGGTAATTTTCATGGCGTAAAAGTAGTTACAAAAAAGAAAACACTCTTCAACCTACGAAATGGATCTGCTACCTCACTCTCCAAAGAACAACATTGTGTGTTTGCAAAACTTAGAGAATTGTGTAGCTTCTCTCGTACAGCTGCTTTGAGTTGTGGTTTTACTGGTTCTGAATTTATAATGAGCACATTTCTTTTTGAACTATTTTTGACTTTGCATGTACGAATAGGTCAAAGTCAAATTCAGAGTTGATATCGTATGATCTGGTACTTAGGCCCTTGATTTCGTTAACTCGGGGGAAGCTCTTAACTTTATTTCTTATATGCTCAAATATTGTATCTCCGTTTAGAATGATGGATGAAGTGCATCTGTCTTGTTCACTGATTCCTCACGTCCACCTGATCATTAGACACCATCATCCTTTTTTATTAGAATACTCAATATTGCATAAACTGAATCCATAATTTACTTCATGAATCCTGGGCATATCAAAATTTATGACAAAGATGTACCTTGCCTAACATCATGAAACAATAATTTTTTATGAAAATAAAAGAAACCGATCTATGCTTGTTTGTGGGACTTACCATTCTAAAATGAAAAAACTTGTAGAACTCCATCTGAATACCTGCAAGCAGCAATAGAGGTCCTTTACAACAGTAAGAGATGAGTATGATGCAAGACATAAATCACCGCAAAGGTTCCGCCTATATGAAAGGTGGGTTAGGTCACCCGTCTGGTAGAAAGCATCAGCTCTTAGGTGGCGGCGGTGGTGGCGGGCATGTTGCCATGAATAATTCAAAGGGTTTGCTTCAGTGGATACAAAGCATCACTTTTGTAGCAGTCTATGTTGACCATTCCCTGCAGTTACTCTATCAAGCGGATTCATCTCTAGGTTAGATTTATTCATTGTCTACCATTTTTTTGAAATGGTCGGTTTGTTTACGATCCTCATATACTTTTTATCTTGTTAAATAGGCACGACTCAAGGCAGTGGAGTAATGGGTCAGTCATGCTACGTTGAAGGTTTCATGTAAAATCTTTGGGGTCAGCATTTGCGTCCTATATATTTGTACCATCACCTAGCATGCGATTTCTCCCCCCCCCCCCCAAACCCCCCTCCAACGTCCAACCTGCTAACATCATAATCGCCTCCGTTAGCACACCTCCTCCACAAAAAAGGTTCTGCCAGTCCCCTTCCCATTTCAACTGGTTTTGTTGTCTCAAAAGTCTTACCTTCAATGGGGAAAGACTCTAGAAGCAATTGCAAAGAAGAATGGCCTTATGTCCTCTCAGTTGGACTTTGTGACTATTATGGAGGTAATAACAATAATGGTACTGATAATAACAATAATGAGAAAATGAAAAACACAGGGAAGTCGGGAATAGAGAATAATTTAATTTTGGAACGTGTAGCGGCTAAATTACACGCGTTTTCTTTGATGACAGTGAGCCCATGATACCTTGAAAGGATATCGTCACTTCCATTTCTTTGTGATATGGTGCTAAGGCTTAGAAGGCTTCTAAATTTTGCTAATAAAGATCTCTCGCGGATTTCTGATAAGTCAGAACTTTAGCGATATTGGTATGTTTTAGTGATTATGTGCAGAAATAGTTGTACACTTTAACTAATTGCATACTTCCATCGTAAATTGGTGTCGCCCAAGTTTAAACCAAACTTTAACCCAATAAACATATGCAAACTTTTACCCAATAAACACCGTGCAAAAACATAGTAACATACCCTTTCTCCAGTCCAGAAACAGCATCCTTTTCACGTTCTACATGTAACTGCCAACATATTTAATTTTGTATTAAGAACGAAACATATGATTAGTTATAACAGAAAAGGTACCTTGTAGAAGTTCACGGTGCGCCAATGCCTCGCGGAGCTATTGCTTACGCTGAGTTCCCAAAACAAACATGAACAGCCTCAGTGTGCCTCAAAGAAGGCTTAGTAGATTCAGGACCAATTATCCGGAATGACGCTCAATTGCCTATAGACCAACAAAATAGGCTCCCAAATTAACAAAGAAACTTTCATTCAAGAGACCGTAAAGGCGTAAACTATGAGCATGCACGAACTCAAATGTTGTTTACATGGATATATATGTATAAAACCGCACAACCATTGCTTCAGATGAGGCCTAAACTCACAATGAAGTGATTAATAGGTTGCTGCACATAAATTATGCAGTGACTTAAGTTTACGTGTTTCTCTACTAAATTAATAAAAAGTTGAATAAACAACGTGTGCCTTCACCAAGGGCTTCAATATAATCAACTTGAGGTCCTAAAACCATGACATTACCTAACGGCGGCTCAACTATCATCGAATAAGACCTATAACCATCATTCGCCTGAATCTCCCTCTCTTTTATCATGCTCTTTGTCCATCAACCTAAAATAACATTTTTATTCAGATTCTTTCCTATATAAAAATATATAACTGGAAAATTATATAGTTACTACTTAATATCTTTATTGTAATAGTGTCACTGCGATAAAACATACCATCCTTTGGTAACTTTCTCAATCCTTTTTCTTCTCATAATGTATAACTGTTGCAACTTTCCAAATAAACCAACCCTGTAGTTTCGGCAACATAAAAAGGAATATGAGTTATACTATTTACTTTCACTTTTATATATAAAGCATTCAAGATCACCGACCTTGCGTTTCTAGGAACATCATAGTTTTCTGTTTGGATTCGGGAAAGCCAATTTCTAGAACTTGATGGTTGAAGCACTAATTACATATCTCGTCCTCTTTTGGTAGACCTTCACGGACAGCTTCGCAAGCTATTGTTAAACGCAAACCCCCATTTTCACGGTCTGCCTACAATGAGTCATGTATCCTCGTCAACATGCGCTTATAATGTTTATTGTGGAGGTGCCCATAAATGGAGTATTCTTAACAAACTTCATAAGCTGTGAAAATAAGCAAATCCCAACACTCCCTATGAAACCAACAAAAGTATTAGTGAACCCACAAACACAAAAAAATTACTATTAGTTCTGGAAAGATCGCCAGAATACTCATTTGTGTGTTTGCTATACACACAATCTGAAACAATTTGCAAGAAACACAACAAAGTTTTACGCTTTTAATCATACACATAAACACTAAAACACTTATTGTTTTGATCATGTTCTTGAATAAATACCTGCGACACTTCATCGAACACCTTTAGCACACCCCTATCATACAACCTACTACAAAACAAATCTCCATAATACCTTAAAATATCACGGGACAACCATAACAACGTACACAAACTAATCACATAATCATAAAAGCCATCAAGATCTAAAATCACATAAACAAAATCAAAACTAATTTTTTGGAAGAAACCCTTAAAATCTACCATAAAAAGGCATACCTTGTGATTTACTAAAACACTGGAGGTTATATACATATTCATCTCAATGAACTGCAGGAACCCTTGAGATACCCTTGACATTGATGGATCGATCTAATGCTTAGTAACTCCAGCAACGGTTGGTTTGTTTCTATTGAATGTAATACTGGGATAAAGTTTCAGCCGAGTCATTTAAAGCTACCAATTGAATGATTCAAACTGAATCTTTACATATATAAGATTTTTTCTTATGTTAAAGGATATGAAAAGCATTTTTGAAAATAACGAAGACGAATGTCTAGTAGATAGTGGAACAACAAACACTATTTTGAAAAACATAAAATATTTTTATGAGTTTCATATAACAAATGTGAATGTCAACACAATTTATGATACTAGCAACTTGATTGAAGGCTTTGGCAAAGCCTGCATTTTGTTACCTAAAGGTACAAAGCTAATAATAAATGATGCATTATATTATAGTAGATCCAAGAGAAATCTACTAAATTTTAAGGATATAAGACGCAATGGTTATCATCTTAAAACCATGACTTAAAATAATATTGAGTATCTCCAAATTACATCCATTAAAAATGGAAAAAAGTACCATAATGGAAAGAATGAATGGTTTGTCTTCTGGATTGTATTTTACATACATAAATCAGACAGAAATAAATATGGTCTTTACTCGAAAAGGGGTAGATCCTAAAGTATTTACCCTATGGCATGGTCGATTAGGTCATCCAAGTGATATAATGATGAGAAAAATAATTTAAGCCTCACATGGCCATCCATTAAAGGACCTTAAGATCTTATTATAAAAAGAGTTATCATGTGAAGCATGCTCCCTTGAAAAAATGATACCTAGGCCCTTGTAGATTTATGTAAACCTTAATATCTTAGAGAGAGAAATGGTAGAGATAGGGTTGAACACACACTTTTAGAGAGACAAATGGAAGAAACTATGTGTGAAATTATGAGAGCAATCAACCCTCTCCATCAAATGAGATGGCTTATATACCTATGACCATAGGTAATGGGCTTTACATAGATTGGGCTGCCCATATTCATGCATATAGGTTGGGCTTGATAGTTAAACTAACTAAAGTCTAACTAATGTTTACTTGGACTACGAGCTACTACTTAATATATTGTTTGAGTGACCGATCCTTCCTAAATACGTAAAACGTATTTCCACCAATATCCCCCTAAGGGAGGTCACATCAAGTATGAGGGTTCACCCAAGTTACAATGATTAAAACCTAGCATATTATGCTTGTCTTGAGCTCGTAGTCTTCTTCTTCCTTTCATTTTCTTTTTCTTTTTCTTGGTGAATATGTTGACATGATCTTTGACTTTAATCTTGAGTACATTTCTCTTGCCTTGATCTTGTTCATTCATCACTTGTGATATCCGCATCCTCGTGACTTCATGACCCACACACGTATACCTTTGTAAATTCTTGAAAGCTTAAGAGTTTGATACAACGGAAGACTTAATGTTGAAATATCAAGAATTTGTTGAAGTATATAATGCAGAAAGTATAAGCATGTGGGGACAACTTCTTCTTGGTACACCGCAACACCACTGTCTTCAACTGCAACAACATAAGTAGACACGAACGAAATGGCTTTGACATTTCAATCTAATTCGATAGCATTTTACCTACAGTCGGTAAAGACCATTGGACGATATTTAAATATCGTACCTGTGGCATGTAGTTTCAATTAAGAACCTCCTTTACAGGGTTTCACGGTTAAACCCGTTCTCTTTACTCGGTCGTCTCAAAGCTGTCTGTGAATGTAAAGAGTGAATCATTTGGATAAAATTATCAGCATGATTGAAGCCGTCAACACATATTCCTAGAACAAGTTTGACTCATTAAAGAATCGCACCATCGTTGCTTTCTAGTAGTCACGAGCTTGATTCATGTGGAATCTTGTAAGTTATCTACCAAGTGTTGTTTGATGTTAACACTAGAAGGATTTCTATTCGTCCTTGTAAACATTGAAGAGTGTCACTCTGAATGTTATGGCAAGATCATAAATGTTGGGTCAGTATTTACTGACCCTGCAGTAACTCTAGGATTCAAATATAAAATCCCCCTAAGTGTTTCATGTTTAGTAGATAGGTGGTTCTGCTGAAGCATGACCAAAGGAACAAAGATTCCTACTAAAGAATGTTTTGCTGAAGGATGTTCAGCTTTCCTCTTCTAGAAAAATTAGAAGACAAAGAAGTCTTTGCTTCAATATCTAGGCGGTCTAGTTGTTGAAGAACAAGTCCTGAAGAAGAAGAGTTTTCAGTTTAGTTTGGCTTGACAATACCAAACTGAATGATGTTGATCTCCTCTAGGATACTGAAGACACTTCAATATTCTAAAGGTTTACATTAGGAGGGAAAATATTTACTTTAAGTCAAAGTAGGAAAAGGTTGCTTGTACTATTAGTTATAAGTACAACCTTTATCTTTTCTTAGATTAGTTTATTTGTACTATGTACTGTTTATCCAGCATGGGCATCAACCACCAACTAGATAAAACACATGCATGGAAACATGAATGTAAACCATAATATGCTTATCCTATAAAAGGGAAGCATATAGGATAGACAACCTTTGGATTAGAAAGATAGCAATCTTCTAACAGCCATTTCTCTCAACATTAACCAAACCATATAGCTAAAAGCATATGAACGTTTTGGTTAAGACTTAAACTCTTAACTTTGGTTAGAAGTTTAAGTAGAGGAGATCACCCCACACTGTCATTCAACCACTTTGTTATTCCACAAACAAAGTGGGTTATGAATTATTTATTGAGTTTTAGTAAAAGTCTATACGTTGAAAAGTATTTGTTATTGTTGTTTTATTTGTTCTTAGTTCTTATTAATTGATAAAACAACACACTTGAAGCTTATTAACAAGTAACTACTTAAGGTTGACAAGTAGTAACGAGTTAAACGGGACCAACAAGTGGTATCCGAGCTGTTTGATTTATAAAACCTCTTACTTTCATTAAACTGCTCATTTTAAGTTTTAAAATCAAGATCCAACATGGTTCAAGTTATACCACAAACCCTAGAATATAGGGGTGACACACTCAATGTTGATCCTATTCTAGAGGTGGCAAACTTAACAAATTGGAAGAAAAGGTTTCGTTTCCACATGGTTGGAATCAAACCCCAATTCCTTGGAATCGTTGAAAATGGTCCTTTTGTTCCCATGGTTGGGGATAATATAAAACCTAAGGTACAGTAGACTGCTGTTGAGAGAAAAGTTGCTAACCTAGATAAGTGACTCAAAAGTCTCATTATGTTCGTACTTCCAGATGACCATATGAATTCTGTTGTGAATTACAAAACAGCTAAATCTACATGGGAGGACCTTATATTGTATCATGAGGGACCCTCTGATGTGAAAGAAACAAGAATAATGGATTTAAAGCTTCAATACAACACCTTCAAAAACAAAGAAGGAGAAACCCTTACTCAAACTTTCACCAGATATAAAGCGTTGATGAATGAATTATTAAATGATGGTGTTGAACTTTCAAAACTAGAAATTAACACAGTTTTTGTTAATGCATTTCCAAAGAAGTGGCTTAGTTTTTGTCAAAGCTTGAGAAATGCTAATCACATTAAAGATCATGATCTAGCTTCTCTTTTTGGGAAACTAAAATATGAAGAAAACCTAATTGATAGGATTTATGAAGGCTCCAGCAAGAGTAAGGCATTAACAATTGCTATGCCCTTGTCAACAACCTTCTTCAGTGAAGCTGTCATTCAGGACTACCAAGATAGTCCTGATGATGAAGAAGACACAAGAACTAGTGAGGAATATCTGAATGACCTTCAAGAGGAATTTTATGAAGGAGCTCTTCTGGCCAAGTCTAGAAGGTTCTTTAAGAAGGGAGGGAAGTTCTCAAGTACTAAAAAAGCCACAACTGACACTGTGTATTTTAATGTGGAACCTTGTTACTTTGCCAAGGATTGTTATTCCAAAACATACATTCCTTCTTATCCCTCATCAGGTCAGTCCCGACCATCTGGTTCATCTCCATTTCAACAAAAACAAATTGCTTCATCTTCTTTTCAGCAACACAGGGCTGAACTTAGGCCAGCTAAAGACTTAGAGGCAAAGTATAGAGAAAACAAGGCGAGACTGGCTCTCATGAGTACTGAAAGTTCATCTTCAAAGCCCATCAAGCAAGAAAATAACAAGGGACTCATTGCTAAAGCTTATGAATGGGATGAAGAGGAAGTGTCTTTAGATGATGATGAAATGGTAAATGTGAAAGTGCTGATGACACTTGCTGATGATGAAGGGTAAAATTCTAATGTTGTGGCCAAAGAAAGTGCTAGAAATAGTGAATGGGTCAATATCACAATAAAAAAATATACAAACTCTTCTTGAATTAGAAGATAAGTGTAACACCCCAAAATTTATACAATTCAATACATCGGAAGACTCGTTGGTGTTACGGGATAGCACATTACTCACATCATAGACAACGCTTAAAAATCGCGTCGTTTAATAATAAAGCATTTCCATTCATAAATATCAAGTTTACATAGGTCCCAAGTCATTGTATTTCATACAGGTTTTACAAAGCATTTGAATGGAAAATTATTATTTAAGTGCGGGCCATGAATTCTTGTTGTCTTCTCGAGAATTACCTTCAAGTACCTGAGATAAAACATGTTAAAATAAAAGGTCAGCGATAACGCCGAGTGAATTCATAGAGTTTAATAAAACCATTAATATATCATCGGTATATAATTATTACCGAAAATCATTTTGTACAAATCTTTGTAATAGGCCATGAAATAGCCAAAGTCATTTTATACAAATCCTTATCAAAAATCATAACTTAGGCTTTTGCCTTCAAAATCATTATACGAATCATTGTCGTAAAAACATCATACAATACGTTTTATAACGTTGTATGGATTAAATAAAAACCGTTATATGAATATGGTTATATAAAACCAAAACACGAACATAATATCAATAATAAGACCCCGTATTGCTAGTCAGGCAATACATCGTAATTCGGTGCGCATAGCAGTATTTCGTTAATTGGATTATTATAAGCCGCATGACATTGTTACCTTAATAAACCAAACAACGGGTAGCTAGCCCGAAACTTATTTCCCCATCTAAATTAGCGTGCCGTCACAATAATCACGCTTGTGTAAATCTTCTCATACATAAATTCGCTTACCAATCAATGTGGCACGACGGGGATCAACCGTCAAGGCGCGAACTGGGGTGATCGTCCCCAAATAGTACTATTATATGCATAAGCGTCTACCAAATCCCGGTAGTTCACTATTCATGCTAATGGGACTTTAAGTGACATAACCTAACTTTAATAATCCATTTCATTTCATCTATCGGGTCATTTAATCATTCATCGGGTCATACAATCATTCGGGTCCAAATCAATAAACAAACAATCGGGACAACTAGTGTCCTATTTCATAAAAACTAACATATTATCTCCCTCGCGGGTTTATAAAACATTTCATAAAAACATTTAAAAGAGTGTGAGGCTATGAACTCACGTTGATGTGGGAAAGCGGGTTATAGGCAATTCCGATGTACGGTACGTTCTTCAATCACGGAAACCTAGATAAATAATACTCGTCTTAGACTTTTGTCCAATGCATTTATAAAAATAACAATTATGTATACATATGATGATGATCAAGTGGGATTGTACATTTTTACTCATTCATTATAGTGTTTATGTGTTGGTAATTTTTATACTAGTTACACTAGCTCAACTTTTTTACATTTTGGAGGCCCAATAGGCCCATTACAAGCCCAATACATTTTTATTAGCCCAATTATACTTTTATTATCAGTATTATACTTTACATGTTGGGCCCAAGTGGGTTAAGCCCAATAAGTAAATTTATAAGTGTTTTACTAACTAGTCGGGTTTATAGTCCAATAAGGCTACTTTGGCCCGTTAATGTCTATATGTTGTAAAGCTCGGGTTTTATCGGTTTTTACTTGTTATATATGTTTATACATCAGTATGTGAGTTTATAAAGGTTTACATTAGGCGGGTCCGACCGTCTAAGTTTTATTTGACAAAAACGTTAATCTTTCGGTTTTAGCCGAAAAGACGTAAAACTTAGTATATAGTTTTATAACTTGGGAAAACATTTATATTTGTAATTTATATAACATGTCATATTTTAATATCAATATATATATATATATATACCTCTTTATTTATAATTATTATCAACTAGTGGGTTTTATATATGTATATTTTATAAATACAAAATTTTGAGTGCTTATTTTATATACTATTTATTTTACAAAATCTGTCCTAAATATTCAGCCCACCAAAATGGCCATATCTAGAGTTCCACATGAAGATAGAACCCCAAATTTTTATGACATAATCTACATGATATGTTCTTCATTTAACTCTTTTATAGCTACTGATGAATCAACCTTTAAGTATTTTATAAAATTCGTCTAAAACAGTGTAGGCAGATTTTCACTCTAAACTTGTTTTGATCATATCTCACTCATTATAATGATTCCATTGTATGGCCAACTCTCACATGTGTAAAAGACTCATAGCTTACTGTATATTAATTTATCCAAGCCATTTTATCAGTTTATCATAAGATTCTTTACTGTTTTATACAGCCTCCTAATTTAGCCATGATTTTAACATCCTTTTATGTAGCTTTTAATCTTTTTAATCAAATCTATCAACATCAAATCCCCACATAATATTTTTAATCATCATTCATCATCATATACATATACATAAGTAAAAGAAAATACAAGATTACATAATTAAAATAACAAGAAGGATAGGAAGAATGATCCTTATACCACCATAGTGACGAAAAGATGAGGTTGATGAACAAGGCTTGGATTTTGATGGCAAAACTTGTGATATACCAATATCAACTTCAAGATCACCTATTTTCATGAGAATCTTGTGGAAAATCAGCCCTATGACACCAACAAATCTTCTCCTTGGATGTTAGAATCACCTCCAATCTTCAAAGCTTCAAAGTAGCATCATCATGTGTATGAGTAACACATGATTTTATGGCTAAAATAGATCAAATGAGGGTTGTAATTGATGATTGTTGGACGAATTTAAGAGAGAGAGGAGAGGAAAAATGGTGGTTTGCATGTGAAAAATGAAAGGAAATGGTTTTGGTGTACTAGTTTTAAGTTTAAGTGGTATTGTTGGTTTTGGTCAAAATGAATGGACATGTGTCCTTTCTATGCTTAATAAGTTAACACCTTTGAGGTGTGTTAGCTTGTTTTAACCGTCCCATGTTAGTGGGGTGGGATAAACTTGTTTTGTCTCATCCCGCTAATTTACGGGGATTTCTCGATTCTAGTTTTCTCGATTTGCGTGCCCTCGGGTCATTTTACGGAAAACGTTTTTATAAATTATGAAGCAACGGCACAAAACGAATTTAATAAAAATTGTCTCATAAAAAATGGAGTTCGAAAACGTAAATACGTAATCCTAAGGTTTCCGGTTTAGTCGTAAAGGAAGTTAAATTATAATCGTAAGTCCTAGTCTCTTCTCGTAATTTTGTGAGTTTATGAACCAACACAAATTTAAAATCCTAAAATAATATTCACGGATAAATTTATTTTCTGAAATGTCGGACTGTCACCAAAACGGTGTATGTAAACGTAAGCACGTAACGTAGAATCCTCCGGTTTAGACGTAGTCGATGCTACTTCAAGACGTAAATCCAAATTTCTTCCCAAAAATAAGTGAGTTCATAATATAACATTAAAGTTTTTAAATAATATTTGAGAATAAAATATAAACCATAAATTGACGGATTGTCACAGCATTTACCCCTAAACATGATCTTTGTCCTCAAAGATCATTTTATCTTACTACTCGCTTATTATAGAGTTAAAGCCATGTGGGTATTTCCTCCACATTCGGTCTTTTCTCACAAGTGTAATCCATTACAATACGCGAGTTTCATCAAACATAACTACGGGAATAAGATCAGGCTTAATGTTGACTTACTTTCTCTATCCATGATGTTCACGGGTTTTTGATGAATGCAACTTTTCGCCGATCTAAACTTCATTAAGGAATAGTCAGATTTCACTTGATAGACATTTCATCAAGTTCGATATACGAAACATAATTCACGCAGCTCTTGAAGTCCTAGGGTAGATCCAGCTTATATGCCTTTCAAACCAACTTTTTACATCATCTCAATGGTCCCATACTACGGGGACTTATTTCCCATGATCTTTCAGATCATCTATTCATTTTTCCAAGGTGGAAATTTTTGGCATAACTTCGCTACTCATCTGGCACTTCAAGATCTACATTTCATATTCACATAACCTCCTGACCACTACCAGCAGTCAATAATCAGATCCTAGTTTCAACAATCATTTCAGGTCTCGCGGGTCGAGTATTTTGTAAGGTTAGGTTCGCCATCATAGGAAACCTTAAACCTAAAAGACATGTCCAACTCACAATGGGTGTATGTCGGGTGTCTTCATCCCAACTCTTGCTTACAGATGCTTAATATATATCCTCATAAGATTCGATCTTGATCCTAATACGATAATTATCAAGGATAATCTCTCCAAAGGAAAACGATTTACAGTTTATTACCAAAGGTCAATCATTCAAACATAAAACAACACTTATAGTATTTTGTATCGTTACTTTACCTCGTCCTTTCGATTGGGGTGGTACAGTACTCTCATCAAGATTCGTTCTCAATGACTTTTGAGCAAATCTCTAGAAATTCGATGTCAAGCGAGGATCTTGATAGAGATGATCGATACAGGCACACCATGTTTACATAACTCCTTTAAATACAAAAGAGTCAATTTCTTCATCAAGAATCTATCATTAACAGGAATGATATTAGCAGATTTGGTCAGTCTGTCGACGATGACCCAAATCGAATCAAATTCAGATGATGACCTTTGCAATAGCTAGACGTTTACTAATGTATGAGGCGGTGTCTGCCTTCATAATTTTCCATCAGTACAACTTCTTGTGATAATGATACATTAAATTAGAAATGACAGGAATAGAATACTTATACTTACGGGATTTCATCATGACTAAATCTCAAAATCCTCTATATTCAGGCAACCATAAGCAGCCTTTAAAACATTCAACGCCATCGGCTTCTCAATTCTGATGGTTCACATTAGCCGCGAACCCCTTTTTATTATCTATATTATCCTTCTTACAAGCATTGTTTATTTTCATATTGTTCGGCAATTTATTTTGCACCTTCATTATTAAGGAAACATGTCCTAATTGGTTCTTTATCTTTTCTACATAATGTGTCAGTAATTATATTCACCTTCCTCGATGAAATAAATATCATGACCGTATTTATTCAAAAATTATTCCTTCATATTTTCTAATTTTTAGTTCTATCTCAACTATTATTTTTATCAGTTTTGCTTGATCCGACGTTTTAAAGCGTCGATAATTATTACACGTAAATTAACAATAAATATTAAGTTTTTATGAAACGTAAACGTTAAAAGTTTAAATTTCTCAGTTTGTCCAATTATATAAAAATGTTCCAAATGAGTTTGAATTTAGTTAACATGATTTTTATTTATTTATCGAAAATAATTAGTAAGATCCGTAAATGTTCGAAAAACCTTCGTTTATTCTGTGGTAAAAAATTTCTTAGTTGAAAAGCAAAAATTATCGTTTCAAATTTTAAGTCATGGTTTAACGGTTTCCTCAATCCCTCTTAGGTTGTCTTGATGTATACACAAATATTTACCCCTAAACAGGAGTTTAGTTAAATGATTTGTGTATAAGGGAATAATCCCTTAAAAATCCTTTGTTAAAACATTTGTCAAAACATATTTGCACTTTCTTTTTGGTAAAACCGAAAGTCTTAAATGACTCTAATATTTGAAAAGTCAATATAGATCCCATTATCTTATTAATCAAATGGTCAAATCATGTAAAGGATTAAGTCTTAAATCACATGTTAAATATTTAAGGTACAAGTTTTCACTACTCGACCGACTCAGGGCATTCTACAAATAATTATTAACTCATTCTTATTCTTATAAATAAACAAATGGTCCTTAATGATCACAAACATGAATTTATCAAATTACAGCCTACACACGTGATTTACCAAATTTATGGTTGCTACATGTGTATTAGTCAATCCAAACGACATAACATGAAACTCATAATGGTCATTACAAGTTCTGGATGTAGTGATTGGAATAGATAATCTTTTTCGCGGACGCGAAGTTGATGATAACCATGCCATTGATCAAATCTTTAAAACATACGCTAGAACTTTGTAAATGATCGAACAAATCTATCATCTTGGATAGTGGATATAGATTTTTATCATCAATTTACCTAGTTCATGGTAATTTAACAGATATAAGGAATAATAACACCATAGCTCTTCATGATGACGAGCTTGGTAGAATAAAAGTCTTCTCCGACAACTCTCTTAGTTGTACGGTAATTCTTTTAATTCAGATGGTGCTGACGTACAGTGCACAAGCCACAGGTGCAGCACCAGGAATATAATCAATACCAATTTCAACTTGCCTTATTGGCAAAAGTCTAGGTAATTTACCAACAAATACCTTCTAAAGTTTCAGATAACAGAAACATCTTTTAATAAATTCATATTAGGTTCTTTCTAGATTATAATATCTATGACTAATTCACAACCATTCACGGTATAATTTCAAGTCTAAATGCAGGATATAGTCATCCATCAAGAATTATTTAGATCACTTTTGATAATCAACATCTTATCATTTAGGGGAATTCTACTCGAGTTCCCATCAATTAAGACTATGTCGTCATGTCATAATCAATCAATCCATTCTACTAGCACTATTAACTTTCCAGTTTCATTGTCGTCGATAAGATGTGAACTTCTCAAAAGACTAATAATAACTCATAATCCTTCACAAATTCAAGGATATATGGAGACATAACTACCATTAAAGAGTAAGGTCAACGCATAATCTACGCGAGAGAATTTCAAATCAGATACAAACGAAAACATTTACCGAATATGAATATACCCCATGTTTTCATAAATTGATTACGCATTCGAAAGCTCCTCGGATCGTTACCCAGGTCATTCAAATGAAATCAAATCAAAAGAAATGATAGGAATGTCGATACATCCAGTCGGGTATCAACACTCGGTAATCATATACTTTTCCTAAGAATCTCACTACGGGAGAATTGGACAAGAAAGAATTGTCAATTGTCAAATAAGACAATTTCCACAGATGAGTAAATTCGACTCAGAAGAATAGATGCTACAGGCACATATGTAGGTGTCCCTAACACTATGTCCCAATTTTTCACTTCTTGGAGATCTCATAAAATTTAATCTTTCACAATCTTTGAAGAAAATGTAGTGTTTATTAATCAATTTATGGTGACTACTAATCAGCCATGCATGGTCCATTCCAAATTGTATGTAGGGGCGCAACTATATACAATTTCAAGATTAACAATGCAATACTCAGTTCGTCAAAATTTTATCATCATGTTTATAATAAAAACATTTTCATGCTTAATTCTTAAATAAGAATCAATATGAATTTACAGGGATGTTCTTTGTTATGAAAACAATTAAGTTTTTCCAAAGCGTTTCATAAACAACTTTACTTCGATAACGATTACTTATAAGTCTCACTTTAAATAATCCTTATAGTGATGAAAATTAAATTTTCTCAAAGGATACTATTTTAACTTATAAAAACAACGAGTGATCTGCAAAAGAGTGATGAAAAGTTGTTCACCAAGAACTAACTACAATATGCTAGGAAATGAGCTTTGCCAATTAATCATGAGGTTCATGACCTCGATGGCACTCAAAAGAATAATTCACAACGTAACTCAAATCGAGATGAGTACTTGTTCAATGGTTGCATCACTAATGCGAACATCAGGATGAAGCAATAAAGGATAGATAACATCGATACATGTAGAATTTAACAATCAAAGGCAGTCTTTTCATTAACCACAAACAAGTCAAAATTGTACCGTAACACATTACGTGTCACTATGTCATACAATTCCCAGAACTCATCCTACCAACTGATGTCTCAGTTAAGTTAGGGATTTTTAAAAGATACCACAATGAATACTAATCTACAAGAGTCATTAGGTGTCCCACCTGTCCCGGAAGATGCATCGGTCCCTATTCAGAAGAAGATTTCTTCAATTTATTTCATGGACACTGGGCATCCTCATTATTGGACAATGGCCTAGGAACAACCCTTAACACGAACCAACAATCATTTAAAACCTTATAATTCAATCGCAGAACTTAACGACTTCCTCTTATCAATCTCATATTCCATACGGATTAATTTTTTTTACTTTATTCAAGTTTCAACCAACTTATACTCAAGTCGATATCCTACCTCATTTTCCAATACTTTCAACTTTGTTTTTAAACCTTAAAAGGGCAATAAAAGCTCGATGTCAATCAGCACTTAATTTCCAATCCTTTAGATCCTTCATCAATAGTTATCAAATGAGTCACTAGTATGAGATGACTCACACATTCAATTAGACTTCTCGGAAAGGTACTAGTGGCATGAGGCTTTTGGGTAAAGGTTCCAATGACAGCCTCAAGTGCAACATTCACCCTTTCGATTTCCAAATTTAAGAATTGGATGACACCGAATCAGATGACATCTTTCTAGGTGGTAATGGTTTTGTCCAACTCCACTCTATAAGGAAAGATCGTCATGACATCGATATCAGTTTTAATCTCGCCAATTCTTCTTCAAAGATTTTGAAATGTTTTATTCAAAACCTTGGTTTTAAAAATCTTTCGTTCTCTATAACGAGAGCTCTGATACCAAACTGTAACACCCCCAAATTTATACAATTCAATACAGCGGAAGACTCGTTGGTGTTACGGGATAGCACATTACTCACATCATAGACAACGCTTAAAAATCGCGTCGTTTAATAATAAAGCATTTCCATTCATAAATATCAATTTTACATAGGTCCCAAGTCATTGTATTTCATACAGGTTTTACAAAGCATTTGAATGGAAAATTATTATTTAAGTGCGGGCCATGAATTCTTGTTGTCTTCCCGAGAATTACCTTCAAGTACCTGAGATAAAACATGTTAAAATAAAAGGTCAACGATAACGCCGAGTGAATTCATAGAGTTTAATAAAACCATTAATATATCATCGGTATATAATTATTACCGAAAATCATTTTGTACAAATCTTTGTAATAAGCCATGAAATAGCCAAAGTCATTTTATACAAATCCTTTTCAAAAATCATAACTTATGCTTTTGCCTTCAAAATCATTATACGAATCATTGTCGTAAAAACATCATATAACGTTGTATGGATTAAATAAAAACCGTTATATGAATATGGTTATATAAAACCAAAACACGAACATAATATCAATAATAAGACCCTGTATTGCTAGTCAGCAATACATCGTAATTCGGTGCGCATAGCAGTATTTCGTTAATTGGATTATTATAAGCCGCATGACATTGTTACCTTACTAAACCAAACAACGGGTAGCTAGCCCGAAACTTATTTGCCCATCTAAATTAGCGTGTCGTCACAATAATCATGCTTGTGTAAATCTTCTCATACATAAATTCGCTTACCAATCAATGTGGCACGACAGGGATCAACCGTCAAGGCGCGAACTGGGGTGATCGTCCCCAAATAGTACTATTATATGCATAAGCGTCTACCAAATCCTGGTAGTTCACGATTCATGCTATTGGGACTTTAAGTGACATAACCTAACTTTAATAATCCATTTCATTTCATCTATCGGGTCATTTAATCATTCATCGGGTCATACAATCATTCGGGTCCA
Organism: Glebionis coronaria; assembly: GCA_025667525.1. Taxonomy (NCBI): domain Eukaryota; kingdom Viridiplantae; phylum Streptophyta; class Magnoliopsida; order Asterales; family Asteraceae; genus Glebionis; species Glebionis coronaria. The sequence continues at coordinate 603,953,186 of CM046875.1, read as the reverse complement.
AATCAATAAACAAACAATCGGGACAACTAGTGTCCTATTTCATAAAAACAAACATGTTATCTCCCTCGCGGGTTTATAAAACATTTCATAAAAACGTTTAAAAGAGTGCGAGGCTATGAACTCACGTTGATGTGGGAAAGCGGGTTATCGGCAATTCCGATGTACGGTACGTTCTTCAATCACGGATCCTAGACAAATAATACTCGTCTTAGACTTTTGTCCAATGACTTTATCAAAATAACAATTATGTATACATATGATGATGATCAAGTGGGATTGTACATTTTTACTCATTCATTATAGTGTTTATGTGTTGGTAATTTTTATACTAGTTACACTAGCTCAACTTTTTTACATTTTGGAGGCCCAATAGGCCCATTACAAGCCCAATACATTTTTATTAGCCCAATTATACTTTTATTATCAGTATTATACTTTACATGTTGGGCCCAAGTGGGTTAAGCCCAATAAGTAAATTTATAAGTGTTTTACTAACTAGTCGGGTTTATAGTCCAATAAGGCTACTTTGGCCCGTTAATGTCTATATGTTGTAAAGCTCGGAATTTATCGGTTTTTACTTGTTATATATGTTTATACATCAGTATGTGAGTTTATAAAGGTTTACATTAGGCGGTTCCGACCGTCTAAGTTTTATTTGACAAAAACGTTAATCTTTCGGTTTTAGCCGAAAAGACGTAAAACTTAGTATATAGTTTTATAACTTGGAAAAACATTTATATTTGTAATTTATATAACATGTCATATTTTAATATCAATATATATATATACCTCTTTATTTATAATTATTATCAACTAGTGGGTTTTATATATGTATATTTTATAAATACAAAATTTTGATTGCTTATTTTATATACTATTTATTTTACAAAATCTGTCCTAAATATTCAGCGCACCAAAATGGCCATATCTAGAGTTCCACATGAAGATAGAACCCCAAATTTTTATGACATAATCTACATGATATGTTATTCATTTAACTCTTTTATAACTACTGATGAATCAACTTTTAAGTATTTTATAAAATTCGTCCAAAACAGTGTAGGCAGATTTGCACTCTAAACTTGTTTTGATCATATCTCACTCATTATAATGATTCCATTGTATGGCCAACTTTCACATGTGTACAAGACTCATAGCTTACTGTATATTAATTTATCCAAGCCATTTTATCAGTTTATCATAAGATTCTTTACTGTTTTATACAGCCTCCTAATTTAGCCATGATTTTAACATCCTTTTATGTAGCTTTTAATCTTTTTAATCAAATATATCAACACCAAATCCCCACATAATATTTTTAATCATCATTCATCATCATATACATATACATAAGTAAAAGAAAATACAAGATTACATAATCAAAATAACAAGAAGGATAGGAAGAATGATCCTTATACCACCATAGTGACGAAAAGATGAGGTTGATGAACAAGGCTTGGATTTTGATGGCAAAACTTGTGATATACCAATATTAACTTCAAGATCACCTATCTTCATGAACATCTTGTGGAAAATCAGCCCTATGACACCAACAAATCTTCTCCTTGGATGTTAGAATCACCTCCAATCTTCAAAGCTTCAAAGTAGCATCATCATGTGTATGAGTAACACATGATTTTATGGCTAAAATAGATCAAATGAGGGTTGTAATTGATGATTGTTGGACGAATTTAAGAGAGAGAGAGGAGAGGAAAAATGGTGGTTTGCATGTGAAAAATGAAAGGAAATGGTTTTGGTTAACTAGTTTTAAGTTTAAGTGGTATTGTTGGTTTTGGTCAAAATGAATGGACATGTGTCCTTTCTATGCTTAATAAGTTAACACCTTTGAGGTGTGTTAGCTTGTTTTAGCCGTCCCATGTTAGTGGGTGGGATAAACTTGTTTTGTCCCATCCCGCTAATTTACGGGTATTCCTCGATTCTAGTTTTCTCGATTTGCGTGCCCTCGGGTCGTTTTACGAAAAACGTTTTTATAAATTATGAATCAACGGCACAAAACGAATTTAATAAAAATTGTCTCATCAAAAACGGAGTTCGAAAACGTAAATACGTAATCCTAAGGTTTCTGGTTTAGTCGTAAAGGAAGTTAAATTATAATCGTAAGTCCTAATCTCTTCTCGTAATTTTGTGAGTTTGTGAACCAACACAAATTTAAAATCCCAAAATAATATTCACGGATAAATTTATTTTCTGAAATGTCGGACTGTCACCAAAACGGTGTATGTAAACGTAAGCACGTAACGTAGAATCCTCCGGTTTAGACGTAGTCGATGCTACTTCAAGACGTAAATCCAAATTTCTTCCCAAAAATAAGTGAGTTCATAATATAACATTAAAATAATGTTTTTAAATAATATTTGAGAATAAAATATAAACCATAAATTGACGGATTGTCACAATAAGGATGAAATTAAATTTGTCTTTGATTACCTGTGTATTGATCTAAAATTTGTTGAAGAACAAAGAAACAATCTTCATGAAAAATATCATAAAATTCTTAAACTTGAAGATCATGAAAGTAAGTTAATGGAGCTAAAAGAGACTAAACTTGATTTACTTACTTTTCAACAGTTAAACATTAAAATCATTGATGAAAACAAATTTTTAAGAGTTGAACTAAAAGAAGCAAAAGATATTGTTAAATCATGGCTTAGAAACTCTGATAGGGTTAATAAGTGCATCAATGAACAAATTCCTGCTCAAAAAAGGAAAATGCTTAGTGCTGAAGGATCCTCCAGCACCAACTCTCATGATACTGTCTTTGTCAAAGCCTATAATGAGGAAGGTAGCTTGATCCCTGATGTATGTATTGTTAGTCACTTGTTTTAGGAAAAACAAATAACCGTGGCAAGTATTAAATTCGACGATTTAGGAAAACCGACAAATCGAATAAGTGCGAGTTCGTTCTCGAAGGAGGTGTATGTGTTATGTGCCAATAATATAAAATCAAGTTTGGATTAGTGTTGTTTTTGGGTTTAGAAGGAGAGAAAATTAAGACGAGTTACACAACGATTAAACTACGACGTAAAACATAAAACGTAAACGTAAATACGTAAAACGCGACGAAAATAAAAATTGATGCTAAAAATTATTTAAAAATTAAAACTAAGTCTAAAATAATATAAATAAGAATAAAAATTAAATAAATAAATTTTAAAACTTATTATTAATTAAATATTCAATTTTAAATGCTAATTAAAGCCCTAAAATTAAATATAATTAACAAAAAGTCCAAAATATATTTTATCAAACCAAAACAGTACTTATATTAATTAAACACTAAAAATTATTTTTCCTAAATTTTTGAAACAATTTTTCTATTTTTTAAAGGCTAAAAACACTTTTTAAACTAAAATAATCATAAAAAATAATAAAATAATGAGAAAAATAAATTTTATTTTTGAAAAATCCTAAATTACTTATATAAACATAAGAAAAATGAAAAGCTTGAAAAAGGTAAATTTAGCCCTAATAGGACAAAAATAGTTTATTTAAAAACTAATTTAAACTTAAAATAATTTTAAAAATTAATTAAATAACGGGAAAAATGAAATTCTTTTTTCTAAAAATCTTAAAATAAATTACTTAAACTAAGAAAATTGGAAAAACTAAAATTCCCTACTTTTTACTCACTAAAGACAAAAACAATTTAATAAAAAACTAATTAAAATTAAATTAATGCTAACAAATAATAAAATAAACAAAAAAATAAAATAACCTTATCTAAAAATCTTAAAATAAATAATTAAACATAAGAAAATTAAAATCACTAAAAAATACTAATTTTTGGGCACTAAAGACAAAAAGCTATGAAAACTAAAACTGACATGCAATATGTGTTTGTCTGCTAGTACAGCAGTGGGTAGAAAGACACTAACAGTGGAACTTTTTCCCACTTACGGACCGCAGAAAAACGGATTTGAGCCTTTGTGGCTTTGTTTGTCATAAAAACAGATTTGAGCCTTTGTGGCTTTGTTTGTTGTTGGTTTTTGGAGACAAAGGCACCCCCACACTCAGTGGAGTATGGGGAGTCAAGATAAAGGAAAAAACAATCAAGTTCAAGCAATATAAAGCACTCAAAGAAACAATCTCAGTTACTGATATCAACTACAAAGGTCTGGGGTGTTTTACTGATCTAAATGGCACCTAAGTTGAATTTTGGTTTGCCAAATCTTGGTAAAAACATGTCCCAACTATAAAGCAACAATACTCAACCCTAAATATACTACCAGTTACCAAAATTTTTAACTCAAAAATCACTAACTTAACATAATGAACCCTACTGATAGATCTTATGCAGTTTTTTAGATGACATGCAAACTTGCTTTTTATACCATGAAATTTTGAAACTAAATACACAACTAACTATAATTAACCTAAAAGGACATGAGTGAACTGACTATATACCTATTTGTGTCACCCACAACAAGTATAAATCAGATCCAAACACCCCTATACTTACATAAACCAAAGATTATCAAATAACTTATGAACAAAGCAACTTAAATCTATCCTAGACTAACATACACATGAATTAATCAATCAAAGAACAGGTTTAAGCATCAAACTAACATACATCATAGCCATAAACAAAATCACATTCACAACCAATTTTTTTAAAAAAAACTTCAAAGGGAGTTCAAAGTGTACCGATACTTGAACTTGAGCAGATCAAGTTAGGCAACTGATGCCACCAGCTTCTAGTTTTTTCTGAGCTTGGAAGTTCATGGAATAAGCTCATAAAGGAGAGCTATTTGAGCTTATGTAAAGAAAGGACTACATCAGTCCTACACAATAGACTACAACTGTCTATTGTGTCATACCTTGCACCTGTTTGAAACACATCACAAAGACAAGAGAATACAAGTTTCAATAAGCTTTCATAAGCTCTTTTTCAAGGAGCTTATGAGGGCTTATTTAAACAGTAAGTACCCAAAATAAACTTGAGCAAATTTTTGAAAACTAATTCCTCACTTTTTTTGAAATATTTGTAGTAAATAAACAATAAGGTATAAACAAGAATGATAAGCCTATTGTTGTCAGCAATAAGCTTATAATCTGCTTATAGCTTATTGGGTCCCAAGAATTTTTAACAAAACCTTGATAAAAACTTTTGGTAAAATCTAAAACTTTCTTGCACAAACCTAAAACACGAACAATATTTAAATTCTACAACTAAATGGAACTCACGATTAACACAATGCAAGGTTTTATCAAAACTTTAACTATTCAAAGATAAAAGTTTACAAGTTGAAAAAATCTGGAACACAAATAATGAGACACAATCTGTCTTATTATATACTACAACATGGAAATTTATAGAAAATAAATAAAAGAGAAACCCTAATACATAAATTTCCTATGCTGTCCTTTTGGTCTTTGAAATCAGTCAAAATGGAGTCATGTGATGTCCTTGATGTGCCCTCTTGCTCTTTTGATCTTGAACGTTCATTTATGCCTTTGGGAGGAAGAAAATGTTTATATCCCTTGATTTGCTGCATAGATGCTTTCTTTGCCCAAAATAGTGAAGCAGGGGACCAACGTGGGGCCCTTTGTGGTCACGGGGTGAATGATTTGGTGAGTGGGTTTGGTTTATGGGTTGGTTAATCAAGGTTCTGGAGATAATTAAACAAAACCCCTTTGTTTTGATGTGGGTACCAGATTAGGGTTGTAACACCCCATTTTGATAATGGAAATGTCACACGTAATAATGGCGTGTCATCAAAGCATACAAGGAAAAATGTCTAAACATTACATGACCATAAAAGGAAAATACCGGAATCAAACATCGGTAGTCCAAAAGTAAAGCTCATCACACACAAACATAAGTATTGTAAAGGAAAGGACTAAACAATGTCCATAGCAAATGTATCAAAGGAAAGATAATGCATAAAGTAAAGAAAGGCTAGAAAGCTTCCAGTCCATATGCACGTACGCTTAAAGTCTACGAGCGTCCCTGAGTACCTGCCGTTTTGGGAACATAGAAAAGGAAAACGGCTGAGCAATACGCTCAGTGCACGGATGTACAATAAAGCATGAATAGGATAAGCATATAACATATAACAGCGGAAGAAACTATGTCCCGAATAACCTGGTTAAGTCTTGATAAAACTGGTTTTATAGTTTGAAAAGCCTTATGTTTATCTTGTAAAAACTGTTTAACATATTTTACCATTAGCCAATATAGGTCATGAAAATCCACTGTGCATGAATACTTGGAGGGGTGACCTCATCATGCAAATTAGAGGGGCTGCCTCTAATTTAATATATTGGTTTTGGGTAGGAGGGATCAGCTCCTTGTTCTGGATGCAAGGCACACACCACATTCACCATGAAATCCTGACTGAAACATGTAACTAGGATGAACCCATACGCCCCACATGATAAATATAATAAATGGCCAAAACTGAAGGGACGCCACGAGCAATCACTCCGCCGTGGTGAAGTCATAACATCAGTGCCTCTAATGTTATGGTTATGGTACCTCCATAACTAGGTGAAACTGGTCATGCATGTATATGGCTTTAGGTATTCTAAATTAAACATAAGCAAATCAAACATATAAACTTATACTACGGGAAAACATTTGGCTGCATACGGGGAATCCTAATAAGGAAAAAATGTCCATATTGAAAGGACGGGAATCCGTACCTTATGTCCAGTGAACGAAGAAGACGAACTGAGAGAAATCCTACTTCCGTATCACTAATGCTACATGAATACATACGTGAATAAGTATCTGACTACTAAATACGTAACTGGTTTTATATCATGTCTTAGCTTATTTTATATGTTCATACCATGTTTTACTGTTTTAAGCCTTAAACTGTGTTTATCTTATATTCTGTTTATTCTGATTAAGTATTTCTGGTATTTCAGGTATTATTATACTTACTTTTTAATAATAAGTAACTTTCCAAAAATAGCAGGTTTCTTAAAATAGAAAGTTTCCAAAAATAGAAAGTTTCCAAAAACAGAAAGTTACCAAAAATAGAAAGTTTCCAAAAATAGAAAGTTTCCAAAAATAGAAAGTTTCCAAAAATAGAATTACTGCTTAAAATAGATAAGTTTCTAAAAATAGAAAGTTTCCATAAATAGATCAGTTGCCTTAATTAAATAAGTTTCCATAAATAGATTAGCTGCCTGAATTAAATAAGTTTCTAAAAATAGAAAGTTTCCATAATTAGATATAAGCTGGTTAAACAAGCTAAGTATATAAGCCTAAGTGTTTTCATGATTATTTTCTAAGTCATAATGACATAATGTATAGTTTATTAATTATTTCATGTAATTTAAATAAACTATAGGTTAAAATATTTAATTAAAGTATATCATGTTTTTAATTAAATAAAGTTAAATACTTAGGTTAAAACATGTATTATTATTTATTAATAATATAACCTAAGTCATGTTAATTAATTAATTATAACCATGGTTTTTAAATAATTAATTAATTATAAGTCAAGAAAATATAAAATACTTAGGTTAATAATTTCATGATTTTAATAATTAATATAACCTAAGTCATGTTTATTAAATTAATCATGTCATATTTATTAATTTAATTTAACATATGATTATATAAAAAAAATCTTAACATAAACCGTGAACCGGATCTTGACTAGAAACCATGAACCGGACATGAAATCGAAACCATACCCCGAACCACTTCGGGGTTCCCCTTGTCTTGCTGCTGTCGTGGGACCCACACCACCCAACCGGGACCATATGGTCTCGGTGGTGGTCGAGTAGCCAAACCGAGACCCCCTTGGGGTTCGGTTTAGGCGCCAGCCAAAACAAACACCCCTAAAACACCCTTTTTGATTTCTCCAAAAACCATTTTCATGTTAGATCTATGTTTTTAATTAGGTTTTTAAAAACATCATGCTCTTAATTATTTTATTAGATCAAATAAAAAATAAGAAGGTTAAAAGAATTACCGAATACGTGGATCTAAACGAGGATGAACAAACACGAACACTTGCACCAAAAACCAAGATCAAAATCAAACAATCACCCCTTTTGGTGTGTTTGTATTCGGCGGCCAAAAGAAAGAAAAGAGGAGGAGAAGAAACTTTTTAGGTTTTTGTTTTAATCTTCTGTAAAGTGAAAATGACTAGCTAATTTTACCATAACCCCTCTTTAGTGAATTTTGAGATGGGCTTGGCCCATCTCCCTATGGTTGCCGCGGGTAGGGGGCCCCACATGGGGTACCCGTACCGTTTTCCGTGTCTCGATGTTTAATTGTTCGTTCGTGTTTATTTGTGTTCGTGTTCAATGTGTTATCGTTAAATATTTACCGTGACCTAATATATTTATTTACGCTCGTAATAAATATATATACGTAATTAATAGTAGTTCGTGATTTAATTATGTTCATGATTTCATGATCGCATGTTCGTGATTAATTATTGTCAAATAATTATTGCGTGTTCGTGCGTAGTAAATACTTATCGTGTTCTAACACGTACTTAATACGTAAAATCCTAACACGTAATCATAATCATGCTATAATAGGAAAGTTTTAATCTAGTACGTACGATCTTAAGGGTACTATTCATGGTAAAAACATGCGGGTTTTACAACTCTTCCCCCCTAAAAAGAATAATTCGTCCCCGAATTATAGATAAAGTAAACTGAACAGAAGAACATACCCGAATTCAAAATATGAAATGAGGGTAAGAAGCCCGGATAGACTCCTCTGTTCCCAAGTGGCTTCCCGCTCGGTATGATCCCTCCATAGGATTTTGACGAATGGAATCGTCTTCCTTCTCATGACTCGTTCTTGTCGGTCAAGAACTCGTTCGGGTTCTTCTATAAAAGTGAGATCTTCACGTATCTGTTCCAGTGGATACTGAACCATGTGAAGGGGATGATACTGGTACCCTCTGAGTAAGGACACATGAAACACATTGTGCACATGCGAAAGCTGCGGAGGTAACGCCAACCGGTAAGATACTTCACCAACTCGTTCAATGATATCAAACGGTCCGATGAAACGAGGACTAAGCTTCCCTTTAATCCCGAAGCGTCTAACACCATGTGCCGGCGAAACCTTAAGGAAGACGTGATCTCCTACGTTAAAATGTATGTCCCTATGATGCTTATCGGCGTAACTCTTCTGACGTGACCGTGCTTCCTGAAGTTTCTGCTTAGCTACTGCGATCTTTTCATTGGTCATCTCTATAATTTCTGGTCCTTCAAGTGTTCGCTCGTCAACCTGATCCCAGCAGATTGGGGCGCGACACTTCCTGCCATACAACATCTCGAAAGGAGCACACTTGATACTTGCGTGCCAACTGTTGTTGTATGCAAACTCCACCAAACAGATGTAATCGTCCCAATCACCCGTCCATTCCAACGCACATGACCTCAACATGTCTTCCAATGTCTGAATAGTTCGTTCCGACTGTCCGTCCGTTTGAGGATGAAAAGCCGTGCTAAGCTTAAGTTGTGTACCCCAAGCTTTCTGCAAACTCTTCCAAAATCGCGAAGTGAAACGAGGATCTCTGTCTGAGACGATGCTGGATGGTGCACCGTGGAGTCTCATGATCTCTCTTCTATACGTATCGGCGAGTTTACTTACCGGATCTTCCTTGCGGATCGGTAAGAAATGAGCTGATTTGGTAAGTCGATCTACGATAACCCAAATTGCATTGTGCTTCCTCTTGGTAGGCGGAAGACCGGTAACAAAATCCATGGTGATTTTGTCCCACTTCCACTCTAGAATATCTAACGGTTGAAGGAGACCACCAGATCGCTGATGTTCGATCTTAACCTGCTGGCAGGTAAGACATTTGGAGACGTAAGTGGCCACATCCTGTTTCATACCACTCCACCAAAAGTACTGCTTGATGTCATGGTACATCTTAGTAGAACCAGGATGTATAGAGAATGGGGAGCTATGAGCTTCAGCTAACAAGGCTTCCCGGAGTTCTTGGTCATCAGGAACACAAAGTCTCGTGCCCTGCCATACGATACCATCTGCATCTACTCTGAATTCCGTCTGTTTCTCCAAATTCTGTACTATCGCCCAGATTTCTCTATCATCTTTTTGAGCTTCCTTGATCTTAGAGAGTAACTCGGGTTCTACTATAAGATTAGCCCAGTAACCGTGCTGTCCACGTACCATGATCTCGATGTCTAGTCGCTCCAAGTCTCTTATGATTTCCTCTTCTATTTTAATGTCGTTGATCATTCCGGACTTCCTGTTAAGAGCATCTGCTACTACATTAGCTTTTCCGAGATGATACTGTAGATTAATGTCATAATCCTTCAATAGCTCTAACCATCTCCTCTGCCTCATGTTCAATTCACGTTGAGTGAAGATATACTTCAAGCTCTTGTGGTCCGTGAAAATGTCACATGATTCTCCATATAAGTAGTGCCTCCATATCTTCAATGCAAACACGACTATAACAAGTTCCAAGTCATGCGTGGGGTAATTTTCTTCATAAGGCTTAAGCTGCCGTGAAGCGTACACGATCACTTTCCCATGTTGCATGAGAACACAACCAAATCCCTTCCCCGATGCATCGCTGTAGATTTGAAATCTACCCGTACCAGATGGGAGAGTAATAATAGGTGCAGATACTAGCTTCTGCTTCAGGTCTTCAAAGCTCTTCTCTCGTTCTTCAGTCCAGACGAATTTCTCCCCTTTCCGCATCAGTTTGGTCAATGGTAGTGCTAAGCGGGAAAAGTTCTCCACGAACCTACGGTAATAGCCAGCTAAGCCTAAGAAACTGCAGACTTCCGTCGCTGATGTCGGCCTTGGCCACTTAGTAATGGCCTCAACCTTCGCTGGATCCATAGTGATTCCTTCTGCTGATATAATGTGACCTAATAATGCCACCTTGTCTAACCAGAACTCACACTTGGAGAATTTAGCATACAGCTGCTTCTGGCAAAGAATCTGTAGTACTGTACGAAGATGGTCTTCGTGTTCCTCCTTGGACTTTGAGAAAATCAGGATGTCATCGATGAAGACAATGACGAACTTGTCCAGAAATTCATGGAAGATTCTGTTCATCAAGTCCATGAACACTGCTGGAGCATTTTTCAGGCCGAATGGCATAACTACAAACTCGTAGTGGCCATAGCGGGTACGAAAAGCAGTCTTGGTGATATCCTGCTCCTTGACCCGTAGCTGATGATAGCCTGACCTAAGATCAATCTTGTAGAAGTGTTTGGCCCCTTGGAGTTGGTCAAACAGATCGTCTATACGTGGTAGTGGATACCTATTCCGGATAGTAATCTTGTTGAGCTCGCGACAGTCTATGCAAAGACGCATACTGCCGTCCTTCTTCTTAACAAACAAGACCGGGGCGCCCCATAGAGATGCACTCGGTCGAATGAAACCTCGTTCAAGAAGTTCTTGCAGTTGATCCTTCAACTCCTTCAGCTCTATGGGAGCCATGTGATAAGGAGCCTTGGAGATTGGTTCAGTTCCTGGAATAAGCTCGATACTGAATTCCACTTCTCGTGCAGGTGGTATACCCGGAAGTTCTGCTGGAAAAACATCTTGGATTTCCGACACTATTGGTTGATCCTGAATTGATGGGGATTCAGCATCCATGTCGTGAACCGTAGCTAGATAACCCTCGCAGCCATGTGATAGTAGTTGATGAGACTGCTTTTATACATAGTCTCATCGTCCAAATTGGGCTTAAAATGCATTAAATATCATCAAAATACCCAAATATATGCTTGTGTTTGTTGTTTGTGTATTTTAGGTACGGATATTGAGAAAATGACAAAAGATCACAAGAATCACGCAAAAACGAACACGAGAAACGAAGCCGCACGATGAACCAAGCCCTAATGAAGAATTTTCCAAAGTCAACCCTTGAAGATTTGAAGAATCATGAAGATTGGTCCTCCAAGTTTGAATAATTGACACTTTATACCCTTGTATCTTCATAATTACAAGTTTGGTCCCTAAAGTTTGTCAAAATTACGAAAAGGACCCTTAACTTTGAAGAATTGGCAAATTTAGTCCCTCAACAAAACTAAATTGTCAATAATGGTCCTTCAAGAAGTCAACAAAAAAGTCAAAGTCCTTGAAGTATGAAGACATGTCAAGAACAGCCCTTGAGATATGAAAAAATTGCATTTTAAGTCCTTGATTCAAGTTTGGAAGTATTTGTGCCAAAAATGACAAGCTGTCTAAAGCTGTCATGTGTATATTGGGCGTTGATGCCATTTTATTACAACATGAAGACAAAAGGAAACATGGGGGGCCAATTCTGCCAGACATTGGAACTTATCTCAACCAATCATGTGTACACATCACCCACCACCACCAATCACAACTCCCCACCTCACTCCCTCTTCCACGTCACCATTCCACCAGCTAATAAACCCATTTATTTAACCCTTCCCTCCTAAACACATTTTCAAAAAGCCATTAATCCATAAACGGATTAAAACCCCCTTAATCCTTCCATAAACCCTAGATAATCCCAGAATCAATCAACTAAAAAACAAAGGGGTTTTTAACCAACTTGTCCAGATGGGCGATTAACCTAATACTAAGCATATCCCAAACCCAAATAACCCATCACTTTCACTCATGTGATACCCCTGACCCTCCCCTGCACAAGAAAACAAAGTGTACAAACCCATCAACGGCTAAAAGACTCATTCTTGCTCCATACGTGTCATCCAACGCTCCAAAAGCAGTTTGACACCTCTGGCACCCCCACATCAGTCCAAGAACATCACATGGAGCCTCTTGACCTAATTCAAAAACAAGCATCTTCATAAGAATATCCGAATTTCCAAGGGCAATGAAGGAAGTTTACACATTAGGGTTTTTAGGTTTCTTTCAGCTTTCTAGAACAAGTGTAAGCCTATATAAAGGCACATAGGACTTAGCTTATTTCTGTTCTTGATTTTTCTCCTTTTTTCAAAAACCTTGTAAATCCAGTTTATGAAGTAATATAAATGGTATTGAGTTTGTTGATGAGAAATATTGAGTTCCCTTTACATTTCAGTTGATTTAAGTTCATTGTCTGAGTTTTGGTTTAAGTTTCAGCAAAGGTTTTTTAAATTTCCAAGTTTCTGTTTTCTTTTCAAGTGTTTTCTAAAATCTTAAATTTTATTCAAAACCTGTTAAAATGATGATTAATTATGTTGGTGTGATGGTGTTTGAGTTTGGGTATGCCCAAGACATCATGGCTTGTTCTGGTGTAGTGGGTACCCAAGCTTGAATAAGCCACTTGTTGGTCAATTTTCTTGCTTATCTCAGTCTCTCCCATAAGCTATAGCTCACTTCTAGCTTGGTCCATAAACTAGGGGTCTGCTTTGAGCTTTTTACACAAGTTTTCTTTGTTTTCTCTCTTAACAGGATCCCAACTAGAATCATTTTTTATCATTCTTCAAGAAATCCATCATAAGCCCCATCAGCAAAGTTCAGCATAGGCCCCAGCCTATAGGGAGGTGGTTTTTCAACCACTAAGGGTCCTGGATGTAGGACCCTTAAGGTAGCTTATTGTTCCCTATTTAATTTTTTTAGTTTTCTGAAATTTATGTGATTTTTGTGATTTTTCTTAAAAGGTGTTGTTTGTTTGTTTAAGCTGTCAGTAATTGCTCATATTAGGGTTGTATGCATGTTAGAAGTCATTTGATTCAATTTGGATTGGATTTGAATAGGGTTTGTTGGTTAAATTTTGATTTCAGTCAGTTTAAGGGGTGTTTGGATTTGCATATTTATCTGAGTTTCTTGGGAAATTTGTGAGTTAAATTTTGTTGCAATCACTCATTTGCTTGTCATTAGGTTATAAGTTGGTCTATTTTTTCAGTTTAGTCAAGTTTAGAACACATTGCATGCTAAAATATTGATAAACATTGCCTTAATCAGTAAACTGCTTGTTTTTGCTTGTTTTGTTGAAAGTTTTTCACCAAATCTTGTAATCTGTTAGATACTGGATTATTTAGGGATTGTGTGTTGTTTGCATGCTGTTTTGTGAGCTTGTGTGCAAGGTTTTAGCTACTGAAATCCATTTGAGTGCCAAGTGTATCAGCAAAATACACTCAGACACATGTATGCAATATCAGTAACTTGTATGCTTATTTTTGTGTGATTTTTGGCTAAGAGTGTGCTTGTATTTGTGTTATTATTGACTCCTTATACTCCAAAGAGTATAAGGGTGCTTTGTTGTCCACCAAAAACATCCACAAAAGCAAATCAAGACCTCTTGATCATTTATTCACAAGTGAAGAAACTTCACTTGTGTTCATCAGAAAGTTGTGCAAACCTGGGCATGTTTTTGGATTTGTAGAGCTTAATTCTTGGTTAATTTGGATTGTGGTTGTGTTTCTAAGCTTAACAAGAGTACTGGATTAAGTTTTTTTTTTTTTTTAAAAAAAAGAAAAAAATTGCAAAAAGCTCACCTTGCCTGGGCTCGAACACGCGACCTTGCTTTCCAAGGGCTAGCGTGTTAACCAGTGATCTAGATGGCTTTTTACGTTTAGGTTTCATTTCATTAAATACATAAGAAGTGTTTGTTTTATAGCTTATTTGGCTAACAGCTTTTAAATAAGCTATTTCTAGCTTATTTCTTTAAGCATTTTCCTGTTTGGCATTTTTACTAGGGTATTATTAGGATTGTTGACTTTTCTGAGCGAAAAGTATATTTTTCTCATTATTATTTAATTTATTAGGATTATTTAAAGTTTTAATTTTAAAAAGTCATTAAAAAATAGAAAAAATAATTTAAAAATCTGGAAAAATAGTTTTTAGGTTTTAATCATATTTTTGAGGTTTACAGCTTATTAGGTTTTCAATTTAGCTTATTTTTAATTATATAGGATTTTAGGGTTTTTAAGCAACTTTAAAATTTAATATAAAATTATTAAATAAGTTTCAGAAAATTTGGATTGCATTTTTGTTTTAGTTACATTATTTAGGATTTTTGGTAATTTTTTAGAATTATTTGGTGAACTTTGATTTTTTTTGATTATTTTAATATTGTTTTATTATTAAAAATTGAAGTTTTATTTTTTCTTGTTTTTACATTTTTCCTAGGTTAAGGACACTTAATTAAGAGTTTTGTCACTTTCCAAATATTTTTTAGACTTTTCAATTCATTTCTAGAATTAATTTAAGATTTAATAGATTTTAATAGTTTTTAAGTGTTTAAAAATAGTTTAATTTGGTTTTAAAATTTTTAAAAATAATTTTTAGCTTAATTAGGATATTTTTGAGGTTTACAAACTATTAGATCTTGTTTAAGGCTTTTTAATAATTAAAAGTGATTTTTAGGGCTTTAATTAGCATTAAAAAGTCATTATCTAATTAATTAAAAGGTTTTAGCAAGTTTGGATTTTTTTGTAAACTCTTAGAATATTATTGGGGTTTTTTAGTAATTTTTAGGAATTTTTAGGTTAAAATTTTAATTTTGGCACTATTTACGGTTTTACGTTTTCGCCTTTTTCGTCGTAGTTTAATTCGTCTTTGTAACCGTCTTTCTCTTCTAATCCTATTTCTTTCTCAATCATATAATCACAAACATTAATCAAATCTTAACACAACACACTTGCCTCCTCGAGAACGAACTCACTTAGGGTCATTCACACACGGTTTTCCTAAATCGTCGTGCACGCTTGCCCTACTTTGTGCATCCTTTTCCTAAAGGTGTACAAAACTTCTACAATCATTTTGGCGCCGCTGCCGGGGAGGCGTGTTGTGTTTTGGTTGAACCATTGTTGTTTTTATATTAGCCATGATTAGTATTTGTACTAGTAGCACTCTACTAATACGTATTATCGGTTTTTCGTTTTTTGTGAATACTATTACTATATTGTATACGTAGAACAATAAATTTACAA